>JAOSBP010000001.1:5148377-5179643 GCA_027563825.1 Erythroxylum mucronatum | reverse complement strand
CTCAAGTCAGTCTTTTTGTGAGGGTTTTGGTGGCTAGGAATTAAGAGAGTACAAGGGTTCTGAAGTCGTACCTTTTTCATAGTGAGATGATGAGTTTATATAGTAAATATCTGTAGGAATTAGGTCATCGTTGAGGAATGGGTCGGTTGACCCATGTGTCTTTCTAAGTTTGAGCTTGGGCCTAGCACGACCGACCCAACCAGATTGTAATTGAATGAGATGAAATATGAGAATTTCATATTGCATCACATTCCATCCTAAACAGTAAAAATAATAAACTTTCGATTTAGGAGGTTTAGGGTAGAATGTAAAATGATAAATAACTTTTTACTATATTACATTATAAACACTTCTTCCAAACAACATTTCACTATGTTATATTATGAATCTTTCATCCCTCTCAAACAACAATTTTCTAATATTATATTCATTTACATTCTATTTCATTATAAATTATTCCATTCTGTTAAAAAACTTACGTCCAACTAAACATAGCTAAATGCTTCTTAATTACCTCTCACTAAAAAGCTTGTGAAATTATATGTTTGAATATTGTTATAGACGGGACGTTTTGCAATTGCAGAGGTAGCAGTGAACTTTTATTTCGGAAATTAGTATTTCTAAAATCAGTTTGAAAGGAGTTGCAGAAAAAAGACGATTCTTCATAACTCGATTCTCTAATATTGAAGAGTAGAGAAAAAAAACATAAATATGGAGGCAAAATTTGTACATCAGATGTCTGGGGCCAGGCGGGAGTAAGTAGAGTCTGTATAAAATGAAAATTAAGAGATGGGCATTGGGAAATGGTAACTCTTTATGGCTGTGACGAGGGTCACACAAAGATCAATTATTTGTCGGCAATATCAATGGAATGGGGTAAGCATA
The DNA here is from genome assembly GCA_027563825.1 of Erythroxylum mucronatum. Lineage (NCBI taxonomy): Eukaryota > Viridiplantae > Streptophyta > Magnoliopsida > Malpighiales > Erythroxylaceae > Erythroxylum > Erythroxylum mucronatum. The sequence goes on along the minus strand of JAOSBP010000001.1, from coordinate 5,178,758 downwards.
GTATCATGCGCACGAAGACATTGGTCTGTAGCAGAACATCACCAATGGTAGGCAGTGGCTAAGCGATTCTGTCCACATGCGCTCATGGGCACGTCAGAGATTGAGTTTTATCGGTTTCTGGCAAGGTGGGTTCAAACTTCAGAGATTCGAGGCTGTACAGTCGCATCAAATAATTGATTTATGCAGTATGAATTTGCAGAAATTGGAGTAGCAGCTTTCCTCATCTCGCTTACGACAGAAGAAGTTCACGGACCGGGTAGTAAGTGGTAACCTTCTGGGGAGAAACTTCCAAAGGGGAATTACACGGTTAAGTCTGGCCATGTGTTTCTTACCCGTGTATTATATCCTCCCGACTTTCATAAAAATTGATGCCAAATTTGGAAACTATGTCTACCCCAAAAATTTTGTTTCTTTCTTTGGCAAATAAGGTGGCAACGTTTACCAACTAATTCCCTTTGCTATGATCATGGTTTTATACAATCCCCATTGTGTTCTTGATGTGGACAAAGTAATGAAACCACTCTTCATGCCATTAGAGATTGTTTGTGGGCAAAGTATTTTTGCCACCAAATTCTTGGAAACACTCCAGGTTGCTTTTTTTCATCTTCTATTGATGACTGGCTTAACATGCATATATTTGACCCTAGTTTACCTTATACCTATGTCTTGAAAATTGTGACTGGCGCTTGGGTTGTGTGGTGTGCTAGAAATAAAGATGTTCTTCACCACGAAGTGATTCCCACCTTTGCTCAATGTCAATGGCATAAAATGTTGATCAACGACTGTAGCTTGACCTTTTCTCATCCTACTCCAGTTCCCGCTCACACTACCAATATGTGGATCTCTTGGCATTGTCCTCCGTTAGGTTTTGTTAAATTAAGGAGGCGCTTGGTTCACAGAAGGTAATGAGAATAGGAATAGGAATGAATATAGTAAGGAATGAGAATGAAGTATAGCCAACAATGAATCTCATTCCTCTAGTAATCCAGAGGTATGGAGTATTGATGAAAATGGGGGAATGAAAGTATTACCCCTGTTGATACCAAGCATGATCTTTCATTCCATATCCATACATTTTTCCCCATTACCCCCAAACAAGCACCCCCTAAATGTGGATGGCAGTGCTCTTGGCAATCTGGGTGATGCTGGATTTGGAGGTCTGATTCGTGATGAATATGGACGTTGGCTTATTGGTTTCTCGGGATATATTGGTCATGCTTCTATTACTATAGCCGAATTGCAAGCACTTAGGCACGGTTTAACTTTGGCATGGGATTGTGGCTACCGAAGAGTTGTTGTTGAGTTTGATTCCCAAAATGTGGTGACTCTGGTGCTAAATTATTGCCCCCATTCTCACCCTATGTTTCTTCTGGTTGAGGACATTAGGACGTTAATTGCAAGAGATTGGTGTTGCTCTCTCCAGCATATTTTTCGTGAAGCTAATCACTATGCAGACTTCCTCTCTAAGCAGGGTTCTTCAACTATGACTCGATGGTCTCTTTGGGAGAACCCAGCTCTAGGACTACGTTTGCTGCTCCAGAATGATCACAGATCAGTGGCATTCTTGAGGCGTTAGCCCTCGCTAGTTTCCTTTCTCCAATTAAACAAAAAAAAAGTGATAACCTGGTTTATTCAAGCTACGCTAATTGGTGGGTTAAAAAATAGTAATTTGACGTACTTTTATTCAAATTTTAAAATAGTTTTACTATTGGAAAAGTATTTTATGGTTTTAGAAATTTAAAGTAAAGATCTTTTGTTAAATTAGTGTCGGGTTATTTAAATTTTAATAGATATTGTATCTGATTGATTATTAAAAATATGATAAACTTTTATATAATTGCTCTAAATCTATTTTAATAAAAATTTATATTAAACTAATTCTATTAAAACTAATAGAAATGATTGTTTTGGAGTTTCCAACGTTATCAAATATTTTTAACTAATTTAAAGTAATAAATAAAATTATAAAATATATTTGTATTTTGTATCCATCAATTAGTTTAAATACCTTATAATCATAAAAAGACCTTGTAAAGTAACAATAACAACATTAAGTAAAAATTTTGTTAATATATAAGACATGAAGAGGCCCAGTAGTACATAATCTTATCTCTAACTATTAGAAATGTTGCTTTCAAAACTTGTAAAGTAAATGAATAGTATATTTTGAGTGCTTTAAACTTAAAGTTAGTATTTATTTACCATTAAATTTTTGAGCTTAGTATTTTAAAGTTTACTAATCACTTCATATTAAGAATTTTATAAATGTCATTTAAAAAATATAAAGAGTAATTTACAAGTGCTTAATTTTTAACAATTATTTCATTTTAAAGCAGATATAAAATAATGTCACTTTGAAGTTAAAAAAAAGGTTAAAAACAGGATATAATTATCTAAACCTCAAAGTTTCAGGCGGCTATGGCTGTAATAAGGTTTATAACAGTAAAGAGGTGTGTTGACTGTTGAATTTGAATGTTGTGTTTCACTGCTATTGCACTGATTATAGACCTACCTATTACCTAGGCCCAGGTCATTTGGACTTCCAGGCCACGGCCACCTTATTAAGTACATACAGTGTGACCAAATCCATACCTGAATAAGTACTTTGCAGTATATAGAGAAATGGACCTAAGCCTGATGCATCCATGCTTTGGGTTACTTTTTGAATATGCTCTCCCAGTAAGTCACGAGCCATAGTTTCAATTATGTACTTCTCCTCTTTGGGTGTCATATCTAACATCAAGTTGGCCACCTACTCGATTATGTATAGACTCTAACCAGCTGAACTCATCTTGTTTGGGATGTTTGCTCTCGTTGGTAAAATCGGGTTAGGTCCTGTCTCTTGGGTCTACACTTGCTCTGATTATTTTGAGTTTTATGATTTTCAGGTCCGTTTGACTTGTTCTGAAAATTGGTATTATATAGTGGGCTCTTTTTGTATACTAGTGCCAGTGTAGGACTTATCGCACTTTTGATTTTGCCGTGTTTACCACTGGCTGAGGTTATGCCCCTCTGAGCTGTACATTAATCCTTTGATGAATATACCAATTTACCTTTCATCAAAAAAAAAAAAATTATGGATAGGTAACTATGGGACAGAATAACGAAAATCATCTAATCTTATATACAAACATTTTCCTTTATTATGTAAGTTTTAAAGTACTTCAAATATTAGATATAAATTTTCTATAGAAATGCCTTAGCAATAAACTCAAAAAGGAAATTTCTTTTAAAATAATTCATCTATATTTTTTTGAAGAAAAGCAACTTTTAAAATTATTTAATGGTGACTTTTCCGTATAAAATAATAAATTAGTAAGAGTTTTTAAAAAGGACTTTTAGAAATAAGAAATTATAATAAAATTTTAAACTCTATATTTTCCTTAAACTTTTTTTTATCAAATAAACTTACAACTAATTTAATAATATCATTTAGGATAAAATTTTAAAATACCATGAATTAGTTATTATAAATTGATAAAAATTAAATATAAAATTTTTTATTTATCTTATAAAAAATTCCAAATTCAATAAAACTAAAAATTAACATTTATTTCATTTGAAATTTTTAAATACTATAAATTAAATTCAACAATCTAATATGATTATTTATTTGTGTTCCTAATATGATTTTAATTTTCAAAATTAATATTTATTAATATTTTTATATTTAATCAATAACTCAAAGTTTAATGAATTTTCAATTAATTATGATTTCATCATGGTTAATACTTTTAAAGACTAAAGATAGAAGTATATCACTTAACCATTATTATTTTATTGTAATTGTGTATGTAAATTTTGACATAACAATTTTGTTTAAAATTGTTATTATGCTACTCTTTATAGTATAATAAAAAGTTGATAAATTTAAGATTAAAGGATAAATTTACACTTTTTATCAAAATTGGAGACCTATATAAATATTTTTTTTCAAATGTTATTAATAGTAAAAAAATAAATCTCCTATTTCAATTAATATATACTTACCATATCATAAAAATTTAAAGCGTGCTGATTACGTCTGAACTAGTGCTAAAAAATAAGATTTAAATAATATTTTTTAGTTAATTTAATATAATTTAACAAAAGATTTAGTTAAGAAATTTAAATGCACCTGACATTTTAATAAATTAAGAAGTTTGCTTGAGGCACATGTGGCAACTTCTCGTGCCTGTCGAAGTGTACAACTAACAAAGTCCTAAACGTCGAGTAACTCCAATACAGAACTGCCGACTCCATTACCAATCGTAACTCCCCACTCCCTTTTAGGTGACCGAAACTCTGCCGACCTCACTCATATTAAATCCACGTAGACATGAATGCCGTACATCACTGCTCGTAATTAAAAAGGTCTTCCCTGGGAAGGCTCCAAATACTCGAAGCAGCTTTTCCTTGGCCTAACCTACCAACTAATCAGCACATAATGTTTCTTTAGTCTCTTTTTTTAAAAAAAAATTGTTATCGTGAAGACTGTGAGAAAGTAAAGGGATAAGGTCGGAGGTGCAATTGCCGTTGATGGATTTGGACATCCCTGCTTGACATTTTAATGCATTCCCATCTTTCTTTCCTATCTAAAGTTAACCAACCTTTCAACATATACACCACGAAATTGGCCCTTGTCTCCTAGCTAGATAGTATGCCGGTGACCAACATAGCCTAGGTTTTATGCTTTATATACAAAATACTTGTACAATATCAGCAAGTGTTTTTTCTTAATCATGGGGACATTAACGTGCATTTCGATAATAATCTGATTAATCAGAGCAGGTTGCTTTTATATTAGTCGTTAACACCTCAAAATGAGAGATTATGTCACTTGTTAGACCCACACGTGAGGGGGGTGTTGAAATATAAAAGTGGGAGTTTGTCCCATATTGAAAAAAGAGAGGAAAAAAGACCAACATATAAGTCTAGTGAGCTACTCCACCTATCACCAATTGGTTTTAGGATAGAACCTCACTTGAGCTTGTATGTGGTCTAGTTTTCCTTCTCGCGTGAGCCCTTAGGCTCATTGTAAATTCTAACACTACCCTTCACCTGAGATACATTTTCTTCTTTTCTCCTTTCATATGCATAGTTAAAGCTGTGTAATGACTAATTACTAGGAATTTACAATGGAAACCATGCAATAGCGACAACTACAAACATCATTCCTTGATTATTTCAAACCGTGTGCAAGTCTTTCTACGAGTAAGTAAAAAAGGTGAGCTGATATGCGTTCTCTCCTTATTGGACTGGGGATCAGTAAGGAACTTGTAAGGAACTTGTAAGGTTGCTAGTTTATATATATGTTAGGTATATAACACCCATAAAATAAGAGTAATCAAACAAAGAACTTGGAATCATTAGTTGAATTTGCGTGAACCATATTATGGAGTGTTTATCACTCCAGCACCTGAAGCAAGCAACTTACTGTTTGTCCTGTCTTTTATGGAGAACGTGCTTTGGTTGGATTTGATAAGAGTCCCGATAAAATTAACCATGAGATCTCCTGTTCAAGATGATAAGGAAAAGAAAAACATCAACAACCCCGACAAAGAGAGTAATTAAAAACAAATTAAGGTAGATTAATTAAAACACGTATCACTATCAAAGGTATTGATAAGAGAAGTTACGTGGAGATGGACGAGAAGTTACGTGGAGATGGACGAGAATGTCAAATGTGGAGGCAGCTTTAGTAACAAAGTCTTGAGAACCGATGTAAAACAATTAGAGATGATGGGTTCAATTGCTCCGTCCATAAACAGGCGAGCAGTATTTCTTGGGGGTTAAGGGTTCCAATATGAACCGAATCATGACTAGTGATTGTAAAATGGTACACATAATGGCAGTTCCACTTCGGCTTGTTCTTGCAATGATTGAGATGCTCTACTAAATCTGCCCCTCTTGGTCTCGGATCCTGGTGGTTTAGCTAATTAATTACTACTAGATGCTAGTAATCCCAAACATAACATTAAGATATCAATTAATTCTTTAATTAGTTGTTTTTTTTATATCAAAGATCAACACAACTCAACGCCGATCATATGTTTGCGTGAGAAGTTGATCCGAAAATTTCAGTTTAAGATGAATTTAATAAGTTTAACAAATCTGAGAATGACATATAAACATCGTCGAGAAAACTAATAAAATTCAGGTTTTCTTGCTTATAAGTTGATGGTATTTCCAGACATTATGATAACTGCAAAGAAACAAAAGGACAGCTGGCTATATGCAACGTTCATATTTTAGTAAAAACAAGACAATCAGACGTAAATTCCTATGCCATGATCGTATGAATCAAATGAGCCAAGGTTTAACCTTTTATGGTAAAAAGAATAGGAAGAAAAGAAAGATACAATAACCTTAAAAGATCCGTTATGCGTATGCCCACTAACTATTTATCAGGCATTAACCTAGGCCAACTTCTTCGTACTGTGTCGGCCTACACATTTGATGTCTTCAAGACGTTGGGTTTTGATCAGACACCAACGGCTGTGATGGCATTGATAGAAACAACACTGATCAAAACCTGTCAAGCACAAACTGAAACAGTACAGAAACGGTCTTGTTGAAGAGCTGTGGGGTTGGTGGGAGGGAAGTGGGAATAGGCGGTTTCGCTGGCTGACCTATTTAACCTGGTGGGCTCCACCATAAATCAATAATCAACGGTGCTTATTTGCTTATAAAACCTTGTTATTATCACCACCTCCCTAACCTCTCCACTTATCACAAAGCCGTGCTCTGTTTTTCAATGAACCAGAGCACCAACATGGCTACTCTCTCTCACGCACTCTCACTCTTATTTCTTCTTCTCACCTTATTTGATCTTTCAGGTAGGTACTTTGTTCTTATAACAGTGTCTTAGGTTCAAAGATTCAAACTTTTGCCTATTTTGTGGTTGCTTACTGTCGTCATCTATTTTCATTCCTTTTTGTTTTGTGTAAGCAGAGGCAGTGGGCACAATAGGCGTGAACTATGGCAGAATAGCCAACAACCTCCCAACCCCGACCAACGTTGTACAGCTTCTGAAATCTCAAGGTATTAACAGAGTCAAGCTCTACGACACAGACTCAACGGTCTTAACTGCACTAGCCAACTCAGGTATAAACGTAGTCGTAGCGCTGCCCAATGAGCTACTATCCTCCGCTGCCGGTGACCAGACATTTTCCGACAACTGGGTCAAGGCCAACATCTCAAGGTACTACCCCTCCACACAAATTGAAGCCATTGCTGTCGGCAACGAAGTGTTTGTCGACCCCAACAACACGACTGACTTCCTCGTACCCGCCATGAAAAATGTCTACAATTCCCTTCAAAAATTTAATCTTTCAGCGATTAAAATCTCGTCTCCTGTCGCTCTCAGCGCACTACAAGCATCGTATCCACCATCTTCCGGGTCATTCAAGAGTGCTTTAATCGAACCAGTGATCAAACCTATGTTGAATTTTTTCCGACAAACAGGTTCATATCTTATGGTGAATGCATACCCATTTTTTGCATACACTGCGAATGCCGATAAAGTCTCTTTGGACTACGCTTTGTTTAAGGAGAACTCAGGTGTAGTGGACTCTGGTAATGGGTTGAAGTACAACAGCCTCTTGGAGGCTCAGCTAGACGCTGTTTATTCCGCCATGTCGGCCATCAAATACAACGACGTAAAGATTGTTGTGACGGAGACTGGGTGGCCGTCTGCTGGTGATGCGAAGGAAGTTGGCGCAGGTGAAGCCAACGCCGCTTCCTACAACGGTAATCTAGTCAAGAGGGTGCTGACAGGAAGTGGGACTCCATTAAGACCTCAGGTCCCACTTAACGTCTACTTGTTTGCCTTGTTTAACGAGAATGAGAAAACGGGACCAACTTCGGAGAGGAACTACGGACTGTTCTACCCTAATGAAGCTAAGGTTTATGATGTACCATTCACATTGGATCAGCTTAAAAGTGCGCAGTCAACGCCAGCCAATGGGAGCAAGACTCAGGTTCCGGTGACCGGAGACGTGTCCAGTGCGGCGACGACGGGGCAGACGTGGTGTGTGGCCAATGGGAATGCATCACAAAAGAAGCTTCAAAATGGGCTTGATTATGCTTGTGGGGAGGGAGGGGCTAAATGCGGTCCGATTCAGCCTGGTGCCACGTGTTACGAACCCAATACACTTGAGGCTCATGCGTCCTATGCCTTCAATAGTTATTATCAATTGAAGGCACGTGGTGCTGGTACTTGTGATTTTGGTGGTGCTGCATATGTGGCCACTCAAGCTCCTCGTAAGTACTCAATTCACATCTCGAATATTTTGCTCGGTCGCAATTATATCTACACAGTACACACCCAAATTACCTAATCTAACTTTTAATTCGTAACTTAAAATCTTTAGTCACATGTCATTCGAGTTTCATGTTAGATTGTAGACATATGTGATTATGGTTTTAGCTTGAGACCGAAGGCTAACAATCATGTTGGAACTAAGTTGTCAGGTTTCGGTGTGGGTTCTATTAGATATGTACTTTAGTTGGCGTGGCGGAAGGAAAAGGACAAGCGTCCAATAGGACTACCAAAATTTAGGTGTGAAATTATGACACACGTTATTTCAACAAAACGGATAAGACTTTTGTTTCTTTCCTATCTTCTAAGTAATATTTTTCAAGGACAAGAAAGTTTAGGTCACTAACCACAGGTTAGTACATATTTTGACATCGAAGTCATCTCAATGACGTATTTTACAGAACTGCAGCTCCATTGGTGCACTTGAGTTTATTGTGTTTATGTCCAAAAACAATCATGTATTGTGGTAAAATGTCGGCCACTAATGTCAACAGTTCATAACTTGATCCTGTAATAGCCATAAGCTCTCTTGTTTTCACATTGCTAGAAAATAACACCAATTTTGCGTTTTCATTCTCTTCGCCTCCTTATTGATTTTCAATCTTGACTTTTTTGGCTAAAAGATGTGCTGAAATTCCCTTCTGCAGGATTTGGAAGTTGTACATTCCCAACAGGATATTGATTGGGAGATGGCAGCATGATATTGCATTTCGGTTGGAGATGCTTGTTAGCTTATTAGGCCTTACATATCTTACAGCTTCGATTCAGAGATTTTCATTATCATTCCCTTGTATGTATTCTTTATATATTAGGTATATATAATGGGTGTTGTAGTTGAGATTGTTATGAGTAGCTATTCCACATTTGTATTTATATATATCATGTTTCATGTTTTAAAAATGGTGACTGATTAGTAGCGCATTAGGTGGGTGACATGACCTTGGTCCTTTTTCCACCTATTGTTTATTGTGTTTTCTTTCCTTTAACCCCCAATGCCCAATCTTAGCGTAATATCTTTCCTAAGAAAGAATCCCAAGGCGTAGGTGAGTTGGTAAAGAGCTCTTTTGGTTTAAGTGAAGTCATGGGTTCGAAACCCCTCATATATGCAGTCGTTTAAAATTTGAGGCCAGAGTTTTGCTTCCTGTAAGGGACCTACCCGACTCGAACGGGGTGTGGATAGTTTAAAGGTGCTTTCCTATAATTAGGACCCGCCTAGGACACCTTGTGAGCAACCCAAAAAAATCTTTCCTAAGAAAGAGGACCTTGAAACAAATATGTAGCTTAGTAGACATCACCAAATTAAAATTATTTATTGGGCTAAAATAATAAAAAAAATTTACAATGACATTTCCCCCCTTAAGTTTTATTTTATATAAATAATAATTTATATATTAGTCTAAAATTTTAGTATACTTTTTTTATTTACTTTTAACGAGATAGTTTTCGGTCATTTTCGTAATCCTCCCCTCAGATCTAACGTTTTTACTCTTTGTTTGAATTTATTTATATTTTATTTTAATATTAACTTCTCAATTTGGTTTAAATTGAAATTTATAGCTTTTTTTATTTTTTACAGAGAAATAATTATATACAAAACTATAAAGAGATTAATATCTTAACTCAAATCCTTGTTCGTATACATTAGCACATCTTCTATTCCAATCTCAAGTCGTTTCCTTGAAATGAAAAGAGAAGATGCAAGGCTCAGATGTCCCGGGCCTGAAAAGCAAGTCTCCATAGGATTATAGGAAGTGGCGTATTTGAGCCTATAATAGAAGAAGAGCTAAGGCCTACACAGCCGTTAAACTAAAATATAGCCCATACGATGGTTGCCTCTTTTCCAATATGGTCGATTTAAAATCACGACCACAACCAGTATGCTGATCATGTTGAAAACAACTAGGAGCGTGCCAAAAGGATGGTGACATGGCACGACCATAGTGGTCAACCCATGCTATTTGTCGTCAAATTAAAATAATTAAATTTATGAAATTAAAAAGGGGAAACCGCTAACCACGTAATGTGGTCTCCGGGTCAATGACATTAGGTGCCGTGATTTGTGTTGTGGGCCCGCATACTGTGGTCAGGAATGTATGCTGCTGCTGACCTATCTATGGATGGAGTTCTTTCTTGACGACAAGCGTATAGTTTGTTTGGTATGGATAAATTGGTTTAAAAGGTAGTATATTTGATGTTAAGAAATCAAAAGCTTCAAGGAATATGACAACTAGTGGCGGTCTATCCATCTACTTTACGTTTACCTTTGCTAATGAGCTACATCTGATAGGTTTTAATAGAGGAGAGACAGCTTTATGTATTACATCTGTGTCAAGCCTCTCTGTTAATTACAACAAAAGTTTGCTCTCCCTTTCCACCACTTCCAAATTGAACATAGGTTGTACATTGTTGAAGTAGCTTGGAAATCTTCTTATCATCAACAATCTAAATTATTAATATGGTGATAAAGAAGTTAACAAATTGGACAGTTAGAAGCTTTTCTCTTGCAGCGAGACTTTGGTTGCGTTTAGAGAACATCGAATCAGCCAGCTAAAAAATTAGCTTATTGATGCCTTTCAGCTGTTTGACTGACTATTTCAAACAGCTGAAAGTTTGTTTAGTAACAACATAAACAGCTAGCTTGTTGATACCAAAACGCCGATTTTAAAGAAGTTGCTATTGAGCAGCGTTTTGAGTAGCTTTAGCTAAATATTTAGAAGTGAAAAATCAATTATACCCTCCTAAATAAATAAAATTATACATTAATTAATTTTTACAAGTTAATTTATGCCTAATTATAATTGTATTTTATATTTGGATCTATCATGATAATGATGATATTGATAATGATAATTATTATTGTTGTTGTTGTCGTTGTCGTTGTCGTTGTCGTTGTCGTTATTATTATTATTATTATTATTATTATTATTATTATTATTATTATTATTATTATTATTATTAATAGTAGTAGTATATGTTCTATATTCTTATTAGAGTTATAAATTTAATTTTTATAGAATTAAATATCTAAAATCTAAATTTTTATAAGAATTTTCAACGAAATACTAAGATATATAATATTCATATCATTATAATTTTTTTAAAATTTATGTTCTCGTAAGTCATTTTACATATAAACAACTAATACTAAACAACTAATTTTACCGAACATCTTTAACAAATAATTGATGTAATTCGCTAGTCAAATCAGCTAATATAATTAGTTATCAACTAACAGCTAATGCAATCAGCTAATTACCAAACAGAGCCTTTACTTGATAACTTGGATTCTTAAGAAAGAATTAATAAACTTTTTGATCTTGTAAAATCTCATATCTATGTGCTTACTCCGGTATGATAGCTGATTGCCAAACAGAGCCTTTACCTGATAACTTGGATTCTTAAGAAAGAATTAATAAACTTTTTGATCTTGTAAAATCTCATATCTATGTGCTTAGTGCTTACTCCTATATGATCCACTTAAATCTTTGCTGAATAAATATCGCTTCAACTTTTACAATGTAATCAAATTGCAAATTGATCGATGCTCGCTTCCTTCGCTAGCCATTTAAGTCATAATACTTGTTTACCATCTGCATCTATTGTTATATAGTCTACTTTCATCGTAGACAATGAAACTATAGATTATAATGTTGATTCCAACAAATAGGCCCTTCTATAAGATTATATAAATATTATGTGGCATACTTTTAATCATTCCAATCTCTTGTATAGTCTAAAAATCCACATATCCCATAAACAAAGGATCACCTTATTGAGTTCTAATCATAACCTCATAGTTTGATGTACTTCTTAAGTGTATGAATTTCTATTTGGTGGCTTCCTTGTGTTCTCTTGTAGGTTTTGGCATGTACTTAAAAACCTGACTAGTAACATAAGCCAAATCTAGCTTCGCACAAACCATTGTATACACTAAACATCTAACAATATTATCATATGGTGTCTTAAATACAACAGCTGATTGGTTGTTGTTAGCTATTTGAAAAGTCAAACAGCTAACAACATTATTTAGAGAGCAGCTTTTTTACGAGCATATTAGAGGTTAATAGCTGAAAACAAAAATGTTGCAATATATGAGCGGTTTCATCCATCAGCTAAATGATATGTATCAAAACCCAACTATACCATTTCCTATATGTATCCGCCATAAGCAGTTAAAGAAGAAAAAAGAGCATCAAACACTTCAACCCTTGCTTAAATAAAGATATTTTTTCTATTTTTTTCTTCCACTTATTTGTGATACCAGCCAACCTTCAATTCTTCATTTGCATAATTGCGTAATATTTTGATATTTAAATTGTATTCTTGATTAACTTGCAATTAAATTCTACACGCGTCATATTTTTGTTAGTTTTAATATGCAACAATTTCTAGTAAATAAGACAACCTAGTTGAGGTTCCTAGATACCTATGTTTTAGGAACATTATTTGTTATTATAATTATTTTAAGCAGTTAAAAGTTAGAAATAAAATGTTGACCTGAAACGAAAATGAAAATGAAAATAGAAAGAGTCGTATAAATTTATCATAAATGATGAAACAGTATAGATAAACATGACTTCTCCAAAATCTAAATTTTTATAAGAATGTTCAACGAAATACTAAGATATATAATATTTATACTTTTGTATTTTTTTAAGTCATGTCCTCATAAATCATTTTACACATAAATAGTTAACACTAAATAGTTAATTTTACCAAACATCTCTAACAAATAGCTAATACAATCCGCTGATCAAATCAATTGATATAATCAACTATCAGCTAACAACTAATATAATCAGCTGATTATCAAACATAGCAATTATCAACCTCTACATGTATTTTTAGATTGTTAAGGAAATTCTAAAGTGACCTGTCAATAGAGCATTCATGAGTTTAGCCTTGCTCATTCCGAACATATAGACAATAGCTCATCATGCTTGTATGGCTGTATCCCAGATTCTGTCATTCTTTGAAAAAACCAATGTTTTAAAAACCGGACCGGTAATTGAACCGAAGAAGCAACTGATTCAAGGGTTAATGGTTTAACCGGAATTCAACCGTGATTGAACCGGTGATTAATAAATATATAAATTTTTATTTTATATATTATATATATAAGATAATTTTAAACATATTATTTAATTATTTATTTATCTAATTATAAACTTAAACCTTTAAACTTCAAAATATACAATTTTTTTAAAAAGTTCGCCAAACACAATACAAAATAAGATAACAAAGCTCACTAGTCATATTTCATCAAAAAGATTAAAAAAAGATCACTAATCATAATATTTATTCAAGTTTAAATCATCAAAATCAAGTCATTTTAAATAGACCGGCCGGTTCTTTCTTTCACCGGTTCAACGGTTTTTACCGGTCCGATCGTAAAATTAACGGGTCAATCACTCACAAAAAATACGGGCTAAATCGGACCGTTTCATGCACCGGTTCACCGGTTCTCCGGTCCGACTGATCGGTTCGGTCCGATTTTTAAAACACTGGCACTGCAGCCCCTTTCCAATTGGTTGTTTTCTTTTTTTTTTTTGGGCCCTAATCACCTAATATGAGTCTAAGTACTTGTTCAAACATACTTGTCCTTTGGTAACCAAATACTTAAACAATTTGAACTAGAGCAAAATTGATAAAGCTCATCCCTCTACCAATTTAAGTTTGAATTGGCTAGCTGTTGCGAGAAGGTTTGTTATTAAAAATATGGGGCCAGTAAAAACAGTGCTTACTCAAGTGGCTGGAGAGCTCGTGTTTATCATTAAAACTGAACTGGTAGGGAAGCTTGACGCCCTATACTATACATTAACTGCCTTGTCTAGACACGGCATGTGTTTCCCACAGGAAAAACTTAACTGTGTACATGATATGTTGGTGCTCTTTGTTTCATAATTGTCCTCCAAATTGTAACTTTATAGGACACCCTAACCCACACATTAGTTCTTCGCCAGTTTTGGAACGAATGAAACAAGCATATAATCCATTAGACATCTATGCCCCCACTCAACTTATGTAGCTTCGCATATAGTGTCTTCTTACTAACAACTTACATATTTGCCTTTTTTTTTTCTTTTTGCTAGTAAGTAAAGGATTTTATATCATTAACTATAAAACTTAATGAATTTGAGTTATAAATCATTCTTTTCATATAAAATTTAGTCTCGTACCCTTAGGGATAATTAAATTTAAGTTTCATTCAAATTAAACTAAACAAAGACAAAAGTCAACATACCCCATGTACAAATCCCCTCATTTAGTGGGAATTTGGGATGGTCATATTGTACTTAACTTTTCATTTGTATTTTTGCAAAGAGACTATTTTTGTAAATTGAATATGTTAACTTATAGTCACAAAGGAGCAACTTTAACAACATTTGTTCTAAGGCTCACATTCTTCAAATTAAACTATTATAAAAATTATTATTGATTATTTTAGTTGTACTTTAAATTTTCTAAATTTAAAGTAGAATTATAATTATAATTTTGTGATTAAAAAATTATATAAATGTTACGAAATTATATCTTGGAATAAATGGTAAGGTTATTCCTTTGGAGTGTAATGTCACAGGTTTGAGTCACAGAAACAACCTCTTTATAACAAATACAAAAGAAATATTACATACAATTAATGTCCTTCTCTTAACTCTCGTAAACGTGACTAAAAAATTATATTTAAGTGAGTAATGCTTTAGATATTTTTTTATGTTTAAAGACCTCTACTCTTACAAATGTTTTTATTTCCGAAAACTTAGTCGCACTTAACATAATCAACACCATAAAACTAGGGACGGAGGTAGATGGAGCTTAGTGGTACACTGGGCCCCCCACCCCAAGATTATTAAATAATTATATTAAGATGGAGTTATTTAGAGGTTAATAGTGTACTGAGCTCCTTAAAATTTAAAAAATTAAATATTTAAATCCTCCCAACTTAAATTTCTGACCCCGTCATAAAACAATAAAGTAGATTATGATTGATCAGTTCGTTGATAAGGGGTTTATCAAACTACACATAGGTGGACTGACATGGACATGTAGCCCACGCAATACATGTTTCATCTATTCCTGACCTCTACCTCTAAAACGGTCCTGTCTTAATCTTACATAAAAAATTAACAGCCTGGTGTGGTACTCTTAAGTGTACAGAAGCTGATGCTTGTGCTAACGGACGAGACCAACCTGCTTCATTCTACACTCCGACTTGTCAATTGGGGTCCAAATGTCTCGAACCTTTGGGAACAAGAATAACAGCTCAATCTGTTCTTTCTTTCCTTCATTTTGTTTTCGAATTTCTTTTAGTACGTCAATCATTTCATGATAGACTTGTTATTCTGAAGTTGGCTCGGCTCAGATTTGTCTATGTTTGAGGTTTTCTTATAATTCAATTATTTAATTTATTAATGTTTTTAATTGATAATTATTATTAATAATAATGTATCTCTCATGCTTTTAAGGGTAGTCAAGAAGTCTTAATTTATAATTAATTAAATTATTTACAGAATATTACGTATACTTAACAATTTATTTGTCATATATTCGAAAATTATCAGCTATAAATTTTAATGACGGTATACATTTTCTCCTCTAAATTCTTTAAATGACAGGACATTGGCGTTATTAAGTAATATGTCTGGCGTACGAAAATTAGTTTAAAGCTTATATCAATCTTGTGAGATTAGAAAACAAGCACTTATCATATACAGTAATTAAGGGTATGCCATGAAATAGGTGGGATATTTAGGAAAAAGACATTTCGTTTTGGCTCTCCAATAGCATACTCATGTTTGATATGAAAATTGCAAGAGGCTCTTAATGTTTGCTCATTATGGCTTACAAACCTCAAAAGAAAACAAACTTGTCTTGTAATAAGATGAATTTGGAAAGCCTATGATTAGTAGGAGGAGAATCCCTTGTTTAGAGCAAATCTTGTAGTCTCGTTACTTGGCAAAGGAATTGGATTACGAAAAGTAATTAAGCATTTTTTTATGAAGTTGTGTTTAATTATTGCTAGTTATTTTCTGACACGAATGAATTGATTATACATGTTAGAATTGCCTAACTCATCTCCAAAAGTTAGCTCAAGAGTGAGAGGTTTGCACATTATTATAAATTGTTGAATGCTTTCATAGTTGTCCGATGTGGAATTCCTGACACACCCTTTCAGTTCAGAGTAGGACTGGACATCTGATGGACATATTGGACAAAGGGACATAACCAGGCACCGCCCCAAACTATCGAGACAAACTGGCTCTGATACCATGTTAGAATTTTTAATATGGGCAGAGTGTAGAGTCCACTAACAAGAATTGGGCTTGGGTCAACCATTGTCCAAATAACTAGAACTAGTTGTTTGGATAGTTGACCCTTACCACTTATAAACCCTTTAACATTTTCATGTCTAGGCAATATGGGACACTCTAACAGAAGAAGGGTGATTTTTATAAATTAAAAAAGAGATAAAAAGACAAAAAATTAAAATTAAAATTAAAATTTAAAAGAATTATGATAATAAAATAGATAAGAAAATAAAAAACGAGTTGTGACTGATAAAATGATAACATTAAAAATAATTTTATTTTTTAATGTCTTTCTTCAATCATTATAAAAGAATAGGACAATAGAATGTACAAGGTCAATTTTTAAGGATTTGTTTTTTAAATTTCAGTACCAAAACCTTTCAAACTTTTCAATAAAGTAATCAACCTTTTAAAATCCTTATAACTCAGGTCAAAACATTAGTAATGTTAACTTTTTTTTACTAACGTAGCTATCCAAGCCACTTTCATGCTGACATATGGCTATTCACGTGAAAATTTTATGGACAAGTGGACACTCCTATAGGTTGATCCATGACCTTTAGACTTTACCCGTAACACGTAATTCATAATCATGACACAGTCATTTTATTCTAACATCCCAGTACCATAGGACATATGCTCGATATTCTTTAGAATAATCAAGCACATACCCTATGAGAATGGTATGTTAGAGCAATCACATTCACTTCATATAGCATCATAATGAACATAAGTATTTAAAATGTTAACATATCTTGTTTAATTAACAAAACTTGTTTTACATTCATTTTATTACAAACCATCCATATGGTTACAAAACAAAAACCATGTGTGTTCATACTATTTATACAAAATATTCTACATGAGATGAAAAATTATACAAAAGCACTCTATCTAAACTTCTCAAATGACAATTGACCAGACCTTGGAGCCATATCTTGATCCCAAAATGGATAATACTATACTCCAACTAGATTGCTTTACAAGCAAGGTCTCCTTTCAGTACCTAAAAATCAATGTTATAAGTTTGATGAGTTTTATGAACTCAATGAATGAACCGCCCACACCTTTGAACCATAATTTTCCCCTTTTTTTTTACCTCTCTTTATGCTAAACCATTCTTTGTTAACTTTTGATCTACCTAATATCATATGTTAGGTTTGGATTCAAATAGACATAAATATTTACAATTACTTGCTATAATATCTCGTCCACAAGTGAAAGTGTACGTAATCTCTTTTTAATTTGCATTAGTTGTAAATAGTAATGATTCATCAATCTATGTATTCATTCTCTTACTTACAACATACTAGTCTTTATATTTCTATTGTTATGTTTATTCATTCTTATTCATATTCCTCTGTTCCTATCATTTCTTTTCTATTCTTCTAATAAATTCTTGTTATATTTTAAAGACGTGTTATTTTGGGGAGGTGATAGAGATAATTTTCACTCCACAGGTGCCTTCATCATCTTTCTTGGTCAAACCTAATCTCCTGGAGTTCAAAGAAGCAAAGATCTGTTGCGAGGTCCTCCACTGAAGCTGAGTACAAATCAGTTGCTAATACGGCCTCGGAGCTTAACTGGATTGCCAATCTCCTTGCTGAGCTCAAAATCAAGCTTCCCTCTCCTCCGGTAATCTATTGTGACAATGTTGGAGCTACTCAACTGAGTTCAAACCTTGTTTTCCACTCACGAATGAAGCATGTTGCAATTGATTTTCACTTCATCCGTGAGCAAGTTCAGTCTGGCTCCCTCCGGGTTGCTCACGTGAACTTCGACGACTAGACTGCAGATACACTCACCAAACCCCTCTCTTGTCTGCCCTTTCTACGTCTAAAGTTCAAGCTTGGACTTTGCAAGCGACGGCCAGCTTGAGGGGCCGTATAAGGAGAAGCCCAGCCCAAGTTACCAAGTCAAACGTTATCCCACAATATCGGCAAACAAATAATCTTATCCAGCTTTGTAATCAGATCATATCAGTTATCATATCAAATAGTAGATATTCAGGACTAACTGTAGATAATACATTCAATTCAAATTGTATATGTATCAGTATATATGTACATCACGAAGATCAATAAACTCAATTTTATTCTCCCAAAATATTATATCTCTTATAGGTTATGGGTTATAGGAGTCTATACGTCATGGGATAGTCCTTACAGGTATTTACATGGATGCCCATGTGTCAGGTTAAAAGTGGGTCTAGGAGCACATCAGTAAAAAATAACAGAACCAATGATTTGACTTTAAGTTATAAGAGCTTTGATACTAAAATGAAAATTCCCAAAATGTTTGGCACTACTATAAGATTTGTTATCCCTAAAAGAATACAGGAATTGAATTAAATTAAACAATTATTTAAAATTATCTACAAAAACTTGAAAAAGAAGACCTAATAACTAAAAACTTTATTAAGCAATTTTTATTAATCTACTGATCAATGTTTATTTTAATGTTTTGATTCTTTGAAAAGGATCATTATAGTGAATGATGTGTCATTGAATAAGATTGTTAATGTATCTTAAATTCAGTATCCATAACTTCATTTGTTTTTATTATCTTTCTAACCCTGAATTGCCATTTGATTTTATTTCATTAATTATATTAGAAGTAATCAAAGTAAACTAAACTAATTATATAAAAGAAACAAATATTTTAGTGCATTTTTTCAAACCAAACTAAATTCTAATTAGTTAAAATAAATATTTTAATTTCATTTTCTCTTTTTCAACAATTAAGGAATAGAAATGTTGAACAGATTTGCTGGGCTTTAGTTCTTTTGGGTGGAACCTATTAGAGATTTTTCTGATTGCGTTTGTTTTCTGTTTTAGGGTTTGGGAAGTGGTGAGCTTCCTAAAGCCTTTTTGGGTTAAGAGTTTTAGGGATTATAATCTCTAGACTGTACATATCTTTTTCATTTTATAAATACCTTCTGATTTATCAAAAAAAATGTTCGTACTATGTTTGCTTCTGTATTTATTCATTTCATGCAAAACTTAAAGATAAAAAAGGTTATACTCTATTTCTAGATTTTGTTTCATGGATATTATACAATCTAGTTAGTCCTTTTTTTAGAAGGGAATCAAATTTTTGTTTAAAGTACATAAGTTATAACACAACATTTCAACAATACGGAGAACAAACCAACAGTACAGTATTAAAATTTATTGTTAATCTTGATCAATAACTTTTACTACGGATGGACATTATCACAAAATCTTTTGAAGCTACCACTCTTAAGAACAATCTATGAAGTAATGTAACAAATAAACATATGTAAATCAAAATTTATCATGAATATAAGTACTTACAAAATTTACAAAAATTAAATGCATATAAATTTTAGCCTAAACCCTTTAGGATAGTTTAAACTTGTTACTCCTTAAATAGTCTTTAGTTCTAGAGTTAAAATTTTAGAACTTTATAGAAATTCACACATTGACCTTATACTAAAAATGTGGGAAAGATTAGTAATAAAATTTATTATTAATTAATATAATTGAACATATTATTTATTTTTATGTTATATGACTTATTAAAATATGTAATTAGTTAGAAGAACTAAACAAAAAGAACTATTGGTACTAAAGAAACTCACAATCAAGACCACCATATGGAATAAGTGGGAAACAATTGTCTAATAAAAGTCACAAAATCAAACATTAAAAGCTTTTTAAAGGAAGGATCTTAAAAGCCCAATGAATCCACTAATGTACCTAAAACTATTAGGAAGAAATTGTCAACAAGGTTAATGCTTCTACATCTGTTGAGAACTTTAAGAATAAAAATGAGACTATTAACTATAAAGGGGATTCCACACCTGTTTCTAGAAAGAGATCAGGAAGGAACGCCAAGGGCTCAAATAACTCCTCTATCCATTTTTATGTCTATGCTAGCATAGAATGCGAAGGGACTTAATAGTCCCAAAAATAACATGTTCTTTTATTATCTCCTTTCAATAAAGTCAATGTTAATAGGCCTTTTGGAAATGAAATTAAAAGTATATTAGTGTAGAGAATTTTGGTTTATTAGAGACAACTAGAATATTATTACAAACCCTCCATGCTCACTATAATGGAAAGATAATTGTAGCGTATGACCTTAATAAACAAGGGGCTTCTTATTCTAGGTCAATTGATTAAACAATCCATCTCTTTGCTGAATTAACTCCAAATAAGACTCATGTATGTTTTCCTCTGTGTGTATTACAAACTTGGCTTTCTAAAGAAATGCTCTATGGAATGCTATTGGGAATGTTTAAATCTATATGAATAAGTCATAGATAATCCTAAGCAAATTTACCAACACACAACTAGCTTTAGAATTAGAGGGATTCTCTGATGTAAAGGGCCACTGAGATGAATTTATATCCTACGTCAACCACATAAGGGTAATAGACCTAAGATTTGAGGGCAATTTCTTTATATGGAGCAATAAGTAATAAGGTAGATGGTTCATATAAAAGAACTAGATAGAGTTATGGTTAATCACTAATATTTATCAAATTTTCAAGGAAGCAAAGTCATCTTCAATAGCAAGCTCATTTTAAATCATTATAATTGAAATCCACAATCTACAAGGAACCCTCATTAAAATTACCCCTTCAGATTTATAACTTACATAGCCAAGCTAGATGGTTTCTAAGAAGCAGTTTCTTTAAAGACGGCTAAAGATGTACAGGGGTTTGAGATATTAAAATGTTTTTAAAAGTACAATTGGTAGAAAAGGATATTAAATTAATGCATTGGAGACATGTGGATAACAAAAACATAAATATGTAAGAAACCAAAGCCCTTTTACAACAAATACAATTTGAATTGTATTGGGATCCAAGGAACTCGACCAAGCTTGCTCAGGAAAGAATTAATCTCTCCAATTGATTAGGGCTTTTGATTCAAACAACTCTTTACTAAAATAAACATATTGAATCCAATGGTTATAAAAGGAGGATAAAAATTCTACTTTCTTCTATAAAATATCTTATCTGGAAGCAATGCCAACAAAATAACTAATTTTGCTATGGACAATGGAGAGAGGATTGGGAACAATAAAATTTGAAACCATAAGTTCATAACTATTTTTAAATTTTTTTTAAGATCACTCTCTAATTCGTATTTATCTATAGAGGTACTCAGCTTTGTTCCTCCTGAAGGTATTATTGAAGAACAAGCACATTTCTTCATGAGAACATTCTCTCACCATGATATTAAAGAAGTTATTCTTAGTCTTAATCCCAACAAGCACTTAGCCTATATGAGCTTAATTCTTATTTCTTTATGGAATCTTAGAGTCTAGCAAGGAATTATGTGAACAAGGCCATATTGGAGTTCTTTAACAAATAGAGAAAGTTGACAAAGTTAAATAAAATTTATATCAGCTTAATCTCCAAAATCGTTATCCCTTCTTCATTAAAAGTCTACATGCCTATCTCTTAATGCAATACCTTATACAAGATTATTTCAAAGCTACTAGCTTCGAGTGATGAAGATTGTGCTAGGATCCGTCATCAACTCATCACAAGGTGCCTATACCATGCAAATGAATATATGAGATAATATTCTCCTAGATCATAAATTATTTAAGGGTTACCAAAATAATTTTGAAATCAAAAGTTATGCTTTGAAAATAGACTTTCATAAATCTTTTAACTCCATCAATTAAAGCTTTATTATCCACTCATTAGAAGCTTTAGGATTCCAATAGTAGTTCATCAATTTGATTGAGCAATTTATAACAACCAATTCATTTAGTATTCTGTTTAATAGGGAACAAACTCAGGTTGTTAAAGGTGGAAGAAAACTGAAAAATGGTGACTCAATGTCTCCATATCTAGTCTTTCTAGACATTGAGGTGTTCATTTAACTAATAAACCATAATATCAACCACTGAAAAATGGTGACTCAATCTCTCCAAATCTAGTCTTTATAGACATTGAGGTGTTCATTGAACTAATAAACCATAATATCAACCATGATCCTAAATTTATATTTTATAGTAAATGTAGAGATTTAAAGATATTTAATCTCTATTTTTTTGAAGACTTGCTCATGTTTTATGGAGTTAGTGCAAATTTAGTTAGTACTCTAATTAATTCCCTATACTTCTTCGACAAGTTATCAAGTCTCTTAATCAACAGGGATAAGAGCAATATGTTCATTTCTACAGGGGCTAACCAGTAAGGACACTAGTTCTCCACAGCCTTTGTTTTGGAAATAAAAAATATCCTTTTCACATACTTAAGTATGCCATTCATAATTAAAAGACCAACCTTTCGGAATTGTTAGGCTCTATTTAATGTTTGTTAAAAGAGAATTGGTCATTAGTGCAACATTAGTTTGTCTTTTGCTTGTATATTATAGCTCATCATCTCCATACTTAATAGCATGCCTGTATATTGGTCTTTTCACATGATGTTGCCAAATAATTAAAAAAAATAGATATGATATTAAGGAACTTCATATAGTTAGGAGATGCTTACAAGAAACCTTATACCAATGTTAAATGTATTGATATAGGGCTACTAAAAGAGAAGAGGAGTTATGGAATGACAACTATGCAAATTATTAACAAAGTTCTACTAGCTAAAGGGATTTAGAGGATTCTTAAAAATAAGGAGACTTTATGAATGCAATAAACACATGCACACTATCTAAAAAACAAAATTCTTTAAAAAATGAGGCTAAAATTTGATATTTTATAGACCACGAAACAAATTCTTAAGCTTAGGGAAAAGCTTTGTTGAAAATTTAAATACAAAATTTGAAATAAAAAATATAACTTCCTATAGTTTGATAATGGATTGAGCTAAAGCCCCCTCATTTATTCCCTAAAACCTTCTAGCTAAGACATATGCTCATGTTATCATATTTTTAGGAGTATCCATTAAAGATAATTTTGTGACATGTTGGTGTTGTTCAAGCTTAATCCCCAAAACCTCATTTATTATGCACTTGCCATCAGAAATTGCTTAAGTACTTTGGATAGAATTAACTGCTTACAGAGCATTAATCTAATTTACATACTTTATAACATAGGGGTTGAGTTTAGAGACCATTTATTCTTTAGGTGCAACTACACAATAGCTCTATGGATAAAAATTCAAGCTTTATACAATCACTATTATATATATAGTTATTAAGAAAACATAATAGTATAGCCTTCACAACCATAACAACTAATCATGACTGATCACACCCTTTTCAAGATGACATTTGAATGCATTTTTTATGCAATATAGAGGGAAATAAATGAAAAGCTCTATAAGAACTCAAACTATGCCCTATAAAGTTTTTGAAATAATACATTGTTATAGATTATAGAAACTTTATGGCTTTGGATGTTTTAGCAATTTAATTTAAATTAAATTTGAAATTCAATTAAACTTTAATTAGAATTACAAATAATTCTAATTAAATACCAATTATGCCCAAATGAGATCTAATATCTCATACTAATCCTTATTTATTAAATCTCACATTTAATCATAAAGTTTCTCAAACTTTACAATTAAGTCCAACTTGATTAAAATATCTTTGCTCTCTTTAACTCATTCTATAGGTGAGACCCATTAGATTCCCAAATATGTTGACAGTGATTATAAATTATAATTATCAATTTTTTAAAACTGAGCAGGATATTGAACCGATTAAAGGAAAGGTTTAAGGTTTAAAGGTTCAACCGATATTAAACCGTTATAAAACCGGTATATAATAAATAAGAAGTAAAAATTATAAGAATCAGTAATATCATAATATTTTATTAAAATAAAAAATACCAATGTATATTACCATATAATTAATAAATAATAAATATGAGTCTAATATAAAACTTAAAATAATAATAAAAATCAAAATTGTAATTTTGAAGGAGGTCGTGTCTCGTAATCATCAAAAAGTTCCAAATTATCCAATGCTATTTAAAAACTCCAAATTTCTAAAGATTTAATTTAATTAATCAAAATAATATAATTTTGTTTGATTAATGAAATAAAACATTTATGCTGTCACATACTAAAAATAAAACATACTCGTTATTATTTCGAAAAATTAATTATTAAACTTTATCCTAAATTATAAATTTTAATGATTCAATTTAATTAATTAAAATAATATAATTTTTTAATTAATAAAATAAAACATTTATATTGTCATAAACTATAAAAACATATTTGTTAATATTTTTGAAAATAAAAATATTAGATTTTATTTTAAATTTTAATTTCTAATGATTTTATTAAAATAACAATTCATATTTGAAGACTAAAAAGAAAATATTATAAATTCTCATAATTTATAACCCATTAATTAAAGGTACACATGTATGGATAAATTTAAAGGCAAACTTGATTTGGCAATTCTTCTTTACTATTCGTTCTTCCTAAAGACATATCTTCTTTCATCTCTTTTTATTCTTTATTCTTTAACGTTTATTCTTTAATTCTTTATCATGCCAGCACCACCACACACAAGCCCTACTTCAATCCTCTTGCACTTCACTTATTTACTTTCCTTCTAGTTTTTCCCTATTATATTCCCACTCTAATTTCTGTATTTCTGTTAATTCTAAGATCTTTCTTCTTCTAAGTATCATCTGCTGGACAGGTAACTGAAGGTGGCTGAGGGAGTCATTTGGTTGGCTTCGATCAATGTCTTTCTCCATTTTTGTAGCCTTACACGCTCGAGTTGAGCCACACCCATGCCTTTTTAGGGAGGATAAGTTCTTGTGAGATGGGCATTTTTGGGTTTTCTTACTCAGGTACTATTATTTACAAATCTAGGTTGATGAAATGATTTGGTTTTAGCAGGTTCTTAAGGAAGAATAAAAATGGGTGTAGCGATTGACGAAAGTTTTTAAAGACAAAGCAAACAAACCGCTAGTATTTTTAACCTAAGTCAAGAGACAATTGAAGGAGAAAATGAAGCGGGGAGAAAACAAAGCAAGGAGAAGTAGATAGCTGAGAACAAAGTAAGGAGAAGCAGGTGGCTGAGATTTCTAGGAAATGAAGCGAAAAGTGAAGATTGAGAGTGATTCTTTTTGGCTTCAACAAACTGGCTCCGACTAGTTCTTAGATAAACCAGTTCATTAAGGAATAAACTGGTTGATTTATATATATAAAGGTTATTAAATGAAACCAAACCAGACAACTAGCCAGTCAGATTATTTTTGGTCAAACCGATCAGTCTGGTTCAGTTTTTAAAATATTAATAATTATAATTCATAATTAGATTAGAAAAATTAAAACTCCTTTTAATTTATCTTTAATTTTCTGATTAAGCAATTTGTAATCATAGATTAAGTTTGGTATCTAGCAACACATCATGACCACCTAAATCTATAAGAATGTCAAACTGGTTTTGACTAACCTTTCCGTCTATGATTTTTCATATAATTTAATCCTTTCATCATACAATGTTCTGGTTAGACATAGAACATGAAATTAATGTCTACTCTATTTTGAGTCTAATCATATTAGTTCTCCACCATTAGCGATTGATTCAATTAATGAAATATGTAAACTATTATAAAAACATCATTCTACTTTGGCCAAGGATTTTTTGAATCAATACTAATCGAAAACAATAGAACATTCTCAATAATTACTTTAGGGTGATAAATCCTATCTTTTTCACACAACTATCTCCATATAGTTCATACTACATCCATTGACTATTGATTAAACAACCCATGATTAAATAGGTCATAAGCAGTATCAAAATGTAGCAATCCCTATATAAGATAACTTTGGTGACCTTAAGTCAAATGATCAATTATACAATCATCAGAATGAGAATTCCTTAGACATATAAGTAATTTTCTAAATGGATTTCTCATTTTAAGTTTGTTTAGTGAATTTATTCTCTAACAAACGCCCACATGTTTGTTTAAGTATCTCTATACTTTTGCCCATGAGATTGACTACTTCCTTCATAAAGAAAAACATAATGTATGTTAGTATTTTTACATTCCATTAATGTCTAGTCTTAATATAATAATAACTAGGAACAATTTAGGGATAATACATAAATGCAATATGAATCTTATAATTATAATCTCATTATAATTTGATTTGCAATGTATAATTATCCTATGGACTTTATCATACAAATCTAAACATGTATAAGATACATAATTGTCACTAAACTACAACAGAATCGATTGGTTGTATGGTATAAACCAACAATCTTTCACTTGCACTAAGCCAATCTTTTAAGTATCTCATACCATATCACCATATGGATTATACTACTGCTGAGACAATGGCTTAATGAGAGAATTCTACAAGATTCTATATAGTGAACACTCCTTTAAATATTACAACTTTCATCTTAATTATGATCGCAATTAAGAAAAATTGTTTAAATACATACTTGAATCTTTGATGAGACCTTAACTCCTTTTGCATGCCCAATGGCTTAAAGTTCTTCATTACATTACTGTCTTAACAATTCAAAGAACTATATTAAGTTCTCTGAAGAACTTATTGATCCAACTAATCATTTCCACTAAATAAAAAATGTATTATAGCTTAATTAGTAATGGTTGCTACATTAAAATTTTTCCAATCTTAAATGATATTGTTTTAAGTAAATAGACCTTAAGTAGGATTTACTTCTAAAGTAAATATCCTTATATCCTTGAACTCAAATATCAACTTATATATAGAGTAAAAGATATCTTTAGTAATTCACAAGTATTTGATATCTCAAATACTAAACATCTTTAGTACATTATTTATATACTTGGAGTTAGAATAGGTTAACAAATTTCAATCTATCTCTATAGGTCTAATTCCTAGAATTAAGTTGTTACCTTTTCATAACAAACTAGAGTTTTTCTTGGAAAATTATATTTTCAACAATTGAAAATTAGAATTATTATTCTCTACAAGTAATATGTCTCCATATACTCACAATGAAGAGGATAACTATACTCCTACTAACCTTTTTGTAGACATGATAAGTTCACAATCATTTCTAAATCAAACTCTTTGATTTCATCATGAAAGTGAATCTTTCAATGTCTGGTACCTTTTAACTATATATCAAATGTATCAATAAAAGAACTAGTTCCAATTAGATGTATAGTTATGAGATTTGAACTTTTAAAATTTTATCTTACTCCCACTACTTATCTTGAGAATCATCCTCTTATAAGTATACATTGAAATAAACTGATAAGTTGTTAATTGGTTGTTTAATTATTTCATAACATTTAGTGATTAATGACATTAATTGCTTAAGATACTCATTTTGACTCATATATGATTTTAGGCACAATTCAAAAGCAAAGAAGTTAAAGTAAGTCGAAAGTATGTTATTTGTGCCCTTTTTTGAAGACTAATACTCACTTGTCTTCATGGAGCATGAAAAAGAAAATTAAAAGACAAGAAAGATGGAAAAAAATAAAGTAGAAAACTTGCACAATTGCCCATATTTTTGCATGGGCACATGCAACGTGAATTTCATAGAAAATAAAGGAGTAGAAGGTGGTAGTGAAGCACGAAACTATATGCAGTTGGTGGACAAAGCCACACCAAAACGGCATCACAGCAAGGAGGAGTAAGGACCCAAAATAGCAGCAACAATAAGCAGAAAATGGCAATGCAAAGACACAATAGCTGGATAAGAAACGACAACGTAGCAACAAACGTTAGGCGTTTCATGCAATTAGCATGTGTTTCATACAACCATAACGATGTGCAGCAAAGGTGGAAAACAAGGAAAATAAAATGCAGCGCATAAGGCAGGAGAAGTAGAAATGCAGACGTACAAGCCAAGAAAATTAAATGTTGACGATGGGTAGAAGGGTTTTAAGCGTGGTGCGTTGGTTTTGAACCGACTTGTGGACCAACAATTTTAAATAAAAACGTAGAGTAGCAGCAGAAACATGAGAGGGGCTTGAACAATAACATAGACAACAAATTAAATTATCACATCATAGAATAGTAGAGTGAACAATAGCAAAGAGAGAACAGAGGCTTGCGATAGAAGAGAGAAGTAGAGGCGCTACAGGTGCCTTCGGTTGGGGACATTTTTGGAGGACTGAAGCATTTTGTTTGAAGAGACCTATGGAAGGCTAAGTTGCCAACACCAGTTCGGAGGTGACATTGATGTCGATGACCCGGGTTAAGTATTTTCTTTGTTTTAGTTATTCCTTTCTCTCATTAGGAATTGATTATGTTATCTTGTGTTTATTGAATTGGATATTGTGAAAAGATCATTTTAATGTCTTCATTGAATCGTTTAATTACAAACCCATTGCTAGAATATTGATGTAATCCGTAATTGTTACGTTGAAGTTCACGTGTAGCGACTAATGATTCGTAATCATTAGGGAAACATAACCTAGGTTAAATGACGCATCATATGTAGTTGTTACCTTAATTAATCAGTTTTCCTAATTCGTAATGCTGCTGCCTAATTAAATTTAGAGATCTTATCTTAGGTTATTCAGTGGTTAGGTTTAATTAACAATCGTAACCTAAAGGAAAATTTGGATTAATCATTAACTCTCGATTAATAGTTGCTAGGAGAGATTTAAGAATAACAAATCAAGGAAATATGTTTAATTAAAGTGTAGGTCAAGATTGAACTAAAGAACTGGGACCCTACCAAATTCTGCATTTTTATCGTTTTTTACATGTTTTCTTTAATGTGTTTTTATTAGTCTAGTTTCATTTTATTTTCTCATTCCAAAACCCCCTAAACCTAAACATCGATTAATTTCATTTCAACAACTTTACACATATTCTTTGTGAGGTCGACCTAGACTCACCACTGTTATAGCAATAGTCTAGTTATTTTATTTTGACTAGCATTACAGAGCACTATCACAAACAATTTGTTCAATAGATGTGAAAGATTATATCCAACCTTGTGGATATCTTATAACCATTTATTTCCGATTTTAGTTCTAAACTTAATGGATAATAAATGCTTCAACTACATCCCTGAATCATTAACTTTCACTCTTTCAAAGACTTAGCGTTTCATATCTAATATGAAATCTTGCTAATTGATTCAATTGGAATTATTGAAAGTAAGTCATTGTACTAGACATCGTTATAAAAGAAATAATATTTCATCAAACAATATCTCATATTGTATTTTCCTTCTTACATAAATCTATACTCTTATAGAATTTTGTTATAAAGGTATTCACTAGAGAATGTCATTCCTTATAGATAACTGAAAATTTAAAACTCACCACAATGATCTCATCGAAGTTCCTTAGCATTCTCAATTCTTAACTTCTACCTAGATTTAAATAATTTGAATTTTTCAAAATTTTAAATGATCATTTCATTTAATACATATGACTATATCACATAAATTCAATAGTAATATAATGAAATATAAGTATTATCCTTTTATGAATTATTACTCCATCCAATATATCACATGTATAAATTTAACAATTTAATATAATCATCGTCCTTTCACTAAAGGTTGATTTGGTTATTCTTCCACTTGACAAGTTACATAAGTTTCATATAATTCATAATCAAAAGGATACATATATCTTTGTGTTGGACCCCGATCCTTAAGTGGCAATTTAGAGATATGAAATAAAATTTAATGAGTGTTTTCGTATATGTATTATGTTATAGATGAAATTGTACTTTAAGAATATTGATGAGAAAAAGAATGGCGACTTTGATATTTGAGTCGATTTGTATGGATTATGAGAGTAAAGTGATTGAGTTGATTGAAATAGAAGTTGAAAATTAAGAAATAAAGAGAAAAAGTGTGAAAATTTGTAGAA
>JAOSBP010000001.1:5136530-5146812 GCA_027563825.1 Erythroxylum mucronatum | reverse complement strand
CTGAGAAATGTTTATAAATGACAAACATTTTTAAGAAATGATTTTTGCTTATTTTCGAGTATAAATATGTTATCCACAGAGCGAAAGCTCACCCCCCCTTTCATCCCCATCTCTAGGTTTTCGATCGGAAGATCGGATGGAAGACGATCAAGATGTCAGTTCGATTTTTGTATGCTTTTGTTTTATGTGTAAAGTTTGAGTTTAGTATTGAAGTTGTTTATAGCTTAGAAAGCCATTAAAGTTAGAAGTGTATTCATTTTGGAATGTAAATAAATGCTGAAATTGAGTATGGATTGAGTTTGTGTATGATTATAAAATCGGAATATGTAAGTAAAGAATGGAATTGTTTATTGTATTGAGGTGAATATGAATGGATTTGTATATGAATAGTGAATGTATATTGAATATGTTTTGATCGTGTTCGGATTGATTTATGAATTATGGATGTATGAGTTTTGTTTAGGAACGGGATTTGATTTTGATCATGGATTATGAATTGTATATGAAATATGATGGTATTAAATTATGATTGGGATTGATGGATGGAGAATTATGAAGTGGTTTAGGTATAGATTTGCGTTTACTGGTGTTTCGAATTCCAGACGGGAGGTCCGATGGTTTTGAGTTGTGTTTGGACATTATAGAAGTGTGTAAAATCTTTTGCAGATTTTTGGGCTGTATAAAATAGAGCCGTTATGCTGCCCGATTTTCGATAAAATCGGTTTATGGCAAAATTAGAATAAGAATTAGAATAGGTTTTGTTATAAATGAGATAAGATTTGGATAATAGATGAATTTTGGGATAAGTATGAATGTTTTTAATGATTTGAGTTTTGATTGAGGATGAATTTTCGAATGGGAAATTATATTGTTTGATTTGTATAAGATTGAATAAAGACGTATAAGAATGAAAAAAAAAGAAAAAAAAAGGTTATACCCGATTTTCGGATTTGCTTTAGTCTTAGGGTTCCAACGCGACGAGGATTTTCAAGAATTTTGTTACCAGATGTCGGACTTTGTTTGCTTCGATTTGGATTTTCTTATCGATTCACTTCGCTTCACGATCTGTTCCTTCAATTTTTGCTCCAACTTTTGATTCGTTTTCGATACTTCTGCTAATTGATTTCCGATCTGTTCCGCCGATTTTTCGATTTCTTCTTTTGTTTCCGTTTCCGTTTTTCGTCTTTTTCTGATTGGGGTCTGACTTCGAGATCGGGTCCCAACACTTTGTATGTAACTTGATTATTTTCGTTTTGTTGATTTAACTAATATGACATAAAAGGATAGTCTTGGTTATCTAACTTTATATTCTTGCCACTTATGTTAAGCATAAGTCTTCTTTGGTCCAACACATACAATTTGTATAAAACTGGATCAATTACTTTTACTCAGCAATCTATTTCTTATTATGCTTTGAACATTTGTAATAATGTTAAATATAAATTTAGTATTAAATACTCATAAGCATGAATGAGAAATACATATGATCTCTATCATATCTCATATAGACAAGAAAAGTCATGCAATCATTTTTCTTCTTATGATAACTATAATCATATTATAGCAAAGCCTTTAATTGAGGTCCCTGTTTGTGCTTTTAGTAGGCTAAATTAAATAAAACAATTCTAATAAGGTACTATACCTTTCAACTCTACTTTACGTAACCTCTTGCATCTTACTATCATCGTGTTGACATAAATCTTACATGTTGTCATCAAAGTTTAAGAGACATTAGTCAACTCAAATTATTAATACATTTTGTCATTTATATGATTTTGACATATCTCTAAAACTTTGTCACTGAATCCTCATTAGGATTATAACAAAATTGCGTAATGAGCATATGATTTTCTTTTCTAACTTTGAGAACTCTTCTCAAACATAACCTATGTCCAAGAAATTAGGTTCACTAATTTAGTATCAACTATACTAAGCAAGCTAAATTCCACTCAAAACAAAATATAAAATGTAAGAAAAACAAGTAATTAATTATATGTCATGACTACCAAATAAGATTAGGACTTCAATCATATATTTAGTTACTCCCACTATTTTATTCAAAATAATAACCCTCACTATTATTCGAAAAGATTACTCTAATATTTCTAGTAGGCTAGGATCTCATTCGAATATAGTTGATCTTAAGTTTGCTCAACAAACCAACTAAACTTAAATTAAGTAGATAACAGCTTTATCAATCACATCTCATGTGACTCCTAGATCTCTTAGGTAACAACTATTGCTAAAACATATCATATATGTTATTCCTTACCTTGCTTCTAAATTCATATGATCATGAGTTTGCTCATCCAAATCTCACAAATTTAGTTAAGTAGAAACCACTATCATAAGACCAAACATATTTGGGGTAAAGTGGCATTGAGTTTACTTAATAAGCCTACAATAAATAGAACTCTAGTTTATTCTTATAATAATGGAAGACAACAATCACGTTCCCAACGTGTACTTAATATTTTAACTAGGGTTTTTAACTTCATTTGTCTCATCAAACACAAAATTGCATGTAAAATATCATACATATAAAACATATAATTTAATATGGATCCAATATATTATCAACTATATAAATAAAGTGTGCAACTTATACACTCATAATCAAATTATATGCATAAAACATCAAGCTTCGTTTGATTCTAGTTATTAATCTTGATAATCTAAAATAATATTTCCAACCCCTTGGCAAAATTAAACTAGATTACACTCATTGATTCTTAAGTGAATTAAATTCCTATTCCAAATAGAAATTTAGTTTGATTTGAAAACAATTTTCAAATCCAATTGAAAATTATTTCTAATTATATTTACTCCTCTAAATAAAATTTAATTGAAAATAATTTTCAGTAAATTGTACCTTTTACTTATTATAATTTAGAAAAACTCCTTTTCAAAATTATATAAGTAACACATTCTAATCCAATTAGAAAACTATTTCTAATCTAATTAGAAACAACTATTTCTAATCTCATTATAAATTATTTTTTCTTAATTACAAAACTATTTTCTAATATTAAAAAGAAACTACTTTCAAAATTAAATAAAACACTTTTAAATTTGGTTAAGAAAGTCCTTTATATTATTTATTTAGAGCTTGATTTTTAATTAATTAGAAAATTTTTCTTTAATAAATTAGAAAATTATTTTAAAATTTTAAAGAAAGCACAATTTTCTTAATTAATAAATGAAAACACTTTTCAAAATTTAATCAAGAAAAATACTTTTCTAAAAAACAAGGAACTTATTATTCATAAATAAAGAAACAATTTCTAATTAAATAGAATAACAATTTTCTAAATAAATAAAATTATAAATTTAATTTATCTCAATCAAATTGAAATAAATAAATTTAACTAAGAAACATCTTTTTTAACAACTTAAGAAAACAATTTTCTTAATTTTAAGGAGTCAAATTAATTAATTTGAATCTAATCGAAACTAATTAATTCTAATTTTAGAAACTACTTTTTAAAAATTAAATAGCAATCAATATAATTACTAATCTTAATTAAATTAAGAATAATTAATTTAATTTTTATAATTGATTTGATAATTAATTTAATTTAATAATCCAAGACCTTGAAAAATTAAACTAAATTCCAAAGCATTCTCAATAAATTTGATCATTTGAAAACAATTAGAAAACACTTTTCCAAATTTATTAGGGACTAAACTAATTTAATCTCAGTTAAATTAATTTAAGGCCTTAAAAACGTTTAAAAATCAAATAAATAAAAAGGAAAAGTATCTGTACGAGTACTATATTTTCAAATGCTGGCCCACAGTGGCTGTCTCCCAATTTCAGGCGCGTGTGATAACGTTTCCAAAAACAGGGTTTCTACTATTCTCTCGTAGCCGCCTGTGTTTTCTAGTTTTTCTTGCACCGTCATCTCCTTATGTTCTCTGACAGTCTAACGCTGCCATGAGCAGTCGCCTTTCCATTGCCGACTTGTGTCGCTACCTATAGTGGGCAAGTTTTGCTGATTAAGCTGGGCAACTATTGTCCTTAAATAGTGGCAATCTCGCCACTGTCTTCGTCATGACTGACGACGGAGGGGACTCACTAGCGACACACCATTGGCGCAGTCCAGATGAAACCGCAACTACCTGCAAAACGAGTCTAAATCTTTTGCTTAATATTACGATGTCTTATTATATCTAATAAATCTCAGCCATTTATTTATGTGAATCTCGCGTGAGTCTGCAAAATAAATGGCTGAGATTTTATGAAACAAAATAAGACAAAATGATATTGGACAAAAGATTTAGGCTCCCGCAAAACACCCCCTAGTCACGATAACTTATTCTGCAATCACACCATATGCGAGACAATTATATTTTTCAGGCAACAATAACACGCAAACAACCACAATACCCATTCACAAACAACACAAATTTTCAACGCTACACAACCAGAAGCTACAATCAATTGTTGGGCATCTCCATGCCTCACTTATTCCAGAAGCAAAATTCAAGCAACACCCAAACTCAAGCCCAACTTTAGACTCTTATTTAGTAATTGCAATAGATGAGTTTCTCAAACCTAGAACATAAAATCAACAAATGCAATCGCAAGCGTCTTATTGTAGAATTCCAGAACAATTATGGTATTCGTTGTTTTTAGGATTTATTCAAGAATCTGATTTGATATGATTATAAGAATTAGAGGTTTTCAATTCTAATATGTATCAATAACAATCAAACATTTAATTAAATTATATAATTAAAATTTGACTCTGATACTACTGTTGGGAAACCACACAGTAGAATAATTAAGAAACTTTTTCGTAAACTTTAATTTCCCAAAAATCAAGATCTCTTTAATTCTATAAAATGATTAACATAAATTATAATAAAGTGGGATCTTAATTTGTACCTCATTTCGAAGCTTAATCATTTTCTTGTTATATCTCTAGAACCTTTTTCAAAACCAATCCCTCTCAACCATGATAGTTGTATAAATGTCCGGCCTCTAACGGGATCCATAGAATAAATTGAAAGAACTTTGTAACACTTACGGAAAGGGTTAAGCAAAAAGTGCTAACTCTAGAGAGCTTAAGCCTATTTATAATAAGCTTTGGGCATTTTAATAATTAATTAAATTTTAATTTTAATTTTAATTTTAATTAAACTTTAAATACTAATTATGCCTAAATAAGATTTAATATCTTATATTAATCCTTATTTATTAAATATCTCATATTTAATCCCAAATTTATCAAACTTTACTATTAAGTCCAACTTGATTAAATATCTTTACACTCTTTAACCCATTATATATGTGAGACCCATTAGGTTGATAAATATGTTGACAATGATTATAACTTATAGTTCTAATTCATAATTAAAATTGGGTAAATTAAAAATCCTTTTGATTTATCTTTAATTCTCCAATTAAACAATTTATAATCATAGGTCAAGAATGACGTCTAGCAATACATCATAATCATCCAAATATTTAGGAATGTTAAAGTGGTTTTGACTAACCTTTCCGTGTGTGATTTTTTCATATAATTTAATCATTTCAACATATAATGTTCTAGTTAGACATAGAATATGGAATTAATTTTTACTTTATTTTGAGTCCGATCATATTAGGTCTCTGTTATTAGCTATTGATTCAATTAGTAATATTTGTAAATTATTTATAAAACATCATTCCACCTTAGCCAAGGATTTCTCAAATCAATATTAATCGAGAATAATGGAACATTCTTTCTAATTACTTTAAGGTAATGAATCATATTTTGATTACATAACTATCTCTATATAGTTCATACTACATCCAATGACTATCGATTGAATAACCTATGATTAACTAGATCATAAGTAGTATCAAAACATAACAATCTCTATACATGATAACTCTGATGACCTCAAGTGAAAGGATCACTTATACAATAATCACAATGAGAACTCCATAAACATATAAGTAACATTTCAAATGGATTTCTAATATTGGGGCTATTTAGTGAACTTGTTCTTTAACAAGCACCCATACATTTGTTTAAATATCTCCATACTTTAACCTATGAGATTGATTACTTCTTTCATAAAAAAAGTGTATGCTAGTATTTTTACGTTCTATTAATATTCAGCCTCTATAGAATAATGACTAGGAACAATTTAGGGATAATACATAAATAAATTTGAATCTTATAATTATAATCTCATTATAATTACATTTACAATGTATAATTATCTCATAGACTTTATCATATACATCTAAATATGTACAAAATAAATAATACCTTTAAATAATTGTCACTAAACTACAATCAAATCGATTGACTGTAGGGCATAAACCAACAATAAGATGCCACTGAGGAGTTGACATATTTCTCACACTTGTTAAATTCTGTGTAAGGCATGTCTGGCTTAGATTTTGTTCGGTGCCAAGATCATTCTAACACCCTAACAATTCGATAAGGCTCTCTTTAGTTTATCAACTTTATTCCAATTACATTATGGCTCCTTTAATGCTTAAGCCTTATAACTCCTTTAGAAATTATTCAATACATTTTTAATTTAAAAAAAACCATGAAATGTCCAATAAAGGTAAAGAACACTAATCATTCTACAAAACCTATTTGTCTACATTTAAAAGAACTTTAATCATCACAAAAAAGAGGAACGAACAAGAAAATTTGAAAATTTTAAAGATAATTTTCATAACTGTAGCATTACCAATCACAGAGAATTCTATGGTCCATACAACACACACTTTCCCAACATATTTCCCAGTCAAGAACATGCCATGCCAGGTATTCATATGCCCATGGGAGCCACTCTTATCAGCTTGTTTACAAGGGAGAATCTCCTAACAGTTGTCAGGATACAGTTGAAGAGATGCATGTTTCCAACAATTTTTTATCTTCTCTGTACGTGTAATATGCATGCTCCATTGCCGGAGCTTTCTTTATTTCATCATAATCGACAAGTCGGAAGACAAACAAAAAGTTTCATTAATTTGTTGTCTTTAAACATGGTAAAGGGACAAATATGAAATGAAAAACTCCTTGGTCGACAAAAAGTTTGTATCTCGAAATCATATATTTTTTATAATTTTCCAAATTATACTATATAGATATTGACTTTAAGCTCTATAATGTTTTTTTATTAGACTAGGGTGTCTATATTTTCTGTCTAAAGTTTATGTACTGATTCTCATGTGCAATATATAAATTTGGAAGACTACCTCCAATGGTCAAGGAGAATTTTCTTCATATTCATCTAGGTTTAATTGACTAATTCTAGAAAAACGAAGGCAAAAAAAAAGAAGAAGAAGCTAAGAATAGAACTAGATGGACATACGAGTTCATAATCATATTAACAACTTTAGTTATTTATTTTACAAGCTATCCTTCTTTCGCTGTGTATACCACGAAAAACAACTGGTGTTCGAGCTGGGGGAATATCCAAAAGGGTTATGAACCAGACCACACACATCCCCATGTTTGTGGGAGATCACACCTTTCTGGGAATTTAGAAGGGAACTCGTTTCTTGGCCACAACAATTTCTTTCGTTCTTTTTATTAATGTTTTGTGTACTGGTAAGTTACAGAAATCCCATTCTCTGCCTGAGATAAATAAAGAAATCTCATTCACTGATAAATTAAAACAACTAAGGAAGATAAATTTAGAAAGGCGCTATCACTTCAACTTCAAGTGCTGATACATCCACAAACAGAGCAACTCACATATGTATATCATTAACCATTTAGGATTTTCTAATACTCTTATTATCTCTTTGTACATACTAATTGTCATGTATATGTTGGTCATAAAGGTCAATTATACTTTAGCCAGTTCTAGACGTAACTCTGAAGGAGGTCAAGGTTCCATCCATTAGGCCATCGACCACTAATAAACAGTACCTAATCGATCCGAATATGCAAGATACTCCAACAATTATGTGCTGAAAACATGTATATTATGCTTGAACTAGTTGGTGTTCCAAAACATGATATTGATACCAACTTGGTCGTATCATATCCGTAATTGTCTACAACTCACACACCAAATTCTTGCGTGGTTGATTGCTTTTATGGATAAGTATTGAAGGCTCAAGCAAAAGTTAAAATCTCCCACTTGTTTAGTCACTATCACGGATAAAATGGTGACGATCCAAAAGAGAAGAGTGCCGTGTTGGACATTACCAATTGGGTCCAACTTTTCTCTTGTAGCTTCATATGCATTTTCTCAAGGTTCTGAGCACATTTACCTTTATCTCCTTATCCTCTTTGATAAGAGAATCATTCACTTTGTTCATAGGGAAATGCTTTTGTAGGTCCCATCCCATTTATACACGTAGCAGTAAAAACCGGAAAGAAAATAACTTCTCCAACAATAACTACTTCCCATGCTTCCCTACATCGTAGGAAGATTAATTCTGTTATTATGTATTGATAAGAAGATATTAGATTGGACGATAAGATTGCTAATATATGGTATCAAATTTTGTTTTCCTGTAAAATGTTAGGTTACTTTGGTTTGTAGACCACCAGGACTCCAAATATTTTATAATTCGCGCAATCTTGTTTTTAATCATTATGTTTGAAGGTATTATAATTTATATCGATAGTCCTAGATG
The DNA here is from genome assembly GCA_027563825.1 of Erythroxylum mucronatum. Taxonomy (NCBI): domain Eukaryota; kingdom Viridiplantae; phylum Streptophyta; class Magnoliopsida; order Malpighiales; family Erythroxylaceae; genus Erythroxylum; species Erythroxylum mucronatum. The sequence goes on along the minus strand of JAOSBP010000001.1, from coordinate 5,138,204 downwards.
CAATCCAACACGACTACTAGGCTTGCCAATTTAGCTTGGGCCCAACTTGTCCCTTTCTAAAGTTAGTGGGCTAAGCTCGAGTTGACTAGATTTTGGGCTGAGTCTTAGGCCTTTTTCTAAATTGAGCCTCAAGTCAAGGCAAATCGTGTCATTTTAGGTTGATATGTTTTTAATCTGGTACGTCGTTTTGCACTCATTGCAAACGACATCATTTTAGGTGTATGAGATTGTGTTTTAAGTTTTAACCTAGAGTAAAACAACGTAGTGTAAAACAAAACACACAAACTCCTCTCTTTTTTTTCTTCTTCTTTATCTTCATTGTTTATTGCTACACCCTTGACGTTTAATCTTCAAGTGAAGGCAATATCTCCTCCAGCTACGGCACTTCCAACTTTCGCCACCATGTCGTCTTCCTCTTCATATCCACCAGATGTCCAACACGATGTCTTCTTCTTGTATTCTTCATCTCCAGAGTTTCACCTCCCAACTCCCACACCCAAATCATGTGGCAACCTACTCACCAAGGTAAGTCCTTCATACAACTTTCAATGGACTCGAATTGAACTAAGCTTGCCATTGTTCAATAAATCAATTTCTTATGGATTGTGCTTTCTAGTTCCTGTTCGTGTATTCAGTGACTTACATGGTCACATATATGGATGTGTATGCGATCATACAAGTCTATGAAAACTTCACAGTGTATATGTGACCGTGTAACCCTGTAAAAAATATATAGTGAATTACACAATCATATACACAAGCACAAAAAATACATACACAATTGTATTGTGTCATACAATCACTGTGACTTACACGGTTAATGACATTGTCGTGTAACTGATCATGCAAGTCACTATTACACTTCAAATTACTCTACGTAATTTCTTTTCATTTTTTTGATGTAAATGTTTATGAATAACCTATATATTTTTATATGTTGATTTTTTTCAAATGGATGAACATATTCCTTCAGTAGAGAGTTCTAATCAGTTGAGAGTTCTAGTCAAGTACTGGAGAGTATATAAGTGGAAACTTCTAATCCTATAATAAGTGACGATAGAAGTCCAAGTTTATCGAAAAGTGATGTTTGGAATCACTTCATCAAGACTAGATCAATGGATGAAGTAGAGAAGGCCTAATGTAAATATTGTCACAAGATGTTGACCAGGAGTTCAAAAGGTGGAACCTCTCATTTAAAAAGACATTTGGAATCATGTAGCAGAAAGAAAATCATACCAGGAGGTCTTTTAATGAAATGGTAGCTATAACTTATGACAATAACATATTAAGATTTTTTATCATGGTCAGAATACAATATTATAATTACGAGTACCATACCGGCCTCTGGTATCAATCATTATCGACTAGTATTTGTAATACCGGTTGAATACCATAATTAAATGAAAATAAAAAAGGACTAAATTGTAAAACAAAAAAAAACACTAGAAATCTAACCCCTTTCGACCCCTCCCTGAACCATACCTACTTTAATCACCCCTCCTCTCCTCCTCTATTTTGCTGTCTAGAGTCTGTAGATCATTATCTCCATTATGTTCAACTAGTGTTGTGCGCCTTGTGTGGTGTTGTAGAAAAATCTCGGGGTGTCCATCACATGGACACAGTGCGGAAAACAAAAATTTTTGTTCCGGGACATTCCCGAAAGTCAGGATCCAA
>JAOSBP010000001.1:5116234-5136430 GCA_027563825.1 Erythroxylum mucronatum | reverse complement strand
GCTAAAGGGGATTGCCTTTAGGGCACTACTCTAACAATCTTAACGTTCTGTACACACATAAGTCGACTTACACCAGTTTACAAGTCGACTTATCAGAACCGTGCAAGCATAAGGCGACTTACACATGTACAAGTCGACTTATCACTTACAGGTGTTGCCTCTCCAATCTCCACCATATTCCACTAGAGTCGTGCCTCACTTAGCCACTCTTTCTCCCCTACGTTATAGTCACCCCACCCTCTCTCACCTCCACCAGAATTTCCTTAGCCTCACTCTCTTGTAGTCAACGAACCACTCCTATGCTATAATCACTCCTTTTTTGTACTCAAGCGGTCACCTGACTCGCTTCACTCTCTCACAATCACCACTCTCTTATAGTCAGACACTCACCCTGCACATAATCTTGCCTCATCAAGTCGACATCCCAATTAACCTTACCAATATTAAGTCTTTTGTGTTATGTTGAGTTGTGACAAAACTTTGGAAATTCTATATAGGATTACAATGTTTTGAAATTTGGATATGTTTTGTCATTTTTGATGATTGGATTTTGGAAATTGAGGATTCAATATAAAATTGAAGTTTGTGTTATTGTTTGAAATTTGAGAAATATTGGATTAAATGTTCATCTTTATTATAAATTAGGTTATATATTATAAACTGAATTTTGTAATATACAAAATGGGTTGGTTAATTTATAGTTCAATTATGTGGTTGAACAAATTAAGTTAAAGATTTAAGTTTATGATAGATATAATCACATAAAATGAGTTATAGTTATTAGTTTATGGTTAAGTTACGAAATTATACAAAATGAGTTATGGTTACAAAATTTATTTAATCATACAAAATAGGTTATAGATGTGAGTTTATATTTGAATCATGTAACCACACAAAATGAGTTATATTTGTAACTTTATGGTTGAATTATGTGATTACAGAAATTAAGTTATAGATATGACTTATGATTTTATGGTTAAATTATGTAATCACAAAAAATGAGTTATGTTTGTAAGTTATGGTTGAATTATGTAAGCATATAAAAATAATGGTTTATAATTGTGACTATATGTTTAAACTATATAATAACACAAAATAGATTATAATTGTGAAAGTGTAGCAATCAATGTATATATATTTGAAGTATGGGATAAGAAACATGATAATTTCTTGGATAGAATGTGCTCAAGCATCAAATTTTCTTACAGAATCATTTATACAAGTTTATGAAGTTCACTTGCATGTGTATACCATATGATTGTTAAGAAACTGTTGTTTCTTTATTTCTTCCTGTTATTATACATAAATTGATTTTGATATGAAGTTATTAAATATATGTTTGTGTTTATTTTCATAGATAAATGAAGGGAAATTCAAGTACTCCTAATAATTTAGTTGCTTTAGAAAGATTTGATGATCCAACTAGGCTCATGCTAGATTGGTTCCTAGATGAAAAATCATACCATTGTTTTGTATTGTATTAAGCATTTGAAAGGTAGAGGAATCACCAGATTAAAGAAGCATTTAGCTAGGATCAAAGATAATGTAGAGCCTTATAAAAAGTGAGTCATGAAGTGAAATGATAAATGCAAGCTTTGCTTGAGGAGTATCAGCAAGGAAAAGATGAAAGGCAAAGTTTGAACTATGAAATTGGTAGTAGAAGTTCTTTTTGCGATGGTTAGGATGATAGTGGGGATGTTTAAGGTGGTAGTATTCCTACCCAATAAAAGTGAAATTTTGCACTTAATGTTAGGAAAAGAAGAAGACATGTGTCTAATTTTTTTGTATCATGAACAACTCCCAGAGCCTAACCTTCAATCCCTAGTGCCTTCCAATCTAAGGAACAAAGGAAAGTTCCTAGAAAGGAGGGAAAGTTCATAGCAAAATGGAAGGTAAATTTGAAACCCAAACTCATACTTATGATATTAAATGCTTTTTATGTTTAGAGACAAGGCATATAGCTTCATAATGTCCTAAAACAAGTTTAATGATCATAAGAGATGAAAGGAGAATTGAGACTAAAGGTGAAAATGATAAGGACTCCATTATGCCAATAGAAGATTGTGATGATGATGGTACTGAGTATCTAATGAATAGGGAAGAGATTGAATTTATAAGTCAAATTAAGGAGCAAATGGAGAGTATTTTCCATACAATACATCACATTAATAATAATGTATATAGTATGAATATTAATATAGGTAATTGAACAAATGTAGTTAGCACTATCTTGATTAAAAAATTAAACTTGCCTACTATAAAACATGCTCGATCTTATAAGTTCCAATGGCTAAATGAATGTAGTGAGTTGAAAGTCAATAAATAATTGATGATTTCATTCTTGATTGAAAAATATTATGATGAGGTCTTAAGAGATGTGATGCCTATGCATGCTAGCCATATTCTCTTAAGGAGACCTTGAGAATTTGATAGAAGTTAATAAAAATGGGTTTATACATTTTACATAAAAAATAAACATATTTGTCTTGTACTTTTAAAACATAAATAAATTTATTAAGTTCAACTCAAGTTAAAAGGAGAGGGTAAAAAAAGGGAGACTGAGTTTAAAAATGAGAATGAGAGATCAAAAAATGGAAAAGGAAGGATAAACAATTGAGGGGAAAAAAAGAAATTGTTGAGAGAAAAGTAAAGAAATAAATGAGATTTTATGCTGGAGAGAATGAGATCAAGAGAGTTTTCTATTCTAACCAACTTATAATTATACTCTTATACAAAGGGGCTTGTTTTAATACTAATCATCTTGGCATTTCCTTGCCTAGTGTTTTTGTTTCTTTATTATAAGATTTCAAATATGTATTCATTGATGATGTTCCTAGATGTTGCCATCAATAAGGGAAATAAAACATTAAAGTTGATTCCATACCCGATGCTACCATTCATAATAGAATAACTTGTAGAAGTAATCCACATATAAGGGAGAGCAAGAGTCCTTTTTTTTTTTTCCTATTTTGCTTATTGCTAAGAAGAATGGTTATGGAGAATATATGTTAACTGTCAAGCTATCAATAAAATAATGGTAAAACATTAACATCACATTCCCACATTAGAGAACATACTTAATGAGATAAATGGCATTTGCGTTTTTTTAAATTAATTTTAAATGTAGTTATCATCAAATTAGGATGAAAAAAAGAAGAAGAATGGAAACCTACCTTTAAAATTAAATATGATTTATATTAGTGGTTAATGATACCTTTTTTAATTACCTATTGCACTTAGTATAATCATAAGGTTAATGGACCATTTTTCATACTTTTATTGAAAAAATCTTGGTTTCTTATTTTGATGATATTATGATTTATAATACATATTTAGATGAGCATGTTAAGCATGCAAAAATTATTTCAAATGTTGTAAAAAAATAAAATTGTATATGCTAATCTAAAGAAATGTTCCTTTTGCATGGATAAAGTAGACGTTCTTAGATTCACTTTGAGTATGAAAGGGATAAAGTTGGATGAGGAGAAGGTTAGGGACATTCAAGAGTAACATGCACCCAAATTTATAACTAACACGAGAAGTTTGATGGTTTAGCTAGTTTTTATAAAAAGGTTTGTAAATTTAATACATTAGATGTACCACTCACTGAAGCTATTAAATAATATACTAGTTTTAAATGGGATGATGAACAAAAATGTGCTTTTAATTTGATTAGATAAAGGTGATGTTTTTATCCCTTATTAGCTTATCACAACTTTTCTAAAACCATTGGAATTGATGAATCATGAATAATTATCAGTTTTATTTTGATGTGATAAAATCAACCAATTGCTTATTTTAGCGAGAAACTCAATGGGGCTACTATAAATTATCTAACTTATGAAAAAGAGTTATACGCAATAGTGTAAACATTAGGGACTTGTTAATATTATCTAGCGTCTAAAGAGTTAATTATTCACAATAGCCATCAATCCTTAAAGCACTTTCAACAATATGCCAAATGAATGGAGTTCCTATAGACATTTCCTTATATGATAAATTATAAGTATAGTAAGGAAAACATTGTAACTAATGCATTGTCCCAAAAGGTATGCCATGATTTCTACCTTAAAGAAAAAATTGTTAGACTTTGAATGTTAAAGAATTATATGAGAATGATGATGATTTTACATTTATTTTAAAGGCTTTTGAGAAAAATAATTTTGAAAATTTCTTTAGGCATAATGTATTTTTGTTCTAGAAAAATAAATTATGTTTAAGAGTTCTTTTTGACAGTTAATAGTGTGTAAGGCTAATATGCTTGAATGAAATAAAACATAAAAAATACTAAAGAATCACTAAGTCAAATGCATCTACCATTTTTTACAGTATAGTTTAGGTGAGCCAAATATCGATCCCACAAGGTCTGTAACTTTTAGTATCGATCACCTTTCCATTTCCTAATCTAATATGACTAGTGAGTAGGTTAAAGGAAAATAAACAAAACTAAAATAACAAATAAGAGTTAATCATCAAAGGCAATAGATAAGAATACCAATCAATAGATAGAATAAATTTAGAACTAGATTTTTTTAGAACTTCACTATGCTTGAATTTAACTTGATTTACTGACTATTCCTAATTACTTAGACTGATAGAGATTCCAAAGTTATAACACCATTATCTCTCAAGCAATACAATCCCTATCATCAAATTGGTTGATCAAAATCTTTTTTTTTTAATTACAAACAACCTAATAACGCATTAACTCGCTTTATGAATTCCTATGATAGGTTTAACCCTAACTCAGAAATATCATGTTGTTATATTTTTGGAAACAACCTCTCTACTATTTAAGGGTAAGGTTATGTACTACTAGACCTCCCCAGACTCCGCGTCTCAGTGAGATTTTCACTGGGTTTTAGTTGTTGTTTTATCTTTAGCAACTTATATAAACCCCATTATAAATGTTGTGACCTATTCATACATATCATCTCTCAATCTTAATAATATAAATCCAATTATTGAATATTTAACTCTCGTTCCTTTATTTTAAGATAAAATATAAATATGAACAATTATTAAGAAAACAAGGATCTTTCATTAAATCAAAGAAATCAATTCAAAACATAAAATTTAGGGTTCATCTCATCTAAGTTTATATCCCAATTTAGTTTATAATAAAACAAAGAAAACCAATAAAGAAACCAAAAATAAGAATAAGCCCATGGTTCTTAAATGTTGATTCTTCTTAATTGATCTTTATAGAATATTAATTTTCTCTATGATTGCTTCTCCTTAACATGCTTTTGAGTCGTAAAAACCTAAAGATTTTTATCATAAAAACCTAAAGATTTTAATCATACAAGGGTCAAGCGTAGGGCTATATAGGTCTTTATCTTACTTTCACCCTCTCAACTTCTTTTTAGTAAGAATTATCACCAATATGGGTTTAACATGGTCTTTTGCTAGTACTAAGTTACTTTTAGCCAAAAATAGGAAGAGACAAAATGAATCAACATAAAACATAGGTCAAACATAAGTTTATGTTAGTCTTGTGTTCTTGAAAACAGGTTAAATACTGATCCTTGATTATCCTATGTTGCCTCCTATTACTGAACATAGATCCCTCTTGGCTCCCTGTTGCTTCCATGTTCAACAACATGGTTATTTGTTGCCTTATGTTTAGCAACACGGGTTCTAATTGGTGTCATACTCTAATTACTTCTTCTAAATTCATTCTAAAATCACTCCAACTCAACTCAAACTTGCCCAAATTTATTCTTCTTCATTGGAGAGCTAAAATAAGGCCTATAAATAAAATTTAACTAAGGTAAGTACAAACTCATACAAAAAACCTTAAAACACAAGCTAAATGTTCTCATCATCATGCTAAAAATGTATTAAAATTAACACATGTAAAATTCTCCTACACTTAAGCATTCTCTTATCTTCAAGAAAATCAATTCCATTACTTTTTAAACTTAAATAGGAAGCAACTCTAAAGAAGCATTTAAGAAAAACATCAATCAAGATCTCCATCATTCACTCAATTATAGATTTCATATAATTGATAGGAATTTAGCTACTTACATCGAATTACACATCAATTCAATTCACTCTACAATCCTTTAAACTTCAACTCAATCCATAAAATTCAACCTAATGCATAAGATGAATAAACATAAGAAAATTGCTATAACATTCAAATATTTTCATTCCCCTTAAATAAAATAAAATAAATTAAAATTTGAATAACACAAGAGCATTTAAATCTTGTTCGAAAATTCACCTAACCTTTTGACGCAAGATATCTTTTCATAAATACTTACGTTTACTCAATTAATTCAACGTTTTTTTTAGAAATCAATTAAGTCAATGTTTCAAATGGCTACTAGTATCACTATTTAACTTCAACCTTTTTTCTTGACTTAAAGTCAATGGAGTGAATGTACTTTATGCTCACTTATTCCAACACTTTTTCTTTTTATTTTTTTTTTCTTATGTGAGGGATAATGAAAATTTCTTTGAAAGATTTTATGTTTAACTTAATGTATGTACAAATTATACATAAAGTATCATGATGCAATATAAGAACCCATTCTCAAATTAATGAAACAAATTGAAATCAACTTATTCATCAAAACTCATTATGAAATTAATGAACCAAATTGAAATCTATTTATTCATCAAAACTTATAATCATACCTAAACAAATTAACTTATAGTGATAATCAAATTTATAATGAATCATTATGATCAATCCTTTTAAAAATAAAAAATTCTCGAAATTTTCTTTATTAAGTTAAATATAAAAAATTAATAAGCCTAATTGTTAAGTCCATCCTCCTACACATAAGTTATGCCTTATTCTCAATGTACATAACATGCAAAAGCAAAGAAAAATGATAGAAAACAATAGAGGAGTTAAAGATAATTGGTACTCAAATGGAAATGAAAGATTTCTGGCCTCATCAAATGTCATTAAAATATATCTGGTGCTTGTGAGATCTTCTCTATTCTATAGCTTCAGGGTAATGTTGCCTCTATAACTTATTAAACTCCATCAAATCTCATCTCAAGTAAGAGTTAATAAACATTAAGATAAATTTAAACCAAGAGTTTATAATTATTAAAGTAAGCTACTTTTAATAATCCTATAAGCTACTAAATTGAAACAAAAATAGATAAATATTGGATTGCCTCCACAAGCTCTTCACTCAACATGGATCTATAATTAATGGTTTGCTTCCCTCACCTTCTTATAAAAGGCTCATTAGCCTTTAGATATGCCATAAGTTGCAGTAGAACATGGTCAATTGGAATCAGATTAACGATAATAAATAGATCCACTAATAACCTTTTTATTAACAAACTACCAATATATTAAGGAATAATAAAAACTCCTTATATATTTGATTGACTATAGTAATTTATTCGATTCCTAAGAGGACTGTCAAAAGTTGTTTACAACCTTCTTCTTTAGCTCCTACTCTTCATCTTTTACTTTCTCCTCTTCTTTTTCTTCTTAAAATAAATCCTTTCTTCCTTTTCTTCAACATGCAACTCCTCATCACCTTTATAAATTGTTGCATTCATGGTTTTGGATTGGAGTTGCCAGGCAAAGCACCTCGCTAATATTTATAGACAAGCTTAACAAGTTGTCTAATATAAATTTCTATGATATGGATGACAACTTATTGGTTTTGAAAAAGCTCTTTAACTCTTTAGAGGCCATCCTCAATTGTTGTAATCGGTTTCATAATGAGCTCGTCAAAACTTTGATCCTTGTCTTGCTACTGTTGTTATAGAAATGTAGGTAGGGCTTCATCGTTCCATTCAAAGGTGAGAAAGTCTCTCTATCCCATATTGTAAGTATCGTCATAACGGAAGTTTTGAGGCTAGTTCCCTTTGAAATAATATTGCTTGCTCTATTGCCATAAGTTGTAATCACCTGAAATTCATGATTAAGGTGGGTACACCACAAATATCTCAGCACACCATTGGCATTAGTTAATATGACTAATGCCTATTATCTTGCCTCTCGTTCTAAACATCCAATGCCACCATAAGTGATGACAAAGCATTATCCCTTATAGTACACTGTCCTCTTCATCCTTTCATTTTCTTTAGTAATTGTAACAATAAATATCCAAATCCTAGAAATAAGTTACAAAAACAAGATCAAAAAAGAGAATTCTAAAAATAAGAAAAGAAAAGAAAACAAGCAAAACCAATCCAAGTTAGTACAAATAAAACAAAGCACAAATAAAAGGTAAAATGAATATATTAATTAAAATAAAGCTTTCTTAATATTACAACCCTGAGAAAAGACACCAAAAATTTAATGTGAACCAATTGACATGAACAAAACATAAAAAATAAAGAATCATTAAAACAAGTGGATCTGTCATTTTTATCATATATTTTAGGTGAGTCGAGTGCTAAACTTAAAAGAACTATAATGACTAGTACTGACCATCTTTTTATTATTTAATCTAACACAATGAGTAATTGGATTAGAATGAAAAATAAAAAACTAAAATAATAAATAAAGTTAATAATCTAAGGCAATAGATAAGAATAAAAATCAATAGATATAATAGATTTAAAAGTATAATCCCCTAGAAATTTACTATGAGTTTATCCTAATTTAATGATTAATTTTAGTTTCTTAGATCAACAGAATTCCTAAGTTATAACTCTATTCTCTCTTAAGTAATAAAGTCAATATCCTCCAATTGGTTGACCAAAATCTCTTTCTAATTAGGAAAAACTAAGGATGCATTAACTCACTTCATTAATTCTCATGATTGGTTTCTCCCTAACTTAGAAAGGTCATGTAGTTCTATTTCTAGCAACCTATAAAACCCTTATTATTCATATTGTGATCAATTCACATATATCATCTCTTGATCTTAATAATACAGATCTAATTATTAAAGATTCAACTCTCATTCTTTCAATAATATAATATATAAACATGAACATTTCTAATGAAAACAAGGATCTTTTATTTAATCACATAAATCAATTCAAAACATAAACTCTAGGGTTCATGCCATATAAATCTATATCCCAATTTATTTTATAATAAAATAAAGAAAACTAAGAGATAAATATAAATAACTAAGAAGCAAAAATGAGATCATTGGATGCTTGCACTTTATTTGGCTTAGTTTCTTGGGTTTCTTATTGTTGCAGTAGTTTGGGTTTCGGATTATTTTTTCCTATATTGCGGTGTCCCTTAGGCTATTTTGGTTTGCTCTGAGGCTTCGTTGGTAGCGCCTTTTGCGGCATTGTCTGTGAACCTTATTGTATTTATTTGATTATTAATTTGATTTTTTTTGATTTACCAAAAAAAATGAGATCATTGTTCTTAAATATGAATGCTTCTTTATTAATCTTAATAGAATGTTGTTTTTCTCTACAATTGGTTCTCCTTGATATGCTCTTAAGTCTCCTTAGCCTTTGGACTAGTTTATGGTCCTTTTAAACAACTCCCTTCTTTTCCTTTTCTCTTTTTCATATTTTTATCATGAAACAAACTTAGTCAAATATGGGTCAAACATAGGATCGTTTTGGTCCTCATATTGCTTAACACCCCTCTTAGCTTCTTTTGTATAAAAATTGTTGACAACACTAGTCTATCATAGTCTTATGTTGGTCTTATGTTACTTTTGGTCAAAAATAAAAAGAAATAAAACGAAACAACATAGAACATGAGTTAAACATAAGTATTTGATGGTTTTGTGTTATTGAACATGGGTTGAACATAAGTCTTTATTTATCTCATGTTGCCTCTTGTTGCTAAACATAGGTTCCATGTTCAGTAACATGGCTATATTTCTCGTATGTTAGTAACAAATGTCCCTTTTGGTATCATGTTCTAATTCCTTCCTATAAAATCATCCTAAAATTTTAACTTAACACAAACTTGCCTAAATTCATTCCTTCTTTGCTAAAGAGCTCAAATAAATCCTATAAGAAAAATATAAGCTAAATTAAGTACTAAGTCGTATAAAAATACTCAAAACATAGGCTAAATATCCTTCAAATCATTAAAAAATATAGTGCAATTAGCACATATCAAAGGCCTCTAGGGAAGGATTAATGGGTCATTTTGGCACTAAAAAGATCATATTTTTCTTGGACATTTATTTTGGCCTAATATATATTATAATGTTGAAAGAATTTGTGCTAATTGCATTATATGTAGACAAGATAACTTTAAGGGTACACCACATAGGTTGTATAATTATTTGTCAATCCCTATTGAACCTTAGGTGACATTTTTATAGATTTTATTTTGAGTTTACCTAAGTCCAAAAGGGTTAAAGACTCCATCTATATTTTTGTTAACGTATTTTCTATGATAACATATTTTATTGTAAGAAGTAAAAATGATGATATGTCCAATATAGTTGATATGTTTTTTAAGGTGACAGTATGAGTCTATGGTGTTCCTAAAAGTATTGTGTCAGATAGAGATGTTAAGGTTCTTAGCTACTTTTGAAAGGTTTTACAAGATAAGTTAAGAACTAAATTTTTGTTCTCGACCATTTTTCACCCTTAGAAGAACTTCCAAATCGAGGTATTAAATAAGACTTTGACTAATTTATTGTATGTTATCATTCAAAAGAATTTAAAAATTTGAGAAGATTATTTATTGTTAATTGAATTTGTATATGATTAAGTTGTTCATAGTACTATTAGTTATTCACCTTTTAAGGTCATTAATGGCTTCAATCCACCAACATCATTTAATTTGGTTCCTTTTCCTATTCATAAAAGGAGTAGCTTAGATGATAAAAAGAAAGTTAAAATGGTGAATAACTATATGAAAAAGTTCAGTGACACATTGAAAGGAAGAATGAAGAATATGCATCCAAGGCTAACAAAGGAAAAAAGAAAATTAGCTTGAACTAGGAAATTAGGTGTGGGTATATATGACAAATGAGAGGTTTCTAAATCAAAGAAGATCAATGTTGCAATTGAGGGAAGATGGTCTATTTCAATTTGTTAAATAGAGCAATGATAATGCTTATTAAATAGATTTTCTAGATGAATATAATGTAACCACTATATTTAACATTTCTAATTTAATTCCTTTTAGCGAAGACAATGATTTGAGGATAAATATTTTTAAAGAAAGAAGGAATGATAAGAATCAAGTTACCTTTGATCTTTTTTTGTTTGTCAATTGTAACAATTATGCAAATAAATAAGAAGAGGCTTCAAAATGTGATTAATAGGGTAGCGAGAGAAGTGGTCACATGTGTATAATTAAGCCAAATTGAAGGATGAATATTGCTTAACTTGATTAAAGAAAATGTTAGAGAAGACTTAGAGGTGAACATGGCATCCTACATAGCTATGTATGAGTCCATGTACTTTATTGGGCAACTTAATGTTGAGGCACAACCACCAATATAAGCATAGCCTATACTACGTGCTAATTTGTAAAATTAGATTGAGATTCATGGTCTCTAAACACAATTATAGCCTATACCGTGTCTTAATTCACAAGTCCATAAGGCTATCCATAGATTCCAACCCAAGTGTACCGTAAACCATGCCTAGCTTGCTAAAGATGTAGAAGGATCTACAATTTCAAACATAAGTGTGTTCTAGATTATTTCTAATAGTGTCAAAATGTTTATAGTCAACACAACCTATTTCAACATCGTGTTTCAAACCATGTTTAATTAAAACCTTAATTTTTGTTTAAATAATGGAACCTTAATTTGTATTTTAGTATTTAAAGGTTGCTTCTTTTCAGTTGTAGACATCTTTGGTCATTAATACAATTGTGAGAGTTTTTTCTTTGTTTCTTTAAATAAAAAATTAAATTTATCATGTTATTTACTTATAGCGTTCAAATCATATTATAATCTTAGTTTTAGTTATTTATAATGATTCATTCTTTTATATATTTGGTTCATGATTTTATATAATCATTAGGTTAAGGTCCTATCTTTAATCTAATTTTAACTTCTACTAGGCTTTATTATGAATCGAGTACATTGGATTTTAAGGTTTTATCTTTAGGGTTTGCATAACCTAACTTTCTTAATTGTGCACTTAATCACCATTTGGTGATCTTTGACTTTACACTCCTCCTTAAGTCTCAATACTTTAGCCTTATTGGCTTTTATGCATCCTCATTTCATTCTCCTCAGAACTTTATGATCCATGCCATACTATCCCACAAATCTCCTCAATTTGATCATCCATAGCTTTCAATGAAAGCTTGACTAGACGAAAACAAAGACACAATCAGTAGTAGAGGTCTCGCCTGACCCTAAACCTCTCCATCTTTTTAAGTTTACAAAATCCCATGGTGGTGATGCATTACAGTTGCTTAAGAGGTAGGCTTTGTATCAATCTGTTTGTCTTTTTCAAAAAATATTGAATTTGATGACAATATAAATAAAATATAGTTAACATATAAATACACTCATACTTTATAACCAAAATTTAGTATTTTAGTTTAAATTGGTCCAAATTTCATAACTTGTTCTTTATATTGTCACTTTAATAACTTATGCAACCAACGGCAACGTTATCTCAAAACTACAAATTCAAGTCTCCTTTGTGACATTAATATCTCTTTCTTGTGGAGGAAATGATGATCTAATAATAGCTTTTTTCCCTATTGAGAATTTTGAAATTAAAAAATTAATGTCAACCACACTAAACGAAATATCAAAACTCTAATATAACAAATACCATGAATACAAAGAAAATTTGTAAATAACTTCCCATTAAACTAGGAAAAACGGTACGAACATAAACCTAATACCATTAAAAAAAACTAACATGCGTTTGTCCCCTACTACAATCTTTATCTGCTCAGTCAATTTTAACATGTTGATGATCCATGACACCATTAAATGCATGTCTACAAAATTTTTTGGAAAGAAAATACATTAACATAGAAACTCCATAGAGAGAGGAAGAGGGGAGAGACATTTTTGTATATATGGATGAGTTGTTGAGTTATTGATTCAATACAACTCTGAATTCTTAATACCCTGACTAGTTTACACTTACTATCTTCCTATTTAGAGGTTTGAATGAGTTAGAAGCAATCTCAGAGTTGTATTTGTTTTTATTCTTTTTGACAGTTGGGTAAAATACTCATTTACTCTTTACAATATCAAATTACAAACTATTCTTTAAAAATTTTCATCAATTAGAAAAACTTATAGCCACTAATAACTAACACTTACTAGCTACCTAAAAAACCCTCATTTATTTTAAAGGAAAAAGTGAAAATTAACCTTAATATTTTAACTGAAGTATAAGTTAAACCTTGACATTTTATAGCATTTAAAATAAATCTTGACTCTTGCAATTTATTCAAATTAAACTCTAAATGGATAAATATTTAAACCGAATTAATTTCTACCTAAGTTAGCATGACATAAATTTATTTATTTATTATACATACAGATTCGAATATATCACGTGTACATCATGTGCACTGAAGGACTTATAAGTTTAATTAAACTTAAATTCATTTTTTTTGACATTAAACTTAAATTCATTTTTTAATTATAATTGTATTTACTAAATCTTATTTAAAACTAATAAACATACACTGACATAAATAATATAATTTTACTCTAACTAAACACTTCTAAGCCTAAAAATGCCTAATTACCATAAATTCCCAATTTGATTTATCTCAAATACAATCAAGTCTAATTCACTAATATTATTTATCCCCAATCTAAAAATTGAGTAAAGGTTCGTTTCTAAATTATAGAAACTCAAGAAATCATTATTCTACAACTCCCTTACCTCATCACCACCTTCAACATTTATAGTGATCATCGTTGGCAATGAAGAAGCATAAAAAATTTAAGGTTTACGTCAAGAACACTCATCGAATCTTCAAAGCCAAAGTAAGCACACTTCTCAACGAAATTATTCTCAATGTAAGAAATAACACAATATAACTCTCATCCACTTTCACCCATTGCAAAGTCTTCTTTTTGTACATTTAATGACCTAATTCTCCGTTTAATATTAACGAGTTTAGCTAAAGAAATACTCCCTCCGATTCATAATAAGAGTCGTTTTAGAGGAATGCACGTTTATTAAGAAATTTAATGAAATATCTGATATACCCTTATTAATTACATGTTAAAGTGTCTTGAAAATATAATCTGTGTAATCTGTGTAATTAAGATGTGAGAGAAATTAAAGGGTAATTTTGGAAGTAAAATTATAAATATGCATAAAAAGTCGCAAACGACACTTATTTTGAATAATTAAAATTCTTCTAAAAAGACTGTTATTATGAATCAGAGGGAGTAAATTTTTATGGGGTTAGAATTTCAAGACATTACTAAGCTTGTAACTTTATTAGATTCCTAGTTGTTATTATTAATAGAGTCTATCATCGCAGCGACTATATCGAACCCAACATTGCCGTTTAAAGTCCTCAATGATTTGGTAGGATTATCAATGGAAATTGATTCAAGTAATATGGTGAAGAGGGAAAGACTAATGGAAGGTCTTCTTTTCTTCATCTTTTAGACAATTTGGGACATGGGTACTTCTTCGAACTTTTGAATTTGTGTATTAGAGCTCAAATTGAGGAAATGGTACAAGTGTTTAGATTGTTTTAATTATAGAAGAGAAACAAAGAAAAAGAATAAGACTTTGGTTCTTTTTGGTACGTAATTAGCATATTGTGTATTATATTAGTTGTTAGATGATTCTATCAGTGGTTAACTAATAGCGGATTAATATAATTGATTTGACCAGCAGATAATATCAACTGTTTATTTAAAAATATTTGGTAAAATTAATTATTTAATATTAGCTGTTTATATGTAAAATAACTTATAACGACATGATTTAAAAAAATTATAAAAACATGAATATTATATCTTAGTATTTTTTAAAATATTCTTATAAAAATTGAGATAAAATAAAATAAGTCAACGTCGCCATTTCAAAGTTAAAAGATAACATAGATAATAGAATGTTAACTCTTTGTCCCGAATGACGAGCATCTGTGCCAAAAGTGGGAGTATATTGTAATGGACAATATCACGTCACATTAATGGGTGATAAGAATTGAAAACAGCTAAATAAGTATCCCAAGCAATCCTAATCCTAGACGATGTTTTCTTAATCAAGGCATTCTCCTGGAATTCAGATTATTGTTGGATCAATTAGATGATGAAATATCTCAAGAATAAAAGAATCCCATTTATTTAGTCGTTTTCATAACATTAATATTTATTTATAAAATAATTTTATTTAAAAAAATTCTTAGAATTAATGATTTTATAAATAATAATAATAAATATTTTCTTATATAATAAGATAAATTACTAAATTTCCATATGTAGCTTAATATATGAAGATTTAATAATAATAACATTGTAAAGGTTAAGAGCTTATTCGTACTTTTGAGATTAAAGAAACGACAGCCCGCACGGGTAGCTTGGGTGACAAACTAGCAGGGTCAATTGGTACAAAGTCCTAAGTTCGACTTTTGGTAACGGGAGAAAGTGACCACTCTGCTAGGGGTTGCTCAAGATAAAACCGTGGTTCACTACTTCAGCGGTGGTCGAGCCTGCGACTGGGGGCCCTTGAGGTTGGGGATCAACATTTTGGCACAAGAGACAACATTCAGATTCAGTACACGTTGTTTTAAAACATGAATTCCATTTGGTCTGCAAAATTTGGTTGAATACAATGCTTGTAACACTATTTCAAGCTGTTTTGTTTCTTCCCAGGAAAATTCTGAGCTACCAATATCCTGGTTAAGCACATCCTTAGATATTGTCTTGTGTCATGTGTGATGTGACTGTTCTATTTTATATTATAGATAGAGCGCTACAGTTAATTACTTAACCTAATAATCACTTCGACAGTTTGAGCTACATGCAATTCTTATTTGTCACTAGATTTTTTATACATGTTAGCTAGTCAAAGAATCTATCTTGGCTGCAACAGATGGAAAGCAAAAAAGCTTATTGTGGTGGCCATCATTAATTGTAAAGCTCATTTGGATGAAAGGGATCTGAAATAGATTTTGAATCTCTAAATTTTTCTGATTGGTACACTTTTGGGTATTAGATTCCGGGACTCTCTCAAGAAGCACAGGCACCACTCGTTTGAAGCCACACAGCTAGCAGCCAAACTAAGGCAGCCAAACTAACTCTCACATCCCCAGAATCACAAAACTCAAAATTTGGTTTTCAAAAGCTTCCAATATGCACATTCCATTGCTCCTCTACCACCACCTGGTCTCTTTTCTCTGCTTTCACCATATTCTTCCATGGACAGGAATCTTCCTGAATAGTTCCACATCCATATACCCATCTCTCTTTATCTTATCTTCTGCTCTCTCTCTTCAAAGATATGACTTCCTCCTACTGTCTATCTTCTGTGAGAAATGCTGTTAAACCTGAAACTGTGCTGCTACATAATCCTTACTTCTGTCTAGCTAGAAATCGCTCATATGAGAACAAGAGAGAGACTTTTATCGTCGAGCCTCAGCAGATGCCATCCAAGCCTTTCCTACCCATTTTGATACCGAAAAGCTCTAAATTTACACACACTTTTGCTAGTATTTCATCTTTTGCTGAAGCTGGAGGTGGAAATGAACAAAAGAGAGTGATCCAGATTGAGAAACATGGAGAGACAGTGACAAACGATGATGATGACTTGCCTGGGATGGCTCAGGCCTTTGGTATCTCTTCAAGAGCAGCTTCTGCTATCTCCATAGTCATAGCATTTACTGCTCTTAGTCTTCCTGTCTTTATGAAGTCTGTGGTTCAGGTTTTGGACATAAAGAACAAGATATTATCATATGCAACACTCTTGTTTGGTTTCTTTATGGCTTGGAATATAGGAGCCAATGATGTGGCCAATGCTATGGGGACTTCTGTGGGCTCTGGGGCATTGACACTCCGGCAAGCAGTGTTAACGGCGGCTATTTTGGAGTTCTCAGGAGCATTATTGATGGGAACTCATGTGACAAGCACAATGCAGAAGGGAATTCTTATATCTAACGTGTTCCAGGGAAAGGACACACTGCTCTTCGCTGGTTTGCTCTCTTCTCTGGCTGCTGCTGGCACTTGGTTGCAGGTCTACATTAATTTGGCCTTTCCACAGTGATTTATTATATTCTTAGTTATAGAATTATGAATTGCATGTTTACATATCTTTTCAAGGTATGCTTGTTCCATGAACGAATAGTTGCCACTTATCACCAACTCTAGATATTTTTGGTTATGATGAGGACAAGTTCTGACACAACTTCTGCAATGAATGATGCAACTTTGAATTTGATACACGAATTCCATACGTTTTTTTTATAGATTGTGCCTCATAAAAAGGGGAAGATATTGATTGCCACAGTTATCTGATCTCCAAGAATACAGAAGATTTGCCAGTTTTTCAAAGTCCAGCGACTGTGGTGTGCAATTACATCTAAAACAATCTTGGAGCAATAGGATATCTGAATGTGTTTGATTGGACTTATCGGTCGGTGCTAGAATAAATTTTGCCTGTAATTAGTTGGAAATGCCAAAGCAGATAACAGAAACTGATAACAGTAAGTGTCTACTAGCATCATATGAATGTGTCCGTTGAAGGCAAAATTCTAGCAGTATCATCCAGGAAAAAAAAAAGGTTGATAATAATGTTGAGAGTAGTTCTTTCTAACAGTCCTATGATTGTGCTAATAAGGTCAGAAACCAATTAACAGGTTGTTTCTAAGAACTCCTGTTAAATAAGTAATTATGGATAATTAATTTGAAATTAGCAACCAAGTGGACGTTGAAATGTCAAATCATAAATGTTAAATCATTTGGTATGGCTAGGACCATATCAATTAGGGCTACTGATGTTTCCCCTTTTTCTTTATTATGTGTAGAACTACATGCTTTGATTATTACTCAGCTCTAAACCTTCAAGCATTCTAGTTCACTCTTCTCCTACGATGACCAAATATAGTTCTATGTCAGGCAACTACTCTATGCTATTTCTGCTATATTTTCATGCCCTAACAATGGGATTGTGGTTTTACCTTGATCCTCATTTCTCTTCTTGATATTTCTAGGTAGCTTCTTATTATGGTTGGCCTGTCTCCACTACACATTGTATAGTAGGATCAATGGTTGGATTTGGCCTTGTCTATGGAGGAGCTGGAGCTGTCTTTTGGGGTTCACTAGCAAAGGTGACTTCGTCATGGGTGATCTCACCAATTATGGGAGCATTCGTCTCCTTCCTCGTCTATAAATGCATTCGTAGGGTATGGATCTTTGTCTTTCAACTGTTAATGTCGCAACATTTGTCTTTACTTGGATCTTAAAAGAATCACTTAAAATGTCTAATGTTTGATCTTGATAACAGAACTAGCTTGTACCAATCTCCAAATCCAAAACTAGAGGTCTGACAGTTTTCACTTGCTAAAGTTTGTCTACAGTGCTCCAAATCCTGGGCAAGCCGCTGCTGCAGCTGCACCAATTGCTGTATTTGCGGGTGTATCAGGAATCTCTCTTTCAGCATTTCCTCTGAGCAAATCGTTTCCTTTGGCCCTGGCACAGTCTCTAGCTTGTGGTGCTGCTGGTGCAATCATTGTTGACAGAATCATCCGAAAAAAGCTAGGCCATCTACTTATGAAAGCTACTTCGTCACAACCTGAACCAAAAGAGATATTACAGAACAAACAGATAGGATTTCTCTCTGATTTTGCAGGGCCAAAGGGTACCCAGTTGGAGATAGTTTACGGGGTCTTTGGTTATATGCAAGTTCTCTCTGCGTGCTTCATGTCGTTTGCTCATGGCGGAAATGACGTCTCCAATGCAATTGGTCCTTTGGCCGCCGCATTATCTATCCTTCAGGGTGGTGCTAGCGGAACAGAGGTTGTCATTCCAATTCCAATTGATGTTCTTGCATGGGGAGGGTTTGGTATAGTAACAGGACTAATGATCTGGGGTTATAGAGTGATAGCAACAATTGGGAAGAAGATAACAGAATTGACACCAACCAGAGGATTTGCAGCTGAGTTTGCTGCGGCCTCTGTGGTTCTAGTTGCATCAAAACTAGGACTTCCAATATCCGCAACCCATACCTTGGTTGGTGCTGTTATGGGGGTAGGCTTTGCAAGAGGTCTAAATAATGTAAGATCAGAAACTGTGAAAGAGATAGTAGCTTCATGGGTGGTAACGATTCCAGTTGGGGCCACTTTTGCAGTTTTCTACACATGGATATTGACCAAAGTATTGTCTTACATATTGTAAGTATATATTTTGTGATTAACCAGTTCAAATTCACTATCCTCTCTCTGAAAATTTTTTGGAATGGCGGTATCTTTTCGAGCTGACGTGATTTCCTTCGGAATGAACTTGTACACTTCCTAAGACACAAATCTACATAATAGTTATTAATATAGTTTTTGAGTACCCTTCTTTAAGGGTATTATCATCTTGGCACCAATGCATTAATCCTCCAGAGTGTTAGGAAAAATTACGAAATAATCTCACAGGTAAAATAAGTAAGGAAATAACACGCAAAAATATAACGTGATTCATCCTCTAATTTGGGTTATGTTTACGGCCAAAGTCTGAATAAAACTTCCACTAATGAAAATAACAGGTATAAAGAGTGAAAAATGATACAACAAAATAGTGACACTCACACACAATGTATTTTTCAAATTTACTATCCCTAGGATAATATCTTCACTATTTTGTCACTCACCTTTTTAAGAAAACATTTCCTAAAAATACCTTAAAAATAACTCTCACACAAAATAGCTCTATAAAATTTACACTCAAACTCACCATACATCTCATGCACGTTTGATGTGCATATCCATCTTAAGAGAGGAGGAAGGGAGGGTCTTTTATAGACCCTCCATTGCCTTATTGCAAGTTGTGGCTGTCCAAAAACACAACTTGCATGCAAGCTGTCCATTGTCACAGCTTGCATGCAAGTTGTTCTCAACAGCTTGCTTTTTTTTTAATAAAATACCTAAATCTAAAATGGCGATACCATGAATGTTTGTATCACCTTACAATTCTCCCCCTACCGACTATATGGTATTTACTATCATTCTTGTAGATGATCGACATAACTCAAACTTTCCCTTAGATAGAACTTTTGTCATCATATCTGATCCATTCTCATCCGTATGAATATTCTAAAGTTGTAATAGCTTCTTCTCTAATACCTCTCTGATCTAGTGATATCTCACATCAATATGTTTTAATCTTA
>JAOSBP010000001.1:5073927-5089539 GCA_027563825.1 Erythroxylum mucronatum | reverse complement strand
TATCCACAACAACATCGCATTTAGGCACATATACCGGAAAATGTCATGAATGCATGTACAGTTATTTTCATGTGCAATCTTCACTATTCACATATCAGGTATGCATGAATATTTCAAAATAAATCCTAAACCCTCTTATCCCTTTTTCAAATTACCATTCTATCCTTCCCATCGGGGGTGGGATGTTACACCACGTCTTACACATCAGCTTGACAAGTTACACATGCCAAGTGGTCCAATTACAACGCAACAAGCTTCAAGGCTTAAACAAGCAATGCAAGCTTTTGTTCAAGCCCAAATCACAAGTCATGTACATGAGGAGGCCGAAACATCCATGAAGGAACACCAAGAAATGCCCAAGCTTGTGACTTTGTTAGAGGAGGCGTTGGAAGAGGCTAGTAATTAGTCATTTTGGAAAACAAGCTTAAGTCTTGTTTGGAGCGCATTTTTTATAATTTGGGCTTGTTATTTATTATCTCTTATTTTAGGCCCAAGGACTTGTTTATGGGTTGTTCTTTTAATTAGTAGCATGTGCTTTGTTTGTTTGGGTTATTTTGAGGCTTATTTGTTTTAATGTGTTTAGCCCATTCCAAAAAAGACTTGGATAAGATTATATTCAATAGGCTAGATACTCCTAGATTTATTAGGATTAGCCTAGTTTTCATTAAATGGGCTTGCAAACCCATTCCTATTAGGGTTCGGACTTGGTCAAGGGTATTTATGCTTTATTATATCCTTGTAACCTAGATTAGATGATGAATAAAATTTCAGAATTGAATTCTTCAAGTGAGGCGTGAATGCCTTCATAATTACTTCAAGAAATTGATTTGCATCAATAAATAAGTACTAACATAAATAGATTTCTGATTTCTTTGAAATTGGATCTCAAACTTATGATTTGTGGTGTGATCTAGCATGTTTAATTGAATAAAAAGTTAGGGGTTTGATCAATATGATTAGATGAGTTTCAAGAACCTTGTTTTTCATAGGGTTTCCGTATCAAATATTATGGATATATTAGAACAAGAATAAAATACATAATTGAATCGTAATAAATCAATCAATATAACTGCATTGAATAAAAGATTAAATCATATTATTATCATAAATTAGAGTTCATCACACCTACACATTAGATAGCTTTAGTTACTTATAGAAAACGAAATTAATAACAAATATGTCTTAAAACTAATAGAAAACAAAGAAATTATAATTGTAAATCTCCCTTTTTCTTCTATTGGTTCTTCTTACAAGTTGGGATTGTATATAGCTTTCTATCGAATCTCTTGATGTATTCTGTGTGTTTTCCTCTTCCTTTGATCAGAACTATCGCCTTTGAATGTGTCTCTTGCCTTTACTCATGTCCTTTTATAGTAAAAAAAAAATAGGTTTATGATATATACACAAGCATATAGGAGATCGTGTATAATAAAAAACACCTGAAATCATGATTTTTCTCGGGCACAAAGATTTACACATGCAACATAAATGGATGTGTATATCACCATATACTGGCATATAACTCCACACGACTAAAATTAAAATTCTTCAATCTTCATATAATGACATAAACTTACAGAGTCATTGTACACAATCGTATAGGTTCTTAGTTATTTCAAATCTTCATTTTATCTTACGATTCATCCGAATTCTATAGATTGTGGTTAGGTTATAGCAATATAAAAAGCAAGACCATTTACCTTTTTATTCTCATGGAATTGATTATTATAAATGTAATATGAACTTTTGAGTTATATTGGTGGCATTTCAATCTATGTGGGATAACATATTAGGATATATCATGTTTAAGGAGCAATTCTTAGTAGAAAAGGCAAATAGCTTTAACTAGAAAAAGGGTTAATAACAATAAGCTCTTTGGTTATCTACCATATACCCCTAATATTTCATTTTTATTTTACTCATACTCCCTAACATCATTCTCTATTAGGTTTCTAACGTAAAAATCATGAATTTTTCCTAAAATTGATAACAATAATTCTGTTTTTTTTAGGTGAGAGAGAAGGAAATATGTATATGATTGATTTTTATGATCTCCATAACAAAAATAATTAGTTTGTAATATCTAAGAGTGAATACTCATAGATTTTTCATATGATACTTGGAAATATAATAATACTTCATGTAACTTATTAATGGCCTTCCAAGTGTCAAGTTTGAGAAATACTAGGTAATTGGAACTTATAAAATGAGGAAGCAATCTAAAAGTTCATTAATAAGGAAACAAAATTAGTAATTTCTAATACATTTTTACAATTACTACATAAGAATTTGTTTGAATGTACTGTAATTGCCAATTTAGGTATTAAGTTGTATGCTTTTGTCATTGTAGATTATTTTAGCATGTTTAGATGTGTTTTTCTTTACGTAGTAAATATGAATGTTTTGTAACATTTTTCAAGTTTTTCTAAAAGTGTACAAAATAAAAATCTCTTTAATATATTATTAGAAGTCATCATAGTAAGGAGTTTGAGAATGAGAGGTTGAGACCATTTGTGAAGATGACAATATCTTTCAAAACTTTATAACCCCTGTAATCTCTTAAGGAAATAAAGCTATTAAGATGAAATGTAGGACATTGTAAGAGATGGCTAAGATTATGATTAACGAGTATGATCTCTTAAAGTATTTTCGAGTACAAGCTATAATAATTGCATGTTACATTTCTAATAGAGTCTACATAAGACTAACTATGGATAAAACGTCATATGAGTTTTGACATATAAAGAACCTAAAGATCAGTTATTTCAAAAATTTTGGTTACGAGAGTTACTGATATGTGTTTAATTGTTGATACATTTAATCAATTACACTTAGCGATTAATGATACGAAAATGTTTAAGATACTCACTTTAATTCATATATGATTTTAGGTACAATTTGGAAGTAAAGAAATTAAAATGAATCGAAAGTACTACATTTGACCATTGAAGATCAATACTTACTTGTCTTTATGGAGCGAGAAGAAAAAAATTAAAAGACAAGAAAAAAATATAACACTTAATAAGAAACACTTAATAAGAAAAGAAAATATGTTGGAACTTAAAAGAGAACACACTCCACAACCTAACTATCAACTTGCCATACTTACTAAACAATAAACTTCCTGCCTATGTATTAGAAGAGACTGAAAAGGATGATGAGCTGCATATCCTAACCCTTTTCTAAGAACCTAAGTCAAATGTCCAATAATATATTCCTTCCAGAGTAAAGCTTTCATTAATCATGTAATTGGGAGATATGAAAATCAATTGCTATAATATTATTGACATAGGATTTGATCCCAAACCCTGAGGACAAAACCGTCCAAACGCAAGACAAAACCCTACTCGTCCTCTCCAGTTAAATCCCACCAAACCCGAGCCACCCTTCCGCATTTCGTCGACTCCGGAGCATCTCTCTATGACGACCCGCTTCAAGAAGAACCGCAAGAAGAGAGGCCACGTGAGTGCCGGCCATGGTCGTATAGGAAAGCACCGGAAGCACCCGGGCGGGCGGGGTAACGCCGGAGGAATGCACCACCATCGGATACTCTTCGACAAGTACCATCCTGGGTACTTCGGGAAAGTGGGTATGCGCTACTTCCACAAGCTTCGCAACAAGTTCTATTCGCCCATCGTCAACGTCGACAAGCTCTGGTCTATGATCCCACAGGACGTCAAGGACAGGGCCTCCAAGGACAACGTTCCCTTGATCGATGTCACGCAGTTCGGCTACTTTAAGGTGCTTGGTAAGGGGGTTTTGCCTCTGAACCAGCCTATTGTTGTTAAGGCTAAGCTTGTTTCAAAGATTGCTGAGCAGAAGATTAAGGAGGCCGGGGGTGCTGTTGTGCTCACTGCCTAGGTTGCTTCTTTTTTTTTTTTTTTTTGGTTATGCCCATGTTCTAGAATTGTTTTATGAGGTTCCTTATAACTCGAGATTGATGATCGAATGGTTTCAATACTATCCAAGTTTATCATTTGTAGTCTGTTTCGAATTGGTTTTCATTTTTCTATATTGATGCAGGCCTTCTGCATCCATAGAATTGAGGGGCTATCAAGAATCATTTTTCTTTGTGGTTTATTGAATGTGTTGTGGAAATTTAATGTTGGTTGAGTTATTTGTGTAATGCATTTAATTTCGTTTGCTTTTACTTACTTAAGCAATTGTTTAGGGGGATTCTTCTGATGGATAACAATTGATTTGAGATCTTAATGCCCGAGACTGTCAAGTGTCAACTGCATAGTATAGGGAGTTCTGCTTCTCATTACCACTCTGATTTCCTCATTTTTACATTAATCATTGATTCTTAGAACAGGAATTGTAAATTCCATGTTATAGAATGTAGAGCAAGTGATTTTGATCTTGTGTCATTGGAGCTGTTTAATGGTTAAGTCTGTTGTGCAAGAGTGGATCAAAGCGACCAGTGCTTCCTCCTAGTTAGGGTTTAGTTTATTGATATATTTTGATGCTGTTGTTCCAATAAATTTTGTTCTGTGGACTGCTGCTTCCTCCTCTAGCTTCATCTTTATGCTGCTGTTTCCGATGCAGAGCTTGGAAAGAGCATAGTGAGATGGGGTGATACTACTAAACCCTGCCAATGGATAAAAATGAGAATTCTTTTCATTGGAAGTGTAGATTTGCAATTGGTCATGCTTATTGTAAAGTCACTGTTAGGGACTGTGACGGGTCGGGTCGAGTTTTGGTCATATATGGTCTGAAATTTTTTTCAATATTAGAGCCTGAAGTCTAATCAGACCTGGACGGATAGGCCGAAAACCAGGAATTTTTGCACTGGCGAAAAATGTTTAAATCCCAGAGGAATCCTTGGGGAATTGACATATGTAAAGAAAACACAAGAAGATCAAAGCCTCTCCACGTTGTGCCTTGATTCACCAAAAGAGTTTCATTCTTGGTATTCATCGTGGTCTCTGAGGCATGCAGAACAGAAAGCAGCGGATGGAAAAATTTCAAGGCGGGAATTATAGAAGCTATTAGGGGACTCAGTATGGGCCTCTATACAGAAAAGAATAATGTATACAGCTTAAAGTTCAACAATTAACAAATACTATATAAAATGCCGTTAACAGATTATATAGTGTTAAATTTTTTAGGGTTAATTAGCAAACAAAATTTCATAATTTTTGTCAAAATTTTAATTATAGCCTGAATTTTGAAGAGTCGTAATAAAATGTTAAATTTTTTAATTTTTTTATATTTTAGCTCAAACTTTAAAAAGTAATAATAAAATTTTCAATTTTTTAACTTTTTCAATTATAACCTAATATTAGTGTTTTTGTTAAGTTTTGTTGATGTGACTTGTCACATATTTTAGAAATCGTAACGATTAATACAAGTCAGCTAAAATTAATACAACAAATAAAGATTAATGAAACAATATCATTATTTAAAAATAATTTAAATCAGATTATGCAGTCTTGACGATTTTACACTTTAATTTCAGTTTTTTTTCTTTATTTTCAGTTTGTTCTCTCGACGCTCTTATCTTTCAATTTTTAGATTCGCAACTCCTACACCTTACACTAAGGACATTACGAAAACGAACCACAAACGAAAAACTTATTGGTGCAGTACGTTATAGCGTGAGAGTAGTTTGGGTGTCAAAAGAACAAAAAGAAAACAAAGGACTGAGGACCTCGGGAGAACAATAGGTAACGTCAGACTATAATTGAACAAAATTAAAAGTTTAAATATTTTATTACTATTTGTTGAAGTTTGGGTTAGAATTAAAAAAATTGAAAGTTTAGATATTTTATTGTTACTTTTTAAAGTTCAAGTTATAATTGAAAATTTGTTGAAAATTTAGACTTTTTTTGTAATTAATTCAATTTTAATTTAGTGTTAAAATTTTAAAATTTTTTAATCAGGTGATTATTTTCTAAAATTCTTATAATTTAAATTAGAACGTTAATTTTCTAAAATATCTCAAATGATTTGACACTGTAGAATTTGTTATCTCTATAAAAATGAATTCATTCAAACATCAATGCAAATAGTATTAAATAATGAACTTGAAGCAACAGTCCCATTTTCATTTTCCTCACTTCAGTTACCTAACAACTTGAATGAACTTTGTTTAAAGTAAGAAAATATTGAATGAATTGAACTAAAATAAAATAATTGAAATTAAAATAAACTAATAAAACTAAACAATTAAATAAGTGAAGCTAGCAATAAAAAATGGACAAAAGGTAGTGTCTTAATATTCTTTAGCATTATTTATGCAAAAATTTTGATATTGCAAAAAAAAGAGATTTAATCATATTAGAAAATTAAATAGAAATTGAAAGGAACTTACTACAATTTTTCTGTAACATCCCATGTGCTATATATATGAGAGACAACTTCTTTTCTCCATTTTTGCCCTCTCAAGCTACTATTCATGAATTCCCTCTCCTTAACCATTCTTCACCATCGGTGACTCAAGCCAGTTAGTGTTATATACCAATCTCTTCCTCTCGATGAGCCTATCACAGCCATACCCATTTCAACCATCATCATTGCTTGAAACGTCGTAAAAACCAAATAGAAAAATCAATGAAAAACGTCAATCATCGATCCATCAATTTCGATGGTTGTAACCAGTCACCACCACCACCATTCCACTCATTTAGATGTTAGGAACAAAAGCCCCATGGTCTTGTCTCCAGCCGCCTCCCGGATTGCCGTCGATTGATGGAAAAAGAGATTAAGGTTTTAGCTTATTTTTCTCCAATTCATTCAAATCTGTTGAGATTATGAGTATGTTGCTTTAGAGAAAGTTGTTCTACTTATCAAGAGCTTTCATTTGATATAAAATTGTTAAATTTTGAGACTGGAGATTTTTTCTAGTGACCAGAGGGAATATTCAGATGATCGGAGGTACTGTTCCGGTGACTATTTTGGTCACTTTTGTGAAAATTTTCTAAAAATTATTTTGATCATTTTTCTTTAAAGAACCATAGTAAGATTTTTAACGGTTTGTGAATTAAAAATCACGGAATGCTTAGGCGAGAATGGGACAAATTTCTGAATTTCGTAAATGGACGGCTTAGGCAATTCAGATGATACTTAAATTGTTATTTGAGCCCAATAACTCCTAATTAGCACTGATTGAGATATTTTTCTTTCGATTTACTAGGTATAGTAGTAGCGGAACCCCTATTGGAAGGCTCGAACGAACGAGTTCAGTTACTAGGTAAGTTCATACCAACTTACTGTTACGTTGTTGTACTAACAAATGAATATTATTCAATGCTAGTATAGATGACAGCATGTAGCAATGCATAACCAGATTCATATACAAGTGTGTGTGTGTGTGTGTGTATCGATACTTATATATTTATATAGAAAATGCGTATATATAGTAATGCGTACTCACTTTAGTATAAGCCTTTATATCGAATTAACTGAGTGTATACGTTAGGTTAGGTATTACATACATACATTGGTCATTGCATAACTAAATGTTTATTTGATAAATTGCATGCTTAATAATTTGATATGTATTGCTATATTCGATTGTGGGAAAGAAAAGATATGTAGGACATGCCACCTGATAGGTATGCATTAGGGCCAGATGTGCATTGGTTATGACTATAAAAGTTGTTTTGTTCATGATATTGAGATATGTTATGGGCCGATCCTGGTTGATGCTTCAAACCCTTATTTGTGATGTTATGACTTTGGCGCATTGAGCGAGGGCTGGTTTTTGTTGGTGATACTTGGCTCCTCGTACTCCTTTGGATTAAGATAGTCTTACGGCTACATGAGTATAAGAGAATGGTTGGGTCATTGGTGATGCATAGATCCCCATATTCATTCGAGGTTTAATGTTGTGAGGGCTTATCCTTGGAGATTAGGGTCTTGCAGATATTCTTTCCCACAATTTATTTGTGTTGTTGATATGATTGGATGTATAGCATGATGTGTATGTATTTTGATATTCATACATGACTGTGCGCATAACATTAGATATCGTAGGACGGTGTGAGCTCACTCAGCGAGGTCCGACTCCCCTCAACTTAATTTTTTCCGGTCAATTACCACCAGCTTCGCAGCAGTGACTTTCGTGACGTGTCTGATGCAGCCTACCTACATTTGGGTATGTTGTTTCTTTATTTTCATTTATCTTGTATTGTAGTGTCCGTTGTGATAGGATTTCATAAGTTGTAAAACTTCTTTCTGAAGCGCATTATTGTTATTGTATTGTATGGACTTGCTACGTTCTTGGGATTTGAATTTATTTTGTCTCTAGTGGTAGGCTTATGTGTGATCTCGAGTTTCAAACCTCAGGTCCCATGTGTCGGTTACGGGCCCGTTTCAGGTCGTGACATTTTCATCAGATAAATTTATGTATATTGAAAATAATCATCAACAAATATAATAAAAAATCAAGAACCACCTATGGTAATGTTAGGATATGAACCAAATATCATAATGAATAAGATTAAATAATACAAAAGAAATAAAGTCACTAATATTAACTGGCAAATCAAGGTGTTTTGAAAACTAGTATGAAACAAAATCAAATTGATCATGTTCAACATATCTTAGAAATATGTTGAAAACTAAAGGTCCTAATTTAGAAGAGAAAACATGACTAAAATTTAAGTGTCAAATACTAAAAGAAGTGATAGTATAAACAATTTTGGATGGAAATTAAAGAGAAACAAGCTTAAATAAGTAACCAAGATTATGTCATGTCCTAAAAACCTTGCTCATCTATGAATGTTACACAATAACAACTATGACTCAAAAAGGTCACATTAGCACCAAGTTCACATAACTAACAAATAAAATAAGAGATAGAGATATTTTAGGCACATCAAAGGCATCGGATAGGATAAATGGTATTCATAAATACTACTATTATGTTTAATGGGAAAAATAGAATTATTAGTAGTGTGAATAATTGGTATATGAGAGGAAGTAGAAACAAAACTAAATAACTTAGACTTAAAGGGCATATGATTTAAAGAGGTAGAACTAAAGAACCAAGAAGTAGATTTATCTAGAGTGACATACGAGAAAGGAAAAGTATTAGAACTAGAATTAGTTTGTCTGTTAAAGAATATACTATATTTCTTTCAAGAAAAAATGAGGAAAAGTATCCACAAAAGTGGAAACCTTAGTGAAAGTAGTAGTAGTAAAAGTACTCAAGAATCAAGGCTTATTATGAGATTTGTTAGATTATCTTAGCCAAAATTTTTATTCTTAGTTTTAAGTTTGGTACAAGCAGAAACATATTACCTAAATGTTTTGCAATATTTGCAAAATCCCTTAAAAGAAGTAAAGGGGGTTGAAGTAGCAGAAGGAGTAGCAAGAACCACATGCATAGAACGGAAGAGATTACTCATCACAAAGAGTATTAAGTTGAGTTTCCTTAAATAGTACCTCTCTGATAGTTATGTCGAGTTTAGGTAATAGAGTGTAGTGAAGAAGAGTGGTACTAACTGACTCAAATTTAGTACAAATAATTATAAGTAAATGCCATACACATTGGAGATCATGAAGAGCAATATAAATTTTTGCAGGGCCTATATCATGACAAATTGAATTACAAGCTGACAATTAATCCCATAAAGTTTATAACTTTGAAACATAATTGTGAATGGTCTGATCAGGTTACTAATATGTATAATGAAGGTGATAGTAAAACTAAAATTGATAAACATCTCCTAAAACTACATAATGTATTTATAAGAAACCTTAAACATCTTTAATAAAGTCAAAGTGATAAAATTCCAGCTTAATACTTGGTTGGCAAGTATTATGAAACCAAGTTAAAATATGATGATTTTTGGTATCCCATTGATCGAGCCTTTTAGAGAACTTAGTTTGTGTCTCATAATCATGTTTGATGAGTATGATAACTTTACTAGTAACAATTCACTGAAGAAGTCTTCCTTCCAAAAAAAAAAAAATACATCTTTTGAGCCTATAAATCATAAACCATCAAAAATGATATTTATAGAATGGATGATAGACCGAAAATTATCCAAAATAGCTATGAAACCAGCAAAAATATAATGCAAAAAATATGGTATCCAAATCTAATGAGAGATAGAAGTAAAATTTGGGAAAACAAACCTTAAAAGAAAAATTCAGGAATCAATTCGGTTTGCAAGAAAACTAACCAAAAACGACTGAATTGTTGGTCAAACCTATTTGAACCATCATAAAATGACTAGCAAAAATTTATCCAAAGTCAAAACCTTCCTACAAAGATTGGCTTTAATACTGAGTTGAAATTAATAGAGAATGAATTGTTTCATATATGCATTGTATGTATCATAATGACAATGTACCTATTTATATATAAAAGTATTAGACTAATTAGGAAGAAAATTCAATAAGAAAGAACCTAGTTAATGCCTAAATATATTTACATACTTAAATAATTAGAAAGAACCTAACTAATGCCTAAATATATTTAGATACCAAAATAAGGTAGAACCTAACAATATTACAATATATATTACCATTATCGACGAGGACTATAGTTAAACTCTCATATACAACATTCAGTTAGATCCAAATTTTTTTGAAAGGTACAAATTATAATCTTAATTCGGCAACGATTAGGAATGGGAATGTTTATATCTGTTTATTTTAAAATGTATGTGTCACTCATTAATGAAGATTTTAGTCTTCTTTTATTCTTCTTTTGAAAGTATGCTTAGAGTGGGCCTGGGAACTTTTGCAGATGGAATGTCTTAGTGGACAATTGGTTCACCGAAAAGAATGGTAATAAGAATGATAATGAATATAGTGAAAAATAGGAATGGATATAATCATTATAATTATGATAGTTAGTTAAGAGGAATGAATGATTAATATTAGTATTGATAGTAGTTGGTTTGTTAAAAATATTAAGAAATAAAAATTTGTTAAATTTTAATTAATGACATTATAATTAACTAATTAATTGTATTTTAATTAATCAATTAATTATATTTTAATTAATTATATTTTAATTAATTAATTATATTTTAATTAATTATATTTTAATTAATTAATTTTTAATTAATTATATTTTATATTTTAATTAATTATATTTTAATTATATTTAATTAAAAATTAAAAAATTAGTATTTGTGGGAATCAAAACTATTCCTCCTAAACATGGAGAGTTATAGAATATTACCTAAAACCGGAGCATGAAAAAACTATTCAATTAACCATAATAAATAACCAAACATTACCGTTAATTCATTTCTCTTTGGTTTATTCTAATACCTTTAGTGTAGTTATTCTTTTATTCTTTTGGGTCTCTTCCCTTTGTTTAGTGTTAGTTGTTCGGCGGCCAAATGCATTTTAGACTTTTATTAAAATACATACAAGTTAGAACTTAATAATTTACATATAAATATAAACTTTAACATTTTCAAAATATCTAAAATAAACCTTAAGCAGATAAAAAATTAAAATAGGTTAAATTTCTATAAGTCATGCTAGATTATTATTATCGTGAGACATATTTATTATTTTTAATTACTAAGTGAATCTAAATTTTTAGACGTCAAGTGTTAGATTATTATTAACGTGACACATATTTACTATTTTTAATTGCTAAGTGACCTAACTGTTACGTAGTGTTTAGGTGTTTAATTAAAAATTAAATTAATTTTTAAATTAAAATTTTATAATAAAACATAATTAATTACAATTAGTCCTAATTTTTTAATTTAAAATTTTATAGTAAAACCTAATTAATTACAATTAGTCCTAATTAGTAATAAGTTACGCATAAACAAACTTAAATTACTGCTAATTAGTAATACCTTAAATTAATTATTTTTTTAAAAAATAAGTTACTCATAATTTTTTTTTTGGGTCAAAGTTACTCATAATTAGGTAATGTTAATTAGGTAATGTTACTCCGTACAAGGGAATGGAGCGACATTGAGCGTTGGGCAGCAGATGAGAGAATATCCGCCACGGCTATGGAATCGACTTTAAGTTCAATCCGGCAATATCCTAACCGCCAAGCCAGGGTCAAGCCAAGCCAGTGTACACGCCTCAGAGTTCCGCATCAACGGACGAGCAGCATTGGACTTTGTGGTTATTTGGACTAGTCGAAGTAACTCCCTTGCAATTGAATGGTGAAGGAAAGATTAAGGGCATTGGTTCTAGACAAGTAGCGTAAGCCAAAATCAGACTCGAGGACGCCAAATTTGATCATTTTATCCCTTGAATGGTCAGTCAAACTTTGCTGGCTCCGGCTTTGCCACGCCAAGACATAAAATGTTAAATTTTTAATATTAAGGGTAGAATGTAAAGGTCACTAATAAAAATTAGGTTTGAATCAACTATTATCTAAATAATTAGAATTAGTTGTTTGAATAATTGACCCTTATTACTTATAAACCTTATAACATTTTTATGTCTAAGTAATTTAGGACATTCTAACATGAAACGCAAGAACCTCTAATCCTCTATGCACATATTTGATATGGCAACTCACGACAGTCCCCACTAATCTTTACCCAACAAAGTGCACTTTCCAATCCTCTCCGCTTCCAATTGTTTCACCGACTCTGAGCACTCTCCAGTGTTCGCCACCTGCAACCTGACAAAAAATATATTTATAGTTATATATGTTTTCTGGTCTCCTGTCCAATAAATCCAACGCAATTGAACAACTATACCGAAACCTCGTCACTTATATGGAAGAAACAGACAGGCAGTGATGTGCCCAGCCCTGCACTGCTTGTATTTGCCACCCACAGCAGAAACTTATGAGTTTTCTTTTCCATATTAATGGTCACTACAGTGGCTGTAAATGTATCTGCTGCTCCCAGTTCTACAGCTTCATGAATTTAACTTGAAAGGAAACTGATTTCTCATAAGAGCATTGCCAACTACTGCCATAATATCTTCAGATTTCACGTGATCTTTCTGCGTGCATTTCTTATTGTTTTCTCAAAAGGGCATGCAGTATGCACCTACTATATATCAGATGGTTTTCACTTCAGTCACAGAAAATCTTCTGATGCAACAGAGAAGGGGAGAGTATGTGAAAATGAAATACTGACAAAATGTTTTTGTTTGAAACAAGTCACAGTAAAAATCTTTTGCTGATTCTAATATCATTTTAAAATGTAAAAAAAAAAAATCTTGACAGTAACACCAATGATATTTTTTTCAATTGTTTCTCCTCTCTCGTCCAGGAGTCTGAAATATGATATATAAAATATATGTGGTTCCAAAACTAGTAACCAATACATGATCTGTCCGGGGCTAATTGACCTGTTAAAATACTTTTGTGCCTGCCTACCTTGAATGTTAAAACAGAGAACGCTCCAGAAGCTAATGATTATAAAATACGAGTTCACACCAGTTACCAACTATGCACTAGCCGCTACGTGTCTCCAATAATACCAGAACCTAATCAAACTACTCTAATAAACCAAAAAAAAGCACCACAGGCCAAGCAATATTCGCTTTTCGTAGATGTTTACTAACACTATATATTGCTTCAACAATGGCTCCGATCCCAAGAATCCTTTGTTTAGTACCAAAAAATAAACCCCAGGATTAGGTGAACTCCCCCTTGTCACTCTTTGAGCATATGCTCGCTTGATAATGCACATTCACCATCTATAAACAAATGGATTATTCCTCTACTTTCGTGATGGACATTCCATTTTCCGTTTCAGAAAACTAACTTTAGATAAGCTTAGCTTAAACTTAAACTACTAGATTTTAAAATGGTGACCTGGCCAATAATTGATCCGCCAAAGTTGAACTTGTAAAAGCCTTAAATGGTCAGGTCCATTCAAAGTCACATAGGATGCTAATCTACAACCAATCCACATGTTGTTTGTCCTTTCTGAAAGAGTTATCACAAAAGAATCACACAGAACCTTCCCACTATCATAAGAGTGTGTGAAAGGGTCATGTGGAGGGTGGGACATAGAAATACTGAACTTAAAGTCCTAATTAAAGAATGATTGACGGTATTGAGTCCACAAAAGGAAGTGGGTCTACGGTAATACCAAAGGGTTGCAATGGGGCTGGAGGTTTGTTTGAGTTGATCAAAACATCCGGGTTACCTTTCCTTGAAAAAGACGGATACTTTTACTTGGTATATTGACAAATGACCTACATTTTGACTTGCAAGTGTCATTGGCTACGCATGAAAATGAACAGTCTGTGGTGACAGTGAGAGGGGTGAAAAGAAGTTGTGGGTGGTCAAGACATTTAATAGTAATAGCAGGCAAGCAAGAACGACGAACCTGAAACAACTAGGATGATAAATTTTTATTGAACACCACTGTTTTATGAACTGAGAGCACTACCTTGTTTTTGATATTTGAAAGATAACAAGTACAGATCATTGAGTTGAACACACAAATAAGAAGTAGAAAATATGAAAGCTTGCACTGCATAAGATATAATAGGGGTAACTTTGAGAGATAATTTGCAACTTTTATTTACTGATACAGCATGTACATAAGGCTCCTCCTAAACAATCTTAAAAAGGATCCTAGTTCAAACTAGAAAACAAAGAAACTGTAAGGGACTAAACGGTTAACCGAAACCTTGATCAATGAGTCAATTAGCCCTCTCAACATGGCGTATAAAAACAGTTTCCAGATCAGGAGGAGTAAAGAACTCCCTAGCCCCACTACAGTTACGCTTCAACGTAGCTTTCCGCTTCCTTGGAGCAGGAGGGCACGTCAATCTCGAGGATATTATCGCTTCTTCACCGGTAGGCGTCGTCGTACACTCCTCACTTTCGCTTTCTTTCTCCACCGAACTCGTGTATATGGGTTTTAACGGTGCTCTCAAGGCAATTCCTGCGATGACCCATTTTTGCCCGTCAAATTCCAAGCCACCATCAACTTGAGGCTTATCGGGAAACCCCATATCTTGGAATCAAAACTGGCACCAACCGTGTGGTCCTATATAGAAGGGAATAAGGAATAAAAGCAAACAGAGAGAATAAAGTTGAGAGTTTTCTACGATCGTGTGAGGACTGCTGGAGAATCGAATGAGACCACAACGGAAGTGGGAAAAGAAAAAGAAGATTAGAAAAGCTGGTAAGCTAAAACGAAAAGGAGATTTGGTTGTTCGAGAGCTAAATAAAAAGAGAAGATTTTTGATGAAGTAAGCTTTGCAGAGTTGGAGCTGAGAGAACGTACGAGAAAGGGGCATCAAGCATAAGGATCAAAATGTTCTGCTTATACCAATCAGATAGCTAAAGAGGACCCGAGGAAACTCGTGGCATAAGCTGTTTTAAACTTAAACTAGTGGAAACTTGGACAGAGTTTTACAGAGAGAGGAGGGGGTGCCCGTAAATATAGCTGACCGCGGGCAGCAACATGGGGATTGACTTGGATTTTGGCGCCAAGATTTTGGGGTACGGGGATCATCAACAGTGCTCCATGGCATGTGTATTTAATGATATAATAATCATTAGCGGCGTTATTATTCCTCCATTTAGTCTAGAAGTTGTTTTGTGAGTCTAGATCCTCTAGTGTCTTATTGTATTTATAAATTTCAGTCATTTATTTAAGTGAAATTTGCATAAATTTTGTGTGAATTCTGCAAAATAAATGACTGAGATTCTATAAAATAGAATAAGACAAAATAAAATTAGACAGA
>JAOSBP010000001.1:5044790-5055963 GCA_027563825.1 Erythroxylum mucronatum | reverse complement strand
GATTTTTGTCTTAAATTGAACAAGAGTCATAAGGCTATGATATACAAGAGTAATTAACTTGAAATTAGGGTTAATTGAGATTAACCCTACAAGGCAACATGACTAAGTGCCATGTTACCCGATTGAAGAGTTGGATTTCGGTAACGGATTCTAACTACTATAAGATCAACCAAGGCCAAGAAATGTCCCAGAAATGGGCCCCCATAGGGTTCGCCTCCCGGGGTAGTCGGGCTCCGGAGCCGGGGTCCGACATGGATGGTTTTAGGTAGCAAAGGGTGCATTGAATATGATGGAAGTACAATTACTGCATGGCATATATGTCTTAATAAGAAATATAGTAACAGAATTGTTAATTATCTCTTAATCCTCACGACAAAATGATAATATACCATGATATGGCATATATAGTTGGGTCATCATATTAAGCAAGAGATGACAAATTTTCATAAGGAGTGCATATTGAAGGGTGAAAAATATGAGAAGGAAGATTTTTTTAAGTTTTATGCACTTGGTTAAAAGTCTAGGGAAACCTTTAAGAATATAAAATGAGTGACATATGTTAGGATAAACATATGGAAAGAACGTGCTAGGATCAATAATGAGTAGTACTAGTTTAATGGTGGTAAAAATAGAATTAG
The DNA here is from genome assembly GCA_027563825.1 of Erythroxylum mucronatum. Taxonomy (NCBI): domain Eukaryota; kingdom Viridiplantae; phylum Streptophyta; class Magnoliopsida; order Malpighiales; family Erythroxylaceae; genus Erythroxylum; species Erythroxylum mucronatum. Next base: position 5,055,325 of record JAOSBP010000001.1, on the reverse strand, counting down.
AACAACCTATAACAAATGCTAAAGGAGTTAAAAATTCAAGTTTAGGAGCTAGAATAATGTTAGAAGAAAATAATCAACATGATATAGTCAGAGATAGAGGAAAATGGACAATTATGCACTTAAGGTGATACGGTTAGGAAGATTCAGTATTGTATGCTTTTACCATCGATAAAGTTATCTTTTAGGGAACTAGGGAAATTCAAGAGAAAGATAAATGGATCGATACTACGGTAAATGTTATGGGGTTTTATAAGATTGAAACATTGTAGATCTTGTTTTAAAAAAAAGGTTTACACTTCATAAGATACAGTTAAGATATTGATGAAGTCATCACTTATAAGAAAGTTTAAGCATAGCTTCAAATTATTGATTGTTTGCATAGCCTAAAAACCTTAGGAGATTATATGGCAGGGAGTGATTATTGGTTGGATGTTGAAGAATTTAAATCAAGATGGAAATTTGTGAAAGAACGTGCTTTGGAAAGAAGCCAGAAATATGAATTAAATTTTTGGTCATCTACGTGCTTTGCTCAGGAGTGTGTCTTCCCTCAGCCTAGGCAGTTGATGAACTCGCAGTCCAGAAGTGACCTCAACTTTTTTACAGCACATATACTTCTTGGATGGGCACATGTTAAATGGGTACAGCAGGCTAGTCTAATGCATCTCTGGAACATGGCTATTGTCCTAGGTTGTTAATTGCACTACCTGTGTATTTTGAGTGATCAGAGATTACATATAGATAATCTCTTGAGATGTACATATTTATTTATCTTTATATACAAGTTTCTGATTTGCCAAAAAAAAATTAAATTTTTGGTGAATAGTAAAATTATATCAATTAATCGACATTAAATAAAGACATGGGACTGACACTAAACTCGTACTAATTAAAAGATTGAAAAGTGTGAAATATATTAACATCAGTGTCAAGAGTAGGTCAGGCATCATACTCATGAAAAAAAATTCGAGGATGAGCAAAAATAAAACTTTAATAACCTTAGGCATCATTGAAAAATAAAGTTATAATACCCTTACACTTCTAACTGTTGAATATTGTCTCAAAGAAAGTCAGAAATCTTACCTTCTCAAAGTTAGAAATTGAAGCTTGCTTTCTATGATTGTTGACTCAACAATGGTGGCTTGTTTTTCCAGTGGATTTCGATGGTGCAGCTAGCTTTCACACCCATTGATTTCTCTATAAAAGAGAAGCAGCATCAATGAAGGAAGAAGGAGAGAAGAGAGCTAAGAGCAGAAGTTGTGTAGTGTGAGAGGAGAAAAAATTTTCAGAAGTGAGAGCAAAATTTTCGAAAGGAAGGAGAGAGTTCTGGAGGGAGAGAGAAAAAAAAGATATTTATATTTTTTTGTTTCTCTTTTCTAATAGTAGTGTGTGAGCTTGAGTTAATTTGGGTCTCTTAAAAAATTGAGTGATAAATACTATTGTATGCTCTCATTGATTATAATGAAATACTCAGTCGCCTCAAAACTAGACGTAGGCATTGCCGAACTAGTATAAAAATCTTGGTGTTCTTGTTGTTATTTTATTTTCACTCCGAATTTATTAACGTTTTCGCACAACAAGTGGTATCAGAGCTCCAGTTTTTTTGATTGGGGTGTTGTAGGAGTAAAAATCTATCGGTGAATAGTATCGATGAATAGTGTTGGTGAACAGTGTTGGTGAACAGTGCCGGTGCTATAGTACCCGCGAACAGTGCCATTGCTATAGTCCTCTGCTACAGTAATAGTACGTATTTGTAAATAGTGACGAGTAGATGGCTGGAGATAAAGACGAGCCCATTAAGAGGGAGTTAATATCATCATCGTCGACACCTACATCCAATAGACATCCAATCGCTACTACAAGGTTAGAGATTGATAAATTTAATGGCTTTAATAATTTTAGCATGTGGCAGTGTGAAGTTATGGTTGTATTATATCAACAAGAGTTGGATATGGTTCTGGAAGATAAATCCGAAGATATGGATGACAAGCACTGGACGCGAACTAATCTTCATGCTTGTGCCTCTATTCGATCATTCCTTGATAAGGAGTTGAAATATCCTTATATGAAGGAAACTTCTGCTAAGGAGTTATGGACGAAATTGGAAGAAAAGTATATGAACAAGAGCGCAAAAAATTGGCTCTTCTTGAAGAAGCGACTCTTCCGATTTCAGTATCGTCCAAGTATTTCTATACACGAACACCTAAATGATAATAATAAAATACTTGTTGATTTAGCAAACTTTGATGTGAAAATTCCTGATGAGGATAAAACACTATATTTGTTAAATTCATTGCCTGATGATTATGATCATTTGACAACTACTTTGTTGTATGGAAAATCCGATGTGAAACTTGTTGAGGTTTCTACGGCATTGGTGAATCATGAGTCTCGTAAGAAGGAACTGAAGAATCATGAGTCTCGTAAGAAGGAACTGAAGACTCACAATTCACAAACTGAGGCACTCACTGCAAGGGGACGAACAGAGGAAAGAAAACATGGGAAGCGGGAAAAATCTTGTTCAAAGTCACAAGGGAAGTTTCCTGCTAAAGATGAATGTGCCTTTTGTCACCAAAAAGGTCATTGGAAGAAAGACTGCCCCAAATTAAAGAAAAAAGAGAAGGAGAAAGTGAGTTCTGTAGCAAATGTTGCAAAATATGGAGATAATGATTTTGAGTTTGCTTTGACTAGTTCATTTGCTGATGGTCACTCCAAGGAGTGGATTTTGGATTCAGGTTGCATTTATCATAAGTGTCCCATTCGGGAATGGTTCTCTAGCTTTCAGGAGCTAGATGGTGGAGTTGTTTTGACCGGAAATAATAATGCCTGCAAAATACAAGGGATAGGCAAAATCTGTTTGAAGATGCACGATGGAACAGTCAGAGATTTGAGTGATGTTCGGTATGTACCGGATATGAAGAAAATTCTTATCTCATTAGGAGCATTAGAATCCAAGGGTATCAAGATCACCATAGAGGGTGGAGTTCTCAAAGCTGTGGACGGGGCACTTGTGGTGATGAAAGGTATAAGACGAAATAACGTGTATTTTTTGCAGGAGAGTACAGTTACTGGTGGAGTAGCTATCACTGAACCTGCTAATGTAGATAGCTCAGGCACTACAAGATTATGGCACATGCGTCTTGGGCATGCTGGTGAAAAAGCATTGCAAGGATTGGCGAAGCAAGGCTTATTGAAAGGCACAAAGGCATGTAAATTGGAATTCTGTGAACATTGTGTACTGGGTAAGCAAACTATGGTGAAATTTAGTACTACTATTCACCATACTAAAGGCATGCTAGATTATGTTCATACTGTTGTTTGGGGACCTTCCAAGAATAAATTTTGGGGAGGTAGCCATTATTTTGTCTCCTTTGTTGATGACTTCTCTAGAAGAGTATGAGTGTACACCATAAAGCATAAAGATGAAGTCTTAAAGATATTCCTGAAGTGGAAAAAAATGATTGAAATGTAAACCGGTCGAAAGATCAAGACTCTCAGATCAGATAATGGTGGTGAATATAAGTCAGATCCTTTTTTGAAAGTTTGTCAAGATGAGGGTATTGTGAGGCATTTCACGGTTAGGGAGACACCACAACAGAATGGGGTGGCAGAGCGCATGAACCGTACTTTACTTGAGAAAGTTCGGTGTATGTTGTCTAATGCTGGTTTAGACAAGGTATTTTGGGCTGAGGCAATTACTTATGCAAGCCATATTATTAATCGGTTGCCTACTACTACAAACAAGGGCAAAACACCCATTGAGGTATGGTATAGTAAACCTTGTACTGATTACAAGTATTTACACATATTTGGTTGTCCTGCTTACTATCATGTCAAGGAAAGTAAGTTGGATCCAAGAGCAAAGAGAGCTTATCTTGCAGTAATGGAGAAAATGAAGGAATCAATTAAGACCAATTTGAAAATTAGGCTTTCTTTATATACATCTTATCTTGCAGTCATAACTGAAAGATGAAAAAGAAAACTTTATTCTTTGTTATTTGCAGCTGAGACATTTTTAATCCTAGTGTCTATTTTAAATTATGTTTTATAAAGAATGTTGAAGTTAATAGGGATATGTTATTGATTGTTTTAATAATTGTTGCCCATAAGATAATCCAAGATCTCTTAAGCTCACAAATGAGGGTTTATAAAGATATTTATGATGATTTTGGGATGCCTATTATCATTCGTCAAAGAAGCAAACTTAATTCAAGTTTATATTTTTCACTTTTGTTACTTGTTGGAAATTAATCATCATTTTATTTTATTTATAAGGTTTCTTTTGTTCTCTTACAGTTACTTGGTGGGACCAATTAGAAGTAATGTTCCATAATTGCAAATATTTGCAATTCAAAATTTGAGTCAATGTGCAATTGTAACAGAGTGTGAAAAGAATTATAGCATATTTGAATTTATCCATTTCGAGAAAAGAAATAGATCGGAATACAAAAGATTGAACGTTTTGATCTTTGTTTGATACAATTTAAAGTTTCGAGAAAGGAATGTTATTATCATTATTAAGTTGAAATAATTTTGAGTAGTTTATTAATAATTTTATTTTATTTGTTTACTAGAACTCTTAATAAAATAAGTAGTTCTATAGATCTAATTTGCCTTAATCGTATCGATCTTTTAGCTGATTGGATTTCTAAGAAACCGAATTTGATAGATGAGAGTAATTTAAAAAATAATCTTAGATGATAAAGTATTGATATATCATTTGTAGCAATGAATTTGAATGATAATAATGACGAGGCTCTTCTCAATGATGAAAATTTTGTACCAAATAAGAATTGAAGTCAATATAATTTGACTAAATATTCGATTGAATAAAGTTCCAAGTTTTTATTTATTCTATTCTTTTAATTTCACTTGTATTTAATACATATGTTAAATTTTATATGTGAAATAAAATATAAAAACTTTTATTGTAATTTTTATTCCAAGTTTTATTTCTACATAATTGTGTTTCATAACACGAACTCTTTTTGTAATACTTATAGAATCATATATCTTTATTATTACTTCTATTTGATGTTTTGATATAATAATTCTTTATTATATGTTAGAATTGTAACAATTACTTATCTAAAATAAAAAAATAAAAAAATAAAATAAAATTGTAACAATCTAAGTACTTTGTATTATTCTTAATTTTATATTTGTATAATAACTTAATAATCTTTTTATATTAATTATGATTATTATTTTATGTGAAAAGTAATATTAATAAAAATAAATAAATATTTATTATTTCAAATTCCTATTATTATAATTTTTAAAGACCTGTTTGATGTAAAATTATAAATCATATAAAACAATATATTGAAAAACTATTTTATATTCCTAAAATTTTCAAGAATTCTTTTATAATTTTCAAAAAATTATCTAAAATGATACTTCATATTGGTAGAATACTATACCAAAGTCAAATCTAACACCAGTACAAAATTCATAACATTTTTTTAAATATTTAAATATCGTTTTTTCATATTGCTTACGAAGTAGAAATGATGGTTAGGCTTTGAAGAAAACAAGTCCGTATCCCAAAGAAGACGACGCACCATGATCCTCGGTTTTATAGAACCTCTTTTACGTGATCCTTACCTTCCTCCGGCTTATCACAAGCCTTCGGCCACTTACTCCAATCCTGCACCAATTGAGGAATTATAAAGAATATTTGGCAAAGGCATACGGTCTACTGAATCAAGAACTTCGACCGAAATTTTATTTACTTATATCTCAGACTCATTAGTAGGAGAAAATGTACCAAAAATGTGTCGCAAGGTGATCTCTGTTCATAAATAAAAAGATTTTACAATTTACAACAGGTACAGCAGAATGTGTCGTGTGTGTGTTTTGTATGGAAAACCATCGAGGTAGGAAAGCAAACAAGAACAAACAATATCAGAAGGAAAGTGAACAAATGATGAGCGGTAAAAGAAGAAACAACAATTTCCCTCGCATATATTCATCAATATATGCTGTTTGAAGATGTCAAGTATACAAAACCGGTGTTTGAACACCGGATCTGATGCTAAAGGGAGCAAGAGCAAGCGCCATTCACCCCACTTTGTGAGAGATCCTTATGTAGTTCAATAGTCTTCTAAGAGCCTCACCACTGTCGATGGCTTCTCTGGCTCTGTCCAGGGCCGATGCTATATCTTCTGCACCATCACATCCAAGTAAATGGTCCACCATTCCTGCGTTCAAGACAATTCGATCATATGCTGGTCCTTTCTCACCCCGAAGAGCTGCTAGACCCACCTCTATGTTCTTGGGAACCTGATGCAAGCAGAAGTTGGAAAACAAGAGAAAAGGATGACATAAATATTTGTTCAAATCAATGTTTACTTAAATAACGTTGCAGTGACAAGTTTCTTAAGATGGCACTCTCATGCACGTCGAAAAAGAATTTGATACCAATCAAGCTGTAGTACTTCATATTGCCTAGTTGGCATGTTGGGCATGAATAGATGAATCATTCCAAAATATGTGGTTGCATTACAAGAGCTTGTTCTGCGTCATTGTTGCTTGATAGAGTAAGGAAACAATAAATACTTACAGATCTATCAGTTCTTGGAGTATCACTAGGCTCGAAACCATAGTCCTTAGCATTAACCTCAATACTGAAATTTTCACGTGACACCCCTAAAAGATCAAAAGTTCAGGATTCAGAACACAATGCTATAAGGTGATGACTGAAGTACAAAAGGATTTCCAAAATGTCAAATATAAATATAAAGGAGAGATAAAGGAGTTATGTCTAGAAGAAGCAAACCATCAAGTTCAAATGCGTATTTCTTGCTCAATGACCGAAATCCTGAACAGTAGTTCACAGGAAGTCCTTTCGATGCATTTGGAGATCGCAATCTTGTTGTCATTGATAGAGCACCTTCTTCACCCTATATTAAACGAACAGTAACTTCGTTGATAATCTAAAAATGCTAGTTTAAATATTGAAAGTTAAGAAAATGAAGTTTTATTATATAGCCTCTTCCAATTCAATCTTGGAAAGCCCTATGAATCAAATAAATGTGAATAATGCAAAAGCTCCAACCTTCACCACCAAGCCAGAATGAACACCTCTTCTTTTCATAAGCATCAAAAGAGATTCCTCATAACCTTCATGATAAAATCCAGAAACAATTGCTTCCCTCCCCTTTGCCTGTCGAGGAAAAAAAGAGTTATTGCACTCAGCACAGTCTAGCATCTACAGCTTCAACATTGAAGCAGTCGTTGTTCATGAGGCTCTCTGCCTAATACTCTTCAGAGAAGAAAAGACATCTTTATAACAATATAGGAAGGGGAACACAAGAAGCTCCTCTGAGAGAATCTTTACATTCTACTGCATTAGTTGTCATTCTACTTTTCCTTTGGCAGAGAACAGTGACTTCTCAACATAAAGAAAAGAAAGAAGCTGATAGCCAATAATATTGCTCACCCTCACAAACTGTTGAATCTTTTCCGTTGTTGCAAGCGGAGGACGCTTCTTTATGTGCTCCCTCAACCCAATCAATGAATATCTGAAGAATAAGAAGTCATTTACAGCTTCAATTTACTTTGCTTTTTCACTCAGTCAATCTTCATGCAAGTAAGCAGAAATGCAGCCCTTTGACAATCCAAAGAGAACTAAAAATCTGACTCAACAGAAGAAATCACTTTTCTGTTCAATTATTATCTTAGGATCTTCAATAAGTAACAAAGTTAGGAAAAAAAAACTTGCTTCTCAGAAGACATGGAAGACAAAAGAGGAACATAACATGGAAGCAACTGAAGTCTGAAAACGGAGAAGAAATATTACAGCCAAAATGATGGCAATTATTAGCCCCAAACAAAAAAGAGATTTGAGTTGTATGTTGTTGTATCAACTTGTACATTTTTTTCTCTATATATTAAGAAAGAGAAGAATGAAATTAATTTGGAAGAAGAAGTTGAAGGGAAATATGTATCTTGCAAACAAAACCAGAAAGAAAGGTTTTATTTATATTCAATTTCAGATGTTGATTACTTACAAAGATGGGCAAGCTTCACGTTGACTAATGTAGGCAAAACCAACCTCCTTGTCCTGAGAAAACAGGAATTGAAATTTTAAAATGACAACTCTTGCAAACAGAAAAAAAGACAGTGCAAATTAGTACTAGGACAAACCTCAAGAAGTTCCTTAGCTTGCAAAGGAGTCAAGCTTGTATTTGCTCCCATGAACTTCAGCATTTGTTCATCAGTTACACCCCCCTAGAAAAAGTAAGATTGGTCAAACAATTCCCACACGACATGTAATATGGTAGATATTAGCACCATCTGCACTGCAGCAAATAATTGGAGATGATGATTCATGGGCTGAATTAATGTTGAACTGAAGAAACGTTTAGGATGTAGCCACATTTTGGTAGGTACTTATCAATCAAAGGTTATCAATTTCTCAGTGGCATCATTTACCTTAGGTGGCATCCATTCCACACCATGAAGCAAGCAAGATTCACCATAACAGGATCTAACAGCAGCAACAAACAATGTGCTCTTAAAATAACGGGTATTTCCATCATAAGGTTCTCCGTAATAAGTCAATGATTTAACATCAGCAACCGGCAGAGGACCTATGACCAGCTGATAATTGAGTTACAACGAGAGGGCACTGATTTAACTATTGAATCAATCATTAGCATTACGAAAAAAAAACTCAAAAAACGATTAGAAATACCAAGTTCATCATCAAATGCAAGACAATATGCTTTCAACTCGCGGTCTGTTTCTCTGTTCATCCGTTGACCAATAAGAAATGCCGAAAGCAACGACTCACTAACCCCTGAACCTTCCCCTTCATCGACACTCAAGGGAAGAACGTCCCTCAAAACACCTTGGACCTCCTCGTACCCAAGATGGCCTCCAGCTAAAATCTCTCTAAGGGCACCAACAAGTCTCATTTCTCTAGTATCATTACCAACATATTGAGGCCCAACTGAGCTCCCAGCTCCCATAATAGACCCTTCAGGGTCAGCAATGAAGATAACATCAGGAGGTAGCGTTCGAACTAGAATTGGCCAATATCGATCCATCACTCGCTTTTCACCTTCACTCCACCGAGTTGCTTCAGGAAATGCATTTGCACGGATCGTCATGGCACTAAAAAAAGCCCCAAGTTGGGCTTCTGAAACTTGCTCTTCATCTTTCAGTTCCCCTCTAACTATACAACACACGAAAAACTCAGGATTTTAATAGGAGAAAGCAAAATCAACAACTTTCATTCACACACCTGATCTTAAAACCGTGTCCAAAACCTTGAAGGCCTGCTCTTCACTGAGCGGCTTCGTTTGTGCAGGTCCAGTACAAACCCTAGCTTGAGCTTCGAGTACTGTCTGATTGGGTTTCCGCAACTTGGAGCTCCGATAGGAAGAAGAAACCGCGGGATTCCGAATCTCTGATTCCGGGATTCCTAGTTGCTCGATAATAGCCGAGTCCAGAACGAACTTGGCGCTCAAACAGTAATTTCTTCGCACCCGATGCTTGACGCAGAGTCGCAAAGACTGCTGAACATTTGGAGGACTAAGATAGCAAAGAGGCTTGTTGATTGAAATCCAGAGATTAGGCTCCGCGCTGAGAAGAGCTTCCATGGGCGGTGAGAATTAAAAGTTGGTGTTGCCGATTGCCGTTGGTAAAACCACCAAGGTAGTGAGAATCTGAAGTACAGAGGCACCAGTAAACTTACAAAGCCGCATTGGTCGAACCACCAGACGTAAATTGAAAATTTGATTGGTTACTTAGGTATTGACATCTCCTCCTCCAATCGGAATCTTAGATAAAATCAAGTTGCCACTTGCCACTGCAATGTTAGAATATTTTCATTTTCTTCCTAAAATGTTTACAATGCCTCAACGAGGGGATATGATTCTCTCTTCCTGTTACTCTCTCCCAACTTTATCCCATTTTATCTCTGACTATTTATTTTTGTAGGTCTTACTCTATCTCAGCTCTGTCTTATTTTATCTCAATCATCTATTTTTATAGGACTTACAAAAATAGATAGTTGATATAAAATGCACATAAATAAATAGTTGAGATGAAATGGGACAAAATTGGGATAGAATAAATGGCACATAAAATCTAAGAGACTCAATAAGCATCTAAAGCACATTTCAACATGGCAATGCAAATTAGCTACCAAGTTCTACAATTGTATTATACCAGCAGAATAATACTGCGCGAATGTGCAGTAATAATGCCCTGCAAATTAAACTGATATACTAATAAATAGTTTTAACGTATAAATTAAAATAGAAAATAAAGAAATATATAAAGCAAGCTTTGACTGTTTTTATCTTTGTGAAACGGAGAATATGATGTATTTAGGTTAAATAAGAAGAAGGCAAAAGAAAAAGGTAGTTGAAAGAAGCAGAGTTTCGACGGAGAAAATGTTTAAGCATAGTTACCATGTAATTTGTAAAATGCGAAACTTTATCCGTATAATGTTTTTATTAATAATTATCATGTTTCTTTAATAATAATAAATGTAATGAATAAATGATAATAATATAAATGGA
>JAOSBP010000001.1:5020580-5037734 GCA_027563825.1 Erythroxylum mucronatum | reverse complement strand
CAACCAAAGCCTTACATTGTTCGCAATGATGAAAAGGGGAAGAAGAAAATGTACCCTAAAGGGATGAGGGGTGATTTGACAGAAGATGAGGTTGCAGATGAAGTCAGAAACATAGATGAGGCATGCTTTGCACTTCAAGATAGAGGAACCTATGCCTCTCATTACATTTCAAAGGCATCAGGAAGTAATGGTGGTAGTCGAACCACCGAGGAAACTTGTTAGGTAGTTGGCAGAATTACAGAAGGGTAGTACAGATCCATGAGAATTGGAGATGTTAGTTTAAACATAGACACTTTTGTCCACTTAATTATGCACATTAGGCCCTTGAGTTGTGTGTCTTCCTTTGCAGAAGTACTACACCTTTTTGGAAGGCAAGTTCCAAGAATACCCAAACCTGATGACCTTGATCTTCCGGAACCAAAGTTACCTTCCAAACCTTCTACCTTTGTAATCATCGGACCAGATGTCATATCTTCAGACGCATATACCACTACTGTAGGTATTGAAGCAGCACAACAGAAGGATGATGTTAAGGTTGATGATTTGAATCCTTCACTGAGTGACTTGTATAAGGAACTACAGTCTATGCCAGAAGACATGAAGTCATTCCTTTTATCTGAAGTTATGAAACATTTTCGGTCATGATCTTTTTGATCAATACGAAATAAGGGGAGAGGCAGAAAAATAAGAAAGATAGCGGGAGAAAGCACAAGCAGGTAAGAGATAAGAATGCAAGAGAAGAACAGGAGAAGAAGATCTAGCTTTGTGAACTGCTCCCGGTGTGAGCTTTTCTAATGTATGTAGAGATTTGGCAAGAATTTTTTATCAAATTGTATAGCCTTATATGGTATTGTTTCGGAAAACTATAATTATTTATCATCATCAAAAAGCGGGAGATTCTGAAGAAAAAAATAAGACGATGAATGAATTTGATGGAAATCAAATAATAATAATATCAAAAAGCGATGAACCATTTCGGTAAAGCCGAAGAAAACTAAGACAAAGGCTAAAGCCAAAGTGAGACGGAAGCACAAAAGTAAGATGGAAGCACAAAAGTAAAACGAAGTGGAAACTAAGACGAAGCGCTTGAAGAAACAATATTACAAAGTGATGAACGATTTTGGTACGGTGGAAGAAACCTAAGACAAAGCAGCAGTAACCAAAATGAGACGAAGCAGCCAAAGGTAAGTTGAAGCAAGGTTTGGGGAAATCCAAATTGGCTATTGGGTAACTTAATTAATTAATTGATATGATAATTAGGTTAATATAAGATAGGCTTTTCTAAATTCAACGTCCAGCAAGCTAACCGGTTGAATGTAGAAAAGTACCTAAGACGAAGCAGCGGTAGCCAAAAAGAGACGAAGGTTAACATAAGATAGGCTTTTCTAAATTCAACGTCCAGCAAGGTTTGCATTTAATAACAATTTTAATGATTATAATATACCGACATAAAGACAAAAGTAAGAGGAAGGGAAACGTAAGACAAAGTCGAAACTAAGACAAAGCGGAAACTAAGACGAACCTATTGAATGTAGAAAAACGTTCCAGGAAGGTTTCGAGTTCATAATGACGATTTGAATAATAACAATAATAATTTGGTACGGTTGAAGAAACCTAAGACGAAGCAGCGGTAGCCTAAGACGAAGTAGCGGCAGCCAAATGAACCATTTCGGTAAAGCTAAAGAAAACTAAGACAAAGCTTCACGGAAAAGTGAGACGAAAGCGCAAAAGTAAGACGAAGCAAAAACTAAGACAAAGTGGAAACTAAGACGAAGAGCTTGAAGAAAAAATATTACAAAGTGATGAACCATTTTGGTACGGTCGAAGAAACCTAAGACGGAGCAGCGGTAGCCAAAATGAGACGAAGCAGCCAAAGGTATGTTAAAGTAAGGTTTGGGGAAACCCAAAGTGGGTGTTGATATGATAATTAGCTTAATATAAGATAGACTTTTCTAAATTCAACGTCCAGCAAGCTTTGCATTTAATAACGATTGAAAAGAGTTCCAGGAAGGTTTCGAGTTCATAACGACGATTGAAGGCTTCAAAGTAAGATTTAGCTTCTAAAAGGGTAAAAAATGGGGTAGAAAAATGAAGCAAAAAGGGCAAACTAAGACAACAAAAGTCAAACTAAGACGAAGATGACGTAACACAAAGACGAAGATGACGTCAGCAAAACTAAGACAAAGTTGGTAAAACTCAGACAGAAAAAGTCAAACTAAGACGATACGAAGATGACGTCATACTAAGACAATACGAAAACCAGACGGAAAAGGTCAAACTAAGACAAAGATGACAACATACTAAGATGAAGATGACATCAGCAAAGCGATAGCCAAAATGAGACGAAGCAGCCAAAGGTATGTTGAAGCAAGGTTTGGGGAAACCCAAAGTGGCTGTTAATATGATAATTAGCTTACTATAAGATAGGCTTTTCTAAATTCAATGTCCAGCAAGCTTTGCTTTTAATAACAACTAAAAAGCGTTCCAGGAAGGTTTCAAGTTCATAACGACGATTGAAGGCCTGAGCGCGAGATTCGGCCTCTAAAAGGGTCAAAAATGGGGCAGAAGAAGCAAGCAAAAAGGTCAAACTAAGACGACAAAAGTCAAACTAAGACGAAAATGACGTCACACTAAGACGAAGATGATGTCAGCAAAACGAAGACGAAGTTGGTCAAACTAAGACGAAAAAAGTTAAACTAAGACATAGCCAAAATGAGACGAAGCAACCAAAGGTATGTTGAAGCAAGGTTTGGGGAAACCTAAAGTGGCTGTTGATATGACAATTAGCTTACTATAAGATAGGCTTTTCTAAATTCAACGTCCAGTAAGCTTTGCATTTAATAACGACTGAAAAGCGTTCCAGGAAGGTTTTTAGTTCATAACAACGATTGAAAGCCTCAGAGCGAGATTCGGCCTCTAAAAGGGTCAAAAATGGGGCAAAAGAAGCAAGCAAAAGGGCCAAACTAAGATGACAAAAGTCAAACTAAAACAAAGATGACGTCATACAAAGAGGAAGTTGGTCAAACTAAGACGAAAAAAGTCAAACTAAGACGAAGATAACGTCATACTAAGACGAACATGACGTCAGCAAAGCGATAACCAAAATGAGACGAAGCAGCCAAAGGTATGTTGAAGCAAGGTTTGGGGAAACCCAAAGTGGCTGTTAATATGACAATTAGCTTACTATAAGATAGGCTTTTCTAAATTCAACGTCCAGCAAGCTTTGCATTTAATAGCGACTGAAAAGCGTTCCAGGAAGATTTCGAGTTCATAACGACGATTGAAGGCCTGAGAGCGAGATTCGGCCTCTGAAAGGGTAAAAAATGGGGCAGAAGAAGCAAGCAAAAAGGTCAAACTAAGATAGGCTTTTCTAAATTCAACGTCCAGCAAGCTTCATATAAGATAGGCTTTTCTAAATTCAACGTCCAACAAGCTTTGCATTTAATAACAATTTTAATGAGACAAAGCTTAAAGCCAAAGTGAGACGAAATCACAAAAGTAAGACGAAGCAAAAACTATGACGAAGTGAAAACTAAGACGAAATGGAAACTAAGATGAAGCGGTTGAAGAAATAATATTATAAAGTAATGAACCATTTTGGTGCGGTCGAAGAAACCTAAGACGATAATCAGAAATTGATGTACCTGTTGTGCAACTTAATGAATTATTCGATATGATAATTACCTTAATATAACACAGGCCTTTCCAAATTTAACCTCCAGCAAGGTTTGCAGTTAATAATGATTTTAATGATTATAATAAACCAAATTTATTAATCATTTAATTGAAATGTAAAAATGGTGAAGACGTCCATCCTTTATTTTCTGTGGTCTATTTGTTGTGAACTGAGAGTGGTTATAAATTGAAGTTTTAATACCAGGGGAGAATAACTGAATATCCACGCGTGCTCGGGAAAGCTAGTATGATTACTGCTATTAAGGAGTTGGTTAATTACTTATACACGTTCAAAATACTCGATTTAGAATTTCCAGTAACGTTATATTTTTACTTGTCAATACTCAATAGAATAGAATAAATTAGATGCTGACTTTTTTTCTCCTGATGAATAGATGTATCTCTCACTCCACATTGGACTCTCGAAGTGTCACAGGACAACAGACTCCGTCAAAGTTGGAAACCCGATATAATTATTCTGAGTAGAAGACGGCGTAACATTTCGTAATACATGCTTTGTCGCAGCTACAACTTCAACAAAGATATTTGATTATAAATTGAACATTTACTTCCCTGTGGTTTACAATAAATTTTGTAGTCACTTATAAGGCATTAATCGAGCATCAGATGGATATGGATGGACGGATGTATACGACTAATCATCATCATCACCCTCCGGGTTTCATTTCAAGTCCTCTTAATTACTAATAACATAACCACATTTTCCTTTTAAGGCTGTGAAGTAGTCCCTACCATTCCTATAATTGTTGATTGTTTCTTAGTACCAGTGATTTATTCCAGAGAAGATAGTCTTGCCAAGAAAAGGTTGAAAACGTCTTCTGGACTAAGCATGCTAATCCTGACGTGATTTGCATCAACTCCAAAGCGCTCTCCTCCTCTAGTTATTATCTTTTGCGATCTTAATAGATCCTGTAAGTCTACACTCTCCTTGTCCTCTAACCATGCAAAGCCTGAGATTGGTCAAAAAAGGGGGAAAAAAACCACCAATTAGCCAACTCGTTTTTGGTGAAAGTAGGGCACACCCTGCCTTCTGTCTAAGATCAAGTGAAAAAGTCGTATAGTGTGAGAGTGCATTACCAGGATGTGGTTCTGTGTACTGCCCAGTGAAATTGCAAAACTCCTGAGGATACTTGGGGAGGCTCAAACTTGGATTATTCTTCACAACATCTCGCAACTTTTCCCATCTCTCAGACATTAGCCTTTGACCATATTCAAAGAAGTTCTCTGAACCAACAGCCCTGAAGTTTTGGCAGCCCTCGCTTATGACTCCTAGAATCTTTGCAGCTCGAAGTTGGGATTCTTTTGATACACCAATTGAATTGATCTCAATGAATTTGATCATCTTCTGGGCCACCTCTTTATCCTTAACAAGTGCCCAGCTGTAACATAAAGAAGCATGTATGTACGTTATGTATTCAAGGAGACGTTATAATTTAATTACTAAGAAATAGTTTACTTAAAAGAGAGAGTCCATCTCACCCTATCCTTGAACCAGCATGGCCGGTGCATTTGGAAAAGGTAAACAGCGTGATATCGTAGTCAGTTTGACTAGTGATGGGCGTGTATTGAGGCCAATAGTAGGCGAGGTCGTGGATAAGTTTACCATCTCCTCGGTTCACCACTGCTTCTCTGATAGTACCGTCAGGATTATTCGGTGAGGTTATAAGCTCAATGTAAGCTCCTTCCTTGTCAAAGGTGTATGCATCACCCTCCCATTTGTACAGTCCTGAAGACAAGTACTCCGTTGCCTCTTTGTAAGTCTGCAAGCAAAGCAACCAACATAACACAATACAATTCAAATAAAAAAATAATAGCAACTCCAATTTCTACAGAAAAATGTGGGTAACATGCAAGATGTCTGCTCTTAATTATATCAATCATCTTAGTTCCTGTAACCCGCCGATCAATACGGGATTCGAGTGCATCAAACACGAGGTGTGCAAGTTTCATGGTTTCCTCATCAGCCATGTCTAAATCCATGTGGCAAATTCATGGTTTCCTCATTAGCCATGTCTAAATCCATGTCTAAACATGGATTTAGACATGGTCACGTTGCCATGTTTGAGTAGGATCCACATCGCGTTTCCACATTAATTTTTTCCTAAATGTTTATGTATGTTGTTAAGAAACATGTTTGTCTCTTTGTCCCTCTAATTTCCAACAAGTTTACGCATCGTATGACTAACCACAAGATCAGAAGAAGAGAAAAGGACCAATCAAATGGAGCAATTAATTTCTTTGATTAGTACATGCCATATAATGCTATTCACATGAATTTCTACAGCTACACCACACCCAAGAAAGACGCTGTTTTATTAGTTTGCAAAAACTGATCTATCAAGTATGGCTGTGTAATCCATTATTCTCATGCACCGACTTGAGTTCTTTATCCATCGAGTCCGCATGCAGCTAAGTCAAACCTAAGATACCTTTAGACCTTTTCCATTTATTTCTAAAAGGTTCATTGTCTTCTTTCAAATTTTATAATAGATAAGTCTTAATTATTCTTAATTCCAAGAACCAAAAGAAATTTTCATGCATGATTCATCAAGGAGATAGCTTAAGCTTAGCATCTCTCACGTACATTTTGCAATGGGTGAACTTAAATACTTGTTAATAATAGAGCGAGGGTTAGTGTCTCACCGAGTAGTAAGGTGCAGCACAAACAACATTGACTGGCTCCGGCCCACCGGGTGAAGTTAGGGCGTAGAGAGCCGCTTGATAGAGCTGAGACGATCCTGTGCCTACCACTATATAACGATCTTCCACAGCAGCGTTCCCAACCACGCGATGCACGCTTTTGATCGCATCTGACAGTCTCGGTTCCAAGAACCAGCAAAAGCTCGACGGGTCCGCGAAGTAGCTCATTGATTCATTCCCCGTTATCACCACCGTACACTTGTCCCCTAGCTTCCTCCAGTATGGCTCGAACAGCGTAGGATCGCCACTGTTTAATAAAATGAGATGTTAAAATGCGTTATTATCCAGTAAAACCGAAACTCCTATATAAACGGTAAGGATATTAACAGAAAACGACATAAGATAAACCCAACGTATCATGAAGGGTGCTTTCTCCTACGTTGACAGTGATGAGTAGTACTAGTCACCGAATATGTTAGACCCTAGAAGACACTATGATGAACAAGGTATGGGGAGTTAACTTACAATGGGATGTTTATCAGAACATAAAGAAGAGGAACTTACTGGTCGAGATTGATGAGATAATCCGGCGAGAGAGTGTTTTTAGTGGCGGTGGACTGGTCTTTGACACCGACGTCCGACTTCCCAAAACCTACCATTTCTTTAACTCGGATGACGGTGGGCTGATAGTGTTCTTCTTCCTGCTTTCTAGTTGTGTGATGGTCGTCTCATGAAATGATATAGTTGTGGCTACTTCAAGATGTGTATATATATATATAGTACATGCCGATAATTTAATTCTCCTTTGCTTATATTTCCAAATAAAGAATTCTTTTTATTTTACGGTTTGTTATGGATTTTGGCTTGGATTTCTCTGTTTAAATTGTTCACTCTAAAAATTGAAATTAATTTGTATCTGTCATCTTTCTAATAACAGATCATATTTGGCTTTTTTAATAATTAAGTAATTATATTTCTTATATCACTAATTAATATTATTATTTAGCAATAATAATACCACACAAAAATAAAGTTTGAATACTAGAAAAACTTTTAATTGTCTCTCTTCAATGCCTTGAGTACATACGAGGTAAGGACTTTCATTTCAATCCTTGGCAAACAGCATTCATTAAACACTAAAATATAGATTTGTCCATATGAAGAATATTTGTAACTTTTTTTCTTTCTTATTTCTATGTAATATACTGCCTAAACCTCCCAAATTAGCCATTCCTATTGGAGTAGGATTTTAAACACCTTTTCATATTGGAGAGGTTGCAGTGCATCGTTAACGGTACATTCAAAGGATTCTAACTGTATTTATGCAGTGCAAGGGCAGATTTAGAAGTGTAATTTATACTATAAAATATGAAAACTTATATAATTTTGTAATATTTGTTATAAATGAAAAAATTAGTTAAATGTACAATATTTTGATTTATTATAAATATGATTCACTGTTAAGTATATGTTATTATTTTAGTGGATGTAGAGCATCACATAAATTGGGATCATTCCACGTCAATGTAAATGTAATTGCCATTGGGAGGAAACCAGATCCTCTGTCCAGTTTTACTTTGTCTTATTCTGTCTCATAAAATCTCATCCATTTATTTTGCGGGACCCACGCGGGCCTCACATAAATAAATGACTGAGATTTATTGGACACAATAAGACACCATAATATTGGACAGAAGATCTAGACTCTATTGCAAGGGGGCTCCTCTAGGAAGTGGCTCCACCGTATCTATAATAAACACACTGTTGCACTTCCTAGAATCTAATACAAATGTAGAGATACTGGATGCGACAGGCAGAGAAAAAGACCCTATCACTACTCACATTTTCCATTTATTAATACACAAAACCATTCATTGTATCACATATATTATAAGAGGTTCGAATTTAATTCTGTGTCAAACTGCAAAATTCGTTATTAAAATCATCCTAAAATCTAAATTTCTATTAAAAAATTTAAATTCGATCTCAAACTTATTTTGAATTGATCACAAGAAAAAAAAAATCAAAGTTCTTATACCTTTTCTTTATTATCATTGATACAAATTTTCTTGTTAAGATCTTATAAACTTCAGATTCATATGCAAACCCCAATACCGAACAATTGAATATGGTCCTTTACCTTGGGGCAATTACATGGTTACGCGTAATCTTGGTGGCTGTATCTTCTCCCATCTCAGTATTTGAAAACTTTGTTTTTTTATTTTCCTGTAATGATTGAAAACATAATCTTAATTTGCCTAGTCACTTTATTACCTTTTGATTCTTCGTTTTTAAATTTGAGTTGGATCTTAGATGCATAAATTAATGTGACATTATGTTGTTGGATTTGTATCTTGAATTGTGATAAAAATTAAACTGCAAAAGGAAATAAACATATGTCTGTGTTGTGTAGAAGAACATAATCCCATATGCAGCAGCATTGCTTTGTCGGGCTAAATCTCATGTGACTAAGAATGACGATGCATGTGCTTCTTTTATTAAATTCTTTTAAAAGATGTAAAATACCCTCCATTTACCTGAGATTGAATTCTAATAAGTGTAGAAAGCAAGTTGCTTCTATATATTTCTTCACTTCCTGCTTTTGGTATATTTTCACTTTCTAATATAGAAAAAAGTAAAGAGAAGTAATATGATTCAGGTGGAAATGGCAAACCTTTATTATCACAAACAATGATACAAAATGCACATAAAGAGACAATGGAGGGCAGGTTGATTTTGGATGGATTTTACAATTGAATGATGTTGAATTCTGAGTAACTGATATCTCTCAAAGCTACAAACTAGACAAGCTGAACCTTGGAAAATAGAAAGGTCAAAGAGTGAAGAAGCAAGATGCAGGGTTAGGGTAACTAAGATGGACAATCATTGAAGAAGTTTACACTTACACATGGACAGAAAGGGGACGGGAAGAATATGTAAAAATACAATGTTGTATCTTCTCTTTTCAATTCCTAAACTATTGGTGGACTTGGTTTGGTATGGTCTGTGGTGACTTCCTAAACGCATGCTTTCTGCAACGTTCAAAAATGCTGTCATATATGAGACCAAACTGAACTCCAGC
This sequence comes from Erythroxylum mucronatum, assembly GCA_027563825.1. Lineage (NCBI taxonomy): Eukaryota > Viridiplantae > Streptophyta > Magnoliopsida > Malpighiales > Erythroxylaceae > Erythroxylum > Erythroxylum mucronatum. Next base: position 5,028,316 of record JAOSBP010000001.1, on the reverse strand, counting down.
TCTTTCCCGATTCACAACAAAGAATAGGTGATCAGCCTCCACAATTTTGTAGTACCTGTAGAATTAGCGAGTAAAAATTGCTTTAGGTTAACCAGTGTTTCTATACTTGACAGCTATGACAACAAAGTTGCCCATGTGTAGGTGAAAGGAAGCACGACTTCAAATAGGTGGCCAGTGTTTGATGAAGATATGTAAGCATAAACACTTAACCACGTAAACACTAACCACGTTCCTGTTCCCAAGGGTTGACCCTCGGAAGCATTGGCAACAAATTGGCTAGGATGTTCAATTGGCAGACGTGGATGTGTCATGGATATGGTATTGAGTGCTCCATCATTGTCCTGCCAATCCTCATCCCTGCACAATGCGTTTATTATTATTTCTACTTTTTCGTCATGAAATTGGGATTCGTGTTTTGAAATGCACCTGTATCCTTCATACGGGGAAGGGACTTGTGGAGGATGACGCCACAGGCTCATCTGGAACACTCTTAAGAAAAGCAATGGGTGGATACCAAAGATGGCTGATGGAAATGTTACGCCCATGATTTTTCTGGTCCGCGTTGTAGCATAGCTGAAATAGTACGTATTCGGAAATGTTTGCAGACGGGAATTCATTTGCATAGAACCTTGGATTGTAAGATCAGGCAGTATCCAATCTCCTGAAGCGAATGGACCAGCAATACCCAGGAGGCAATCAACGAGACCCCAAACTCCCATTTTCTTCCGTGACATGTTGTAGTGATCGAATCCAAAATTGTAGTAGGCCTTCAACCAGGGGATATCAAGCCAATCATAAACTAGTACTCCTAAGCGGCATAGCTGAAGCAGGCTTACGGGTTTCATAGTTCTCCCATCTTCTGCCCTGGAATGTTGAAATTGCAATCAACAGTGAGTCAGAGAGGACTTGATAATTCAGGTATGGTAGCTGTTTAGCCAGAGTCGCTTTTAAGTTCCTTTATAATATCCATGGTTACAGTTTCATAAATGATAGAAGAGCTTGCATAAGACCAAAGGCACTCACTGCATTCCGTCCAAGTATGTTCTTGTAGTACCATTGAATGCTCCAGATAGCGATGTGATGCTTAGTACCCAGTCGGCTGAAGTATTCTCGTACCCCTTAAATGCCTATATGCCGTAACAAGCACACAATCAGCAAAACCAGAAATTGGATACAATTCGCTTGGTTCTTCTGGCAACTAAATATAAATTAGAGTAAACCTTGTCGGAAAGCATTTGCTGCAAGACACGAACAACCTGGGCCCCGGCTGAATGCCCAACAAAGTGGACAGGATGATCCTCGTCCCACTCAGGGTAGTGCCCTGCACCACAATCAACAATTACTTTCACGTACAAGTTAAGCTGATAGGAACAGAGGATATCTGTTGACCTTGCTCGTAAATATTTCCAAATTGCGAGTGACCACAAGCTTTGCTGTGTTCTTCTCCATAATCTACTTGCCCACCTTTCAAGTAATAGAACAATTCGCGTGCCCTGAAAGCCAAACCACTTAGAATCTCGAAAAGCAAATGAAGGAAAGGTCATGAACTTAGCAGAAAGAAGCCATTAATGAACCTCATGTACAATCATTGATGCATCAGGCACCCACCTATCGTATATACTGGTTAGAGACCCCAAATCAGGGACAAGAACCCTCTCATCTTTCTTCTCTGCCCCAGCAAAATACGACAAACCTCCCAATCTCTGAATTCAACACATTCAATAGAAAACCATATGAGGTTCAAGTACAAAAAGGTTTACGTGATTCAACAGAAGAAATGAATACGCAGTAGACATGTTAAAAGAAATGCACAAACCCCCTCGCCAAACCCAAAAATTCCATGAACCAACACAATTGGAGGCAAGTCAGCACCATCAGTAGTTGCCAGCACGGGCTCTTCATTTTTCACCAACATAGTTGCATTGTGCTTGAAAAACCATTCATTCAAAGTCTGGGAAAGATCCCCAGCAACAGCTGTGCTAAAAATGTAAAATCCATAGAGCATATGAATCAAAGTGCTGACGAAAAGCTCCGTCAATTGTAGCGCAGATATGCACCACATAATCATTGTAAAATAAGGTTCTTGAATGTGGTAAAAAGTCTTCTCTGAACGATCAGAGTCCTTTTGTTCAAGCCCCCTATGATCTCCAAACCATAGAAAGATGAAAAGAGCAAAAGGGTTAAAGCTTTGCTTTCAGCCTTGGTCTGTTTAGATAGCTTGGGAAAGAGCTTCAATAACTTTGGAAATGAAATTTATCGCTTCCCACCTCAACAAACACAACAAATGTCACAACGAATCGAGAAAGGCCTGCCCTTGCCTTGCCTAGTTCACTCATTCCTTGGACCACATGGGCTAGGTCCTAGTAGATGACGTGTCTTGACGGAAACTCTCTCCGGTTTTTACTTTTTTTTTTTTTGCAAAATCTGCATCGGACCCACTAAACATAGAGTTAGTGGCGGGGACCCGAAACTCAGCATCTGCATCTGCTGAATGATTAATATTCTAATTGCTTAAACTCATTAGGGAATAATTAAAAGTAATAATTAAGTAAAAGGAAATTCTTCAAGGAGTGTGACATGCGTGCGTTTTGGTTTCCGTCATAGGCGTGCTGTATCAGAGCTGGAAGGTTCTGTTATCATTTACAATGTAGATTTCAACTGTACTGTACTGACCTTATCCTCTTTAACTCCATGTTCTCTTTTCACTTGTATCTCAGACGCATACAAAGCTCTGTGTAAGTCACGCTCAAGATGCCAGGCCTAGTTAAACTGAAATCAGCTAACACATACACACGTCTTTAAATATGCATGAACATGTGGATCATGTTAAATATCAAACAACTTTTAAAATTATCCTTTCCTTCTTATTCTCATCTCGTATGAAAAGAACAATGTACTTCTCCCCATAGCATAACATCGATTCAAGTTGTCCTGATAGTATGGTATATAAACAAATAATTATGCGGATGAGACTAGTAAGTTTATGATGCAGAGAAGTCATAAAGGACATAAATCTAGAATCAATTCTTTGTATATATCACTATGTATACCATCCACTTTTAGTCCTCTCTTGCAATACAGAATAAAGTGGCTTCTTAGATTTATCATGTCGTAATAGGGCGTGTGTATAAAAATGCTTTGAGTGATCAATACATGCATGTCCCTTTGCTTAGTAGCCGCGACAGCCTGCCCAATCGGACCTGTGGTTCATGGTCAGATCACCTTCACATCATCGGCTTGCCAGAGAAGTAGATCAACTGTCAACTGCCCACTCTGTTTTCATATTTATAACGGAAGGAACTTTGGACCAAACTATATTTCTTTAAGCCTTGAATTTGAGAAAAAGTGGTTGGTAGTTATAATAGTGCCTCCACCACTTGGCTACGACAGTGTCTGGCCTTTTTTTGCCAAGAGAAATATATAAAATTCAGTGTTATCGCTGGATGACTAACTTGTGGTTAACTGTTGGGACTAAAGAAAGTGTGGTGGTATTGGTAACTTTCATGGCATTTGAAAGAATGGACATTTTTCCAGACGCGGGTGTTCACCATCTACCGTTCCTTGGTTCTGACCATCGACCTTTGTTGGTTGATTTGGGCTGGCGCGGTGGACGAGGGGATGTGATTAGGGAGTTTCGTTTTCAAGCTGCTTGGCTAGCCAATGAAACTTTTCATACTTTTGTTAAAGAGAATTGGGACCCGGATTTATCTGACTTTTGCGGCTCTTTGAAGAATTTCGCTTGCAAGCTATGTCAGTGGAATAAATCTGATTTTGGCAATATATTTCATCGTAAGAAGCGCCTGTTGACTCGGTTGAGTGGTATTCAGAGGGCTCTTGACGATGACGCAACGGATTCCTTGATCGAGTTAGAGGCAGTTCTTCGCTCCGACCTTATGCAAGTTTTGTGTGAGGAAGAACTATTTTGGCATCAGAAATCTCACAGTCAGTGGATGACCCATGGAGATAGAAATACCAAATGCTATCATTCAGTTGCTATGGCTAAGAGGCGGAAAGGTAGAGTAGCAAGATTGAAGGATGATCATGGCAACTTTATGTCTAATGAAGCGGCCATTTCGTCTTTAGTTATGGAATATTTTGTTAAACTCTTTTCTGATGATGGGGGTCTCCAGGGCCACTTTTCGGTTTCAGGTGCTTTTCCTCCTCTTCCTCTAGATGCTACGTCCAGTTTCAATTCATTTGTGAATCCAGAGGAAGTGAAAACTGCCATCTTTGAGATGAATCCTAATAACGAATTTTTCGTGGGGAGACTTGGGAGGATGCTCTTAATCAGACCATTTTGGTACTTATTCCGAAAGTGGACTCCCCGACTTGTATTTCACAATTTCGGCCTATCAGTTTGTGCTCCGTTTTGTATAAGCTCGTGACTAAAATTATGGTGAATCGATTGAAACCGTATCTGCATACTCTGGTTGGCCCAACTCAGTGTAGTTTTGTTCCGGGCCGTCTAAATACAGATAATATTATTATCGCACAAAAAGTGCTTCATTCTATGCGGAAGAAGAAAGGGAGGAAAGGGTGGCTAGCTATCGATCTTGAAAAAGCCTATGATCGTTTGAGATGGGATTTTATTCATGATACTCTGCAGGATATTGGGTTTCCTGAGCCTATGGTTGAGCTCATTATGAAATGTGTCTCCTCGGTATCTATGCGTGTTAATTGGAATGGCAAACTATCTGCTAGCTTTTCACCGACTCGGGGTATTAGACAAGGAGATCCCATATCCCCTTATCTATTTGTGTTATGTTTGGAGAGATTGGGACACTTAATCGATAGGGAAGTGGACTAGGGCAGATGGCATCCCATTCGTTTAAATAGGGGGGGTCCATTGCTTTCCCGATTATTCTTCGCCGATGATCTCATTCTTTTTGCTGAAGCTTCCGAGGAGCAGGTTCAGGTGATCCAGGATGTTCTTAATTCTTTCTGTTTGGCTTCAGGGCAGAGGGTTAGTCAGGCAAAGACTAGATGCTACTTTTCTCCGAATGTTTCTCGCTCGCATGCAAAAGCTCTCAGCCAACAGTTGGGTTTTCAGATTACTACTCATTTGGGTAAATATCTTGGAGTTCCATTAATTCATGAACGGACTTCAAGATCGAATTATCAGTATATTGTGGATAGAGCTCAGGCAAGGCTTTCAGGATGGATGGCTCGTCATTTATCTTTGGCGGGGAGGATTACTTTAACTCAATCAGTCCTAGCTGCTTTGCCCGTGTATACTATGCAGATCGTACGGTTACCTCGCCAGCTTTGTGACGATCTTGAGAGAGTTATGCGGAACTTTCTATGGGGCTCCAAGGAAGGTCACAGGGGGATTAGTTTGGTTAATTGGGAGATAGTTTGCCAGCCAAAGCATATGGGTGGATTGGGTCTCCGAAGAGTCCACGCCAATAATGATGCTTTGTTGACTAAGCTAGGCTGGATGTTATTATCTAATCCGAATGCATTATGGGTACGTGTGCTTTGCTCAAAATATAAATTTGATAGAGTTAATATTCCTTCTTCTTTGGGCTCTGTTGGCTCCTCTTCGGTTTGGCGTGGTATTGTGGCGACTTGGAAGTTTGTTCCTGCCGGTATTAAATGGCGTGTGGGGGATGGTGCTGCTGTTAACTTTTGGTTGGATTCATGGGCTGGCGATTGGGGACCTCTTATCTCGGTCGCTAGCCCCTTGGTTCCTCAGGAACATTCCCACCGTACAGTACGCGATTATGTGGACATGAATGGGGGATGGAAGTGGCAAGATTTTCAGAGTTTTTTGCCTTCTTCTGTCTGTATGACTATCGCGGGAATCTTGCCTCCTCGAGAGGATTTTCAAAATGACAAATTGGTATGGGGGCTTTCGGACAATGGGAGGTTCTCAACAGCTTCTGCCTATGCTTGTATTGAAGGTTATGATGAACAACATCGGTTGGGTTTTTGGGACCTTATTTGGAAATGGCCTGGCCCACAGCGGATTCGTTCTTTTCTTTGGCTTCTCTCTAAGGATAAACTGTTAACTAACCATAGGAGGTTAATTAGGAAGATTTCAACTGATGATCAGTGTGCTCATTGTGGCCCTGTGGAGACTTGTTTACATGTGTTTCGAGATTGTCCAAGGGCTCGATGTCTTTGGCAATCGTTTTCTTCTACCTATCCTTCGATGGCGTTCTTCAGTCTGCCTCATCTTGACTGGGTTAGTGATAACCTTCGGAGTACTAAGCAAGTTCATGGGTTACCTTGGAAAGCTATATTTGGGACAGCTTGTTGGTTTCTTTGGTTCTGGCGAAATAAGAGTATTTTTGATAAAGACTTCACGTGGCCAACGTCGGGGTCCTTGGTGGTGTTGGAGTATATACGCGGTTATGTGAAGGCCATGTTTGTTCATAACAGAGTCCATGATGGTCCGGTTGACTGCTCTTCCGTTCAATGGTCCCGCCCTAGACAAGGGTGGGTGAAGTTAAATTCTGATGGAGCTGTGCCGTCCTCCCTCTGGGCAACTACTACTGGGGGTTTACTCAGAGACTCAACTGGTGCTTGGTTAGGTGGCTTTGTCCATAGTATTGGTTGTTGTTCCCCTATGGATGCAGAGCTTTGGGGTGTGTTTTCAGGATTGCCCCTCGCTTGGGATTTGGGTTATCGCAGGGTTGAGATTGAAGTGGACTCTCTTGTGGTGATCAATATCTTATCTTCTTCAACGTTGATCAGCCATGACGAAAATTCCTTATTAATGGGCGTTATGCGGCTTCTTCGTCGAGCCTGGCAAGTTCGTTTCTGTCACGTACCAAGGGAAGGAAATCGGTGTGCTGATTGGCTCTCTAAGTTTGCAGCTTCTTATAGTCTAGGTTTTCATGGGTTACAAACACCTCCTCCTGGGTGTCTTAGTTTTCTTTTACATGATTTGAATGGGATGTCCTCCCTGATGTAAGCCGTGTAGTTTCCTTTATATCCAAAAAAAAAAGCCTAAACGGTCCCATCGTGTCGACATATGGTCGTCAACGAGATGGAGATGGGGATCAATGTTGGGGTGACAGTTTAATGTGGAAGACACTATGGGACCACTTTTAGGCTCACGTGGCAAATAATTAGATGATACATTTGTTAATTTTGAGTATGCTATGGTTTAAACTAATTTATTATTTTTAATTCACAAATGTATTAGATAAATTGTCAAATATTTAATAATTTGTGAATTACATATTTTTTATAAATTATTTACAACACTTAATTTAAAATTAAGCAATGCATTTAAATCAAATAGATTCAGACCATGAAATAAGAAATTAGCTATTGGTTAACCATTTAAGTGCAACATATTAAATTAAGACTTCTTATTATTAATTAAAAATAATACTTGGCGTATAGAAATATTTATTAAATATTTATTATTAATTAAAAATAAGACTTCTTATTATTAAATTTCTACAAACTTGGCGTATAGAAATATTTATACCCAATATTATTATTGTTGTTATTAATAATATTGGAAGAGTTGAACCCACTAAGTACACCTGGATTAGGACTCTTAACAGTATTTTAACTGTCAGCGACAACTAGAGACAAAATACAGAATTTTATATTTTATTGGACAACGGATAGCAACAAAATAACGAAGTTTCGTAGAATAAGTTCTGAAATCTGCAACTATAAAACTGAAACAGGAAACAGATTTCACCACCCAAGCTAGTCAAAGTTGTAACAATTGTACCAAGTGTGTGTAGTGATCAACCCCACCTCTAGGAAAC
>JAOSBP010000001.1:4971818-4985286 GCA_027563825.1 Erythroxylum mucronatum | reverse complement strand
TCAAGACAAGAAGATCAAGGTCAAGATAGTTGGGTTCCGGTAATTAGGATTTCAAGATGTTAAGAGTTCAAAAAAAAAAAAAGGGGAGTTAATTAGGGTTAAATGAAATTTTAAGTGAGATGATCAAATCTCAAGTTTCACGATGTTAAGCAAGAGAGTTGGGTTCCGGGAACGGGATCCAACAACAATCATGGCACCTTTGGTAAGTTTCCATACATTGTTATGGAATGTGCTGCAAAGCCCTTCATCGTCAAGCTTTCCTACATATATGATACTGAATCTGATATCTAGAACATGTTTGACATTTTTTATTACTAATCTTGTGCAGTCATTTGTCTCCAAAAAAATGTCTCCAATGCCAATTGCTTGTGCGAAGCCATTATTTCTCATTTTCACATGCCTATAATCTCTAGGTGTATAAAATGTAAATAGTGCCTATTGAGCATTTGCATGAGTTCAGGCACCATTATCAATTACCCAACTCTTTTCTTCTCACATAATACTAATCTCCTCATCACATATCACAAGTAGATCTTCGGTGATGGTAATCTGATCTTGACTGTTGGCATCATTCTTCTCTAGTTCCTGATTCTTTGGGCTTGCTACTAGATCTACCTCTTTGGCCTGGACCTTTGCTTTTGCTTCTCCCCCTTGTCTTCGTGATTAAGACATTAGGCTTAGGAGATGAGCCCTAAGTCTTTTTTCTAGACTCCTCCTTGAAAAGGCTACTTTTAGCTTTTTCCATCGAGACTACATCTCTAGGGACTGAGTTAAAAAGCGTTGTTCTGAACATCTCCCAGTAGCTCGGTACGGATCCCAAAAGCCATAATCTGAGTAGCTCATCATCGTAAGTAAGCCTCATGGTAGCCATCTGGTTAATGTTCCCTTGATAAGTATTCAAATGATCTATCATCGATGTTCCATCTTGATATCTCAAGTCTATGAGTTGTCTAATCAGGAACATTTTGTTGTTGCTGGACTTTTAAGCATAAAGGCTCTCGAGTTTGGCCCATAACTTGTCTGCTTCCTTCTCGCTGGAGATATGATCCCGGACATTATCATCCACCCAATTTCTAATGAATCCATAGACTTGTCTATGTAATAGACTTAACTTGGTACCATATTTGCCTTCGAATTTTGTGCTACCGAATATTGGTTCATGGTATCCTTCACATAAAAAAGATCTTCCATTTTCTCCTTCCATATTTAGAAGTTGCCTCCATTCAGACTGATCATTCTACTGGTGTTGATTTCCATCGTTTACAAAGGATGATTGGCTTAATAATCGTATATGTAAATAGTAACTGTACACATAAATAGTAACAATACACGTGAATAGTGCCCAGTATCTTCAAATAGTGATCTAATTAATTATTTTCTTATATGAAGGATCTACTATTTAGTGGCAACCACAAAGCATATGATAAGTAGACCTGCACACCCAAACTGTGCTCTGATACTAGTTTGATGGGAGGTAGACAGACCTAAGTAATGGAATAAAATCTCTCCCACCTTTTGTAAACCTGTGAGGAAATCACCAAGTGGAGAAAACCCCAAAAACTCCAAAATAAAATCAAAGAAAGGCATACCAAATTTTTACATGAAAAACCTTCCCAATATAGAAAGTAAAAACAACGAGACCATAGTCCAAAATATCTCCACTATTTAAAATACGGTACAACAAAATTTCTCTAGATGAAACTAGAGGTAATACACCAAAATACTTAAGAAATTAAACTCTTGGAAATACCAAAGGAATGAAAATATCTCACAAATAGAGGAACAATAGTGTCAAATTATCAGGCACAAAATTGTGATCCATAATAACCTCATGACCTAAGTCTTGGAATATTGCTGAAAAAATATCAACTAAATCAGATCATGAATAACCTTCGATTGAAAACTTAAGCGAAGATATGCTAGTCTCCATTTTACTAAGCTTGTATTACTCTGAATACTTTGCTTAGGATGCTTAAGTTTTCCCTTTTGATGTCTATTTATTGGAAGAATTTTACTTAAGCCTTCCTTCCAGTTTCGATATGGGATTTCTTAAATGGAGGGAATTTCAACACTCCTATGGCTATAAGTCAAGGATTTATTTATAACTTTTAGAGGATACACGTAGTTTAGGCTATGGTTGTGCTAGAGACTATATTATTCTTGTAACCTCAACTCTTATATCTAGAGAGGAGTATGGGCTTGGATAAACCTATGTGTGAGCTCGTGTTTAAGCCAAAGATGAGTTTTTTACCTTCAAACTTTCTCTAACTCTACATCTTATAATTGACCTAAACTCAGATGCAGTGAATCACCTATATTTACTCATCATTCTTACATCAAATAGCCATCTATCTTTTGGTTAGATTAAAGGGCAAGTCAGATTTAAAAAATGAGACTTTCATGCCAAATCTCTTAGGATGGTCAAAAGCACGCAAGAAGTAGGGAATATGGATCATTTTTTAAAGGATCAAACACGTAAAACTTGTGTAAAAGTTCAATTATGAAATAACTATCACAATAAAACTTTAATAAGTTCCTCTTCCTTGTAATGAATAAGCTCAACATAGTAAGCACTAACTTGTTTTTTTCAAAACTGAATTAATCTCAGCCAGAAGCATTCAAAACAATAGCCAAATTCTAGGTTTAACTTAAAGAGGTGAAATGAGTCAACTTTTGACGTTCTCTATAAAAACTAGGTTTTTAGATCCATGATGCATAGGTTTGATTAAAACAATTTGTAGGCTATAAGTGTATGTCACTTGTCTTTGCATCTTTGTTCTTGATCCTATAGTTGTACACACCTCAAATAGCCTTCTATCATATGTTTAGATTGAAGAGCCATTCACGCACAAAAAATGAGACTTAATTGTCAATAGTGACAAATCTCTCAAGATGGTTGAAAACATCCAAGAATTGGTAAATATGGGATCATTTTTAAAGATCAAGCATGTAAAACATGAGAAAAAGTTCACTTATGAAACAACCATATAACAACAAACTTTTTATGGCTTCTCTTTCTTATAATGAATAGGCTCAGTATAGTAAGTATGAAAATTTTTTAGAAATCAAGTTAACCTCAGTCAAAAGCATTCAAAACCTCCATTGGATTTTGGGTTATGCTCAAAATTGATGACATGTGTTGACTTTTGAAGTTCTCCATAGAAGCTAGGATTTTAGATCCATGATGTGGAGGTCCAACTGAAATAAATTGTTGTTTACAAGCATATATCACTGCTTCTATCTTTGCATTTTTGTTCTTGGTCCTAAGCTTAACTAGGCTATTGCAAGTCGATCGCTTCTTTTTTATTATCTAATTGCAAAAATAATCTTATATAATAATCTCTAAAGTATGCCTTTAACATAATCTCATTATCTTTTTTAAAAATTAATATTATGTAATAAATGGCTGCAGTCACCACATACCGGATTTTCCTTTCTTTTAACACATACCACCATAACAGTGTTTAGAATATCATTCTATACCGGTCAGCACTGGCTAGATGCTACCATATCGGCAAAAAAAGAAACGATATCTAAGTTATTAGTACTAGCATTCAGTACCGATCTATATTGGGTGTTTTCATTTGATACTGGTCGGTATTGTCCAGTCTCCAAAATATCAACCATATACTGGCTGGTACCGTAAGTTTTAGAAAAGTGAGGGACATTTAACAAAAAGCAAAAACTTTTTACCCCAAACCCCCCACCCCTAACGCTTCTGCTACTTTGATTTTTTCTCTCTCTTAAACTCACCTTTATTCTCTCACACTATCTCACGACTCTCTCTCTCTCATTATCCTCTCCATCTCCAACGGTGATTCTCCCTCTCCAGTGACAAGATAACCAAAAACCACTGCACCGCAAGACTGCCATCTTCCTCCACCATGCGAACCCACCACCACCAAACCTCCTCCATCAGGCTTCATCCCTCCTCTACAAGGACCACCACACCAACATTGAACCTCCTCCACGCCTTTGTCATCAGCTGCTCTCCTCCTATCGTCCACATATTTGCAGCTGCCAAATTTGGAATAATACCAGATCTAAACCCAACCCAACCCGAAAACCGATTGTGAATTTGTTTGGGTGTGTTTTTACTTTTCACTTGATTTTTTCTACTTGATTGCATTTGTGATTGTGAATGGGTTAGAAGTTAGAATGAAATTGTGAATTGGATTTGTGATTTGTGTTGGTTGGATAATGGATTGGAGTTAAATGAAATGAGTTTGGTTTATGTGAAATTTATCTTAAATTTTTTTTATCACTAAAATGCACGGCATGCATGAATTAAAAGTTAGAAAGCTTGAACTTAAATTAAAACCTTAAAACTAAGAATGTAAAGACTTTAAAGTAAATAACTAATTGACATATTCTTAAATTTATTGTAATAGTATTTGAATATTGGGTAATAATTAATTGAGTATAATAATAATTTGGTCGTGATCTTGTGGAAGAGCCGAAGAGGAGGTTTTGTAATTGTAATTATGATATAGTAAATTAGCAAAAAAGGTAAAATTTATATCTCTAAGTTTTTTTAATCCTAAAATTAGTCCATCTCATCAAGTCTCTTGCATATTCACCTTTATTTATCCTAAAATAAGTCCATCTCATAGTCTTTGCATATTCAAAATCTTATTTTCTTATTATTCCATTTTATCTCATTTATAGTACCTTGACATTATATCTTCGGATAAGTGTGAAAGTTTCTTAGTTCATCTTAATGAAAAAAATTACTCATCTTGTGCATTCCATTTCAAGATATTTATTAAAGGCAAGGATTTATGAAGACATGTTGATGGCAATAACCATATTCCTAAAAAAAAGAATAAAGATGAACATGCTAATTGAAGTTAAGGATGTTTAAGTCATGACTTGAATTTTTAGATTCGTTGAGCTATCATCTTAAATCTTTGATGAAGTAGGGCCAGAAAATATTGTTCAATTCATCACTGACAATGATGCCTCTTATAATGAGGTAGGAAGAAGGTTACATAATAAGTATAATTCTTTTTTTTGGACTCCTTGTGCTACACATTGCATTGACCTAATGTTGGAGAATATAGGAGATCCTAGGTATTTTTCTATTACTGATGAGACTATGCAGAAAGCTAAAAAGGTGACCAAGTTTATCTATAATTGTGCATGGGTGTTGAATTTAATAAGAAAGTAATTTACTAATGGTAGGAATTTATATCGTCCTGTTGTGACGAGATTTGCAACAAATTTCTTATCACTTCAGTCTTTTGTTAAGATGAAGAAAGAGTTAAGACAAATGATTACAAGTGATAAGTGAGTTGCATCTCAGTATGCTAAGTCTAATGTTGGAGTGGAGGTTTCCAACATTACACTAGAAAATAGAGAATTTTGGTCTCAATGCCAATTTGTTATCCGTGTTTGTGAGCCTTTCGTGAGAGTGCTTTGCTTAGCTGATAGTGAAGCAAAGGCAACAATGAGTTATTTTATGATGCTATGGAAAGGGCCAAGGAAGCAATCAAGGATAATCTGAAACATAGGTCTTCTTTGTACACACCGTATCTTGCAATCATCAATGAAAGATGGGAAAGACAACTTTCTTCTCTGTTGTTTGTAATTGGGACGTTTTTGAATCTTAGTGTATATTTCAAACTAGATTTTACAAAGAAAGATGAGGTTAGTACAGGAATGCTATTCACTATTACAACAATTGTTGGCCATGAAATGATGTAAGATCTCTTAAGTTCACACATGGAGCTTTATAGGATGTATGGTGGAGATTTTAGATTGTCGATTGCTATTCGAAAAAGAGCAAAATTTTCTCCAAGTATTAGTTGTTTCCTTTTTCTTATTTGTTGAAAATTAATTATCAATTTATTTTATTTGTAACGTTACTTTTATTATCTTACAACTTACAGTTTCTTGGTGCGATCAATTCAGAAGTGGTGTTCCAAAATTACAAAGGTTTGCAATTCAGATTTTAAGTCAATGTGTGAGTGCAACAGGCGATAAACGAAATTGGAGCACGTTTGAATTCATCTATTTCAAGAAAAGGAATAGATTGGAGCACAAAAGATTTAATAACTTGGTATTTGTTTGTTACAATTTAAAGCTTCGAGAAATGTATGCTATTATCATTATTAATTTCAACAAAATTTTTCATAATTTTCTAATAATTAAATTTTATTGTTTACTATAAGTATTAATAACACAAGTAGTTCAACATATCCAATTTCTATTGCTAATATCGATCTTTTGGTGGATTGGGTTTTTGAGGAACCAGATTTGATAGATGTAAATGATTTGGAAGATAATCTTGATTGGAAAAACATTGACATGTCATTTGATGCATTGAATTTGAATGATGGTGGTGGTGGTGGTGGTGGTGAGATTCCTTTCAATGATGAGGATTTTGCATCAAATGATAACTGAGGTCATTGTAGTTATAGCAGGTATCCTCCCGTAAAAGATTGAATGAAGTTCCATGTTTTTATTTTTCTTGTTTTTTAAATTTTACTTGTATTTGATATATATGTTAAATTCTATATATGTAATGTAATTGTAAATGTTTTTGTTATAGATTTCACTTCTATTTTGTTGATTCCTTATCACGAACTTCTATCGTAAATTGTAATAGTTTGAGAGTTAAAGATAATTATTATTCTTTTTGTTAGATATTTTGATAGAATTATTATTTATTATATGATGAAATTGTAATATTTTAGATACTTTGTATTGTTATTAATTTTATATTTGTATGATAATAATTATCTTTTTTATAATAATTGTAGTTATTATTTATATGTCAAATATCTGAAAATTATTTTTATTTCATTTTAATTGTGGTTATTTTTTAATTATTTTTAAAAACAAGGTTGATGTAAACTTATAAAGCATATAGTACAACAATACAATATGACAATAGACTATTTTATAATTTTTAAAAAAATTTAAGAACTATTTTATAAATTTAAAAAATTACCTAAAATAGTACTCGATATTGATCAATACCAAATCTGACACGATATTCGTAATTTTGTACCATAATTTAAAAGAAGTTAACGGACAGAAATTCTCCTAGTTTCCTGCTATTGGGCCAAGTCTCTAACGTCGGCGGTGGGTGTGAGAACTCTATTCATACATGTTTACTTGCAATTTCTGAAATGACCGACTCCATAAACCACGAGTAGTTCAGATTGTCAAATGCATGATTTTGACATGCACTGCAAAAATACAGCATTGTGCAGCTAGTCAAATCAAATTTTATGACTTTTTATCAATTTTACAAATTTGAGATAGTACGAGACTATCGATCAGACTTCAACCATAGGATACATTCGTAGGGTTTTATCTTTATTAAGATAGAACCTCGGGGCTTAATTAGTAAATTTTATCTAAATAATCTTAGTATTAGAGATTAAATTAAAAACGTTAAATTATTAAAGACCTATTTGCATATATCTTGCCTACACTGTTGTTTAGGTCCTAGAGAAATGTGTTGCAAGTGAATTGGGTAAGGAAACAACACCTTATCATCTCATTCTTGACCAATTAAAAAGAGCACTTACTTCATCTTTGTTTCGAGCAGAATATAAAATGATAATTAACAAAAGTATAGAGCTACATCATAAAGGTTGACAATGTTGCCGCAAACAAAGTAGAAAGTGACTAAGTTCATTAAAAACACGTTCTCACTTTTGTGCCAATTTGTGCTCCATTAAAATAATCTTGTTGTTTGACTTGTATAAGCAATAAAGATTAAATGATTGATTTCGTGGGACCAATACCTAGCCACGGACGATAAATCAAGTTAATAATTACTTCCTCCTATTTAAATAAAAGTTATTTTAAAAAAAATTTAATTATTCAAAATAAGTGTCGTTTGTGATTTTTTATGCATGATTATGATTTTACTTCTAAAATTATCCTTTAATTTCTCTCACATCTTAATTACACAGATTATATTTTCGAGACATTTCAACATGTAATTAATAAGTGTATATCAAACATTTTATTAATTTTTTTAATAAGTGTACATCTTTTAAAACAACTTTTATTTTAGACGGGGGAGTATTAATTAAGAGAAAATAAAAAATTATTGATGGTATAATTGAAAATACAAATACTGAGTCCTTGGTATCAGCCTCGCTTAGATTCATCGTTCTTTATGAATATTCCTCGATTCCAGCTTTTAGTATCTTGGAACAGACATCAAGAGCGTCCTTAAATGACCTGATTACCCTGACAGCCAGTTTTACAAGTTCATATACTTATGGTCCCAGTCGCCATTAAGTTTCATGGTACCGGTATGTTGACTCTGGTGACCTTTACAATCAGAGTTTATTTACTAACCATTACTAATTCACCATAAAGGCGTAAACGCGTATTTGGAAAGTCGAGCTGCTTAGAACCATAAATGAAGCTGTCTCAGTCTCTCAGAACGTCAATGGATGAACAAGAACACGATGAGGACACGTTTGTCCTCACACTCTCGAAGAAGAACGTTCAAGGAATCTGTTCGTATATACACGAATCCAATTCCCTTCAACTTACTCTGCCTGCTGCCCAAAGTCAATGTTTGGTGCAACTTGTATTATTTTAACTTCTTTCTCATATTAGACAAGTTTTCCTTTCTCAAGTCAACATAACTGATTATGAAAATCAAGCTCCAAGAGCAATTTTCGCCAAGCTACTCCCTTCCAACTCTTGGAATTCCTTGCACTTGCATTTTCTTCACTTGGAGGGACAGTAGGATATTGAGACTCGGCGGCAGTGTGTGCTTTCAGCTTCAAAACTTTGCCTTTCTCACATGCAAAGGGTCATTTACCTGCCGCCAACCCAGTTTGAACGAAAGAAAATCCCCTACATCCTAGCTGTACCTATCTTGCACAGATTTCCAAAGCCAGCTAACCATAATTTTCTCTCAACTCCGTCTCCATACTTGGTTTTAAAGTAGTTATCAGACTCATATACAAACTCAGTCTTGTGCCTATATGAATCAAGCTCTTCCTTGGCACTTGCCTATAGAACCAAGTAGCAGACAATGACAAATACGAATGTTAAGGAAACTCTTTGATACTCCTCCCTTTGTTTTCTCCTTAAATATCCCGTATAACCCGGATTCTTCTGTCTGGTCATTTATATCCTACCTTCTTTTCTCCCACCCCTCTATTAATTATTTCTCCCCATTTTGTATTCCCTCCTCCTGTCCTACAGCACGACAAATCTGAATAAATCACAAATGTTGAACCTTCAGTTCATGGAAATCTCAAGTTAGGTATCCTCCAGGCTTTTGCCGAAATAGCTCCTTTGCTTCTCTTATTGATAATCTTGCCAACTGCAAATCTCCATACTTTTCCCTCTATAAAATACTCTATTTGGAGAGAAAACAAACTGCTTAAGACTTACCTGCTGTAAAAGGGACAGATACAGCATCCAAAAACCTTCCAAACTCGAGAGTATTTTCTTCCATTACTTCCATATAAGAAACAAGCATGGAGGTGGAAGCTGCAGTAACGGACTCTCAGCCTTCCAAGTTTGTTCTCCCTGTGGACTCAGAGCACAAGGCAACCGAGTTCAGATTGTTTTCAGCAGCAGCGCCCCACATGCGGGCATTTCATCTGTCATGGGTATCTTTCTTTGCTTGCTTTGTGTCAACTTTTGCTGCTCCGCCCCTTCTTCCCATCATCCGTGACAATCTCAACCTCACTGCCACAGACACTGGCAACGCAGGAATTGCATCGGTCTCCGGTGCAGTCTTTGCTCGAATTGCCATGGGCACTGCTTGTGACCTGTTTGGACCCCGTATCGCCTCTGCTTCACTAATCCTTATCACTGCACCGGCTGTTTATTGCACTTCAATTGCCTCGTCACCAGCTTCTTTTCTCCTTGTACGTTTTTGCACAGGCTTCTCCCTAGCCACCTTTGTCTCAACGCAATACTGGATGAGCTCAATGTTTACGGCCCGAGTAGTTGGCACTGCCAATGGTGTTGCAGGTGGTTGGGGCAACCTTGGGGGTGGAGCGACACAGCTTATTATGCCACTTGTTTTTAGCCTCATTCGTGACATTGGAGCGGTCAAATTTACAGCTTGGAGAATAGCATTCTTCATACCTGCTTTCTTCCAAACCTTGTCTGCGATTGCTGTCTTGATGTTTGGACAAGACTTGCCTGATGGTAACTTCAAGAGGTTGCAAAAATCAGGGGACAAGCCAAAAGATAAATTCTCCCATGTCTTATACCAAGGGATCACGAATTACAGAGCATGGATCCTGGCGTTGACTTATGGATATTGCTTTGGGGTAGAGCTGACAGTCGACAACATCATTGCAGAATATTTTTATGACAGGTTTGATCTGAAACTCCATACAGCAGGAATTATTGCAGCAAGTTTTGGATTAGCAAATTTGGTTTCAAGGCCAGCTGGAGGAATGATATCAGATTTAGTATCCAAAAGTTTTGGGATGAGGGGCAGGCTTTGGGTTTTGTGGACAGTGCAGACAATGGGAGGTGTTTTCTGTATCATTCTTGGGCGAGTAACATCTCTAAGTGCTTCAATTGCGGTGATGATTGCTTTCTCTTTGTTTTGCCAAGCTGCATGTGGAATGACGTTTGGAGTTGTTCCCTTCGTCTCACGAAGGTAAGGTTTCTGACTTTGACATTTGATTTTGTTCAAAAGAATATGATCTACAAACACATACTACCACAAAACTCAATTGCTAAAAAGAGTGTCATTCCGAAAACTTTCACACCCACTCATTCAAATAACAAAATAAATCAAAGGTCTAAAGTTAAGCAGAAAGAAAAGCGAGGGAGAGTGTTCTGAAACTCAGGTTTCCACGGCCCCTAAAACGAGAGAGGATTTCTTGCAGGTAATATCTATCAACTCTGCTGAAAATTTTACCAGAATACAGAGCATTTCAACACTAAAACATTGGTTCAATAATTAAGTACCCAAAGTCATGGAAATCCAAAGTTTCATGTTGAATCATGCACATCATTGAGAGCCAAGCTGAATTTACTTTTCTTGTTTCTTATTTTGCAAAGGTGAAGATTTTGAAAATGTCAAAGTAGCAATGGAGTAACCTGCTATTTATGATACAAACTAATGTAACTGGAAGCATACTTAGGAATCCATTTAACCATCTATTTTTTGATCCTAACAATAAAGAACAATGTGAATGATAAGTCAACCAAAAGACAATTAAAACTAATAACATGGATGCTATGTAGCCTCGTAAAGGGGTTCCACATTTATTGGCACATATAGATGGCGTACCTGCATAGATCTAGAACACCAAAGCACGTAAGTAGTATGCTGCATCATATGCTTATGCATAACTTCAAGCATGCTAAATCATTAAGTTATTGAACTATGAGAAAGAAAATGAATTTCAAGTATTTTATCTTGATTCCATCTTCAAATCTCCTTGTCCATCTCCAGATCATTGGGACTAGTATCAGGTATGACAGGAGGAGGTGGAAATGTTGGAGCAGTTATAACTCAACTAATTTTTTTTAGAGGATCCAAGTTCTCGAAAGAAACAGGGATAACACTCATGGGTGTTATGATTGTATGCTGCACCCTCCCAATTACTTTAATATACTTCCCACAGTGGGGTGGGATGTTCTGTGGACCATCATCTAAGATTGCCACAGAAGAAGACTATTATTTGTCTGAGTGGAGTTCAAAAGAGAAAGAGAAAGGATTACATCAGGCAAGCTGGAGATTTGCAGAAAATAGCAGAAGTGAAAGAGGCAAAAGTTCACACTCTGAATCCATCCCAACTACACAAATCTAGTTCATGAAGCATGTTTTCATGTGGACTAAAACCAGCTGCCATGAAACCCCAAAAAAAGGCTAAGCACATAACTTCCACTGTATGGTTGCAAGTTATAAAAGCGTCAATATAAACTTTTAACCCTTTTGATATGTTGCCCAAAAAAAATCTTCCATATCCTTAGTCGAGTTTCTTGTTACTTATATGCTTTTCTTTGATAAGTTTTATGCAATGCATACGGCCAACTTCACCTTTCTTGATTCAAAACAGGAATACACATCTCATTCATACAAGTATGTAGCAAGAGTAATATTTAATTACTCTAAATTTCTATTGGATATATGCATATATGGAATAAGCACAACTTGTAATGATTTTGTTGTTGATTTATTGGAGTCAGGAACAACATATGATGGTTTTACATGCCATGCAATTCAAAAGCAACTTCCAATGACAATAAGTAAAGTCAGTGAATACATTTACCATCCTTCTTACCCGTATCAGCATCCCATCCATTAAAAGAAAAATGCTACTTATTGCGGCCTCAAACCAATACCCGAAGTTTTCAAAAAGGCAAAGAGGAATCCATTTAAAGTAGTCACCTAAGCTATACAGAGCTAGGAGATCCGAGTTATGGAGACGCCTTTCCTTTGGCTAAAGAAAACACATTTGTCTGAGATAACAGAACAAAATAAAAAATATTGAAACAGTAAATGCAAAGAATTGCTCAGAAGATCAACAAACTAGGTCAATCTGAAATAACAATCTTTCAGAAGCAACAATCTTTGCTGTTTTTAGGAGAAAACAAGCATATTGTTACAGAGTAAAGGAAGAAGACGACCGATGTGGGATGCAACATAAAGAAGACAGAAACGACAACGCAATATAAGACATAATACGCAACGTATCAATAAGACGTAGAGATGTAATAGTGCACTAGCATATACGTTATCTCTCAATATCTGTGTATATAACCAACCAACGGCTAGTCGGAAGGACATAACCGAATACAATGCAAGTATCTGTGTATAGACGCAATGCAAGTGTAAAAGGTCCATATATGCTAGTGGGCGGGCGGAAAGGATGTTGGGACGGCGCACGCAGAGGAAAATCAAAGAGCCACCACCAGTCCACTATCATGTCCTTTTAGGCTTCTTCGTTAAATTCTAAACTAGACAGACATACAATGTATGACGGCACGTAAAAGAGGTGAAAAGTGTTAGGTCACTCCTAAAGTGATTTTGTTTCAAGTTACAATCCAACAAGAAAAAGGATTGAAAGAACTAGAAAAGAACTGTTGGAAGGAGAAACAATTCGACAGAATTGAGAGGGGCTGTTGAATAAGCTCAAGTTGACTAAGTAGGCTGCATTTTTTAGTTACGGGCCAAAGCATGTATGAGGCCCATTGGTAAATATCTGAGCATTGTGGATATGAATCTTGTGACAGTATTGTACAGCTGTATTAGCTATTTTTTAGGAAATTTCTTTATAAAGGATCGATCATTGTACAATCATTCATTCAATCAATAACAGAAAATCTTTCCCAAATTCCTTTTGTCAATATTTCTAATATGGTATAAGAGACTAGCTAGAAAAACCAAATTTTCTCTTCTTCTTCATCAAGCTTTTCTTCTTCCTTAAGCTTTCATCATGAGTTTTTCTGGAGACCAAATCACCTCCGCTGAAGCTCAAAATCAACCTCAAGCTCCGATCAT
>JAOSBP010000001.1:4936768-4956664 GCA_027563825.1 Erythroxylum mucronatum | reverse complement strand
GCTTTCTTTTGGAGACTTATAGTTAGAACTGTTCTTTGTACATTACTGTATAGTATTTAGTGTAAAGTGTTTTGGAACATGTACAGACTGAAAATACTGACAGTATGTACATGACTGAGTTTGAGTAACTGAAATGAAATGCAGTTTGGTTTTAAAAAGTTATCAATTTCTTATTACTGTTTATTATTGTGATGCCATGGGGAGTTTAGTGGTGGTTGTCAGTAGTGGTCTCTTATCGTAGAATACGTACCGGAATGACCTACGGGCGTTCCGGTGGGTACTCTATGGTAAGGGGGCGCTACAAATAATGTCTTGATGTGGAAGGGAAGTTGGCTTAGAGGGCAGTGGGGTAAATTTAGCTTTTGTAGATTTGTCAAAAACTATAGGTATGAGAATGGAAAATTGGTGCCTATTTTGCATAAAGAGCAAAAAGCAGTTATGTAAAAATGGTAACTACACTTTGAGAAAGTTGATATTACCCTTAGGTTCTACTGAAGCAATGTCGACCAAAAGTGAAGAAGGGGAAGCTATGAAAGAATTCTTCAAACTATAGAGAAGATTGAAGATTTAGATAGGATGGAAAGCAGTGTGGGCAAGAAGAAAATAGTAGAAGCAAGGTTAAAAAACTTCAGGGAGATTAGGAGGGAGCAATCGAGACAAGCATCAAGCAAGGAAAAAATTGAGAGAGAAGCCCTCTCTCATCAACGTGTTAGCAATTCCTATCATGAAAAAGAAGATTATTAGTATATTAATTCAATCAATAGGTCTCCATATTCTCTTACTTCTTCAAGTGCCTTAACTGTTTTTAAAGCATATTATTAATTTGGGCATTGTTCATTGCTTATACTGAAAATTTTATGGCTTCCATTTTATAATGTATCTTGCTTAGATTGTGAGTTGTGTTAGTTAGCAAAATAACATCTCTTGTCTTTAATCCCTCAAGTCATTTAAAAAGCTAGTTTTCCTTTTAAGTTAGCTCATTTAGATGTTTGGGGTCTATTTCTTATTGTGTCTAAAACTAAATTTTATTATTTTGTCACTTTTACTGATAATTTTTCTTCTTTATTTAGTCAAAAATTGTTCAGATTTTTTTTATTTTAATGCCTTTTATGCTAAAATTTAAACACGGTTTAATATTTTTATGCATACTTTGAGAAGTTATAATGTTAAAGAATATTTTTCTACATCTTCTCAAACTTACATGATTCATAGTAGTATTCTTCATTGATTTTCTTACATTAACACACCATCACAAAATGATATAGCTAAAAGAAAAAATAGACATCTCCTTAAAAAGCTAAGCTCTCTTATTTCAAATGCATATTCTTAAACAACTTCAAGCTTATGTAGTTTCCATAGCCTATTTTCTGATTAATCACATATCTTTATTCTATTCTTCATAGTGAGATTTCTTATAGTGTCTTTTTTCTACTAAACCCTTGCTCCTTATTATACCCTAAATATTTGGTAATGATGTGCTCATAATGTTAGTCCCAAGTGACTAAATTAGTTCCTAATTCTTTAAATTTTTTCTTAAGTTACTCTTATCTCTAAAAGGGATACTAATACTATTCTTAATCTTAACAAGTATCTTGTGTCTTTGTCCTACTTTTTTTACTTCTTCAGGTAAGGAGGAGAATGATGATATATTGGTTTATATGGTCACATATCAGTCAATTAGTGTTGCTTCTACACCTGATAATCCTTCACAGCCACCAACACCATTTATTCACCAGGTCTATGTTAGACGACAAAACCCTCTTAATACATGTTAGACACTTGTCTCTTCTTCGACTTCAAACCTAACAACTAATGATTCTCATCTACCAATTGCACTTCGCAAAGGTAAATGTGAGTGCATTTATCCTATCTTTTCCTTTGTTTCTTATGATCATTTATCTTCTTCTTCTTACTCCTTTGTTTGCTCTTCTAATTTTATGATCTAAAAATGCTCATGAAGCCTTATCTCATACTAGCTAGCATTATGCTATGATAGAGGAGAGATATGCTTTAGGTGTTAATGGTACTTAAGATTTAGTTATTAAAAGTCAATTATAATGGATCAATAGCTCAACTTAAAGCCTGGCTTGTGATAAAATGCCATGATCAAGCTTAAAATATAGTGAACTTCAAAAGGAAGTTTAAATGGAGTAACCACCTAGGTTTATCGCTTAGGAGAAGTATGGAAAGTTTGTCATTTTGGAATGTCTCTATATGGTTTAACAAAAATTTCCCATGTTTGGAATGGAAAATTTAGTTAAATAATGGAAAAGTTTAGGATAAATAATAGTAAGTCCAAACATTTGAGTTTTTATAAATATTTTGCATATAAAATCATCTCCTTGTTGTCTATATAGATGACTTCATCATTATTGAAACTGATATTATGGAAATTTTATCCCTGATGTCCTTTATTCACATTTAATTACACACGAAATATTTCGAAGTTTTGAAGTAATTTTTAGGAGCAAAGTTACAAGAAAGAAGAAAGGGATTTTCTTATCTTAAAGAAAATATATGCTTGAATTCTTAACAAGGACTAGAAATTTAGGGACTAATATATGAAGTTCTCTAGTACTTCATAATTGATAACTTACAAAAGATGAAGACTTATTTAAAGATCTTAACAAATATAGAAGACTTGTTAGGAAATTAAACTATCTTATAAGCCAATTCATGTCTTCTCCTATAGTTCACCATTAAGCTACTTTAGAATATATCTAATTACTTAAAGGGAGCTTTTAGATTAAGGACACTATTTAAAAATCATGGATATACTCACATCGCTTGTTTCTCAGGTACAGATTGGGTAAGTTTTAAGATTAATCGAAAATCTACTACCAGCTATTATATTTTTGTTAGAGGAAAATTGATTTCATAGAAAAGTAAGAAGCAATATTTGTGTCTTGATCTAGTGTAGAAATTGAATGTAAAGCTTTATGTAAGATAATACAGATATATAAAATCTTAATTGAAGTTAGTCTTAAAATCTCAATACCAATAATATTTTTCTATGATAACTAAGTTGCTCTTCATATTACTTCTAATCATGTGTTTCATGAATGAATTAAACATATTAAAAGGTTACTTCCTCACTTGTTTTTAAGTTTCAAGTTTTGTACAAGACATGAATTCGGATTTGAGAGGTTAAGTCTATTAGAAATAAACTTTACTTTTGAATTTATACAAAATTTTTGAAAAATTAGTTAAATAGACAAATCTTAATTAGTTCAGGCGATTTAATAGTTATTTTAAAATTGTATGTGCATGCGTAGATTCAAATGAATCTAACTTTAAGTCATTTAGAATAACCTAGAGAGCCTTATAGTGAAATAAAGATAAACTAATTAATCTTTATGTTATGGAGATTTATTATATCATTGAAAGTATTTTCCTCTTTTTATTCTATCACTAAGTGGCATTAGTTTGGTTAGTCCAAAAATTCTCCATTAGCTGTATAAATAGCCATATAAGGTTTCATTTATGCCAGAGAGTCAAGAATAAAAGTTCTACTATAAGAATACACTTCTCTCATTATTTATGTGAGTGTGTAATTGTCTATGGGATTATCATTTTTCCAAATTGTTGATAAGAACCTTAGGTTTATCTAATAAATTAGGCAAAGTAGAATAAAAAATAAAAGTTAAAAGACAGGGATTTATTTATTTTAAAGGGATCAACCTCCAAATAGGCTAAAGGCTTTGTTTGAATCGTATTCTGATTGTTTAAGACTAGGATTTCTAAAAAAGGAAATTAGAAAAAGGAAAAAATAAGTAATATTAGTCTCATTTTATAATTAGAAAAATACCAATTTCCTACTATAATTAGGATTAACCAATATTCTTATTTAAAGTAATTATAATCCTTAATATTTAAGTATTCTAAACTCTTATTATGCCTCTATAGGAATAATACCAATTTCCTACTATTTCTACTATTAGAAGGAGCAATTTCATGAAAAAAAAATTGCAAGCAATCTATCATTACTTCATCCACTATAAAAGAAAGATTTGTAGCTTGTTTTGAGACTACAATTCATGTCTTATAGTTGCGAAACTTTACTTCATGAATTTGGGTAATGACACTATTACTAAGTTATTGAAAATTTATTGTGATAATTCTACAACATTTTTTTTCTCTAACAATAACAAGTACATTAGAGGTGCTAAATATATGGAGTTAAGACAGATCTTATGATTGTAAATCCCTTAACTAAATGTCTACCGCTAAAGATATTTAAGGAATATATTCAAAGAATAGATCTTGGTTATATTGACAATTGTTTTTTATGACATTTTGAGACAATTGTTTTTTATGTAATTTAGACATTCTTGAGCTAAATAAAATTTTTTATTAGAATTTTCTTATTTATTATGATTAGTACATGTAACTGTTATTAAATAAGAAATAACATTCCCTATGAGACATTAATTTGGACCTCCAATATATTTATATATCATTTATGTTAATTGACTTGACAAATTACTAGTGTTATAGTATAGAAAAGGAAGTATGTTACGTTAAAATGTATCACCGTCGTAACTTTCATTATGTGATTTATTGCATTAAAATAAATTATGACGATATTAAGAAACTTATTTATGTGAGTTTAGTGTTTACACTATTAAAATAAAGTTTGAAATATTAAGTTAAGAGAAATGTTAAAGTGTAGTTCGATTAATAATATTATTAATATAATTTAAAAAAATCATATATGGTTCATATTTCTTGTTTAATAGCAAAATAAATTTCAACCATTTATTTTAATTACTTAACAGACATGATATATTAAAAATTATAGTTTAGGAAATTGGTCTTCTCTCTATTAATAAAGAAATCAATTTTAACTACTAAAATTTTTTTCTCTCTTTATGACACATATTTCGCATTTGGTACATAATATTATATTTTAATGAATTATGATAATTATTTTTTGAAGATCCAAAAGTTAGGAATGTAGAATTTGATTTAATGTCATAAATATTATGTTTTTACAGTTTCTATCAGAAAATATACGAACTCCAAGGCATAAATGACGGAGTTATATTGGAGAATGTGCATTATACTCCCCGTCATTTGTAAGGAACTGTCCAGATAGTTTACCCGTCACCGCAAATTGCATGTTCTCCGAGGGCTTCCAGTGACGTTTCCTTTGGTTTATAAACCAGTTGTTAATTTGTTTCTGACCAAGCCCCGTTGATTCCGCCAATGCTACTTTATCAGCTTCCTAGATGGTTAAGAATACAACAAAGGAAAAGAACTTAATCTTCCAAATTTTCAACATGCAATCTCATCCTCCACAGTATAAACATGGATGTCAATGAAAATAGAGGCACGCAGAATGCTTCCGACGCTTTTATGGGTATCATAGTTTGAGATGAATAGAAGTAATAAAAGTAATCAGTTCCTTTTCAAGGGGTGTACTTCAAAAGGAAATCTTTACCTTCCATGTCATGAAAATGCTTTATGATAAATTCAGATGCTCTGGTTAATATCATCAACTTAGTCTACAGAAGCTATGGTACAGATTTTTATAACATAATCTTTTACCAGGAAACAAGTTTAGTCTCAGCCAATCCTCAATCCTTGCCCTCAACTTCTAACGTTTCATCTAATATACCATCTTTATGTATGAGAAACTATGATAGCAACAGAAATCTCCTAACAATTCAAGACTAGTGGCGAAGCTTTGATTAAGTGTGTGCCTGAACTTTCCAAAGGGGATACTTACAGTTGGGTAAGGCCATTTGTAGTGGATATTCCACCATTCAAGTAGGGTTTGCCTAGCTTCCTTGGGTAGCTTTCCCTTCTTTTTCTTCTTTGAGAATTCCAACTTCAGGGAATTAATGTGACTTCCAAACTTACGCAAAAGCTTGTCTTTGAGATTTTGGTCTTCTCCATTTGATTGACTTTCATGTACCTCAACTTCACCAACACTTAATTCCCCGTCCGATGATATGGCACCCTCATCTGGTAAACATATAATCAACGTTAGCCTTTTTAAACTCACACACATAAATCCGCACAGACGCAAACCTAGAGTATTTGTTAATGAAAAAGTAAAATGAGCATGTTTAAGAAAAAAGAGTATTCCTCTGTAACCCTATAACAAAAGGAAATATGGTAGCTATAAAAGTACATACTTATAGCAGTTTTGGTGAATCCGTGCTATTTGATTAGTTCCTGAAGATATTGACCAAGTTAGGATCCTCAGAAGCGTGGTTTAGGTTTCAATTCACATCCTTACAACATCAGAGCATAAAAAATAAAACTTCAAACACTACGCAGATAATTATACCGCAGCCAAATAAAGCTATGTTTCAACACCACCAGTTAACCACTTATTCTCAAATCAAAGTCAGTCAGAATGGACACTAAATATGAACGTTATTCTGGAAATTAACACACTACCGCATCCATTTTAACGGGCTGTCTCAAGATTACACAGCATGCCATTTGAAGCACAGTATAATTAAACCATCATGCCACAATGAATATGGTTGATAGACTTCACCGCCAAATACTAGATATAGTATCAGAAAAGGAACCAGATTCTAACAGCGGAACAAGAACGCCGTTGGAATGACGCGTGACTGCGCTCAATTTGTAAACATTTGCTTTTAGCTGTCTTCGGTCCGCCAAGAGAACTTGGGCTCCTCAGTAATTAGAAAAGAAAAAAGACTTTCGTGATATCGATCATTGATAAATATTGATAATTATTAATATTATTTTTACAAAATAAAAATTATTCAATAATAATAATCACTAAATAACACCAAATAATGTTCATAATAATTAGTCTTCTTAAAAAACAATCTACCTACAAAATCTGTAACTTGTGACCTGTGCGGACCTAGAGAAATCTAACCGGCAACCAGAGAGAGGAGGCCTGACCTAAGAAGAAAAGTGATGCATAGCTCACACATATGTTTTGAACATGTCCTTAATAAGCTATTTGATTTTATTTCTAATTTTATCCTAATTTTGGTTTTTATTTAGAAAAACATGCTTGATTAATATATTCACTTTTTATTAATAATACATACGAAATAACTATTATAATAAAACATATTAAGTACTTAATTTATTGGACAATTTAGTCATTTTCTATAAAGTTGGACAACTATTAATTGTATTTTTCAATAATTTATCAGTTAAGTTACGTAATTTGATAAAGTGATCTAATAAATGATCTAAATTAATGGGTCAAAGTTTAGGAGAAAAATAGATCTCGATTAGTGTGAATCGGATCCATATCGGACCTGTAATGGGAAATCGCAATATAGAAATTGTATATAAAGGTTAAGGTCTCTTGCAGTTGCTCATATCATTCGTAAGCATACGGATTCTCTAATCCCTTAAGAACGTTTACATTTTGAGAAAACTGTAGAAAGACGTTAACTACGTATCGGTGAACAATTGTCGTGAAGGTGAACGAGGAATATTAGAACTTGTTTTGGCCACAGAAAATGCTTTGGAAATTGAGATAAAATCGAAATTACGTATTTTGCATTTCCTTCATTTTTAACCCTTTTATGAACGATCCAGGACACGTAATAAAGTCTATGCTACATATTATACATGGTATCAGAGCGATTATGTGATCGGGTTGCCGAAAACGAAGGTTTTTTTGGTTTTCATCTATTTTGATTTTCATTAGTTTTTGATTCGTTTTTCAATTTTATGTATATGATTACGTGAAAGTGATATGCATGAGGTTAGCTATGAAAACAAGTCGAAAACGAGCTAGAAAGTGTGAAAATGGGCTCCGAGATTGCCGAAAATTGCTCTCTTTGTAGAAGGGTGATTGTATCGTCAAATGCGTGCATCACACGCGCCCAACGGTGCTAAAGTAGCCGCTCGAGGGTAGTTTAGTTGGAGCATGTGTTGCACATGCCAATCACGTCCTCCCACGTGGCTCCACTGGCTGACGGTTGCATGCACCACACGCGACCCCTTCTCCCACAGGCGAGGGACGGGCCGGCATATGCGCCTCACGCGTTCGCCATCTGTCTCGATACATGGACAACGAGGATGGGGAATGCATGCGCCATACAGTACAGGAGAGTCTGCGCATGGTGGCGGGTTGTGTGTGTGGAAGCGCGCGCGCTACACGTGACAAATGCATCTGAGGGGCGTCGGCACACGAAAGTGTGTCGCACATGCGTCCCCTACCACACCTGGGTCTGACATCGAGCTGACGTCAGCACGCTGTATTGTGCTGACTTTAGTGCTACAATAATGCTGACGTCACCAAGAAAACAAGGAAAATTTGCAAAATTTCCGTAAGGTTGTCCTGAGTCATTTTGGGTCAATTTCTGGGTTGGAGAAATTTTTAATGTGATTTTTCATTTTTTTTGGATTTATTGCGTTGGTAATTGGATTTTCGAAAAAAAAGTTTTAAATCTTTTTAAAGCTAATTTTAAGCGAATTTTCGTGCTCTAAACTGCACATAAAGGAGGCACTTAAGGTTTCGTGTTTCATATGGTAGGTTCAGTATTTGGAAAAGCACGATAGTCACTCTTATTGAGAATTTTTAAAATAAAAGTTTCAAATAAAATTTAAAGACAATGTTTTCAATACCAGTATGTAATTATTTGATTGTGCATTTGGTGTTTTGCATCTATTGCTAATTTTTACATACAGTATGCTCAGGTGTGGCCGAAAGATGCAATCGCAATCCTAAAGAACATCATAAGGTTAATGCAGAGCAGGACTAACCTACTCAAATACCTTTGGGACGAAGCCATCAAGACGACATTGTATATCTTGAATAGAGTCCCAAATAAGTCGATACTTAAGACGCCTTTTGAACTCTGGGTTGGTAGGAAACCAAGCTTTGCACAAATTCATATGTGGGGCTGCCCTGCTGAGGTATGATTATATAATTCTTATGAGAGCAAATTGCAATCACGTTCCACTCGTTGTTATCTAGTAGGATATCCTGATTTTACTGTATTTTACTATAAAGGAGGGGCTAAAATAGTGAAATCACAGATGGTTAAGTTTTTAGAATATGATATCCATGATGAGGGTGAATCCTCGCACTCTAGAAGATAACAGGACGGATACTACAATTATTTTATATCCACCCTTCCAATGAATGAAGGTCCGAGTATCATGCCTGTACAGGAACAGGAACCTATACTTATTCAGGCAGAGGTTGTTGGGTACAAGAACCTATACAGTTACGCATATCCACTAGAGAAAGGCGACCTAGGACATGTTATAGATCCAATTACTTTTACAGAAGTCATTTCTAAACCCCATGCAAACTTGTGGAAAGCGATGAACGATAAGATACAATCTCTGAGGCATAATAAGGTATGAGAGCTAGTTGATTTTTCTCAATATTGCAGGTCTGTCAATTGCAAATGGCTATTTAAGACCAAGAAGGGTACACAGGGTCAAGTTGAGTGGTTTAAGACGAAATTGGTTGTCAAGAGATTCACTCAAAGGGAAGGAGTTGATTTCAATGTTATCTTTTCTCCTGTATCCTCAAATAATGCGTTTAGAGTAACTATGACAATAGTAGCTCATTATGATATGGAGATACATCAGATGAACGTTAAAATCACTTTCCTGTATGGTGACCTTTATGAGGAGGTCTATATAGAGCAACCTGAAAGATTTTAGAATCAAAGTTACAAGCTTTGTAATTTGATTAAATCAATATATAGTCTGAAGCAGGTTTCCAGACAATGGTACTTAAAGTTTGATAAGGTTTTGACCTCATTCGATTTTATAGAAAACAAAGTTAAAAGATGCTTATATTATAAAATTAGAGGGAGCAAAGTTATCTTCTTATTACTATACATGGATGATATCTTGCTCGTGTCAAATGATTTGATCATGTTGCATAAGGCAAAACAACTTTTAGCCAAACACTTTGACATGAAGAGTTTAGGTGAAGCATCATTTGTCCTTGGTATATAGGTTCATTGGGTCAAACCTTAACACTCATCAAACTTCTCACAAAGAGCATACATTGAGCGAGTGTTACAAAGACTTAATATGGCTAACAGTAAACCTGTTATAGCACATATCTCTCATTATGAGATATTTTCTTTGGCACAGTGTCCAAAGAATGAAGTTGAGAAAAAGGCTATAAGGAATGTTCCGTATTGTAGTGCGGTTGGTAACCTGATATATGCTCAGGTGTGCACTAGACCGAACATTGCATTCATTGTTGGATTGCTGGGTTGATATCTGACTAACTCAAGTATAAACCATTGGAAAGCAGTTAAGTGAATATTGAGCTAGCAAAAGGGTATCAAGGATTATACGTTGACATATCAAAAAGTCAACAATTTAAACCTCACAAGATATACAAACTCTGATTTTGCTGTGTCCAGATGATCACAAATTCATGTCAGGGTACATTTTTATGTTGGCAGATGGTGCAGTATCATAGAAGAGTGTCAAGAAGACATTGGTAACTTCCTCAACCATGCATGCAGAATTTGTTGCATGTTATAGAGCTGCTACACAGGTGGTTTATCTTAGAAACTTGATTTCTGAGTTGTCTGTGGCATTTCAATAGCTAGACCTATTCAGTTGTATTGTGATAATCTTGCTGCAGTGTTGTTCAGTAACAACAATAAAAATATCACAGGATCTAAGCATTTAGAGGTCAAATACTTGACCATAAAAGAGTTGATTCAGAAAGGTGACGTCCAAGTGGAGCATATCAAGATTGAGGAAACGTTAGCCGATCTATTGACTAAAGGACTTCACCCACTAGTGTTTGTTAAACATGCATTCAGTACAGGCATGTTAAGGTCCTCAAACAGTAGTAGTTGGGGATCATTGTATATGCTACTTAAATGTTTGCACATTTTGATGTATTATGACATTATAATTATTTATTAATATAGATGATCATCTTTTTTATCCTCAGTAATAATTGTTCTTATGTACAATCATAAAACATACGAAAGTCTTGAGATTTGTGTTGATCTTAAACATTTTAATGGTCATTGGACATATATAAAGATTGACTTTAAGCCTATTTCATTTAGACATATACAGTTTAGCACAGATATCAATAAATTTGATATATATAACATAGGAGCATATAAGGTTTAATCTCGTAAATATTTTCTAATGCAGTTTAGCATTCAATTAGAGAACATAAAAGTTTTCTCTATTACTATTTACTATTCGATGAGAGAAAAGAAGTTTTCTCTAATAGCATTTGGTGAGAGAAATAGATTTCTCTGCTATAGTTTAGCATAAAGTTAGAAAAATCGACACCTACAAACAAAAATGATACATATTAAAATAGACAAATATCATCCTAATTTGCTACACTCTATTTTCTTATTCATGTTAGTAAGACATTAGATATTCGTGACTATATTAAACATGTATCACACATGACACATATGTCTGATATTTTTCGATATCGAAAGCCTTGCAAGATGGAATGTTAGACTTTTATTATCTTTGGACCAAATATTTTTTAAATTCTAAATTTAGTACCAATACAGTAGTGTGATTTAACAAAGTTTTCAAACTTTTTTTAAACCTCGAGTCAAAACTGCAATTAATGATTATTCAAAGGAAAATTTGTTGGACAATTTAGTCATTTCCCATAAAATTGGACAACCATTAATTATTTTTTTCAATTTTTCAATAACTTATCGGTTAAGTTACGTAATTTGATCCAAATAAAGATAATAAAGTAACTCAATAAATGATCTAAGTTAATGGGTCAAAATTCAGGACGAAAATAAATCCCGATCAGTATGAACTAGATCTATATCGAGCTTGTGATAGAAAATCTTAATATAGAATCTATATATAAAGATTAAGGTCTTATATAATTGCTCATATCATTCGTAAGCATATGGATTCTCTAACCTGTTAAAAGCGTTTATTTTTTGAGAAAACTATAAAAAGATGTTAATCACGTGTCGATGAACAATTGCCATAAAGGTCTCAAAAGATTAGAACTCGTTTTGACCTCGAAAACTGCTTCAAAAGTTGAGATAGAACCAAAATCAGATATTTCATATTTTTTTCGTTTTTAACCCTTTCATGAATAATTTGAGAGGCGTAATAAGGTTTTTACTACGTGTTACATAATTTTATTTTAATTAATAATTATTTCATCATAAAATAATGACTAAATAAATAAGTAAATTGATAAATTATATATAATTAATTATTTAATTCTAAAAATGTTTTAAATTCATAAAATCTTTGTTACTAAGTAAGCAATAACTCCAAGTTCGACTCAGACTCGTGCGATGGACATCTACAAAAGTACGACAGGACCCACCCTAAGTCCACAAAGAAACAAACAAATGACAGTGGACATGATAGCCACTAAGCAGCGGGCAGCAAAAGCTGGGAAAGCCTAGGAAGAGATTGCACCGAAGCATCGACATCATCAATGCTATCTATCTATAAGCAAAAAGCTGGTGGATTCAGAACGAAATCCGCGGGAGTCCCATGTGGGAGTCCGACCACCCGCTGTACCCGGGCAAAAAAGCGCCATTAAATCCTCCATTAGCCTCACCGACATGTATAATCAATAGCCCCACAATCCATAGTCCATGCCCTATTCTCAGATTACGCATAATTACCTCTCTCTCTCTTTCATAAATAAGCTAAACCCCCAAGTCCCAACTCTCGCTGTCTCCGCTCAAAGCTGGTAATATTCATGTGAAACGATTACAAGCATGCAAATCTCTATTGCGTTGTCAAACACAAAATAAAGATCGTGGAGCCCTTATATCTTCTTAGTAAATTTCACCGCCCCATCCAAATCGTTTACATCGCTAAATATCATACTGCAACCAACTTAAACAAAACAAAACCGTACATCTTGTGGACTAGTCAAAGTACGATAGCACGTCGAGAGATGTGTTTACTATTAAACACTCTGGGGTCAAGTCTAAAGATTTAATCTTTGGTGCCTGGACGTCTTTTATTATAAAAATATTATTTTAATGAAATAAAGTTTTTTATTTAGTAACACTCACTAATAACCTTTACAAACGCAGAGAAACAAATAAAAACAATGAACTCAGGCATTATCTGCTAACTATACAAGGCATGTAAAAATGGGCCAAGGCAAAACCCCATATCATTATATACTCAAACAGTACAGATAGTTCAAAACAAAGAGCTACTAATTCCTTATAAGTAGGTTTCTTCGTTAGACTTTCCTATTGTCGAACTAGCTTCTTCATTTTAATTACGTTAGGCAGGAAAGCATGCATTATCAGACATCAGACCGCAGCTTGGTCAAAATATGCTGCACATATGCATAATGCATGTATATGCTCAACCGGAAAATGGATAAGAATTCCTGACCACATAAACCACATAAACACACGAAAGAAAAGCATTCCAAAAATAGCAAACAAGAAAATGCAAATAAGAGCAAGTGAATATTTGCTCGTCAGCTGGTGCATTACCATGTTGGCATGTCCAGGAATCTTGCCTTTTCTTTTTTGGAATGTTATTAAGAACTTAGCTGTACAAAAGAAGATTAGGAAGAATCCTCCAAAGCAGAAGAGTTCACAAAGAAACACGAGGCTGAATAAAAAAGACGAGAACATCGCTCAAAAGGTGGTTTGTACTTCCAAAAAGAAAACAATAATAGTTGCCAGCGACTTAACTAGATAAGCGTGATCAAAACCAACTTTACTACCTATAATTATTTAAGAAGATGCAACGACATTTGATTCAGATATGTAAATGGAAAAGGATGCTCTACGATGCTAGTGAAAGGGAAAAATCTGCAGCGTTTTAATTTAAAGCTATTAAAATAGATAAATATGTCAATAATTAAAGCAATTTGTTATACTACTCTCTTGCCAGCTCAGAAATGACAACTAGGTTATACAGCCTTTAAAGCCATCGATCGATGTTCAAATTCAATAGACTAAAGAAACGGACTTCAAGGAACAAGACAGCAGTGGTACATCATCAACAGGCCTACAATCCACCATTTCTAATATTATACAAATAGAAGGCTCATTCATATAAGAATCTCTCTTCCCTCAACATATGCATGTGAGTTTATCATTATATATATTTAATATATGCTGGATCCTAGTGGGTTTTTCTATTCTGAAACTTCCAACAAGATAAAGCCATTACAATTTACAGGCAGTATCACTTCAGAGACAGAAAACAGTCAGCCCTTAGACAATTCCCAAAGTTCACTTTTTACATGCCATCATACACAGATCTGGCCTATGCTATCGGAACTTGCAATTCTTACAAGAACGAATCAGCATCATTACCAGTCATTAATAAGCGGTTACATGTAGGCAAGCTTGTTTATTTTACACGAATTAGAGAAATAGTTGGAGGCAGAACTTAAAACACTAATTCCAGAAGATATTGATAACCAACAAATGTCATTAACTGATAAATTTGAAAAAAAAAAAGTTCTCTTTTCTGGTATCAAGAAAAAGGAATTGTAAAGAATTAAACTGTTCTAACGATTTCATATCAGGAAGGAGACTTAAATCTGAGGCAATACCAAGGGGAACAATCAGAATATATGTATATGAAGAGAGTTTACAAGGTTGTAATTTATTGTGACCTAATTTTGGTTAAAAAAATTACGCTGTTTAAGGGCCCCAACTCAATTTAAGCTCGAAAATATTTTTAAAAAATCAAATCAAATCGTTAAATCTAGACTAAAATAAAAAGTTGGACCCAAAAAAAGCTAAAAAAACAAAGCCTACTCGTGAAGAAAATAAACAACTCAGTTCATAATAATCCTATTTATTAATATATCTTTTGGTAAACGATCATATTTATTAATGCACATTCTATATTTATTCATGGTTTTTCATCCTTAGGTGACCCCAATGTTATATTTGTCGATTACCTATATGGAAAGGGCTTAAATCTTCCTAATGTCGAGTGGTTATTTCTTCAGATTAATTACACAAAAATATATGCCTTAATAAAATTAAGCTTTAATTAGTATAACACAATATAGCTCTCTAAGTTCCAAATGTTTGCATTCAAGTACGAAAATAAGACGATTGAGATTTATCAGTAGTATACAGCTTTGAAACTTTAGCAATAATCAGCTTTTGCAGACGCAATTAATGCACGTGTATAAATTAGCTATAGCAGTATTTATCTAACCAGCGATTCTGAAACAAGGCAAAGAGATGGCATTAATTGGTTATGTGAAGGAAAGAATGGATCCACTTGATTTCCCAATAATTATCTTTCAGTTACACATGAAAATTGAATTAATAGGAGAGAAGATATTTGAGACTAGGAAAAAGATCAACATTACCAGTAAAAGAGCAAAAATGTAATTTACCCTAACAAGTTGATCTTTTGAAAAGTCTACTAAACTTGTGCAGCCTATTAAAAATCGAATTATTAGTCTATTACCTCACTTAACTACTGAAACGTCAAATTCAGAATCTTTTTAAACACAAAAGTTTGGACTTTCACGCCTCACGACCATCTGACACATACAAAAGAAAACGAGAGAAATGATTCAAAAGAAAGAATAGCATCAAAGAAAAATTAGAGGGTAAATTACAAGTAAATTGAATCACACCATCTTTGATCAAACAGGAGGAAAAGGTCCAAAACTGTTACGAAGTCCACCATAGCAGAACCTATGACCTTTTGAGATTACCATTCTTTTTCATGTAATCGTGAAGAGATGTGCAGAACCAAACATATAAGAGCTAAAGCAGTTCTCAAATCGTGTTCCAGTGAAATCTATGGTGGTAGCTGAACTACTGGTCATAAGACAAGAATCCCTTCCAATGTCTAGGGTTTTTGTAGTCAGTTTCTTGAACTATGTCAAATCTATATTATTTTATTCTTAATGTCATCATTTATAAGTAATCTCCTGTAAGAAGAAAAAAGAAAATCAAAAGCATAAGTAGCAGGCGTGGACGAAAATGGAAGAAATTGTCCGCCGGTCTTAGAGATGATAAATGGAAGTGTTATAGGGTTCTGTTAAAGCAAGCAACACCTCTAAGGCACATACATAGAGGATAGTAACATATGTATAGGCACAGAAATCAGTAAACGTCAAAAGAAAAAGAAGGCATTAAAATATATTATTATTCAGGCTGATGAGAAAGAGACTGACCAGAGAGGGTTCCGATAGAGACACCTTCGCAGAGACTCCGCAACTGCATTTCGATCTCGTTCAAGAAGGTGGTGGCTTCGGTGACAGGCCTCTCGAGATCAGACTTGTACTTGACCAACACATCACAGTAAGTTTTCTACAGAAAAGGCGAAACGCATGCTTTGGATAAGAAAATTCACAAATTAAAGAAGAATTCAAAATCCAAGCACAAGTTCGTTTAGAGAGAGAAAGATAACCATGAACTCGTCGAGCTCTGGATCAGCTCCCAAGCATGCAGATACAGCTTCTGGTTTGCACAGACCATTTCGTAGCCGGATTTCATCTAACAAACACGCTATCGCCGGTGGCGCTCCCACCTTCAAGAGAATCAAGACAGCCAAAAAGGGAAATCTCGTTAAGTCGCTAAATATAAACTGAAAAGCTGAAGACAAAAAAAGAAAATCAACAACAGCTAGGATTTTCCTCGAGCAACAAGTTGCCAACATTGACTTGTTCATGTAAGAAAATAATTCAACACTAGTCCTTCCGAAGTGTTGACTCTTGCAACGAACAAGTATAGACAATCAATCTAAAGTTTCTAGAATTCTCTCGCAGTAATCAAAAGCCAAAACGCAGTTTGTTAGGAAAACTATTTTTTCTTCCACAGAAGGTCTTTGGACGCTGAAAACGAAGAAGTAACAAGTCAGGAGCCCAAAAACGAAATGGAAAAAATGTACCCAGAACAAACACTTTATGAAGTTTCTTTGTATGTTTAGCTAATTATCGAACAAATGATGATCAGCGGCAAATCAGTAGCGACTAGTTGAACTGCCGAGTACTTGCTTGCCAAACAGCTGTTTTAGTAGTCGGAACGAAGTAATTATAATTTTAATTTAGGGGTCAAATCAAAAATATGAGAACTAAAAATTACCCAAGTTTCCGTTTTTCATTATGTTTCATTGTTTTGGGCGTAATAGCTATCTTGATTAAACGGTTTTCACCTTTTGGCAATCGATATACGCATCAAGCAAACGAGGATAACAAGGATGAGAAGCGATTTTGGCCTTGAGGAACGAGGACGAGTTTTCCGGCGTGATATCAGAAGCTTCCTCGGAGGAAATCAACTCGTCGGATCCGAAACTTGGAATCCGATGATCGAGGAAGCTATGGTAGTCCGGAGGAAGAAACATGCTCTGAAGCGGCGACATCAAGGGCTTGTCGGAGAACTCCGCCGGCGACGACTGTAGGCCAAACAGCCCATCCATAAATTGCCACTTCTCTTAACACAATCAATCAAACGATTGGTGCGATTATGAAGCTAGTGGTCTTAAGTAAGCAAACAGAGAGTTGCGTAGGATTTTCTAGAAATGGAGTGGAGTGGGAGTGGGAGTGGGAGTGGGAAGGGGAGTGGTCTTGGAGACTCTGATTGTTTTGGTTTACAAAACAAAACAGAGAAAAGCATTTTTAGGTAATGTGAATCTTGTGGTTGTGAAGTTGGATTCGCAATGAATGATATTGTGCATGCAACTTTTTACTAAGTTCTTATTTAGAAACTATTGATTTCCATTAGTTCTCAAGGCTAATCAAGGGGTTGAGTAGGCCATAGAGATTTAACCAGTGCTGGTTCGGCATCAATTCTATTTTTATTATAAATTTTATTTTTGTTTCTTAATTATTTCTATTTTCTTACTTAAAAACCAATTTATTAATATTAATGAAAAGAGTTCATCAACTTCACTTAAAGGGATTAGAGTGGACCCTTTATCATGTTAGAAATATATTGAATTCCATTGCAAATCATATATGTGAACTCCAATTTAAACTTTTATCTAAGCTCGAGGATGTGAGTCCCTATCCAAGATGTGATGTGATTTAGTCTCAGACAACACAAACCCCGGTTCCTTATACACGAGTTCAGATCCTTTATCTAATATTATGGTGTCTTATTGTGTCCAATAAATCTTAGCCATTTATTTATATGAGTCCCATATGAGTCCCGCATAGGTCCCACAAAATAAATGACTGAGATTTCACGAGACAGAATAGAACAGAGTAATATTGCATAAAGGATCTGGACGCCTTATATACTATGCATGAATCCACTTCACCTGTAGGAAAATCTTATCATTAATTATCCTTCAGATTCTTTAAAGCATTTACATTTGGTTTATGATTTTTATTGGCAAAAAGTCAAGTTATCCTTCATTCTTGATTGGACAAAGTTCACCATACCTAACTTTAGCTAATGAATTACTATTAAAAGTTGCTAATGACATATCAATATCTTTTATGCTAAAAAGTCACCAAGACTATAAAAACCTAATTTCTATTAAGAAGCCACAAAACCAAACAATCTTAAAAGTAAACCAAAAAATATAGCATATTACTTTGATTTTGTGGATGATTAATTATAGACTCCCCATGTTTTTTTAATTTTTTTTTAAATGAGAATTACTGAGGAACATATTCCATCTCAAATTGTACATACTATTATAATAGGCTCCCTTATCACTGAAAGCTAGAGAAGATGTTGTAATGAAGACTAATCCTTCATATGATGAACCTAAGAGAGAGAATTATACTATAAACTGCAGCTAAGTGTAAATGTCATAAAGAGTGCATAAGCTGACTAATTTGTTGAAAGGTGAAAGAAATATTTTGTCTTGTAATAATTTGGCAAACTATGATTGAGATAAAGTGGAAGAAAATTTCTTAAATCATGCTTGGAGAGCTTGCTTTAACCTATATAGGGGATGTTTCAAAAGCAAAGGAAAATCCCAGTTCAAAAAGGGCAGTGTTATTAGGTATGGTACATGAGTAAGACTTAATGGATAGTGATCAATATATAAAGTTTCATAGCAAGAGCAGTAAGTGTATATGATGACTTTTCAATAGTAGGCTACAAAATTTGATTTTTGAAGAAAATAATATTATGTGACAAATACAGTTTCATTCATAGCCATACATACATAGTGCTTTGTGGTTAGGTTGTATTCCATAAAGAGACATTAACATAATTAAGTAGAAAGTTTATTTCATTTATAATATGAAAAACAAAAAAAGTAAACATAACCAAAGATTTAAAAAAAAAGAGGATAAGTCCTAGGTTTACCATAAAGGTGAGTGTAGAAAAAATTAAAATTAAGTGTTTGTAAAGGTAATCCATTAATAAGATAAATTATGGTAAAACAGTGTCTTAACTTAAAAAAAATGAGATGGAACAGTCGATTTAAGTAATAAAGTGTGAGAGACTTTAAGAAGAATTCAAAATTGTCATTCTTCCATACTATTTTTTGTGGCTTACAAGTGATATAATACCTTTATAAGCCAAAAAAAGTCATGAATGTCTATAAACATATATTCCTCCATGAGTTAGATAGAAGAATAAATAAGCCGATTTGTATTTTTATTGAGCCATGATATAAACAAGTATTGGTAAGAAAAGTAGATACACCTTTCATATGGATGGATACCATAAATGTAGCGCCCCCTTACCGTAGAGTACACACCGGGACGCCCGCAGGTCATTCCGGTATATAACCTACGACAAGAAAGAACTAGGAACAAACTCTACTATACTCCACATGGCATCACAATAATAAAACATTAATATAAAATTGCAACTTTTTAAAAACCAAACTTTTTCTATTTCATTTCATCCAACTTAGTAATTTACATGACTGTCAGTTTTCTCTATCTCTACATTCCTCTGAAAACTTAACACAACTACTAGATACAATCAAGACAAAATAGCAGTCCTAACTAGGTCATCCAAAAAGAATCCCAGCTGACCGACCTGTGAGCCATAGCCTCTC
>JAOSBP010000001.1:4883383-4895079 GCA_027563825.1 Erythroxylum mucronatum | reverse complement strand
CATGTAATAGGAATTACCAGCATATGATTTTCTGCTGAATTCTCTTTTTCATGCAATTCCAAGTTGGTTGAGGACACGCTTTGCACTGCAGAAGTTCCAGCAGCCTTTGCAACATGAAGACTAGAAGAGCAGCTTTCCAGTATTTGAACAACACATCCCATCAATAAATCCAGAAAAGGTTTGACAAGTGATTCATCAGAAAAGGTTTGACAGGCAACTTACCGAACCAGATTTCAGATTAACAAGCTTTCTAGTGAAATGCTCATACACGACGTTAGAGCTACTCCTCTCAGCATCAACAAAGAATTTGACTTTCTCTGGTAAATCTTCAATAGAAGAAACCATCTTTAAGGCGGACTTTCTATGATCAAAACCTATCACCCTATAGACCGAACAAACCACAACACTACATAAGCTACATTGCCTTGTTGGAAACTGATCGCAACATATTTGAGCCGAAGAATTTAGCTTACTCGCAATTAGAATGCAGCGAAATTGCCGAAGCAAACCCAGGCGGGCCAAGAAAATCCTCAATCCTGATAACAACCCACAGCAAAGTTCACATCTTTTTCTGTTTTCAGGTCTAAAGTAAATAGCTTTAAAACATCTTTGATAACCCAAAAAAGCTAGAGAAAGAAAGGGTATGGCAACCAAAAACCTGATAGGTTCAACAGAAGAGAAAGGCAGAATAAGAGAAGGAATACGGCATCGTAAGTGGAAGAGATGAGCAAAGAGGGCAGAGAAAGCTCCCGAGAAAGATGGGTAATTGTAGAGCACCAAAGTTGCAGTCTTTTCTTCTCTTGCTTTCGCCATGAGTTCCAACGCCGCGTCTGATCGGAACTCTCGAGCTCCGTCACCGTGGATCGAGGGCGCCGGTGATAAGAGAGCCATCCATTTTCTTCGGAAGTACAAAGCCATCAAGTACTGTTGAAATAAATGAGATTTGCTTCTTGTTAAAAAAGTTCTTCTGCTGGAGAAAAAGACTCAGTTGGATAAGAAGCTAGTATTGCAACCTAGGCAACTGGATTTGTGATTCTAGAACAGAAAGGCTCGATAGAAGGTAAAGCAACTTGAAAAAAAAAAAACTATGATATGGCGACCACCAACAAAGCGAAATACAGAGCCCGGGAGGCTGCGTTGCGTTTCGCTTGCTGCAGAAAGAAGGCAGAGAGAAGAAGAACGTCAGAGAAAACACCTGTGGGAAATATTAATATATATTCAAGCCTTGAAAAGGAAAATTATTTCCTCTCTATTATATATTTAAATAGTTATATAGTTTTTAAAACAAATGTATTAAAACAATAAAGTAAAAATAAAAATAAAATTAAGAGACAAATTTCTTCCTTAAACTATAATTTTGGACAATGAAATAGACTAATTAGTTTGACAATTTATTCAAATCCACAAAAATAACAATTATGAGTTACACCTTTATATAAAATTGAGACATATGTTTACAACAACATCTGGATGAAAATCTTGCCGATAATTAGACTACAACGATAATTAAAAAATTAAAATAAAATAATTTTAAAAAATCCTTTTAACAATTTATTAAAGAGTTAGACCCTAAATTACCTAAAATTTTGGAATAATTATTATACGCAATTAATTAACATCTTGTTCACGTGATTTATCCGAATTTCAATTTAAGTTGTAATAATTACTAAGGCTCCTTGATTTGATTGCTAATACACTAACAAAGATTTACTTAAATACGAGGCAAACATAGGTTTTGATACAGTAATAAGACATTTCTATGTAGCATGTTCGCTTTGTCTGAAATGAAAAATGGACGATGTAGGAATTTGGCGAACAAGATAATTGGAATCTAACTAAGACAAATGATCACATGTTTTGTTTCTTTACTTTTTTATTTATTTTATGGGAAGTTCTTAATCTTTAAATAATTCAAGCTGTTGATTTATGGACTCTTTTGGCAAATAGTCTGGGCTTTTGAACGTTCTGCTGAAGCAAAAATAATCAACTTTGTGGTCAGTTAAGATGAGTTCAACCCAAGGCCACTACAATAGGTCCAAATATGAAAATCTTGTAAGCTGACACTTCTACTTAAAAATTTCCGTTATTTTAGACATGAACTGCAAGTAAGAATCTATCAAATTACTATCTATCTCATGTTCCTTTTCAATAATTATTTGGTTAATCGTCAAAAGGCTTGCAATGTACATGTGGGTTTTGAAAGATTCAGGTTTTAGATCTAGAGACATGGAAACACACCCAGTTAAAGCATCGATTTTGTCGTTCTTTTAAGGTAATAAAGTTGGCATGTTTGGCCTTCACCAAGAGTACCCAAGAACTGTGGAGTGAGAGTTGGGACAAACTAAATTACTAACCAACACTTGAGTATGTCAAATAGTAGGAACAAGTCAGAAGCATATATCATTATTAGATTTATATTCTGGTTGTGGTGCAATCAGATTTAGAACAATGAACATCGAGATGAAATGCCATATGATAAAGGTTCTTAAACGGAATTTCAACGGCTGATAAGTAACTTTTTTGCGTAAAATGTAACAGCTTAAGATTCTATTGGCAAAATTTGCATACTAAGATATATTATTTAGGTATAATAGAAAAGTTCAGATT
The DNA here is from genome assembly GCA_027563825.1 of Erythroxylum mucronatum. Lineage (NCBI taxonomy): Eukaryota > Viridiplantae > Streptophyta > Magnoliopsida > Malpighiales > Erythroxylaceae > Erythroxylum > Erythroxylum mucronatum. The sequence continues at coordinate 4,892,472 of JAOSBP010000001.1, read as the reverse complement.
TGATTCATTGTTGTTAAGTCAACAAATTAACTTTGGTTTGAATTCAATTTTAAATATTAAAATTTAGTTAAGTCTGAGTGTTGGTTTGAATTTGATTTATTTATTTTACTTGCATACATATATACACTAAACTAGTCCAATTCAAGTTTAAAATTTAATTAAGTTTGATTTAATTTAATATAATTAAAAAATAAAATAAATATTTATATTAATTAAATTTAAACCAGAGTTTAAATTTTAAATCCAATTAATTGTCACTTTTAAATATTATGAAATATTAGTTAAACTAATGTCAATGGATTTTAATAATTGTTTAAGAAAACCTGTTAATTTAATTTTAATTAGTAATTTATTTTAAAAAGTTACATCTAAGAAACTATTGCTTATTTTATGTAACAAATGATAATAATAATACAATTATTAATTTAATAGTTATATTGACTATTAACTAAATTAAATAAATTAGAATATATTTAATATTAATATTAAATTTTGAATTTCATGGCAGTTGCTTTGACAACAACTAGCGGAGATGATGCCTATCGAGTGAATTTTTTAGGACAACTTCTTGCACAATGGCCGAGTTTTTCACAAAAGATAGGTCTTAAAATAAGGCTACTATTATACAAATTTCACAACGGTTGCTATCACAACAATCGGAGAGAAAATGCACCAAATCAAACTTTCGGAATACCTTGAATAAAAATATTTACACAAATATCTATTTTTAATTATTAAATTTTACGATGCTAAATCAAGTTTTCCAAATGCTTTTAATTCAAATATTAATATACATTAAAGCCTTTAAAAGGAAAATTATTTCCCCTCCAATTTATATTTAAATAGTTACATAGTTTTTAAGACAAATGTATTGAGACATGGTAAAGGAAGTTTGATCCAATTTGACATACACGGACTCAAATCAATTTAATTTAATTTGGATTATATTTTGATCATTGATTAAAAATTCAATCGTTATACACACAATTGTATATAAAGCAAGCGATGTTCGGACTTGATTCAGATTAGCTATTTATGTTATTTTGTGCTTATTTTATTTTACGAGTATTTATCTATATAATTTTATGAGTTTTATTTATTGAATAAATGAATACTAATAAGAATAGGTGATTTATTTCCGTTGGGGCATCTCCTCACATCTTGGGAAGACTGTCTATGCTGCAAACATTCCAAAGATTTAGGATCGGAAGAATATCAATGAAAATTGAAAATCGGCTAATCATATAATAATTTGAGATTAATTGACTATTTAAGTAGAGATTATTTAACTATTATATAATAATTCGAAATAAAGATGTGACGTTGTAATTATATACTCACTCGAAAAAAACGGTTGACCAATTCGCTTGAAGCGCGTTAATGGAAAAAGTACAATAACAGACAAGAAAAATAACTGCGCGGTCTGTCCACCATTGATGTCCAACCCAACCCTCTAAAACGCCGGCATTGGAAGTTGATCCAGACAGAACATCCTCTGTGCAAACAAATGAAAAATAAGTGTCATTAAGTAAGTCCAAGGAAATGAAATCACAGAAAGGTTAAGGGATCTTTTAGTTACACCGATTATGATCACGATGAGCCCACCGACGCTGTTTATAACAACACTAGCCTGAACCACGATCCTACCGGTGGTTCCAAAAGCCTAAGACATGAGTTATCCGTAGAGAACGACGAGCCTAGCTTGCTATGTAAGACATTTTTGTCCTTAGGGACAATTTTGTCCATGTCTCATGAAGTTGGACTAACATTAATTGCAATTTGGTTTTTAAATAAATTATCGATTAAGTTACGCCATTTGATCCAGATAAAGATAATAAAGTGACTCAATAAATGATCTAGATTAATGGGTTTAAGTTTGGGCCAAAAAATGGATCTCGATCAGTGTAGACCGGGTCCATATCAGCCTTGTAATGGGGAAGCCCGATATGCAAGCTATATAAAGGTAAGGTCTCCTGCAGTTACTCATAAGCTGATCACGAGCATAAGGATTCCTGACCCGTTAAGGAAGCTCAGTGAAGTAATGGGAAATTCAAAGGGGAATAGTAGAACAATATAACAGTGCAATAGAGCCAAATCAATGAGCAACTCTATAGAAATTTTATTGTTCTGCAATACAAGAAATCCTGAAACTCAAGAATGGAGGATGAGAATTCTAGAGAAGAGGAGATGAGAGAAGAAATTACATTCACAATAAGCATCAACGTGAATCCATCATTCTACATCATATTGCATATATAGAGTGCTCGTAACAAACTTGTTTAACCGTTTACTTGATATTCGCTGGTGCTGCTGACATGGCTCCCAGCACATATCCAGCCAATCTCTTTGAAACAGTGCAGGTCCTTGTGCTCTTTCTTGGGCCTGAATGATCTGTTGGATCAGCTTGGGCTTGTTCTACAAGATTTTCCACATTGGCATTGTTGCCCATTCACAACAATACCTCCCCCATCGAAACCAACCTTGTCCTCAAGGTTCGAAACAGGGTACAAGAGCTTCATCTTGGTTGCATCTTCCCAAGTAGCTTCAGCATCAGATAAACCAGCCCACTTAACCAGCCATTGCTCCGAGAAATTGCCAGGCTGTTGCTGAATCATCCGTTTATCCAAGATCGTAACAGGCTCGAGGACTAGGGAGGCAGTAGAATCAACTAAGTGGAGTGGGGTTATCTGCTGCATTGGGTTGCCAACACACTTACGTAACAAGGATACATGGAACACCGGGTGGATTTTTGCAGAATCCGGAAGCTCTAAGCAATAGGCAACCTTCCCCACACGACTGAGCACCTGATATGGCCCAAAATATCTACGGCCGAGCTTATGATGACGCTGCAACCGAACTGAATTTTGCCGAAAAGGTTGTAACTTAACAATGACCCAATCACCAACCTCGAATGTGACCTCTCTTCGACTCTAACCAGCATATAACTTCATTCGATCCTGAGCCTTCCTCAAATTGTCTTTCAACAGTAGCAAGACTTGGTCACGGTCGAGTAACTGTTGCGTCACAGCAGCATTACTTGTGGCCCCTCGAACATAGCGAATAATCGTTGGAGGAGGTCGACCATATAACACTTCAAAGGGTGTCATTCGAGCAGCAGTTTGAAAAGAGGTATTATACCAGAATTCGGCCCATGGTAGCATATTCATCCAGGAAGAAGGAAGATCGGAGACATAACACCGGAGGTATTGCTCCAAGCACTTGTTAAGCGCCTTCGTTTGACCGTCCGTCTGTGGGTGGTAGGCGGTGCTCATTTTCAAAGCTGTACCCTACAACCGATGGATTTCCTTCCAAAAATCACTTAGAAATCGGGGGTCTCGATCCGATACAATGGTCACTGGAATTCCATGCAATCGAATCACCTCTTGGACGAATGCAGCAGCTACTGTAGTACTAGAAAAATCAGTCGGTAAGCCCACAAAGTGCCCATACTTCGATAATCTGTCCATGACAACCATGATCACCGTTTTTCCTTTTGAGGATGGCAACCCAGTAACAAAATCTAAGGAAATATCTTCAAACACTGATTCGGGAATGGGCAGTGGTTGTAATAGGCCGGCGGGTGAGAGGGTAACAGCTTTCATTTCCTGGCAAGTTTGGCACTCTTGAACAAACTTTGTGACATCAGCTCGCATAGTCTTCCAGAAAAAATTTGCGGCTACACGGTGGAATGTTCTAGTTATCCCAGCGTGACCACCAGTAGGAGAAGAATGTAATTCTGCCAGTATCTGAGATCGTATCGGAGAATTAGAGGGCAACACTAGACGACCATGAAAAAGTAACAGCCCATCCACAAAAGAAAAACCAGGGAGGCTGTCCGGAGCAACTTCTAACTGTTGTTGCATATCGAGAAGCTCAGCATCGGTGGTGTTAGCATTCCGTATCTCGTCCACGATAGCAAACTCAGAATGAGATAGGGCCATTAATTGGGAAGAGGGAGTGCGGGATAGAGCATCGGCGGCTGCATTTTGCTTTCCCGGACGGTAAACAATTTCGAAATCATACCCAATCAACTTCCCAAGCCACTTTTGCTGGTCTGGAGTCTGAATAACTTGTTGAGTGAGCTGCTACAAGGGTTGTTGATCAGTAATGATGGTGAAACGGCGGTCGAGTAAGTATTGCCTCCATTTTGATATGGCTTGCGTGACAGCAAACATCTCCCTTTGATAGGCTGATCCCTGCTGCATACGGTCACTCAGCTTTTGACTGAAATAAGCTATCGGGTGGCCCTGTTGTGACAAAACAGCTCCTACTCCTATTCTCGAAGCATCCGTCTCCACGGTAAATGGTACAGAAAAATCAGGTAAGCACAGCACCGGAGCTTCACTTAAAAGTTTCTTGAGCCTGGTAAAAGCAGCAGTTGTTGCGGGTGTTCAAACAAAACTATCTTTGCGCAATAGATCCATCAAAGGGCCTGCTTCAGATGCAAACCATCTAATGAACCGACGATAGTATCCAGCGAGTCCCAAGAAACCCCTGGCATCACGGACAGATTGGGGATCTGGCCAGCCCTGAATGGCAACGATCTTCTCAGGATCCACAGAAACTCCCTGATAGGAGATGACATGACCCAAATAACCCACAAAATCTTGGCCGAACACACACTTTGACTGCTTTGCTACCAGCTTGTGAGCTCGCATCAATTGCAGAACTGCTCGAAGATGCTCAAGATGTTGTTGCCAAGTCGGGCTGTAAACAAGGATATCGTCGAAAAAGACCAAAACAAATTTCCGCAACACTGGTCGAAAAACATTGTTCATAAGGCTTTGAAACGTGGACGGAGAATTGGTCAGTCCGAATGGCATCACGAGGAACTCATAGTGGCCATCGTGCGTTCTAAAAGCCGTTTTCGCCTCATAGCCAGCTTTGACCCGAACTTGATGAAATCCTGCCAGTAAATCCAACTTCGAAAAGTACCGGGCACCATGCAACTCATCAAATAATTCATCAATTGAAGGAATCGAAAATTTGTCTTTTACCGTGATAGAGTTTAATGCACGGTAGTCAACGCAAAATCGCCACGTGCCATCTTTTTTTCGAACCAAGAGCACCGGTGATGAGAATGGGTTCGTACTCAGACGAATAATTCCTTCGTGTAGCATCTCAGTTACCAACTTCTCAATTTCGTGTTTCTGGAAATGAGGATAGCGGTATGGCTTCACGTTCACGGGACTGCTGTTTGGAACCAAATGAATAGCATGATCACATTGGTGAGGAGGCGGCAGACCGTGAGGCTTAGTAAATACATCGGGAAATTCCAGCAAAATAGAATCAACCTCCGGAACAGATACAACCGAATCACTCTCTGTTGGGGACAGTAACTCCAACCGATAAAACTCAGCCACAGCATTAGTTCGAGATAAGCGTCGGAGGCCGTTAAACTGGATTGCTTAAGCTTTAGAAGAATGTACACCCTCCCACTGCACAGATTTCCCTTGGTAAGTGAATGTGAATGTGGAGGACGTATAATCAGTGATCACCGGTCCCAACGTTGTTAACCAAGCAACTCCGATGACCATATCCCATCCCTGTAACGGCAACACGTTGAAGTCGATCAGAACTTCCTGACCCTGTATCACCAAAGGCACCTGTCGGACCAAACCCTCGCACCACAATTGTTCACCACTACCTACCTACCCTGGTTTGCACGAAATTGTGCGTGCTGCCACCGTCAAGCAAAACCTGAACAGGGTTCCCATGGACTGTCCCGCGAAATCGAAGAGTGGAGGCTAATGTACCACTAGCAAGGGCGTTGTAAGAAATCGTGGAATCCGGCTCGGTAGTCACGGCTTTAGCAGGTGGAGGCAAACCCAGATCTGGTTCTTCATGAACAACCTCTGCTTCGGGCTCCGGCGGATCTAGGTCATCATCGAACAACAGCAATTGCGGCTTGGACTTACACTTATGATCCCACGTATACTTTTCATCACAGTGGTAGCAGAGGCCCTTGGCCCTGCATTGTGCGGCCTTAGCTTGGGATAAGCGGCGGAACGACACTTTGTTTCCCCCAGGAAGAGTCACGGTGGAGGAAGACGGCTAAGATGCGGCGGAGCTGAAAGATTTGGGGGTCGGCAAAAGAGGTTTGGAAGTTCCCAAACTAGGCCGAATGACTCCCTTCTCTAGGGCAATTCGTTGCTCGTGCAACTGGGCTAAACGCAAGGCCTCAGTCAAGGTTGTCGGCTTATGGGCCAAAACGGAGGGCTTAATATCGGCCCAAAGTCCAGAAATAAAACTTTGGGTCAAGAAGCGGGCTGACAAATTGACTGCCCTGTTTGTAAGAGACTCAAAAGCAGCCCGGTAGTCAGCTACTGTAGAAGTCTGTTGGAGCTTTGCTAACAACCCCTCAGGCTCCTCCAGTTCCGGTGATCGGAAGCGTAAGAGTAATGCATCGGTGAAATGCGTCCAGGTAGAAAGTTGGTCATTACGGTATAACCAATCATACCAATCAGCTGCCACATCATCAAAATAGAAGGACGAGATCGTGATGCGATCACCCGCCTTGATGCTGTAAAAATCGAAATAGCGATTGGCCTGCAACACCCAACACTCCGGAGAGATGCTGGAAAATCGAGTCAAATGAACAGGAGCTGGCTTATGGCCTCCAAACGGCAATTCAGCGGAGGCATCTGATCCGGACGACACTGAGCCAGCATGTTTTTGACTTTGCAGGGAAGAAACACAACCCAACAACTCACGCAACATCATGTTGACACCGTCCAACTCCTTTCGCACAGCAACCTGGTCATCGGCGATGAGTTTGATAGTGTCAGCAAGAGACGGTTGTTCTGCCATCTGTGCAGAAAAACAATGAAAGCACCAATGAAGTAATGGGAAATTCAAAAGGGAATAGTAGAACAATATAACAGTGCAATAGAGCCAAATCAATGAGCAACTCTATAGAAATTTTATTGTTCTGCAATACAAGAAATCCTGAAACTCAAGAATGGAGGATGAGAATTCTAGAGAAGAGGAGATGAGAGAAGAAATTACATTCACAATAAGCATCAACGTGAATCCATCATTCTACATCATATTGCATATATAGAGTGCTCGTAACAAACTTGTTTAACCGTTTACTTGATATTCGCTGGTGCTGCTGACATGGCTCCCAGCACATATCCAGCCAATCTCTTTGAAACAGTGCAGGTCCTTGTGCTCTTTCTTGGGCCTGAATGATCTGTTGGATCAGCTTGGGCTTATTCCACAAGATTTTCAACATTGGCATTGTTGGTACTGGGCCCATTCACAACACTCGGGATTTAAGAAAACTGTAAAAAGGCCTTGCCCGTGAGTCAGTGAGCACTTTCCGCTAAAGGTCCCGGGAGATTTGAAGACGTTTAGAGCTCGGAATCGACATCAGAATCAGAGATGGAACTGAAATTCAGGTATTCTGCATTACTTTCATTTTTTATCCTTTCATGTAGATCCGGGGTACGTAATAAGGCTCCCACTATGTACTAACATGTGGTATCATAGCGGTTACGTGATCAGATTGCCGGAAACGAAGGTTTTTTGGTTTTTCATCTCATTTGGTTTTCCTTCGTTTTTGATTCGTTTTTAAGTTTTTTTACGTATATAATTGCGTAAAAGTGGTATACATAAGGTTAGCTACGAAAACTAGTTGAAAACGACCCAAACGGAGCAAAAAATGAAGTTCCGGGATGTCGGAAATCACCTCCAACGTCGGAGGGGGACGGAGACCGTCGGGCACGTATGGCACACGCACCCGACGGTGCACAGTAACCTTTTTCTATTTTTATGGATTTATTACATTAGTAATAAATTAAGGTTTAACTCCAGAAAAAGGAATTAAGATATTCTGAATCCGATTTTGATTGAATTTTCATGCTTCGGACTACGTATGAGGGAGATACATAAGGGTCTTGTGTCTCGGGTCTCATTTTTAGTGTTCGGGATTGCACGATAATCAATCAGAAATAGGAATTGAGACATTCTGAAGCCATTTTTAGGTGAATTTTCGTGCAACGAACTTACCATAAAGGAGATACATGAGGTTCTCATATCTTAGGAGGTCGGTTTAGTATCCGGTAATGCACGATAGTCACTCTACTGAGATTTTTCTTTTAAGAAGGTCTCAAATGAAGTTTTCGGAGAATGTCTTCAGCACGTGTGTGTGACAATGAGATTGTGCATTCGGGTTTTATCATTTATTGAGGTTACATTGTCACATACGGTATGCCCATGAAGGATGTGAGGATGACATAAAGATGTATCCCTTGTGTTTGCAGACTTTTTGGATGCTGCTGAGAATGTAGTCACCAAAGTGGCATTTCAAGTCAATATTTTGAATTGTTTTGCTTGTATGTTGGGGGATGTCTCTGATTTTATGTTTGGTTATTCTGCCCAAAAGTGTCGGCCTTACATATAATTTTAAGATGTGCATAAAGGCATTAGATGGAGGAAGGCTGTTGCTCAAATGATGTATCCACTCAAAGGTGGTAGTATCATAAGAGTTGATTGTTTGTACTCTGATCGCTTTTATGTGTGGAAGTTTAATTGCATATATTATGTATTCAACCTAAAGGTGTTTCATAATATGTGTGATCGGATTTTCAGGAAAGATACTATTAATGGCTTTAGTATCGCTGTTGTCCTACATTAGTGCTGAATTAAAGACTGTTATCTAGAAGTCACTTTTCCAGTCAACCAAATCAATGTCACTGTTGAAACCTTTACTGTTTCAATATAAGGAATTAGACAGAGAATTGGACGGAGTATGTTTTGAAGGTTATGGAGATAGGGTTGAAATGGCCATATGGACGGATAAGCCATCTCCAATTACATCCATGAGCTCAACAGCTCATAAAGCAGCCTATTAAGCCTAGGATCAGTCGAACAGATTACGTCTGACGACCATTAAGAAATCCATACCTAACCATCTGCAAAGTGGACTTAGCGAAGGAGTTTCTTCACAAGGTCTCCTAGAGGTACATTGTCTCATCCGGTATTGAGACAAGTGCCTTCTTGAAAGTATTGTTCTCCATAAAGTATATAGAGGAAAAGGGGAGCAATGGAGTACTTATCAAGAATAGTTTATTTTCACAGTAGGT
>JAOSBP010000001.1:4864995-4875632 GCA_027563825.1 Erythroxylum mucronatum | reverse complement strand
CAGTGTGATATTCTGGTTTATTTGTTCTGTCTTGGGTGGCATCCATGTATCCTCCCAGGGGGTATTTGGGTGTTACACTTATCATATATTACAAAAAAGTTGACATTTGGCTATGAAAAAATCGTAGCTAAATGTGTAAAAACCGTTGTCTATAATCTTCAGCTATGTTTTTGTTTCATCGCTTAAAATGTCGTCAAATCTTTACAGCTGAAAACTATATGCGACGTTTTCAGAAATTGTTGTCAATAATTTTTTACTATACTTATCTTTCGTAATTAAATACTATTAGCTATGTTTCTAGATCGTAGCCAAAAGTTTTTTGCTACATTTTTAAAAACATAGCTAAATGTTTTTAACTATGTTGTCGAAAACGCAGCCAAAGCTTTTTAGCTACGTTTTCATAAATGTAGCCAAATATAACGTTTCTAACAGCATAGCTAAATATTTTTAACTACATTTTATAAAATATAGTCAAATGTTTTTATCTACATTTTAACCAAATGTCATATAATGTTATGATAAATTATTTTTTACATTTTTAATCCTTATTATTACAACAACAACAACATCCGGTATGAATTTCGTTGATATACGGGGTCTAGGGAGATCCAATATTATCCTAATAGAGAGACTGGTTCTAAATGATCCACATGAATTTTTAATTCTTATTATTCAACAATATATTTTGTATATAATGTATCGATATGTTTTTATTGTAAATTTATTATACAAATAAATTGTATTAAAATATTAATAATTCAAAATATCGAGCATTGTATATAAAAAGTAAAATTATATAAATATCATTAAATTATACAAAAATATATATATTCTTTATGTACAAGATATTAATGACGACTTTAACAATTCTTATAGACAAAACAATAAATAAAGGGAAAAAGATAATGAATTCCATGTATATTCCATTAAAGAGAAAAGTATATAATTATTTTTCTAAACAATTCACAAAAGATTCCAAGTGACACGAGACTTGGTAATTAAGATAAAGAAATTCCTTATCTCTGGATTTCTAAGAAGGCTCCTTGCACATTCAAAGGCAATGTTTTAAAAATCGGACCGGGCATCGAACCGGTCGAAGAGCAACAGTTTCACGAATGTTCTTGGTCGACACCGTCTCGAAGCTCGATGCCTCCAAGATCTCTAATGCGGGAGAGGGAAAACGAAGGGTTTAAAATCGGACTAGACCGGTCCGGTCCAGTTCGACTGAAAAAGGTTGAACCGTCCGGTTTATATATAGAGAAGTTAGTAAGTGAAACCGAACCGGACCACTGACCGGTTCAATCCTTTTTCGATCGAACCGGACGGTCCGGTTCGGTTTTTAAAACATTGTTCAAAGGCTTTAATTGAAATAGACAAAGATTCCCCCAGTAGTTGGTTCATTAACAACCTCTTCAAACAACTTCTTGGCTCTAACTAAACTAGCAAAAGATATATTAACCGATTTTCTAGATGCAGTATGGAACAATAAATTAGATGAACCTTACGTACCATATATTTCACCTAAAGAATAAATAACATAAAAAAAATCACCTTAATTTCTTCACAATCCTTTAAAAAATTAAACCATAAAAACTAAAAAAACTAAATCAAATAGTATAAGGAACCCAAATTTGAATACATGCATACCCGATTGAATGACTCCATCATTGTCACAACGAACAAACATAGTTTTCGCAATCGATGACTGTTTGAAAACTACCGATTTGGCTAATCCTGTATAGACCATTGGAACATCACCACCACCTCCATTTTCATCTTCTTTCTTTAGAAGATTCGATGAAACTTTACACAACACATAGTATATACAATCACACTTTATCTAATAGCTTCTTAAACAAAAAATGAGATATAGAGAAATGATACTAAAATGATATAGAGGATAAAGAAAGACAGTTAAGTCAAATGATACTAAAAACTTTAAAGAAGAAATCGGTCATTGAAGGCAAGCAATGATTAGACTTTAGTGAACAGATTTGTTGTGCACTGATTTATTCTTCAATAGGGAGGATTCTAGTAGATACCTTACACCAGGGCTCATTTTTGGCATTGAAAAATATCAGCCTTGTCGACATTTCATGATAAATTTATATTAATGGTTTTATTTTGAAAACACAATAAAACAAAAACACGTCATAGATATAATTATTTTCTGGGATAATCTAGAAACAACACACCTTATATATGATCCTAGGATCATTTGATAACTTGAATTTAAAAGTAGTATCGTCAATAAATTTCAGAAGTACACAATTAAACTCGAATTTTGAATCCAGCAACAAGAAATTCTTAAACGAAATGATCAATATAAAATCAATGTTCCCTTAAAATAATTCCAACAATAGTTATTAATTAACAATCATGATATGTGAGCAGGAAGAGAGAGAGAGAGAGAGAGGAAGGAGCTTGTAGCAAATGTTTAATTCATGTCAAAAAGTTGTTAGCCGATTCCACCAACTTGACATGTTAACATTATGATTTAAAGATAAAACCCTTTAAACCAAGAATACCTCTTAAGAGATGTTAACACTACTTTTTGCCTTGCTTTCTTCGTCGTTGAATGTCCAGCCAACAAAATCTAATTAAGGGAACAGAGAGGTGGGAGTTGTCTTGTAAAATGCCTGTGGGAACTGTTTTACCCTTCTTTTTATCTGCAACATCATCAATTAAAAGACAACTATTGTTCTTTAAAAGTTTATTAGCAAAAACAAACAACAATTTAAATATGATTTCTACTTAACCTTTTAACAAACAATGAATGTGTTATGAATTTAACAGCAAGAGTTTCGATGATTTATTAGGCAAATCAATTCTGTTATATGGAAATGATTGTCCTCTCAGAATTACAAGCACGAATAACAGAATCGCAGTACGGGACTGAGAAAAACAGAAAAGAAACCACTACAGGAGAGAGAGAAAGAGAGGGGAAGAGAGAGAGAATAGCCATTAGAGAGAAACTCCAAATTCATCACCCCACACCTCCCCTCATCTCACGTCCTTTCATTCTGCTCTCAACTTCCACGTGGGCCTTTGGATCCGCACGCTACTCCTTAGCCCACTAGCATTCTGATTTACTCCTATGCTTGATGCAGCATCATGATCCACATCAGTCCCCTGCACATCGTTACCATCTTGCTCTTAAGCCATAACATCCCCTCCCCTTTAAATTGGACCTTATCCCTAAGGTCAAAAGAAGGATAATGGGTTTGAATTATAGATAATGACTCCCATGATGGAGAGGCTAGATCGCCCCATTGAATTAAGAGCTCTGTATCTTACTTGTTGTCACATTTAATTTGACGAACGTCCAAAATATTAGTAGGTTACAGCATGGGTCCCTCTGGAGTAGTGGTTAAGGGAAGAGGAACATAAAGAGTCATGGAATCACCGTTAAAGCATTTCAAAAGTGAAACATGGAAGATTGGATGAATGTGAGCTTCAGGAGGCAACTTTAAGCGATAAGCAACAGACCCGATCCTCTCCACCACCAGAAAAGGACCAAAACATCGCAAGCCAAGCTTATGATGCTTCTGTAATTGAACAAAATGTTGACGATAAGATCGAGTCACCTTCAACAAAAGTAACAATAGTGCGAAGTCGATCAGCATACTTTTTCATATTGACCTAAGCCTTCTATAAATTAACTCGTAACTGAGCCAAGACAGTATCGTGCTGTTGAAGCTATTGGAATACATCTATCTGGGTATCCTCAGTGCGATTGACCCTATGAAGCCACAGCGGGTCTCGATCATAAACAACCTTAAAGGGAGTCATACCGATGGAAGTTTGAAAAGCAATGTTATACCAAAAATTTGCCCATGGTAAAAATTTAAGCCATTTTTTAGGGAAATCAAACACAAAGTACCGCAAGTACATCTCAAGACATTTGTTTAAAGCTTCCGTTTGGCCATCCTTTTATAGATGGTATGCTAAACTCAATTTTAATTCCATGCCTTGTAATTGAAAGAGGTGACGCAAAAAAGCACTAGTAAATGTCCTATCCCTGTCCGACACAATCGAGTTTGGAATTCCATGAAGTTTAACAATGTGTTGAATAAAAGCGTTGGCCACCTGGAGGCTATTATAATCAGACTTTAGAGGAATGAAATGACCATATTTAGAGAGCCAGTCAACCACCACTAACACAACAGAGTACCCTTGAACTAACAGCAGAGTAGTAACAAAGTCCATAGAGATGTCCTCCTAAATACGATGTGGAATAGGCAGGGGATTCAATAATCCCGAAGGGTGTAGCTAGGAGGATTTTTCTCTCTAACAGACTACACATCGATGAACAAAATTCTTGACATCTCATCGCATAGACGTCCAAACGAAAAGAGTAGCAACTCTATGAAAAGTGTATAAGGAACCCACATGTCCACCTATACGAGAGTTATGAAATTCAGTAAGAATTCTGTGAATAATGGTCTATTCTTCGGAGGGAATCACCAACCTTTGATGCCAATAAACAACATCATCATGTACATAGTAATGTGACCATTTAGAAGGTTGATCCTGAATAGTTTGAATCAATTATTTTTAGCAGAGGCATTTCGAACCTCTTGTAAAATCTCATCCATAAGAGGGTGTGTGGGCATGGACACAACTATTATATGGACTCATGAAAGTGCATCGACATCCGCATTAGATTTACCAGAGCGATAGTCAACATGAAATTGATAGCTCATCAATTTAGTCAATTAAACTTTTTGCTCAGGTGTTTGAATCACTTGATTATTCAAGTGCTTAAGTCTCTCATGGTCTGTACGAATCATGAAGAAGTGTCCAAAAAGATAGTGCTGAAATTTACTGACAGCTTATGAAATTGCATACAATTCTTAAACATAAGTAGATTTTTTTTTCATGCGAGGACTAAGCTTCTTTGAAAAGAAGGCAATAGGGTGTTCATCTTGACTTAACACCGCCACAATGCCGATACCCGAGGCATTCGTCTCCAGAATAAATAGCTTGGAGAAGTTTGGTAGAGAAAGAACTAGTGCTTGTGTTATTGTTATTTTCAGTGCTTCAAAAGCATTTTGGGATGCTGCATTCCATTGGAATCCCTCCTTTTGAAGTTGTTGAGTTAATGAGGGCTCGCTATCTTTGCATAAGATTTAATAAACCGACTATAATAACTAGTCGGTTGAAGGAAAGCTAGAAGTTGGGTCACATTGGTACGATTAGGCCATTCTAACACAGTTTGGACCTTATTCTAATCCATTTCAACCCTAAAAGTTGAGACTATATGACCCAAATACTCCACTTGAGTTTGGCCAAAGATGCATTGCGAAAGTTTGGCAAATAATCTGTGTTGCGATAATTGCTCTAGAACCTGAGTGAGATGATCTAAATGCAAAGCCTAAGTTGCACTATATATTAAAATATCATCAAAGAAAATAAGGACAAACCTTTGAAGAAATTGGCAAAATATATCATTCATCAAGGCTTGAAAAGTAGCTAAAGCATTAGTAAGACCAAACAACATCACTAGCCATTCATATAAGCCTTGATGTGTTTGAAATGCAGTCTTCTCACGATCTTCAGGCCTCATCAAAATTTGGTGATATCCAGATCTAAGATCTAGTTTTAAATAAAACCAAGAGCCTCCTAATTCATCAACCGTGGGCATAGGAAATGAATCACGAACAGTGACAGCATTGAGAGCTCGATAGTCCACAAAAAACTGCCATGTTCCATCCTTTTTCTTGACCAATAGTACTGGAGTAGAGTACGGACTAATGCTTGGCTGTATGATACCCTCATGGAGCATTTCATCTACTAGGCGCTCAATCTCCACTTTTTGACTAAATGGGTATCTATAGGGTTGTACTCGTAAAGGGCCCTTGCTTGGCTCCAATAATATAGCATGGTCATGGTTACGAGCAGAGGGTAGTTCTTTAGGAGCTTCGAAGACAAACTGGAAGTGTTGCAAAACCTGTTGTAAATCATCCGGTACCTCACTGGGTAATATATTTTTTTGCTCTACGTGATCATTGGTCTTATCCACATTAACGAGAAACATTTTAGAAATGGCATTCGTCTCGCGTAACCTGGCAATGTGGTGAAACTGAGCTGGTTTTGCTCTGGTAGCTTTATATCCTTGAACTGATAAATGAGTTACCGTCGTGACACTTTAAATTTGCGTTAGCATTGAACTATCCAAAAAGCTCTCAAATCAAATACCAATTATAAGGTTGGGTGAAGACAACAAATTATAGGAAGACACCATTGCTATATCCTACCATTGGAAGCCACCTTCCAAGTCATAAGGGAATTTTTGGAGAGCTACAGGAAAAACCTTTAAATATGAAAGTTACCAAGAGTTTATGGGGATGGGTGAGTTGGAGCAGCAGCTAGAAATGATCAAAAATAATTATACTACTCCTATAGAAACTGATGATATAGTGGAGAAGTGTGGAGTTAATATGATGCCAACCCCCATACAAGAACCTACTTCTAAAAATGCTTTAGTCAAGGGAACAAATATATAGGGGGACGGCTCAACAATATTCTTAAAGGAGAGTGTCCAACTCCTGGAGAATATTGAAAATGAATGCAACTAGGACTTGTTGATTAATTGTAGTGAACACTAGGGACAAAATCTCAGGCTTGAACCAGTCACATCTGATACCTCATCTAAGGCTACCACAAAATGCGACATCTCTGAATCTAGAAATTCAACTGCTATAATAACAAACTATGTTGAATTTGTAACACCTATTGGAGGTCCATATGACAACACACCAACTGAGGAATTTTGCACCAAGGAAGTAGGCCACAGTGAAAAATTCCAAACAGTGGAAAGGAGACGATCAAAAAGGGGCAAGGGGAAAAGCTCCACAGGTCAATCTTGTCAACATGTCATTTATAACTTGGAATGTGTGGGGAATAAATTGTCCTTCAAAACTTTTGGCTTTAAGGGACTTTGTCTTTAGTAAAGAACCACTCTTAGTAGCCTTACTTGAAACCAAAATAAATTTAGAAAATCTGAGCAATTTACACATCCTGGGTTCTCAATGGAACATGCTCTCAAACCACTGCCACCACACTTTTGGAAGAATCATCATTTGCTATAAACATGATAAGATCAGAGTAGATCTGTTAGGCTCTAATGAGCAAGCAATGTATATGAATCTTCTCTTTCTGTAGGATAATGCAGACAGGAACATATCTTTCATTTATGCGAGTAACTTTGGTTTTCAGAGAAGACATCTACAAAATAATATCAGAACAATTAGTAGCAACATTATAAAACCGTGGATGATATGCGACGATTTCAACTCAATCCTCTACACTTCAAAAGCTCAAGGCCTCGACAATTTAAAGAACTATTTAGTTGAATTCAAAGATTGTGTCAAAGACATAGGAGTGACTAACTTAAAATTCATAGGACACACATTCACGTGGTGCAATAAACAAACTTCAGCTTGGAACATTTAGAAGAAGCTAGGCCGTGCACTTGTCAATGATACTTTGTTGAATAAATTTCCTAACAGCACCTCCAACTTCAAAGACCCCTTATTCTTGAATCATAATTATAGTAGACAACTTGGTCCAAAAACACATTACATGTTATCCCTTTAGATTTAACAACTACCTTGTCCATGATCCAGGTTTCTTCGAAGCTTACAAAAAGGGGGCAGACCCTTATTACGTGGGCACTAAGCAATTTCGCTATGTACATAAGCTAAAAATCATAAAAAAATGAGCTTAAACTGTTAAAATCTTTGAAAGGATCCACCATATCAACCATTTATTCTACCAGATCAGAACTTGAAGACATTCAATCCAAGATAGCCCTGAAGCCCACAGATCAGTTGCTATTGGACACAAAAAAGCTAACTTTTTCAAAATACATACAAGCTATCAAGAACCACAGTTCTTTGCTTCAACAAAGAGCTAGAGTGAATTGGCTTAAAGATGGTGATAACTGTACAAGCTTCTTCTTCAATTCAATTATAGCAAGGAAAAGTCACAATAAAATTTACTCCATTACCTCCACAGCAGACTCTCCGCTTTAAAGATTCCAAGATATACAAGAGAAAGGCATAAGGTATTTTGGAACTCCCCTCGATACACCAAGTCTTTCAACTGCTTCTCTTACAGCTCCACGAATTGAAGCAAGTCTCTCTTCAAGATCTAGATTTTTTTTAACAAAACCGCTGTTGACAAGGAAATAGAGAAAGTAGTACTTGAAATAAATGGTATGAAGGCCCCAAAGCCTGATGGTTTCAACGTATACTTTTCCAAAACCCTTGGAACATTACTGGAAAGTTTGTAAACATATAGTCCACAAATTCTTCACAAAAAGAGCACTCCTCAAGGAAATTAACAGAACCTTCTTTTGCTTGGTCACTAAAGGCTATAATCCTCCACTTTTAGCGACTTTAGACCTATAGCATCAACCAAATTCCTTTATAAAATCATTTCCAAAATCCTAGCTACTATATTAAAGAAAGCACTAACTCCTTTGATTAGTGAGAATCAAGGTGTTTATATAAGTGATCGACCTATTAAAGATAATGTTCTTATAGTTCAAGAACTACTCAAAGGCTACTCCAAATCCAACTACTCTCCCAACAGCAAAATGGAAATAGACTTTCACAAGGCATTTGACGATATAGGCTGGGATTATTTTATAAACAATGCTTCAACCATTTGGGTTTCTAGATATCTTCATTAAATGTTTAAGGAAATGCATCTCCTCGGCTATATTATCTGTGCTTATCAATGGCAATCTAACTAAGCTGTTCATGGCTACCAAAGGTCTTAGACTCCTATCCCCCTATCTTTTCATTCTTTATATGGAAATCCTCAGCTCAATTATCAAACAAGAAGTGAAGCTAAATCCTAATTTCAGGCACCACTCAAAATACAAAAAGATTGATTTAACTTATCTTTGTTTTACAGATGATCTCCTCTTGTTTTGTAGAACTAAGCTAGATTCCATCCACACATTCATGCAGGACCTTGACAAATTCAAAAGCTACTTGAGGCTGCAGATTAACTTCACTAAAAGCCAATTTCTCATCTCCAAAAGTGCCTATACACTTGAACCACTCATTGCACAATCTACTGGAATGCATTCCATATGTCCTCCACTAATGTACTTGGGACTTCCTGTGACAACAAAATGCCTCAACTTCCTCGAATGCTCACCTCTCATTAAAAGAATTCAGAAAAGAATCAGCTCCTGGGTGAATAAAACTCTATCCTATACGGGTAAGTTACAAGTCTATGCTCAATTCTTTACATATATATTGGAGCTCTCACATCTTCCTTTCCTAAAAAATCATCAAAGCCATAAAAAGATTACTCAAAAACTTCTTATGGAGTTATCTAGATGGTTCCAAAGGTGTAGTTAAGGTAAAGTGGACTGACATATGCCTCCCTAAGGGAAAAGGTGGTTTGAACATCTCATCCATCAAAACCATAAACCAGGCATTGATTCTCAAGAGATTTTGGTGGATCTTGATTGATAAACTCTCACTATAGATTAAATGGCTACATTCATATTTTCTTCAAGGTAGATGTATATGGAAAATAAGTAAAAGCATCTCATATTCACACTTGATAGGATTGAATTTTCTTAGATTTTCTTATGCATTTATATGTAATTTCAATCCTACTTTCATATATTAGATGCTCAATTTGTGTTCAATTTGTGTTGAATCTTAAATTAGATACATTGACATGTATTTAGTTGAAGGCAATTAAAATAATAATAATAACTATGGGCTGCGTAAAACACACAACATTTTAAATGCATGTAGTTTAGATTTGAGATAGTCGGGTAAAAGAGTTTTATTTGGAGGGATTTTAATTGCCAAATCATTACAACAAATAGGAGAGTGTGCCGACAGAGAGCATAGGAATAACACTCAAAAGACTCATTTGTTTGGTGAACTTTGTGCTACAGGTCGGCGCTAGAGGGTAGAAAAAAAAGAAAAGTGAAACAACACTTTTGTTCAACGCACGAAGACTAAAGGACAAGGCTGGAACAATCAAAGGCAGTGGACGTGTGGGGCAGCTGGAGAAATGTAATTGGAAGACGTGGACCAATGATAAAACTAAAGAAGCACACAATTTGACACACAAAGCAGAAGTTAACGCAACATGACAAAGCACTTGTTAAATAAACTAAGTTCAAGACAGCTGAAAATCAAGCCAGCAAAGACGCAAATGAAAGCACAAGCAGGCGGGCGTGCGTTGAGAGCGGATATCAAGGGAGGATTTAATTAGCGTGGAGGAAGCAGAAGTCCAAACAAAGCAAGTCGGCGGGCGTCAAGAAGGATGCGCGAACTGTGGAGTAGATCAGCAGGCATGGGCGTGGATTAGAGAAAATCCAGTTTCAAGAAAATTGACAAAAAGCAACGCACGCGAAGCCACAGAGCTAGGTCTGCGCAGACCTAAGCTAGCAATCTTTTGATGTGGAGGCAGAAGCATGATGATGGAACAGGAGCAGAGCATCACGAGGGGACTCAGATTCAAAGAAATATAAGCAGCAGAAAAACAAAGAGAGGTGGTTGGTCAGTTTTTATCTTCACGTTACAGACACACAAGAGAGTCTGGAGAGAGGTTTTTCAGAGGTTTTCGAGAGAGCTAATTTTTCAGGTTCC
>JAOSBP010000001.1:4848362-4864895 GCA_027563825.1 Erythroxylum mucronatum | reverse complement strand
TTTTATAATTTTCTGTCGATAACATACAATTAATTAGGTTTAAATTGACTGGTAAAAAAATTGGTCCTTGAGGGAGATGACTTTAGAATATTCACTGTGCGGGTACTGAGACGATTCTGTACGCTTGCAGAAATAATCGATCAACACTTCCTAAATCAGTCACTTAAATTGAGAGACATGGTACAAATGATGTCACAAGTAGAGTCGGGAATGGTAGGCTAATCTCACTATGGTTTGACAATTGGTTGGGTTAAGGACCACTCTTGCAGTCTCTCTACACAACTAAGATCTCATCCATCTCTTCACTCCACTCTAGGCTAAGTTCAATTATTCATGAAAACTCCTGGCAAACTCTCCTAATATATTTTACTGGAAAGGCTATCCTGTTCACATGTTAACCAAGAAAACTACCAAATGATCTCTTGAGAAGAAGATGCTTCGAAGTTGGCTGACATATAATTATTTGGAGCAAGGCATTAACTCCAAGACTCTTATATGGCTTGCTATTTAGAACAAGCTCAAGACTTCAAACCGATTGTCTTGCTTGCAAGTTGATAAAAATTGTCCCATATGTCAGCCTCATGTAGAAACAAGCGATCATCTTTTCTTTACATATTCCTTCAACAACAACATATGGCAGTATATTAAGGAAAAATGTTTATGGTCTGATCCAGGGCATTCCCTCATTAATATTATACAAAGACTATCCACTTAGACAACTCACTCAAAACATGACAAACTCATCTTCATCCTTACTTTGAGGTTTTATGTATACACTATGGAGATAAAGAAACTTCATACGTTTTGTAGGTTAATGGATTCCTTTAAATCAAACATCATCAAAGAAACCTGAAAGTTGCTAATTGTGAAGAACCTATACCAGCATTGCACTGCTAATAGTTTATCTTCTTTGAATATCTGAAAATATTCATGCTTGACCTACTCTTTTCTTGACTCTTATTTTGTTTCTACTCCTTACGTAATTTTGTAAGAATTGTAAAAGGGTAAACTCCTAAACATTTTGTCTCCTCTATATTACTTTCATTATTTATTAATTACTACCATTTTCCTTTTCAAAAAAAGCATGAAACACAACAAAGTGAGATGCGAGATGTGAAACAGGACACGTTATAATGAAAAAAAATTATTTCAGTATATCTTTAAGTTTTATTCCAATGAAAATAGTAAAAATATAATAAAAGGTATATAATTAAAGACAATTTTAGATATTTAAAACTATTTAAAAAACATCAATGACTAAAAAATGTACACTTTCATTTTTTGAAAACCTTGTCTTTTAAAACTATTCAGTCTATACCATCATTTTTAAGATTTAAAATCATTTTAAAGAGTCATTAGCAGTACTTTGGAATTTAAACTTTATCTATACCTGTATTTAGGTATACCGGCATATTCATATTTATATATTTATTAAAGTAGAAGCAATGAGAATCTCTTCACTATCTTTTATCACCTAAAATTAATTTAGAATTTGTTTTAGTTTATTTTTATTTTTATTTTTATTTTCAGTTTTAAGTTTTTATTTTTAGATTTAATTAAAAACATGTTTAGTTTGATTTTTATTTTATTATTTAATTTATTTCTATTTTCATAATTTATGACAATCATAAAAGTAACTTTTTGTTTTCTATTTATTTTCTATTACAATTTGATTTTATTATTACTTAGATAAATACTATTTAATTAATTAGTAACAAATGTGAAATTTTATGAAAGTTATAATTAAATTGATCAATAACAAATATTCTAATTTATTTTTAAAATCAATAATTTAAAAATTAAATATTTTAACATGACATTTCACAATTATAGCATAGCATTATTATAGGAAAGGTAAATATTTTAACTTCTTTTACCTATTTTCAAATTCATAGTTAACTTTTCACTAATCTGTCACAAATGCAGAGTTGCAGAGTGGGGTATAAAGGAACATCAATTCTATAATTATTATAACATCAATATCTGTATAAAGTCAACCTACCAACAGAAACAAAGCATTCTTTGGGTTGGTAGCTGTGAGAATGTATGTGTGTTTCGTATAGGTCTAATCAATATCGATGTGGGAGATTTTTAAATATTTATTATTTATATATTTCAACTTTTACGTTTTTCAATATATAGCTTAACATTTCCTTTTATTTCCAAAAAATATTTAAATTAATGTATAAGTAACTCAAGATTGTTGATTTGCAATTCCGATAATGTAAGGTACAACAGCTTAAATTAAAAAGATTAAGGTTAGTGGCAACTAATTTTTAATTATTATAATTAAATGGTTATATTTAATATCCATTTAATTCATAAATTTGTGAAAAAAAAAGTTGCAAATTTTATAATTCGCATTTACGGATCAATAAAAGTTAAAACCATTTTGCAGATTGGGAAAAACTCTTTGTGCTAATAGTGGAAGTTAGTACTTCGAACCTTTTCTCGTCTAATAAGTTTCTTGTTTTAGACATCAACTTTTCTTATTCAACATCCATTTTCTGATCAGGTGTAACACATTACTGTTGATTGTGCTGTTGAAGTATTAAATATTGGGAGTTAACATGTTATCGTCTGCTATATATTCGTATGTTCTATTATGGATTGTTTGATGGACTACATTCAGTGTTAGTGACGGAGGCTTTAGCGGTTTAACAGGCTCTTATTTGGACGGTTAATAACATGCAACACTTGGGGAGTATCTTTACTGATTCTCAACTTGTGGTGCTTGCCATTAAATCACACCAAAATGATCATTCAGAGTTTGGAAGCATTATTAAGGATTGCCAATTAATTTTGGAAAGAAATTCTAATATTTCTGTTTTTGGATTAATCGACGAGAAAATTTGGAAGCTCATGAACTTGCTAGAGTGTTTTGTAATTTTTCTTGTTTGAAAGTTTAGGTGTCTATTCCACCTTGTTTATCTCATTTATATGGTTAATGGAAGTTTCCTTTATCTTTAAAAAAAAAAACAGATTATTGGCTGCCGTAAATTCTGGTCGCTAAATGCCTAGACTAGTCTTGTTTGGAAGATGGCTATAATTAACTTAGATAAAGTAAGGAGCATGGTTGTAAACGAACTTATGCTGATGCTTTTGTGTGTTTCAAGAAGGTCTCAGGTAAGAACTTCATCATTCTTCTTCGTTAAGTTGATAATATGTTAATTGTGGGTCAAGACATAGGTAGAATCTAAAAGTTGAAGGTGAATTTGTCTAAATTTTTTTATATGAAAGATTTCAGACCTACAAAGCAAATTTTAGACATGAAGATAACTCAAGAAAAGAAGAGTAAGAGATTATAGTTGTTTCAAGAGATATGTATTGAACGGGTGCTAGAAATGTTCAATATGAAGCATGCAGCATGTTACTAGCATCTCACTTCAAGGTGAGTAAGTGTGCATGTCTCTCAACAAAAAAGGAGAAAGATGGTATGTCTTCTGTTCTATACTCATCTGCAGCAGGGTCTTTGATGTATGCAATGGTATATATAAGGCCAAATGTTGTATAGGTTGTTCGAATGGTGAGCAGATTCTTGTCAAATTCAAGGAAACTTCATTGGGAAGCAATGAAATAGATTCTAAGATATTTGAGAGGCATGTCGAAGTAGAGATTGTGCTTTAGTGATAGTGAGTCAACTCTAGAAAGTTTTACAGATGCAAATATGACTTGAGATTTTAATGGAAGAAAATTCACTTTAAGTTTTCTATTCAAGTTTGCAAGGGGAATCATCTCATGGCAATCCAAGCTACAAAAATGTGTGACTTTATCTATAACTGAAGCAGAGTATATACCAATTGTGGATGCTTGTAAGGAGATGCTCTGGTTGAAAAGGCTCTCTCAAGAGTTGGAAGTGAATCAAGGAAACTATATAGTATTTTGTGATAGTTAAAGTAATATTAACTTGAGCAAAGATATTATGTATCATCCCCACATAAAGCACATAGATGTCAAATATTATTGATTGAAGAGAAACAATTAATGTTAAAGAAGGTTCATATAGATTTGAATGGTACTGATATATTGACTAAAGCGATTCCCGGAAACAAGCATAAGCTTTGTAGTATGCTTGCTAGGATGTATCTCAAGTAAATGATGGAAAATAACTTATTTTCCCTTTAATTAGGCTAAAGAGGGAGATTGTTGAGTGTGCAAACCTACTTTGAAACTTTTGGTTCTCGTAGATGCCTTTATAGTTTGTGGGGATGACAAACAAGTAAAGATAAGAAAGATGAAGCTCTTTTGGGTAGATAAGTGTAAGCTAACTGTAAGTACACACGCCTTAGTTGATCAATTCTATGGAACTATGTGAAGAAGGACATGAATAGTGGTGACATACACAACCGTGTGTGGCAATCATGTAACTCTCTGTGATTGTATACATTGCAAAAAAACTTATTTTGTGGTAGAGTGCGGCTATAACACTAAAAGTGAGGAAAAATAAAGAGATATTAAAGTAGTGTTGTAATCTCATCATTTTTTTATAAAAAAATTGTTTTAATTGGTTTGAGTGTTTGTTGATTGTTACATCAAACTTTAGTTCAATTATGAAACTTTATGAAACAACTTGTTATAAGGAGAGAGATCAACTTTTGTAAATCTTTATTAAATTTAGTGAATTTACTTGTCAATTTAGCCCATGATTTTTTCTTCTACATTGAAGAGTTTTCTACGTAAATCTTGATGTTTATTTTATCATTAAGTTTTTTATTCTCATGTTAGTTTGCTGGTACAAGTTGAAGAGTATTTTTGTCGATATTTGGTTGAATTTTTTAGAAATTTTGTATTATTGTCTCCTAACAATAAGATACGTATATATAGCTTGAGACCCACATAAATTAATAAATTATGCCACGAGATGTTCTTTTTGAACTTTTTATTATTCTTTTTATACATGTTAAAACGATAGAGTTTAGATTAAATTTTAGTTAAAACTTTAAAGTCTAATTTCACCATTTTGTCAATTTTATTATTATTGAAATGACTAGTAAATTATAATTCTTGAATGATTGATGTGACCATATGATCCTTATGGCTTATATAATTCACAACAAACTCAAGTTTAAGCTAGTGAGCAATCATTTTAATTAGTATACATATACATATCGTCTAAGTTTATTCATTTGCTTTCTCTTAGAAATTAGAACCCATAAAAGAAAAAGAAAAAGTGAGCCATTTCTGGTTTTTGCCTAAGCCTCTGTCTACCTTGCAAGGGGTCCTGAGCTTTAAGTCATGAAGCTGCTGGCTACAACGATTACTTTTCCAAAATAATATGGTTACTATTTAGAAGATAAAACTACAACGGCTATAACCATCAAACCTGTCACCGCCTACGGCCCTTTAACTGTAAAAGGATTTTTAACTCTGTAGTGGTCTCCCTGTGACAGCAGACTAAAGAAACGCTTGCAATATATACATTCTGAATAAAAACTAGAAAGCAATCACATTATTTCTGCCAAAACCTGCATATGAACTTGGCCTGGAGGCAACTTATATCTAATCCTAGCGATGCTCCTCTTTCGAAAATTAAGACCAAGTTCAGTAATTAATATTCTAATAGGCATCTCTCTTATTTTAACCAGTGCAAACAATTAAGTGCTGCTCTTTCAAACAGTTTTTATGTCTGTGGGAAGTGATAACAGTAATCCGTCTTCTCACCCAGAACCCTGATAAGACTCCGGAAATGATCTGGACAACAAAGTGTGCTTCAGCCTAACTATCAGAGCAAAGAGGCCATAGCATGGGATATGCATCAAACCTACTCCCAAGTACCTGTATAGTATGGTGCAGACAGAAAAGGAGTTTCATAATCAGAAAAATTAGCATCCTATCAAATATCAGCGCTGTTCAGATTATTGAAATCTATCGGCGTCTGAAGTCTGAACATGCCAACCATACCAGAAGTCACCATGCATATAGTTCTATATGTGCTCCAACATATTTATGTCTGAGAATTGTCTTACAGTAACAATATGATAAAGATGGATTACATACCACAAGGGAGCATATCGAGATGACAAATCAAGAAATGGATATGGCCACCTGTGAAGAAAAGATATAAACATTATACATGTGTACTAATCTGCGAATGTGTATGCATTGCATATCAGAATGAATATAACGTTACCACATCGAAACACAAATGTGGATGATCCATTGAAAAGTGACAAATATACTTGTCCACAGGATGAAATATGCAATCCGAAATATTGGAAACCTCTGCAAGGATAATATAATATATCAGTACTTGACCATGAAGGTGGGGAAATGAAAAACTACCACCAACAGTAAGGATAAAATGGTCACCAAGCAATTTAAAATGGCATCACCAAGGAGGAAAACAGCATTGATTGAATGCATACAAATGTTCAACTGCAAGTTATAGAGCACAAACAATTAGAAAAAGGTATGAGAGAGGAAGTAGTAGTGACACTGATATTTAAACAACGAGCCTTCTGTGTAGTTCTGTACTTGGTAGCCATGTGCATCATCTAATACTAAACAGATGGAAATATCTAAAACATGAAGGAGAGAAAGTATACTCACAAAATCAAGCCTGAAGTAATTGCCAGTTAAAAATGGATAAATAATGAACCAGAATACACAATCTGTGAGCACTACGGCACCTGCACACATCTGTTTGTAGGTTGCAAAGAAGAAAATTAGAGGGACATTTCAACACTGCGGTGAAGATACCAGCACTAGCTGCATGGAACTAAGAAAATGAACTAAACTCAAAATACTGTAACACAAGAAATTTGTAGGAGGTGATCCTGTAATTCCTGTTGGGAAAGTTTAATACGCAACAAAGGTGTTACATGTCATGTGCATGAATTAATCAAACTTCTTTACTGGAGTCTCAACAAGAAAGAAAATGAAAAAGAATGAAGCAACATATATCTAAGAAAGTATGAATAGAGGAATTTAAAATCGAAGTTTTTCTTATACACTGAAGTAATTGATTGCTTGACAAATATTACCTGAAAAGTAATTTGAAATACATAACCCCATGCACCTGCCTTTTGACGAGCATGTAGTTTACCATCAGCGTTTATGATTTTGGGGGTGTTGATATCTGAAATTTCCCCATTTGAGGGAGCTACATATGTCCCACACTCTGCATCTACAGTCTCACTATCTGCCGAATCAACATCCAATCTGTTGTGGCATTTGAAACATCCATAAATGGACATTGATGATCCAAGCTACATTGAGATAAAGAGAGTAAGCAACCTATGCAATATAGAACTGCAAAATGCTGAAAACATAGAAGTCATCCCAAGTGCTGGTTATCAAATGAGATATATTG
Source organism: Erythroxylum mucronatum (assembly GCA_027563825.1). Lineage (NCBI taxonomy): Eukaryota > Viridiplantae > Streptophyta > Magnoliopsida > Malpighiales > Erythroxylaceae > Erythroxylum > Erythroxylum mucronatum. The sequence goes on along the minus strand of JAOSBP010000001.1, from coordinate 4,857,583 downwards.
ACATTCAAGCATTTGTTTGTGGAGAAGTTGACAGAAGTTTAATCAATAAACGACAAGAATAATGAATAAATAGATTTGCAGAAGAGATTTACCGCAAAGTAGATTGTGACTAAAGTGAACGTCCACCTGAACAGAAACGGAGTAAAGACCTTAGTATCCAATGAGCAGACCGACATCTAGCTTTCTTTCAGTTTCTGTTTTTTAGTTATCAGTTAGATAAACAAGGAAGCCAATTGAAGACATAGCACAGAACCTTTTAAACCAACAATCTCCCCACATATAGCCAAAATCAAAAGAGAACAATGAAGACAAAAAATATACTCTACAAAGGTACTCAGCCTCATGCCAAGGACAACAATGTAGATAGAGAACAGATATGATCCAATAGACAACCAGACTCACGAGCTCAACCAGTAGTCACTTCAGTCTAAAAGATATGAATAATAACCATTTCCAAGGATGACAAGCAATGCACCACATCAGTGATAACGCATATCTTAGTAATAAAATACCATCATTTAAACCACATTCCTTTAAGGGCATACAGAAACAACATAACTTGAACTTCTGAAGAAAATAGTATCCTTTTCATAAGTATGCATGTGAATGTTCATAGGTTTTGTAGTTACTATTACAGAAATTGCCAAGTCATTTCCTATTGAAGAAAAAGAAAATAAGAGCATAAGAATTTTGTGGATGACTTACTGAGTGTAGAAGTAAAATATGCCCCCTCCATCAACAATGGCGTTTGCTGTGATCAAAGAAAACATGACAATAAAAGCAAAAATTCGAAAACCAAGCAACCAAGCAGGATGGATTCCTTTCAAACACGTCTTCCAAGCTTCATCCTTGTACAAAAACCCAGATCTTTTCTCTTGCTGATTGTGTCTCTTATCAGATTCTCGTCTCTTGGACCCTTCAAATTTCCATATCATAATTGCTGCTGTTATCATAGAGATCACAAGAAATAGTGCACAGAGGAAGAACCTCCAGTTCAACCAATAACTTGGTTCTGTGGTATCAGCAGTCATGATGGGCTGCCAGGTATGCTTTGAGTTTGAGGATCCTGTTAACAAACTGAACAAATTACTCAAACTTGCTCTACTAGCTTCCATAGTTTACTGAATTCTTCAGCAACGCTCTGTTTGTAGTGTATACCCAACATGCAAACTATGTATCACCCCAATAGTGGATGTCTCAAAAGATTCAAACTAGTAACAGTTGAAATGAATTTCCATGGTCAGAAATCCAATGTTATAGCAGCAAAGGTTCGTTTAGTGGAAAAGAATCAGCATATTATACTTACAAATGAAAATTCAAGAAAATTCCCGGGTAATTCATAGGAAAAAACCAAAAGAAAAGGACTGGGTTCTGAATAGAGAGGGTTTTCAATAATGACAAAAGAAGAAAAAGAATGTAGAGGATAAGTGAAATTAAAAAGAAACATGCAGAGCTGCAAGCCACAAAATTCAATAACTAAATGTAGCTTCCAAAACAATGTGGTCATGCGAAGACAACTAATTAATTATAAAGGAAAGCATTTCTTCTTCAGAGTAATCAAGTTGGCGTAGAGGTTAAAAAAATCTCAAAATTCAACACATGAATCAACCATCGCAGACGTGCTAAACTCCAATAGTTTCTCGCAGACATATATACACGAAACATCAAGGAATCGATGCTGGAAGCAAGGAGAAATAAAGGGTACATTATATGCATACAAGACTAGACACACACACACACAGACACGCAATAAGAGAATCAGAACAACTACATAATCCTTACTTTACACATGAAATTTACAAATTACGTTAAACCCAGATTAAAGCGTGGCACTTACAGGTATGGGAAGAATGTTAATTAATAAAATTGGGGTCTTAGTGTAAAAGCAAGATTCTTTACTTCCACCGTATCCACTTTGAGACAGACCGAGAAAGAAACAAACTTTCACTAAAGAACAGTGTATTGACCCCCCCTGAGTAACAGAATTTGCAGATTTTCCAAACCCTGAGGAGCTGGAAGACTCGGCAGATAAGAGAAGGGACGGTAGATTGTAGCTTTTGGACAGGTTACCGGGTGTCCTCGTCTGGTTTTAGTAGAAAACGATAAATGGAGGTGGTTAATGATGGGCTGGAGAGTGAGAAGTGGAACACAAACAAGACTGAATTGCAATTATGTTTTTGACACGTCTCTTGGTTCGTTCCATTTAAGCACAAAAGTTGTACGAATTAAAAAGTCAATAAAAAGAAATTTCTGGACAATGATAAGCCCAACATCTCTTCGTGGGCTCTCAAATCCCGAAGTTTCTTGTTGTACCTCTCTTTAACGTGTGGCTGTAATGTAAATAAAAGTTTTGTCTGCTTCAATCAGTTTTAGGTTGTTTAACATACATAGGCTTGTTCTTCTTTACATGATGAGTTAGGATGGACAGCAGCACCATCGGAATGAGGTTTTTGCGGGTATGTCACAAGTAGATACGTGAAATGTTTTTGAGTCCTTGGCTGGTCAATTTGTTTTGTACAAAAATTCAGAAAGCATTTAGTATTGTTGAGTACAATTTAGCTTTGCTGGCTTGCATTGGACAGGATCTTTGTACGTTTTCAGGAAGTGAAAAAGAAATCAAAAGAAAGAAATTGCAAGTTCGAGAGGAGCAAAAGGATAAACAATTGGATTCAATGGAATGTTGGGTTTCTGAAAAATAAACACAGCACTTCATGGGTGGGAAACACTTTTCCTGCTCAAGTATATTCTGATGACTAGAATGGGGGATTTATGACTTAATAGTAACATTCAAACACCACGTGTATCCGCAAGAAATTCACGCAAGATTGCTACAATTCCTATCAGCAATAATTTTCGGAAGGACTTCTGTTTTTGATTTTACTACTCTACTCGTAGTGAGGTTGGAAGGATAGCATGAAATGGAAAACAGCAGGTACGGCCTGTAACTGTGTGGACTCTGGAAAGTTTTCCAATCAAAGTTTGAGGGTACAGAATGGAAGAAATGAAGGATAAATCTTATTAATGACAAATTCTGCAACATATACAAGTGATGTACACCTTAAATAAGCTTGGAATAACCCATATACAAGGCCTTCTCTATGCATTTCTGAAAACAAAGGCAATAGATTAACGTTATATTTGTTTCTGACTCTGGTCCTTGAATTAGTTATATCATTCTCGATCGAGCTTCTCAGCTACCAGATCAACTGGTAATGATCCCAGAGGAACCGAGCCATCCACCTCTTCAAAATAGTCACTATTGTCATAATCATCTTCATCTTCATCTTCATCGTAATTATTATCCTCGTAATCTTCATCCTCATTGTTGGCATATATGAGATCTTCCCCAAAATTTTCACCAAGAGAATCATGCTCAAAGGCTGACAAGGAGTTGATATCACCATCTTTACTAGATAAGACTACAGCAGGATAGGAGTGTTCTGTTGCCTGTGAAACACCTTCAAAGTCCTCTACTTTCCTTAAAAGATCATCAGGATCAAGACTAATCTCATTCAGCAAAAATGCCTTGTTTGATTCAATTGCATGCTTCCATAACAATGTCATTTTGGGGCTTGAACTCACAACCTTAGCTTCACACTTGTTACATTCATTACGAGACATCCCTGAAAATTATGGTAAAAACAGCACTGAGAAATTGAAGTTGCAATAGAATGGACTTGGCAGCTAACTGCAAATGAATCACAAGAAATCAAAGTCTAGAGGATCCTATGCCACACTTAATCTCTTCCAGCAACTGTAAGAATCTCTTGGTATACGACTTGAAATACACCATTTATATCTTCTTGTTTCTTTCATGACATTACTTACGTAAGCTATATGTCTAAACATTGGAGACTCCGCCAACAATCTAAAGATAACAATTAAAAGATAAAATTCAAATAAGGCATTTAAAAGAGGCTATTGCATCAAATGATCAAAGTCAATTCCCTGTACCAGTCAGATGTCTTATGGTGAGAGCCAACAATAAGTGTGAAGAAATAACTATTATTTACATTGACGCTACTCCATCACGGGGATGAAAATTCCATGCCTTTCAGTGCTACAAAAATGAAAATATACCAACTCCGTAAACTCTGGGTAGTGGCATACATAATAAGAGTGGTGGAATTTGCAAGCATAGAATATCAAGCATGTCTCTAAGTAAGCCATGTCACCCCCAAAACTCTGTACCACATACCTGAATCATCTGACTGACTTGGAATATCAACTCCAGCAGGAACTGCACTTGATCGGTATTTGGGATACCTTGGTTTCCAATTGTTTCCTCTCCACATCAAAATTTGCTCATTATCAAATGACAATAGCACACAAGGAACCAATTCCTGTTAAGAAATGAACAAGGACCAAATGTTATGAAGAAGGGTTGAAAAATAATAGGAAATAGAAGGGCATAAAAGTTCTTTTTCACAACCGGTCTGAGGTGCCTTAGATGTACTGCATAACCTCATGGCAATGATTTAGGTACTTTGGCAGTCCATCTCTAATTCATCTCATCCATAGTTAAATTTCCATTCAGCTATTGAAGGAGTTGCAATATTCATTCCATATGTTCATTTGTTCATTGTCAACAGTATTCTTTCCATCTGAACAAAAAAGTAAACTACTTTACCAGGTCAAGGAGATAAAAAGAAAAACTAGAAAAGTTGCGAAGACCTTAAGCTTAGCACCCAGCTTCTTGTAATCACTGGGATTCAACCCCTTACAATCAATCTTTACCAGTGCACATCCTTCAAAAGCAGTCCTAACATCTCTGACCAGGTTAATGTACACTCCATTTTTTGCTGCAAGTTAATGAACAAAATTACCCAATTGCTTAGGAGACGCTACAGAAAAAACAGAGACAATAGACAATCTTATTTTGGCACAAACAAGAAATTAATTTTCACCTAATTTACATATTGGCAAAAGATCCTTTCCTCTAGCTCTTAATTCATCTGCTTCTTCTTTTGTTAAGCCTTCAGGAGCCTCCTGGATAAGTTTTGGATAAACAGGAGCAGCCGGTTTCCAGAGCATCAATGGATACTGTGGACGAGTCCGATAGTTGTAGTTTCTACCTCGAAAAAGATAAAGCACGCCACCAACTTTATGAATGATCTTACCTCCAGTTTTCTCCTGTTATTGCAGAAACATTAGAATAGAATGTTGACAAAATTAAAAGAAGAAAAGAAAAAAACAATCTTCCAAAAGTGAGTACCTCCAAACAACGGCAAACATTATTCATATCTACAGTTGGAACACCCTTACAACGAACTTTACAAACACGCCTCCGCTTCCAATGCGAGTGCACCAGTTCCAACATATTATGAGTCAACCCATCTCTTCCTAAACACCAAATTCACTTCATTAAACAAAACCCACCAATAACCACTTACAAATTTATCATCCTTTTATTAACTCACCGAGATTAACCTGGCGATTATCAGATAAAAATGGCTTTACAAGCTCTTTAATCTCCCATTTTTGCAATGGCTCCCCGAGTATCTCCTCCCTCGACCTCCCTTCCTCCGGATGCCTCCCCACCGGAAACGGCCCTGGCATTTCTACATATTTTACTCCCTTCTTCCCCGCCGGCGGAGGATTGAACGAGTCGAAAAGCGGAATCTTTTTCTTCGATTTCTTCATCGGAGCTTTGCCGGTCCACGGCCGGGGCATCGTTGGAGGAGCGAAAGGCAAGAATGCCGGCTCGCGAATCGCCAACGGCTTCACATTGGGAGTCTCCGAGTAACTGAACTGGAACTCGAACGGAGCGCCAGGGAGAAGGTAGGATACGCCGGATTCGCCGATCAATACGGAGCGCTCGCCTTCGGAGGCAATGATGCCGTCTTTCACCGGTTTGTAGTATTTGGTCCGCAGGTGGGGTTGTTTGAACGCTGGATTTGGCGGCGGTGGCGGTTTGGATTTCCTCGCCGGAGGGGGGTATTTCGGGATAGGAATTGGAGGAGCGAAAGAGAAGTTATTCGGTTCGGATCTTGGTGGTGGCGTTGATGGGAGTGAAGCAAATGGGTTGAGACCTGGTAACGAAGAAGAAGAAGCCATTGAAGGACCTCAATTACCCGCCATTTTTTCAGATATAGATAATGTTGTGAGATATTTTTTCCACTTCCTTCGACGCCGTTTGATGTTGGGCCTAACCCGACCCCAAACCCATATCATTGTATGATCAGCACAGTATCAAAGCAACGGCTCTGATTCCTTCAAAATCATACATATTACGCTAGTGTACAGTACACCCAAACCCTAAACCTGCTAAAAGCCTTCTTATAAAAAACGCCTCTTTACTCAGGTCCTATCTTCCCCGCAGAAGATAAAAAATGCAGATCTTCGTGAAAACCCTAACCGGGAAGACAATAACCTTAGAAGTTGAATCTTCGGACACAATCGACAATGTGAAGGCGAAGATTCAGGACAAGGAGGGGATCCCGCCGGACCAGCAGCGACTGATATTCGCTGGAAAGCAACTGGAGGATTGGCGGACTACAACATCCAGAAGGAATCCACCCTCCACCTTGTACTCCGACTTCGAGGCGGCGCCAAGAAGAGGAAGAAGAAGACGTACACGAAGCCCAAGAAGATCAAGCACAAAAAGAAGAAGGTGAAGCTAGCGGTGCTCCAGTTCTACAAGGTGAGTGATTCTGAAAAGGTGCAGAGACTCAGGAAGGAGTGCCCCAACGCAGAGTGTGGTGCTGGAACTTTCATGGCCAATCATTTTGATCGCCATTACTGTGGCAAGTGTGGCTTAACTTACCTTTACAATAAGGCTGGTGCCGATTAGACTCCTTTTATCATTTATATATTTTCATGTTCTTGTATACTTATTGATTGACAGATATATGCAACATGCGTTTAATTCTTACCGGTATTCAATTGCCTTGTTCAATATTGGTCTAATTGCAGGTCATAGGATATTTCCTTCTCATTACTGATTTCCATGGTTGCTTATAGCGGAGAGCATTTTTCATTAAGAATTTGTCTGTTAAACATCTCTGCTTAAAACATTAAGCATGTAGCGTGGGGAAAATGTGCTTTCTCTAAATTTTACCGGCTATTGGTTCTGGTTGCCTTACTGAAATTTAGAAGCTTTATGACGTCAATTTTTATGTTTTCACCAGATTCATTACCTGGTGTGTTCCGGAATTATAACCTCATCTGCATATCTAGTGATTTAGCTTTATTTTGATTTATGCTAATGAAATTTAAGATATTGGTACCTTTTATTAACAAATTGGATTCAATTACATTGATGAATTCAATCTCAATTTACAAACAACAAACTCAATAATATTATAATTGAATTTAATTTTACTGTTTGGAAGTTGGAACACAATAAAAATGAATTCAATTATTTTATATAATATTTTTACTGTTAACTAAAAAATAATCTTATTAAATAATAAGATTATTTTCTTTATTCCAATTAATTCTAATTTTGGTGACTATAATTGATCTTAATTATATCAAATGTAAAGAAAGTATTCTTAAATAGAAAAATAGATAAAAATAATATATGAAATAATCAAATGTACTTTGTTCAGAAGGATCAAGAGTATAAATTGTGTAAATTGTTACAATTTAATATATAAGTAGTACTCAAGGTAGTATTATATTAACTTTCACAATGCAATTATATCATATGATTTTCAATTGAATAACAAGAATTATGGTATATAAGTAAAAGGGTTCATTGATAATTATAATTAGTGGTTAATATATTATTAATTATTATTAAAATATTATAATTATAGGTAAAATTAATTAGCATTATATGTTAAAATTATTTATTTTTATAATTAATGAAATGTAGTAATAGTCGATAAAATAATAAGAATGGTTGTATTTATTAATATAAAAATCAATAACATGTATTTTTTTTGAGACAAATAACATGTATATTTTTATTAAATTTTAATAGAATTAAAAAAAGAGAAATTTTATTTTATAAAATTAAAATTATTAAATAGCTAATTTTAATATTATAATTTTAAGTGATTTAAATGTTTATATAAAAATAGAAAATAAAATAAAATTTTTCATATTCATAAAAATAAAAATTACAAATATAATTAAACATATTTTTATTAGTTAAAAGTTAAAACTTACAAGTCACGGTAGAGAAGAATTGAATTCAATACTACAATTAAATTCAATTATGAGCATTTCAATCAGTCTGTAAGTAAGTTATTTTTCTTGTGAATAAGTAGCTCCTCAACTTTAAAACACCCAAATGAACTTTGCTTAGAATGATTATTCTAGTGTTGTCTTTGGCATATTTTTTGTGGAATCTCGAAACTGATAGTTCGTAGGAAGGAATCCTAGGTTCAAACTGCGAAAGGGATGTGCAGCTCATAAAGAGTATACCCTTAAGCAGTAAGACGAGACCAGACTGGTGGAAATGGAGGTGGGAACGGCGAGGCCTCTACTATGTAAAATCAGCGTACAAGATGCTCCAAGATTGTGCTTCGGTCACAGATGAAGGTGGATGTCTCTTGTGGCGCCTCCTGTGGCACCTACAGGTGCCTCCCAAAGTGAAGCATTTCTTATGGCGTGCCGTTTCTAATATCCTCCCCACCAAACTTAATCTATATTGGAAGAAGATTGTCGAAGATGCCTGTTGTCCCCTTTGCAAAGAAGCCCCTGAATCCATTGAACATGCTCTTTTGTGGTGCCCTGAGGTTCGCTCCTGTTGGGACACTTTGGCCTTGGTCCGACCAGCCCCTGGGGTACCTCTCATGTGTTGGATCGCTGACACCGTTCTTCATCTCAGCATGGATCATCAGCAGATTGTCATTTTCTGCTTGTGGTGTTTGTGGAATCGCCGGAATGCTGTCGTCTAGGGACAACGTTTATCCTTTGCTCCTGCGGTATTGAGGGCTGTCCACATAGCGTGCTAGGAGTGGGACGAAGCCAATTGCATCATAGGTGCTCCAGCGCAACATGGCGCCAGGGCTGGTCCTCCCACTAGGTGGTCCCCCCCTCTGCTTGGCTAGTATAAATGCAACTTTGATGCCGCGCTGGATGTTTCTACACGTCGTATCTCTTGTGGCAGCTTGATTCGGGATCACCAAGATAATATTATTCACATCTTTGCTCAACTTTTTGATGGTCCTCCTGATCCTACTCTCGCATAAGCAATTGGTATGAAAGCTGTCCTCAGTTGGTTAAAACTCAATCATATACACTGTAATGTTATTGAATCAGATTGC
>JAOSBP010000001.1:4774610-4785187 GCA_027563825.1 Erythroxylum mucronatum | reverse complement strand
CATCGTCGAGCTCCTTCTTGAAAGGCAGTACAGAACGCCTTACATTGTATGGCATCTGGGACGCAGTGTAGGTTCATCATCGACTGGAAGTGCTGTAGGTAATCCAGGGGGTCAGTCTTTCTGGTATACTTTTCGGGCGTCGGTATCATGGTACCGACCGGTGGGAGACTGTCCAGAATCTCAGGAATAAGTGGGGAACTGTATTGTATAAGCGCTCGGCTCCGAACCAGATTGATCCGATCATCCGTGACTTTACCTAGGGCTTCGATGGGATGACGATCGGCCATCGCGCACTGCTGCTGGGCAGAGGTTTGCTGTTGTCCCAGACGAGATTGAAGAATTTGTTGGATCACCAGCTCGGCCGCTTCCTCTATCTGCCGTTGGGTGAGAGGGGTTTGTTGCGGTGTAAGAGGGTTGGTATCCGGGAGATGCTGAGGGTGGAGATGAGAATTGGCCGCAGCGTTATCCTCCAGGGCTACGCTCTGTTCTTCTTGGTCTGAATTTTGAGGCTGCGGGTGATCGTTTGGATGTGAAGATTGTGTGCGAGAGCCGGGATGTGCCGATGGGTGAGTATCAGGTAACGGCAAGACCATCCGTTGCAACGCAAGTGCCGCGACGGCGGCGATATTAGGGTTGGCCGCTGCCGCCTGACTGATCTGTGTGGTTCTGGACGTGGTGCCCTGATGCCGGGCCCCACGGTGGGCGCCAAATGGTTCAGTCGGAATCTGATGAAGTTGAGCATCATTGTTCTGGTCCATGATCTATGCGATTCTGGCTGTGAGATACCTGCAAAACAAACAAAGGCACGTCGGGGGTTGTTTCCCAGGAGGCTCCTCCGACGCTCAAGTCAATATTTTTTGTAGGGTTTCGGCTACTGTAAAACAGAGAAAAATATGGTTGTCTTGTCATACCTGAATTACGGTAGAATAACATCTTATATACCTGGGATTGCCGTTAGGTTTACGTTTTTATGTGAGTCGTAGTGTTTGCATGGGAGTTTAACACCCGATGGGCCGAACGGGCTATGGTCGTTGGGCTGTCGATATCCAAGCCTGGAGCTGGGCCTGGTAAGGCCGGTCCAGCTGACCCGACTAGATTGTTTGATAGTTGGGAAATCTACATCCACTCAGAGGCCTTTCTCTGAAGAGACCTCCGGCTATGTTACAGGTCTTATGAGAGAACCAACCCCAAAAGCTAGCTTAAAGGGTAGGAGAGCTTATAAGCCTATAAATCCCATATCAGTTTCTTTTATTACCGATGTGGGACAATTAAACCATAACATTCCACCAAGCTTCACAGCTCAGGCACCGGTGGGCTAGCTGTGCGCTAAACCTTTTCTAGCCCCAGGCGAACACTGCGATACTAGCGTCACCACCCACGTACCCACGGACTGGCTGTGTGCTAGACCTTTTCTAACCCCAAGCGAACATTGTAATGTCGACGTCACCACTCGTGGGCGTGGCACGAGGACTTGAAGGAGTGGTTTTGGCTCTGATACCAATTGTTACAGGTCTTATGAGAGAACCAACCCCAAAAGCTAGCTTGAAGGATAGGAGAGCTCATAAGCCTATAAACCCCACATCAGTTTCTTTTATTACCAATGTGGGACAATTAGACCATAACATTCCACCACGCTTCGCAGCTTAGGCACCAGTGGGCTGGCTGTGCGCTAGACCTTTTCTAGCCCCAGGCGAATACTGCTATATTGGCGTCACCACCCACGTACCCACGGGTTGGCTGTATGCTAGACCTTTTCTATCCCCGAGCGAACACTGCAATGCCAAAGTTGTGATACCAATGATAGGTCCCAGCTAAAGCTCCTGAAGCATAGATAAAGTGTACTGTTTGAGAAAGAACAGAGCACAAAGTTTAGAATAATTTTCTCGTACTTTTCTGTTCATTGGAAGAGCTTAAATACATATATTTTCTTACCACTCTTCCTAGATTTACGACCACAACTATCGTGCTCAAACCGAAACTAAATCACTAAATCATGTAAGCATAAATAACAAACTTGCATAATAATAGGACTCTAACTGAAAGAAAGACTACACACGAACAACTCCTCCTTTAAACGTTGCAATTCAAGACTTAGTCCAAGTATTTTTGATTTGGCCTAGAAACACGCTGAGATCTCCGTGGTTTATCAGGCTACTAGTGATTAGATGACGAACGACCCTTCGACATCGCATGGAGTTGGACCGTAGGGGTGATTGGGCTGCCCACTGCGGCAACCTCTATAGGAAAAACTACCCAATGAAAGAGGAGTAGCAGCAACAAAAGCTGTTGAGTTTATCAAAAAAGTAAAGTATGGTTCAGAGGGAGAGAGGGAGGGGACAAATAACGAGGCTACGTGGTTTTTTTCATGTGACAAGTTGTCGAAGTAGAATGCACCAATTCTCATTCGAATGAATACAATGTTGTGTTTGTATCTTGTTGTTGACATAAGATTATATTTTATAGTTTTAAGCAATGTTTTAAAAATCAAACCGACATTGAAACGATCAAAGAAAAGATTTGAGGTTTAAACATTCGACTAGTATTTAACCGCTATAAAAATAATACATAAGAAGTAAAAATTATAAGAATAAGTAATGCATATTAATATATAATAAATCTAATAATTTAGACTAATATTAAATTTAACGTAAATTTTTAAATAATAATAAAAATGAAAATTGTATTCTATATTGTCATTTATTTAAAGACTCATAAAAGTTGAAGTATGTTTAAAGAAAGCCAATAGAAAAGTCTCTAATTTTATTTAAACTTTTTTTCAATATCCTTTAAACATACTTTTATAGTTTAAATATTATTCTTAACACATTATTAAATTATCTTCAGTAAAATTACTTATATATATTAATTAAGAATTCAATTTAATAAACAAATTTATGATAAAAATAATAATTAGTTTTTAACAATAATAATTTAAAAATTTTCAAATAAAATATATGGAGATAAATAAAGAATCTAAAATTTGGCAAATATAATTTATAAGTGAGATTAAATAAATTTAGTAATTTTAAAGGATAAAATAGTAATTGATTTTTTAATAATAATAATAATTTAAAACAAAATTTTAAATTTAAATATCAAGAGATAAATAAAGAATATAAATTTTAAAAATATAATTTATTAATCAGAATGTGTGGGAACTGAAAAGAAAAAAATTGATTAAAAATTTAAATGATTTGTGAAATATATCATTAAATCTCAACTTTCCTAGATGCATCAAAACTCAAAAATTAGGAAGAGCTTGAGGATAAATACAGTGCGAGTCCCACATATTATGGTAGGTCTCACATACTTATAATTAAGTGATTGGATCTTCTGTTTCGATTAATCAATTTCTACCCTTTTTTATTAAATGTTATTCACATATTTATATTGGATCTACACAAATGTGTTGACAAAATTAAGTAGCATATGATTGGAACACACTAACGGGAACAAGTTGCTCCAACCCTATAGTTAACCTTTAGCTCAAGAAGAGATGGTGGTCCTATATGTTAAAAAGTTAGGGAATCCCACATGCTTAAAATGATAACTGAGTTTTATTTTGACCAGTCTATTAAAGAAAACAACGAATATAATAATTAACCGGTCGATTGTCAGTAATAAGGGTTATATAATACAAATAGAATTGAAAATTAGGTTAGTTTGTATTTATTTTGATCTAATCGATTGGTCTGGTTCTGTTTTTAAAACACTAATTTTGAGTATTATTTTAAATAATTTTATAAGAGCTTATATTATTTTAAATAATTTTATAAGAGCTTATAAAATTATTTAAAATAATACACAATTGATATCATTGTTATATCATATCATAACTAAATTTAATATTAATTTCAGTATGGTATTAGCAAGAAATGCTTTCTAAGAGGTATACGGTAATCTTCTAGTTGCTATCTAACAAAATTTTAAATTAAAATATGAAAAGATAAATAAAGAATATAAAATTTTAAAAATATAATTTATTAATTAAAATGTGTGAGAATTGAAAAAAAAATTGATTAAAAATTATTTATGAAATATACCATTAAATCTCAACTTTCCTAAATGCATCAAAACTTAAAAACTAGGAATAGCTGCCGAGAAATGCTGGGTGACTCCCTCCAGTATTGTAGGTCCCACATGCTCGGTTAACCATTAGTTAAAGAAGGGATCGTGGCAATGTTATGAATATCGTACTGAACTTAGTACCGAATTGAGTTCTAGTATAATACTATACCAGTATTGTTCAATACCGGATACCGTTTCTAGTAATTTTTTAAATTTATAAAATAGTCCCTAAAATTTTTAAATTTTGCAAAATAGTCTATTGATATATTATACAATTGTACTGTATACTTTACTAGTTTACTGTTTACATCAACCTTATTTTCAAAAATCATAATATTAAATAATAATGACAATTAATATTAAATAACAATAATTTTTAAATATTTCACATATAAATAATAACCACAATTAATATAAAAAAGTTAATCATCATCATACAAATATAAAATTAAGAATAATACAAAGTATTTAAAATTTTACAATAATACAATTTTAATATTTTAATAAATAATATTACATCAAAAGATTCAAAATATCCAATAAAAAAAACAAAAAATATCCTTAAACAATTTACAAAAAGAGTTGATAACGAAGAAACAATCAAGTAAAAGTTAAACCTGAAACAAAAAGATTACAATTACATTACATGTATAGAATTTAACATAAACATCAAATACAAGTAAAATTAAAAGAAAAACAAAAATAAAAACCTGAAACGAAATTCAATCGTCAACGGGAGGATACCCGCTAGAACTACACTGACCCCAGTGATCATTTGGTACAAAATCCTTATCATTGAGAGGAGCTTTATCATTATTATTATTCAAATTTAATGCATCAAATAACATGTCAATGCTTTCCCATCTAAGATTATCTTCCAAATCCAAATCATTCACATCAACCAAATTAGTCAATCTGCCAAAAGATCAATTTTATTAATGGAAATTAGATCAGTTGAACTATTTGTGCTATTAAGACTCATAGTAAACAATTAAATTTAATTATTAGCAATTATAAGAAATTATATCGAAATTAATAATGATAATAATGAAAATAAGATATCTTTCCCGAAGCTTTAAATTGTAACAAACAAAAACTAAGTCATTCAACCTCTTATGCTCCAATCTATTCCTTTTTTTTAGTGGATAAATTCAAATATGCTCCAATTTCGTTCACAACCTATTGCACTCACACATTGACTTAAAATCCGAATCGCAAACCTTTTTAATTCTGGAATACCATTTTCGAATTGATCACACCAAGAAACTGTAAGTTATAAGATAACAATAGTAGTGTTATAAACAAAAAAAGTGATAATTAATTTTCAACAAATAAGAAAAAGGAAATAACTAATACCTGAAGAAAGTTTTCCTCTTTGTCGAATAGCAATCGGCATTCCAAAATCTCAATAAGATAACTTGTAAAGCTCCATTTGTGAGCTTAAAAGATCTTGCATCGCGTCAATGCGAACAATTGTTGTAATTGTTATAAGCATTTCTCTGTTAACTTCAACTTGCTTTGTAAGATCTAGTCTAAAATACACACTAGGATTCAAAAATACCCCAGATGCAATCAATAGAGAAGAAAGTTGTCTTTCCCTTCTCTCATTAATTATTGAAAGATATGGTGTGTATAAAGAAGACATATTTTCATATTAGCCTTGATTGCTTACGTTGCTCTCTCCATAGCATCAAAAATATAACTCATTGTTGGCTTTTCTTCACTATCAGCCAAGCAAAGCACCCTCACCAAAGGCTCACAAACTAGGATAACAAATTGACATTGAGACCAAAATTCTCTATCTTCTAGTATAATATTACAAACCTCTACTCCAACATTAGACCTAGCATGTTAGGATGCATTCCACTTATCACTTGTAAACATTTGTCTTAACTCCTTCTTCAACGAAACAAAAGACTGAAGTGATAAGAAATTTATGGCAAATCTTGACACCGCACGACGACATAAATTCCTACCATTGGTAAATTCCTTTCTCATCAAATTCAATACCCATGCACGATTATAAATAAACTTTGTCACCTTTTTAGCTTTCTGCATTGTCTCATCAATAACAGGAAAATACCTAGGATCTCTTATATTCTCCAGCATTAGGTCAATGCAATGTGCAACACAAGGAGTCCAAAAAAATGAATTATACGTATTATGTAACCTTGTTCTTGCCGCTTTATAAACGGAATCATTGTCAGTAATAAACTGAACAATGATTTCCAGCCCTACTTCATTCACAACTTCATCAAATATCCCAAACAAAATCTTAGTATTTCTAATAAGGTTAGATGCATTAATAGATTTCAAAAACATAGAGCCATTTGAAGAATAAACCAAAAAAATTATAATAGGCTCTTGTCTCCTATTTTTGCAACCATCACATATAATTGAACATCCATAAGTATCCCAATTCACTCTTCTTTCAGTCAAATAATTTCTAATTTTAGAAACAACACAACTTAAAAGTTTACCTCTCAAGTCATCAATTGAAGGACCTTTCTATATTGGACCATAAGAGACTATTGCATCCAGCATAGGTTGATAATAATATGACTGAAAAGCATTGAATGATGAACCTAAATCATACCACCATCTAGCTACTGCCATATTGATATTATGAGCCGCTTCCCTTTATACTACGAATTGAAGGTTGGGCTCCAAGAGTTGTTTATGGTGCAAGGAAACTAGTCACCTGCCTTCTTCTCTTCCTTACATCAGATTCTTCTTGAGCTTGAGATGGAACACTACCAATACCAGTACCACTACCACTTTCGTCTTCAATATTTCCAAAATCACCACGAAAACTAGAAAACGAACTTCCACTACCAATTTCAAAATTCAATCTTTCCCTTCTATCTCTCTCATATTGATATTTATCAAGCAATGTTTTCATCAACCACTTCACATCATGACTTACTTTTTTACAGGATTCCACATCTCCTTTAACCCCAGCTAAATGTTTTTTTAATCGGGTGATTCCTCCTCCTTTCAAATGCTTGTTATAAAACAAGCAAATAGTATGGTTCTTCATATCGGGAACCATACCAGCATGAGCCCAAGTTGGATCATTGTATCTTCCTAAAATGGGTTGATAAGGAGTACTTGAACTTTCTTCCATTTATCTGTACACATAAAAATAAATAACACATAATTTCAGTACATAATATGCATATCCATCTTATATAATATAACAATCACAAAACATTTATAATTCCATTTCCATTTCTAACAATAACCAACAATTTCCAATTCCAACAATCACAAAACATTCATAATTTCATTTTCATTTCCAACAATAACCAACAATTTTCAATTCCAACAATCACAAAATATTCATAATTTCATTTCCATTTCTAACAATTTCCAACAATTTCCAATTCCAACAATCACAAAACATTCATAATTCCATTTCCAATTCCAACAATTTTCAATTCCAACAATTGCAAAACATTCATAATTTTATCAACATTTTTAACAATTTCCAATTCCAAAAACCACAAAAACATTTATAATTCCATTTCCATTTCTAACAATTTTCAACAATTTCCAATTCCAACAATCACAAAACATTCATAATTCCATTTCCAATTCCAACAATTTCCAATTCCAACAATCACAAAACATTCATAATTTCATCTCCATTTTTAACAATTTCCAAGAATTTCCAATTCTAACAATCACATAACATTCATAATTCCATTTCCAATTCCAAAAATTTTCAATTCCAACAATCACAAAACATTCATAATTTTATTTCCATTTCTAACAATTTCCAACAATTTCCAATTCCAGCAATCACAAAACATTCATAATTCCATTTCCAATTCCTACAATTTCCAATTCCAACAATCACATAACATTTATAATTCCATTTCCATTTATAACCATTTCTAATTCCAACAATCACAAAACATTTATAATTCCATTTCCATTTCCAACAATTTCCAATTCCAACAATCACAAAGCATTCATAATTCCATTTCCATTTTCAACAATAACTAACAATTTCCAATTCCAACAATTTCCATTTTCAACAATTTCAAATAATTTCTATTTCCAACAATCACAAAACATACATCAACAATTTCCATTTTCAACAATTTCCAACAATTTCAATTTCCAACAATTACAAAACATTCATAATTCCATTTCTATTTCTAACAATTTCAATCAGTTTCGAATTCCATTTCCAACAATTATCAACAATTTCCAATTCCATTTCCAACACAATATTTGGGCATGTATAGTTTTTCTTTTACAATATATCAAATATAAAAACGTGGTTTATCATTATAACTAACGATTAAAAAGGGAAAAAAGTGTTTAAATAGTTTCCTTAAGTATGTAAACTATGTATGTAAATGGAATTAGATGTAAATGATTTTTTTAATAAAATAACAAATAAACAAAAAAGTAATATTTCATTTATGTGATTTGATCATATATTTGTATATAATAAAAAGTTCGAATATATATTTCTAAACTTTTATTAAAATTGTGAATTTTAGTATTTAAAAATTTATTATTATCAAGTAATCTAATTGAGGATAAACAAGAGCATTCACAAATTAGTATTACGTCACATTAAGTTTCATCGACTTAGTTTAATGTTGAACACTTAATAGTTAATATGCATTATATTTTATTAATTTTTTGAACTTAAAAAGTGCACTCAACATAATTAGAACGAATAAACATATCTATTAAAGTGCAAGGTTATATTACAACATTTGAATGGTGAGAATGAGATAGGACAACCAATTAACTTTTCTTAATACACACTCATTTAAATTTGTCCAAAGAAGTAAAAGATAGGTTTTCGGTAGTTTAGAATATATAAGTTGCATTTAACTTCTAACAAGATAATTATTCATAATTATAACATAAAATTAAGGCATTTCAATTTATAACCAAATAGAACAACAACTGATATAATTCTATTTTCAATTTTTAGATTACAAACAGTCAACTGTATAATTCCATTTTCAATTTTTAGATCACAAGTAACAAAACCCAAAAATTATCGTGAGCATTCAACTTCAACAATTCAATTCCAAAATCCAAAATCCAACATCCAACCTATTCCTACACACCCAACTCCAATACCGTGAGTTGAGCATTCAACAAATCTATTATATAATTCCATTTCCGTTTTTCACATCACAAATGGCAAAACCCAAAAAACACCGTGAGCATTCAACTTCAACAATTCAATTCCAAAATCCAAAATCCAACCAATCCAATCAATTCAGATACACGCAATTCCAATACTGTGAGCATTCAACAATTCAATTCCCAAATCTATCATCCAACATTCACAAATCCATCATCTAACATAATAAAAAATGCAATTAAGTAGGAAAATTTCAAAAATAGAAAAACACACACCCATAAACAAATCACGGGGATCGCGTCTTCGGGTTGTTGGTTCGGGTTGGTGACGGATGGTGCAGTGTGCTTGAGCTGCGAAGGCGACGACGTGGTGCGATGTAGAGGGCGGTGGCTGAAGTAAATCACTTGTTAGTATAGTCTTTACGTACAATATACAAAATGCACAAGAAGGAGGGGGTTGAATTGTATATTCTTTTTCGTGAATACAAGCCCCTTTGATATGTCTTTCAAAACTAACTTTTTCAATGCTATTAAGTGAATATCACAATGTTTATACGAAAATATCTTCGTGATTAAATTGAAATTGAATTCTATATACTTGTATAAGAACAATATAAATTAAAGTAGATAGTTAGAAGATGGACACGGTGATTTTATCCTGGTTCACCCCAAACCTTGGGCCACGTCCAGTCCTTAGAATTCTTATGAGATTTCACTATTCTTCTCGAAATGTACAAGTATTCTTTCTCTACAGAGCCTCTTCAGGTCTCTTATACTAAGTATTATTTTCGCTCTCTTAGCCTCTTCAGGCTCTCAGCTTTTCCTTTCTCTCAATAGAAAGATCTTGCGAGCTTTGTTACAGTAAAGATTGCTCTGGTGCTTTGTACAACGAATACAGAATTTTGGTAAAGTTCAAAATACTTGTTCAACAACAACTAGTTCAGTCTTTGACTTCGACTTGTATTTATAGCCTTCATCTCTAACTGCTTCTTGATAACTGCTTCTTGTTTCTTGTAGAAATCGTTATTTAGTTGAGTTCTGTAACTAACTCTAACTGACTAACCGTCCGACGTACTATTATGTCTTTGTCTTCGTATCATCTATGTTTTTACTCTTCTTCTACGTTTTTTGCCTTCTGTGTTTTCTTCCTTCTGTGTTTTGTCACGCTTCTTCTGTGTTTTGTATCTTCTACGCTTAACACACTTATCAAAGCAGTTCATTTATTTCTAATATTACTATTATTTGATTGTCACCTGATCGCGGCTCGTCGTTCAATCCTAAGATCGACCTTGGAAACCGGTCAAAAACAAATTATACCAAGGATTGCAGTGTAGTGTGCAACCTCGGGTCGTCTCACTTTTTGGAACCGATGGAAAATGGTTTAAAAG
>JAOSBP010000001.1:4756181-4774510 GCA_027563825.1 Erythroxylum mucronatum | reverse complement strand
AATAATCATAATTTTAATTTAATTTATAAAATTAATTTAATAATTATTAATAAATATAATTAAATTTAAAATATATAAATTTTATTTAATAATTAAAAATATATAAAATAAATATTAGTTTATAAATAATAATTTTAAAATTATTTATTTTAACAAATAAAATATTTTTATTAATACTTTATTAATAAATATCATATAAAATATTAAAATAAATTTAAATAAAAATAATTTATTTTAAAGTTTTATTTAATTTATAATTATTCTTAGTAATAAAAATATTTATTTTTATTTTAAAAACAAAAATTAAAAATTCACAATAATTATAAAAGTTAAAGTAAATAAAATAACTAATTAAAAAAATTTTGAAAAAAGAGGGGGGAAGGAGAGGCGGGAGGGAGGGGGCAGAGTTTAAATTTTTTTGAAAATTTTGCAAAAGGTTCCCATATTTTTTAAAATTTATGGTATCGGCTAGTATTTAACCGGTATTTTGAATACCGACCAGTACCGACTAGTACCATCCGAAACTGGCTGATATCGATCGGTATTTAAACCCGAAACAATCGACCCTCCGTTTCATACCGATTTTGCTCCAGTATGGTACGTACCGGCCGGTATGAAACAATATCTACATTCCTGATTGAAACTAGTCAAGGTTTCAATGGTGACACTAATTTTGTTGACCGAAAAGGTGACTGTAAAATGATAATATTTAAATCAGCACAAATGTAGGACAACAACGATACTCAAAGCCATTAA
Organism: Erythroxylum mucronatum; assembly: GCA_027563825.1. Lineage (NCBI taxonomy): Eukaryota > Viridiplantae > Streptophyta > Magnoliopsida > Malpighiales > Erythroxylaceae > Erythroxylum > Erythroxylum mucronatum. The sequence continues at coordinate 4,773,754 of JAOSBP010000001.1, read as the reverse complement.
ATAATATCTTTGCTGAAAATCCAGTCACACATATTATGAAACACCTGTGGGATGAATACATAATATATGCAACTAGACCTCCACATAAAAGCGATCAGAGTATAAGCCATCAATTCTCATGACACTACCACCTGTGGGCAAATAGATCATTCAAGCAACGACTTTCCTCTATTCAATGCCTTTATGCACATCTCAAAATCTCATGTAAGGCCAACAGCTGTAGGCAGGAAACATTCCCTAACATGTAAGCAGAACAATTCGCAATACTGACTCGAAAGGCCACTGTGGTGACTACATCCTCGTCAACACTCAACAAATCCATAAACACATGGGATACATCTTTATGTTATCCTCACATTCTTTATGGGCATATGATATGTGACAATGTAACATTAATAAATGCAAAAATTCGAATGCATAGTCTCATTGTAACACACTCGTGCTGAAGACATTCTCTGAAAACTTCATTTGAGACTTTCGTGAAGGAAAAATCTCAATAGAGTGACTATCGTGCATCACCGGACACATAACTGACCACCTGAGACAAGAGAACCTCATGTATCTCCCTTATGGCAAGTTCGTTGCACAAAAATTCATTCAAAAATGGCTTCAAATTGTCTCAATTCTTTTTTCTGAGTGATTATCAAGCAATCCCGAACATTGAATATGAGACCCGAGGCACGAAAACTTGAAGTATCTCCCTCATATGATGTCTGTAGCATCAAAATTCACTCAAAATCGGATTCAGAATACCTTAATTCCTTTTCTAGAGTTAAACTTTAATTTATTACTAATGTAATAAATCCATAAATATGGAAAAACTCACTTTATGAATTTCTCGGACCCGAAAACTGACCCAAAACACCCGGGGATACCCTTACAAGAAATCTAAAATTTTTGTGTGTTTTTTTGAAATACTGTAGAAATTCCATACGGATGACGCTAGTATGATGTCAGCTGCGAAACGCGTCACCCAACGATGTGTCTCAACAGTGAACGGCGCCTGTGTTGCACTCTCCAAATGCGGGCCCATGCACTTGTTTGATGGCGCTTGCATAACATGTGCTGACACGTGGCGTGACACGGTCTACCCACGTGTTGACCGCATGTCTGACACGTACACTGCACCTGGTAGACACACCACCCCTCGGAGTGGTATTGTGCACCGTCGGGTGCCTGTGGCACACCCGCCTGAAAGTCTCCGTCGTCCCTGCTGGAAAATGACAAATTTCGGTGAGTTTCGAGCCAATTTTTCGAGCTCCTGGGCTCGTTTTCACCCTATTTTTCAAGGCTGAACATATGTATACTACTTTCATTCAATAAAAAGCAAGAGAAACCCGAGAAACAGAAGTTAAATCTCTGAAAACCTTATGGAGAGAAAATCAAAAAATATTTTCGTTTTTAACCACCCGATCACGTTGTCTCTTTGATACCACGTGTAATACATTACGGTACCTTAATTACGTATCCCGAATTGAACGTGAAAAGGCAAGAAATGAAGAAATGCGAAAAATACCTTATTTCGATTCTATAACTACAAACGAGCTTTCTAAAGCTGAAACAAGCGTGAATCCACCGCCGTCTTCACGGGAACTACTCACTAGGACGCGAGTAAGGTCTTACTATAGTTTTCTCAAAACGGAAGCTCTTTTAACGGGTCAGAGAATCCTTACTTACTATCCATTTTTCACACGAATTTTGACCCATTGATTTAGATGATTTATTAGGCCACTTTATTATCTTTATCTGGATCAAATTACTTAACTTAATCGATAAGTTATTAAAATTCAAAAAATGCAATTAATAGTTGTCCAACTTTATGAGAAATGACATATATATATATATATGTATATAGTTTCATGTGATAGTTTATCTTAAGATCAGTTATAAAATATTATTTATGAAATTTGAAAGATAAGGACTAAAGATTTGATATATATGTTCTTTTTACATATAATATAAATAACATATTAATTTATTAAAAAATAAAAGAATGAATAAAGGGATTGTTTAATGTAAAATATTTGAATAAAATATTTCTTAAAAATGGATATTTTCAAAATATTACTTTAATATTTAGACCATTAAAATGACGTTGAAGTGTTTAACATTAACTTAAGATATTGAAATTCTTTTTAAAAATAAATAATTTAAAGACCCAATAAACTTTTCAATATGACATTCGCTTAAAAATAATTCATAACTTCTCTTTAATAATATTACCTGACAATGAACCGATCTATTGGTTTAAATTCAGGTATTTTTAGCCAGTTGATCCATAGGCAAGTTTTATGTTCAGTCTTACCCGAAACTCAACTATTTTTAAAGCTAAATAGCATCATTTTATTTAGAAAAATTAGACTTCAGATAAGCCTAAACTTCAACAACCCAAACTCGAATTTAATAGAAAAAGGTACAATTTACACTTTCAATTAAAAAAAAAATTGAACAGAGTCGACTCACTACCGTCCTTACCTTTAGTTTTAGAAAAGAAAGAATACGAAGATTGAGGAAACCTTAATAAATTCATGTAATTGTTTAGTCAAACATAAAAGTAAGAAAATATGGTGAAATAAGAATTACAAACCAATGAGTAGAGAGAATATTATGTATAAACATTATTAAAGACTGAGAAGTTTCTCCGCTGCATTAAAAAATGTCATCCGTCAATATAACCATCTACATTTTCCTACCTAATTAGCAACAAGTTCTTCTTTAGTTCCCATACTTCATGGGAGCGAAATCAATGGTAGATAACCTACATGACATGATTTATAACATAAATCATTATCGATCCTTAAGTTGGAAACTTCTTTTTTAAATGAAAGAATCCGCAGTCGCTATCTTTTGGATATGTACTGATTAAATTTTTAGATTGACAAAATAGTCTGTATATTACACCAATCAGGTACTCCGCACTAGACAAACCGTATACAACAGACTCGATCGAGAAAGCGTAAATAGAGAGATTCAAACACAAGATCTTTTAGTCTCATACTTCCCACTTCACTAACTCGATTGGAAACTTTCTTAATCTTTGAATCGGGCCAAAACTACCTAGCCTATTTAGAGATTGAATCCGATTTCACTTCCTCTTTCCCCACCATCACCGTGTGAATAATTTGTCAAAAAGAAAAAAGTCGTGAAGTTATGTCAATGGTTGCAGTCCATTCTACCATTGTTCATGGGGTTGATTCTAGACATGGACCCCATCTTTGGTAACATAGCCTCTTGGATGGACAGTATTTGATCTGTTCCATAATTGCCAATGAACAGTTGCGTATCTGATTATATAATTAATGGATGCAAAGAATTAAAATGGCATTAACGTGGGTTGCTTAAATAAATCCCGGGAATCGTGGACCATTGCGACTCGTCGTTTGCTCACCCGCCAAAATTACCTGCCAAAAGAACCACCGATGTTGCTTTGCTCATGTGGGGTTCACGTTCAGTGTTTGTACATCGTTCGTCCCGCCTTTTCAAAATGTATAACGTGGCACGAGGAGTAAGCATATCCAAAGGTTTGACGATTCATTTGATGGTAGTAACTTTGGGGATAGTTTTGGAAAGTGTTGAAGAGAAGAAGTTGTAACGTTGAAGGTCTTGTGATGATAAGTGTTGCAACCAACTCTGACATGCTCTCATGATCCTCATGACATATTAAATGGTAGGTGATATAAACGTCTAAGCAAGCATAATATGGATTTGGACAATCCATATGGGGACAATGTAACCGATAAAATGGGAATTAATAAGACTTTACATAAGGAAGTAACGTGCAAGAAGTTGTAATTCGGATAAAACCCAAGAAAGAATAGTTACATTTTTACATCAAATCCAACCTAAAACACAAAACACAGACTTTAACTTAGTGTTAGAAGAAGTTGGTAAGTGGTATTAGGAAGCATTTTGTTAAAACATAGTTTTCTTGTGCATATTTGGAGGTTGCAACTACTGCAAGCCCAGGACCAGGACCAGGACCAGGACATTGTTTAGTATCTTCTGTTCATCAAGCTAGTAATTGGATTTTACAAATTCAAGGAACAGGTTAAATCTTCTAATTAGTGATTCGTAACATTAAGCAAAAGGTTAAAACAAAGTTAAAAAAAAAAGGAAGACATGTTTAGGAGAAGAAAAGCATTGGAATTTATGGAAAATTTAATAGATATCGGTTTGCGTAACCACTAGATAGATAGCAGTAACCAGTCTGCCACTACCACCATTACCAACTTTTTTTTTTGTTCAATCATTTACTATTCTAATTCTGTTTCTTTCTTCAACCTCTCCTTTGCCCTCTTTCCCTAAGCATGTCTTGCACCTTCTTCTGTTTTTATTCTTGAATTATTTCTCTTTCTCTTCGTTGGTTTTTCCTTTTGTTTTTTTTCTTCTTCTTCATTTTGTTGGGGTGTTGAAGTTTTAGATCCTAGATGATCGGTTGTTCTGTGTGTTGCAAGAAAGATGCAATCTTTGACATGGCTGTTTTAAGGTTTGGGAGATGTTATGATCGATTTGATTCTGGGCATGTTTTGTTCTTTCTGATTTTGGGTTGGGATTGAAAGATCTCAAGGGACCATCTTTGCATGTGGAGGAATCAGATATAGAGGTAATTTTCTCAATCTGGTCTTTGTTGGATTTTCCATTTCTGAGTGGATGCTTGTGTTTTGTGTGCTTGTTTCCTGTCTGTGCACTTTGATGCTACTACATTCATGTGTATCTTTATGAAGATCTAAACCTTTTGTGTTCTTGGATATGGTTTTAGATTTATCTTTGCATTCCAATTTTTGCTTCCACAATATCTTTTTTCCTTTCTAAAATTTTCTGTTGAAATGCTTGCTTGTTTCCTTTTTAGCATTTATCCCTTCTATGTTTCATCATTTTCTTGGATTGCTATCTCGTGGCCTTCGTTTATAATTGTTTCGCCTTCTCTGTGCAGGTAGGAACATACCTTACTGCACCGTATTGCGAAAGCATTATAATTTATGTAGATTAAGAGTATCGGACAATGTTGGGCGGTAACAACAACAATCCTCTTCTTCCCGTTTTCGCGGACGAGAATCGTATTCCTTATCAGGCTAATGCTTCAAGTCAACTCCAGTTATTTGGCAATTGTGAGTTATCATTTCATTTAGAATCCATTTGATTTGGATTTAGAATTGGAGTTTCAATTCCTGTATATAAACGTATTTTTACTGTAGTTAAAATTGGGTTATTCAAACTAGTAATGTCCATGTCCTTTAAATTTGGATATCTACAAAATAACTGCTTTTGAATTCCTTTAGAATAGATAAAGAATTGGAGTCATTGCATGTCAGGACAACTCAGCATCCAAATCCCTGTAAATGTTGAAATACGGGGGTAGTGAGTTGATTGATTTTCTTTTGGCTGAAAAAGAAGAAAAAAGAATCATAGAATTGGTAGCTCAAATTGGGTTCAAAATGTTGTCATTTAGAATCTATGAGGAATTTATGAAGAAATGGTAGAAGGTTTAGTGGTGGGGAAGCTGAAATGCTGTGAGGTCTCCCTAAAACCCATTCCCATTCTTGGATGGAAGATGATGAAATTTACGGGAACTGGTAGTAGTACTTTTCGAAGTTGGTGATTGTTGTATTTTTCAAAGTTGCCAAGTTTTCCAATAGATGAATAAAACATCTATTGGAATATACCTTCTTGATTTCAGAAACTGGATAGTGGCAATGGGTGGGTTTATTTTGTATCTATGAACAAGCATGATGACCTAAACTGAGAACATTTTCATTTTGACATATGATATAAGAAACTCTCTGTGGCTATACTTGTAGGTTTTTGTGTTTCTTGTCATGTCTGTTCATAACATGCATGGTGAAGCTGTTGCTTTTTATGCTGGGTTCACTTGACAATGCATTTGCACATCGCTTAAAACTTCCTTAGAATTAAAGCCAAAAAACTGGGCACATTTTTTCTTTGTCTTGTTTCATTGCATATTTCTACCATCTTTCACCTATCATCCTCTTACTACCTTTACCACTCTTTTGGAAAAGGTTACGATGAAGCTGTCATCAGAACATTGTTATTATGTGTGAAAAAGCTCAACAGTACTTCAGTGGGTTTGGTTGCTGGTGATGTTACCATTGTACTGCCTGTATTTCTTAGTGATTGCCCAAATTGGTAACCCTTGCTTAGAAGTTATAGGGGACTGCAATCAGTGAGGCATTTCATGTACTCATCATGGGCTAAATCTAATCTTTCTGTCTTTTTAATTAATTTGAAAACATTCTAGTACATTCTTCCTTGTATTTCTCACAGTGTCCTCATAAGTAGCTGTGTCTTTGTTGGCAAAAGCGTATAAAGCTTAAGAAATTATAGGAAAAAGTCTAGTTTTTCAAACTTTCTATTGTCAAGATTTAGCGAATCAATGAGAGCTGCTTCACTTCTTTGTTCCTGGTTCTGCATTCTCTTCACTGAATTAATTCCAAGTCTCAAAAGAAGAAAATTTTGAAATAAAAAGGTAGAAGCCGCAAAGGTAGCCGAGTGATCTTTGCTTTTCTTGTTTGTATCAGTACCAACTGGATGCAGCATTAATCCAGTGAATTATTTTGGTAATGAAAGTGTTAATCCCATGCTTCGAGCAAACAAACGATCCAGAGAAACAGAAGATTTCAGTAGACAACAAAAGCTGCAGATGTCCTTAAATTTTGAGGTTTGTCAAGATGATGCTGACCGATCACTGAGCATCCCAAATCAAAACCCTGTGTCAACTGGTTTAAAACTATCATATGACGAGCGTAATTCATCTGTGACATCTGCAAGTGGAAGTATGACAACAACACCGGCATTTGTTTTGTCCCTTGGTGACAATATAAGGACCGAGCTTGATCGACAGAAAGAAGAATTTGATCAGTATATCAAGATCCAGGTTCTTTTTTGACTTGTGATCATTTTGCACCTACCACGGATTACCTTGTGATTTTTTGACCTCATTTTCATGATTCATAGAGAAGTAAACTTGGTTATGCACGCTGTTTTGCTTTTTGCTGCCTCCTGTACGAACCTGAATCATCAATGCTTTACAGATTGTGAAAGTCAAAATCACCTGCATTCTGTTGTTCTCAGATTTTTTTTTTTGGATAACTTGTACTGTCAAATATAGAATTTCTGTTACAAGGACCTCATGTTATGAGATAGAGATACAGAGAAGTAAACTTGTTTATGCATGCTTTTTGGCTTTTCACTGCCTCCTATAAAAACCAGAATCATCAATGTTTTACAGATGGTGAAAGGCGCAATATTTCTCCCACATGCATTCTGAAGTTCTCACTGTCAAGAACTCTTTCTGTTAACATTTGCAGATGGTCCAAAATGGGATAGCTCGTGCTCTCAATATAAAATTATCTGTTACTAGGACTTCATTTTGATGATTTATAGGGAAGAATTAAACTAGTTTATGCATGCTTGTTCGTTTTTTGCTGCCTCCTATAAAAACTTTAGTCATCACTGCTTTACAGATAACGAAAACCACAACGCTTTTCCCACATTCGTTCTGTTCTCACACAAACTTTTCTTTGAAAATTTGTGTATAGTCCAAAAATGGGATAATTCATGCTTTGAATATTAAATTTATCTGTTACTAGGACCTAATCTCATGCTATAATGGATGCTTGCCACACATGCAGGAAGAGCACTTGACTAAGGGGGTAAGGGACATGAAGCAAAGACATGTCGCTTCTTTTCTTGCTGCCCTTGAGAAGGGTGTGAACAGAAAATTGCAGGAAAAAGATATTGAGATAGAGACCATGAACCGTAGAAATAAAGAATTGGCTGAGAAAATAAAGCAGGTGGCTTCAGAGGCCCAGAATTGGCACTACAGGGCAAAGTACAACGAGTCCGTGGTTAATGCCTTAAGGACCAATCTCCAGCTGGCAATTTCACAGGGTGCTGACCAAGGGAAGGAAGGCTTTGGGGACAGTGAAGTTGATGATGCTGCTTCTTACATTGACCCTAGTAATTTCTTGAACATTTCTGGAGGGCCTGCAAAGCTGCTCTCCAGGAATATCCAAGGCTTGAAGGAACATATGACCTGCAGAGCATGCAAAGCAAGGGAAGTGTCCATGTTGTTAATGCCATGTAGGCATCTCTGTTTATGTAAAGAGTGTGACATACTAATCAACATTTGTCCCGTCTGTCAGATGATCAAAGCAACTAGCGTCGAAGTGTACTTGTCATAAACTACAAAGTAAATCGCCCAAAGTTACATACAATTATGTGTGATATTAAACACTTAAAAACAGTCTTTCAAGAGCTTGAGCTTGTACACGGAGGAAAACTTGAAACTTCCGTGAAATGAAGTTTGGCAACTTCTGTAGCTATATTTTCAGGAGCTTCCGACTGACTTCTTAAGTCCTTGCTCTCATCCTGCGTTAATCTGTCTTGTGTATATGATGTTCACACTATTATTAGGTTATGACTTGACTTGGTTCTTCTATGTTGGTATCTTCTTGCGGTTTAACTGAAAATCATCGTACTGATGAACCAAACTGAAAAAAAGGCGGCGGCAAAATGCTGGCTGCAAGGTCAAATAGCTAGGTGTTATCGTAACACTAGCAAGATCATCTTATTAGTCAGCAGTAAACTTTGACCAAAGACATATGAAAAGGTATATTGAATGAATCAAAGTTATCTAAATCAATGAATCAAGGTATCTAAATCAAGACAGATCAAGCAGATCTGAGTTTCAGTTATCTATGACAAATTGTTACTACATTAATCGACTTGGCTACAATGAGTTAGATCGATCATATGTGTGTTTGGATAAATCAATTACTTAATTATGCTCAAAGACCGGATCATGAGTGGACTAGACAATGAAGGTATATCGGTTAGACCATATATAAAGTGGCTTGAAACATTAACAACCATCACTTTGAAATGAAGATTACGAGTAATGTAATAAAAGTAAATGGCATGAAACAAGAAGAAGCAACCATAAGTGATTTAATGATATATTTTTAACATTTTTTTTCACTTAGTAATAAATTCAGTATCAACCACCGATAGTGAGTTTAGTAGCCTACGGTTGCTTTCTTACGTTTCTTATGTTGAGTTGTGGTTTTTGATGCATTTTAGTGTGAACATATAATTCTTGTCAAAGTCCTTGTAACACTAGGAAAGGCCATATGCAATCTATCCCACTCAATCAAATGAAAGAGAAGAGACACTTTGCATAGTCAAGTCATGATTACCCACAATGAGCATAATTTTCCAATAGGAATAAAAAATCTGCTTTTATGCCTCAATCCTTAAAATTTCAGTTGGTGAAGGATAAAGAGAAACAGGAGAACACTGACAAGTAACTGTTAATTCTTGCGCCATCTCTACTGCCTCACTCGTGCTACATGGAATTCATATGGTACAACTTCTAGCACAAATCATTACAAGTGTGATTAGTAAAATCTAATAATTTGATATTTACGTTAGAAAGACCTCAGTAGTTTAGAATGCTGCATCTGTTGACATGATTTGCTTTTATCATGGAAGACCAGGCAAAAAGTTACCAGCAGCATTATAATATTGGGAATTCAATGATCTCTGCATCGTAAAAAGCTCCCTTAGATTCTTCTTCTGCCGTCCACTCTTGGTTTCTTTGATGCAGGCCCAACTTGGGAATGCTCAGTACTTGACTGGATCTGGGAAAACGAAAGTTTTGTTACTTTGTGAAGTTTTAACACCAAATAATCTAAAGGAAGGCCATCACGTGGTAAAGCTCATCACCTTATTGAGCTTCTCCCTCACCAATCTAACTGTTTGATTCATAGATTCAGATGGAAAATATTCCTGCGACATTAAAAAATGTGGACAAGCAAAATGAAGATAACAAGCCAAGCCCCCACAAAACCACAAAAAATTTCAATCCAAAATTTCGGTGCCTTGTTCCGAAAAATTCTCACGACTTCAGGAACTCAAAAGGAATCAAATGAGAATCTTCATCCCAACTTGATCAGCAACTCCAGTAGAGAAGTAAACGAGATTATCCTTATGCAGCTTAGTTAAACTTAGGTTTTAGCATAAATTTAGCTTTTTTATTATTCAACTCATGGAAATATATACACAATAAAAGCTAATGACTGTCTAATTGCAAATGAATTTAGACCACTCCTTAAATCAAAGTTGAAGGCATAACAAAATGGTTTACAAAAATTTGTTAATAAGCAAAAATCTTTAGAAATGAGCTTATAGGAAGTAAGCACAAACCTGGTCAGAAGAAACTCTTGAGATAGGATGAACATTAACCTGAGTATTATGCTGGGATTTTCCAGAGTCCCTAAACAATAGATTATCATAGCTTTCAATGTCAAAGCAATACAAATGCACCTCAATATGGTGGGATGAAGCAAAACTACATCCTACCAACATAGCTCATGGTTCATCTGCTGAGGACCATCATGAGGTTGAGAGGGTGCTGCAACTAAACAACCCTCCCTTGAAGCTCCTGATCTATTCACTTGGGAGCCCTTCACTCTTCCAGCTGATAGTTACATAAATATTGTTAGATTCTATGTAAAATGTGATAACGATTCACCCAACAGTGTCAAATTTTTAATTCTTTCAATCAAGATCTTAACTTTTTAATGTAACTTAACCATGCAAAACATTTCTTCCGACAGAAAAAGAAATGATGTGATAAAAGAAAAGAGAATCATTTTGACACATGATTCTCTTCTTGGAATTACACATCATCTTGTTTTAACGAAAGAAATATTTTGCACTGCTAAGCCAGATTTTCAGAAAAAATTAGGAAGTTGACTGAAAACAAAATAAAAAGTTTATTAATGTGAAAAATTAAAAAAACTTGATACTGAAATAACCGTTCACCCAAATAACAATTAGAACTTTGCTAGAGATACTAATCAAGAATTTCTCGGCCCAAGCCACAGGAACTCACGGTTTAATCTTGCAAGTACTTCCCTTCTTCTTCCTTCCAATTTATCCTTCGTATCAGATAAGCTCTCAAACTGAGGGGCATACGAGACCTGCAATCTATTGCCTAAGAATACAAACTCATCCAATTTTCTCTTGGCAAACCTATAACAAAATGGGTAAAAAAACTCAAGGCCTAGCCCTCACGATTGGTCATTTCAATAGACTAAACAAATCAATGAATTACGCAAAAATTGACCAACCCAGTAACCTGGCATTGTTGATCAAACAGAATTTGATCCAATAAACGTCAGTAAATTGTTCACATTCTTCAGCATCCATCGGTTTAAGACTGACCATTTAAAACAAAACAATCAAATTCCCGCTGTCAATTACAGAATATAGAAAACAGACCAACAATTCAATTCTGCAGCGGAAATCCTCTTAACTTACTGCAAGTCCAAAACTTTCACATAAAATAGGAGAAACAGATAGAAACAGTTTCCTAAAGAAACGAAGACAAAACAATGGGACTCACTTACTCTTCAACTTCTCCATAGGAAGAGAAAAGCTTCAACAAATCATCCCCACATCCCAAGGCCGGAACATTTCTCACAATCAAATACCTGCTCATAAACACCAAACGGGTCAACCATAGACACTCAAGAATCAAACCTTGACACTAGACACACACACACCTTGATTCGTCGCAAACTGTGTAAACACGAACCGCGGGTGGCTCGTCTTTGTACCGAGGCATGACACACCGTCTCTCGCTCTGATTCTCCCTTAGGTTCCTAAGTTTTGTATCTGTCGCTTCAATAGGTACTTTATACATTGATATTTTATATTCTATAATTAGTGAATTTTATGATATAAATTTATAATAAAATTTATAATTGAAAATTGATAATGCAGATCTAATTGATATTTTGATAGGTTAATACATATTATTTTTAATTTTATATATACAATATGATTATTTTAACTATTATATTATAGCGTTTTTTCTTAAATTTTGAATATAATATTATTTTTAAAGATTTTATTACATTTAAAATTTTAAACTGAATTTCTAAATAATACTAAGTAAATGGTTTATATCCAATTAATTGGATTAATAACATATAATAAATACTTAAATAATTGCTTATTAAACGTATTAACTAATCAATATTAGTTTACAATAATTGAATTATAAATACAAATTTAATTTAATTAATATAAATTCAAATAAGCCCAACCCAACCCGGAGCCGGATCCTTATACGGGGAACTCATAAATAAATGAGTCAGATGTAATGGCACATAGTTGGCCCACAAAAAGTGGACCAGAGGTTGACGCCAACCTATGAGCACTATCCAACGTAGAACTCACAGAAGACGACAACACAATTCCATCCAATGATATGGAGCCACATCATTCAAATAACTCTGCCTGCCAACATCACACGGCAAACGTGGCGGTTATTTGGCTCAGCGGCTCACCGCTACATATAAGAATGAGGATCACTAGATCACGACCATTACATTGGATGGAATGGCAATTTTCGTGATTAAGTGGAAGAAGCGATGGCCTTTAGTTAAAGGACATTGAATAGGAACCAATGGGATGGCCTACGGTGTTCCTACTCCTACTACTTAAGTACAGTTGTACGGGTTGGTTCGGTCTCATTCTTCCACCTAAAATCCACGGCAAACTTTTGATCACTTCTCGAAACGAGCAAAAGGCTAGGCGGCGATTTCTGATCATTTTGAAGGTGACTTTGTTTCCATCTTCTTGTTTCTCTGTTCTCTTTTGTGTTCCGTTTCGTAACGGTTTCTTCTTCTGGACTTGATTTCAAGGTATCTGTTTGTTGAAAATTCCCTTTTTGCTCTGCAAAGGTCGGCCTTTCCTAGTTGGTTATGTGGATTTTCGCTTCTTATGCCGTTTGAACTAGATCGTGATATTGTCTTGTCTTTCTTTTTTCATTTTTGATGTTTTTAGAAGCTTATAATTGGGTACATGATCAATTTGTTTAGAAGCTTATAATTGGGTTGATATCTTTTATTGCTTTCTTTTCTCTTCTGCCTGTTTATTTTGATTAGTTAACCTTTTGTGGTTGGTAGATTTAGTTGATTAATTCTTAAGACTCGTGGGATGCTATTACTTACTCTGCAGACTGCAGTATTTAATCTCTTGAACATTGCTTCAATGTTTGAGAGATGTAATGATATCCGATTTGCGGAGTGATGCACTGGTGGGACTAATCTAACTGCGCATGTGGTTGGGAAGTAGGATATTTTTCATTTCCTTAACTGATTGTGATGATAAAACTTGATACGAGTTCTTAAGTAACTCACCGCTTATTCAGTTGGTAAATTCCTTATATGACGGGAAATATCTCTTCTGTCTGTTTAGGTCATTGAGAAGGCTAGCTTTGTGCATTCATAGGCTTCAGCAGAACACTTCAATCAAAAAAATTGGGAATTGCATCCGTGTTCAGAACGAGGGGATGGGATCCGAAGGGCCAAAGGGTGTGGTCATTCATGTCACTGGATTCAAGAAATTTCATGGAGTTGCTGAAAATCCCACGGAGATAATAGTTAAGAATTTGAAAGATTTCATGCAAAAGAGAGGGTTGCCAGCTGGTGTCACTCTGGGGAGTTGCACAATCCTTGAGACTGCTGGAATTGGTGCTCTTCCAATGCTTTACAATGTCTTAGAGTCTGGCATTGCATCAACAAATGCTGGGGAGAAAGAAAAAGTTGTATGGGTATGTTTTTGTGATAATTCTCATTTTAGAAATAGAAGATGGATCAGTAAGCTTTTACTTTTGCTTCTATTATGACCTTTTCTTCCTTGTCTGTTTTTCTATGCATTGGTTTGGAATACCTGCTGCCTTATCTTTGCTTCTATGGTGCATGAGATTCAGCGTCCAAGAGATTAAATTGCGTTACGAACTGATACATATACCAGCTGTACACACCTCACAAATCAATGCTACAGTAATCATTGATTATAGCTACTTGTATTATTTGCTCTCATTAGCTAGAAAACGTATTCAAGGTTTATGGAGGCCACTCATTTTGCAGAAGCATATGCAGTTGGTTGTTCTGTATTTTCAACTTTGGTCGTTTAAATTTTTTTACTGTATGTTACTTATTCAGCTTCACTTAGGGGTGAATAGTGGAGCTCAGAAAATTGCCATTGAGCGACAGGCAGTAAATGAAGCCACTTTTCGATGTCCAGATGAGCATGGATGGCAACCTCAGGTAAATTTACTTTGTCCCTATAATTAGATGGCTCTTCTCTATTTTGGGTTCTGAGTCTGACATTGTTACGATGATGTTATCCTGTCAATGTTAGTCGGATTGTTTTGAACTTTGGACAAATGGTTAGCAATTTCAATTTGTCCTATTTGCTTTATGTGGTATCATACCTTTTTTGCTTTGCAGAAAGACCCAATTGTCCCCGCGGATGGAGCAACTTCCTGGATTAGAGAGGTATGCAACTACGCTTGGAACTATTCATCATTTACATAGCAACTGTATTGCCAAGTTCTTGACCAAGAAGCTTAAATGATTTAAGTTGGCTCTCATGAAAAGAGTTTGTTCATTGTGCAAACAATTTGGCAATCCAACTTAACCCTGCATAGACCAGAAAAAAGAAATACAAAAAGAGAACGAGAAAAACAACATTTCCCACTCCTCATTCTTTCTGTACACAGTTGGGTCCTGCGCCACACTCAAACAGAAGCAAAAATGGAAACAGCATTTCTCACTCCTCATTCTTTCTGTGCACGTGTGAATACTAACGTTTCTTTCTCTCAATTTCATATTTTGGTCAAGACTTGTTGCCCTGCAGAGGAGATACTAAAGTTCTTGAAGAAGAAGGGCTATGATGTGACTCTATCAGATGATGCGGGCCGCTTTGTTTGTAACTTTGTTTACTATCACTCTCTTCGTTATGCAGAACAGAAGGGCCACAAATCTCTATTTGTTCATGTCCCTCTATTTTCTAGAATTGATGAAGAAACCCAGATGAATATTGTAGCATCTCTTTTGGAGGCTATAGCAGCAACATGTTAATAACATTGCTCTCCAGGTTCCTATAAATTATCGGTGTTTGCGTCCATGCTCTTGTAAACCGACTTTGTCGACTTAATAAGGAAAAACTAAACCTTAATCATTGAAGCAAACCCCTATGCTTCTGTTTTGAGGGTAATTGTGTATGTATATATAGAGCACTTGCCTGCTCGCGTACAAGACTGGCCGGTAATGTTTGCCAACATCGAAGTTGTTTTTAGTGTTCTGGGATTGTTCGGATATAATTGCTAGCGTCATTTTGCTTTATTCTTAGGAGTTCTCTTTTTGGCTATTTCCCAACCAAATTTTGCTTCGTAAAATTTGTAGGTTCCAAATAATGTTCAGGAGATTTGGAAGCATGTGAAAAGTATGCTTTTGGGGTGTCTGGCCCGAAGAGCTTTTCTGCAAGCCAAGAGGACGATCGTTGACAAATTGAAAGCCACTTTCTTGACATAAAATAGACACCAACTGGGTTCATCTTGGAGTTGCCTTAAAGCATCGTGTCATCTTTCTCAACCAATCACAACCGTAGTACACGGTTCAGGAAGATTAAAAGTACTTGCGGCAATTCATGGTTAACTTTTAAACCAGGAATGTCGGTTCTTACCTTCTGTGGAGACAGGCTGGAAGAAATTTAACTTTGGTTTTCTGGGTCCTTCCTTTTCACTCGCATGTTTAACAAATCCAGTGGATTTGGATCATTAATGCAAAGTTCAACATACTGTCCCATATATCGTAAAATAGCAACTTTTTTAACACCAATGCAATACTAGTGCCTTTATCATCCTCAGCCTCTTCGTTGCTGTTGAAGATGCCATCAAATCTTCAGCTAACTGTCGTGTGATTAAGGTTGGATCGGTAAACCCTAGATTTCGGACTTCTACTCTGCTTGTAATAGTTTATCACGTGCAAGGAAATCATTAGGAGCCATTTAGTTGGGATATGCAACCTCATGGAGTGCAATAGTTTTCTTCTATGCAGACAATGACTTATTAGTGTCTTCTCTTAAGAGTTATTTCGCTTGATGCAGATCTTTAGGAGGAAGCCAACAAATCGTTAATTTGTTGGGTTCTTCAATTTGTTAAGTAGAACCAGGAATGTTAAAACTTGGACGTCAAATTCATTGTTCTGTAATGTGAAAGTACCCCATACAATCGGTGCTCATTGACATGTATGGTAAGTGCGAGGACATTGAGGGTTCAGTGTCTGTGTACGAAAATGTTCCTTAGAGAAATTTGTAGTGAAACTCATTATCGACATCTTTGTTGCACCATGGCATTGTGGAGTCTGTATTTAGATCTTTGGTTTGATGTCTGGTGAAGATACTTGGCTGAATGAGGTCATACTTTCCAATGACCAGTTGCAGCTTGTTTCACTGTTGTGCAATAGAATCAAGCTTTAAAGCTGACATTACCGTTTCATGTTCCTTGATTGATGAATACTTGAGGTCTGGTGATGTTAAGCTTTCACTAAGGTTCTTGTCAACTTCCCTCACCAAATATAATCTGGTTCACGTTAATCATCACTGGCTTCACATGTAATGTAATGGGAACTGAATGTCTCAAGTTGCTTAAAGCAATGATTCAAAATGATTTGAAACCTGACACTGACACTAGGAGAGGATGATTTTGTGCTGTGGAACTCATTGTTGCGAGGCTGCGGAATCCACAGGAATGAATGTTAGGAAGAAGAGCTCCAGAATTACTGATAGAGATAATACAAGAAATTCTGGATTGCAGTTGTCAAATGTTTTTGCTGACATTGGTCAATTGGAAGCCTGAATGCAGATTAGCGAGATTGGCATAGCAAGGAAGATAACAGCAGATATTGGTTGCGGTTTGATTGAGGTGAAGAACTGACATTGAGATAGACATCCTTTTCAAAGTGTACAAAATTTCTGCATTTGATATGATGAAGATTTAGGCCATTTATTTGAAGTGTTACATCCAATGAGATTGCTTTTGTTTGAAGAATTCGGTCTGCATGTGACAGATGACGGCTGGGGCCTTAGTTTTAGTTGCCCTGTTAGGTTCAACGAAGCAATTGATGTCTTTCTCTCTTGTAGGATTTTGCATTGCTCCTTCTGTTCTGTGTATGTATGTAACGATGTATTGTATGACATAAGGAATTGAATTTGTTTGGAATGCATTTTTGTCTGAATAATAATTTTATCCGTTTTGTATTGGGGAGAGAGCAGATGGTAAAAGCAGAATCTTTGTAACTCTTTTTAGTGGTGAACTTCCTTCTACTGGTTGAAGAGTAAAGCAAAGAACTTAAAAATTTTCCCGTGTACTTTAAGCGTGGGCATGTAGAAAATGGAGGTCTTTATGTCCTTATAAGCCAAGCCAAATAGTCAATAAAATCCTTCATTTTCCTACTTTAATCTGCAGATCTAAATTGAAACCTGGTGTTTGCTAGGAGTTATACGAAGTTAACAAGTTTTGCAAAGCAGACAGAAGAGACAAAAACATGGACAAATTGTTCATCATTTCCTTTCTTGGTATGTTGGCAATGGCTTATGGAGTTGCAGGAAACATGACATACTACAATATTGGCATGCTTGAGGAGCTAGAAAGGTTTGAGATAGAAGAAGAAAACGAGGTGGACCTTTTTGAT
>JAOSBP010000001.1:4714080-4736417 GCA_027563825.1 Erythroxylum mucronatum | reverse complement strand
TGGGCAGATTTGTCAAATTTATATATTATTACCTAATTTCCATTCTTTTCCATCTATATATCCAAACAATGGAAATTTTATTTCCTCTCACTTATTTTAAAAAACTCTAATCCAAACGAAGGAAATTAAATTTCACTTCTTTTCCTTTCCTTTCATTTCCCCATTTAAATTTACTCTCGTTTCCTATACATCTTATCTTAGATTGTCATACACAGTGTTAGGTTAACTCAAGTTGATATGAAAATAGATGCTGTTGAAGGTTGTGTGTGAGTGTGTGTATGAAAAGAATCATTAATTTGGCGGCTGAAGAATTGTCATGAATTAGAGAAAATGGATGCATAAGGAATCGGACATCTCAATACATGGAGTTCACGAGAGCACTCAAGTTCACGAGCATGTATCTTATATAAAATCAACAACAAAAAGGAAGATCATGCTCGATCCAAAACAAGGCCACAGGGTCCACCCAAATTGACTTATCATCAAGAAATCAAAAACTAGTAAGCATATCATTTTAAAACAATTATCACATGCGTGTGGTGAAGCATTTTTATAAATATTCCTGATGGCCTACACCACAGGCAAACTCCTATTATATTACAAAAATTGTAACACTATGTGCCAGTACATTTCCTACTTCACCAACATGGGTCTCATTATCAACATATAGAGTTGAGAATACTATTTGACCAACAAAAGAGTTTGTATTCACAAAATGGAGAAGAGGAGTGGATCCACTGAAATATTCTACTGTTAACATTAATGGAAGCAAGCATTGGAAGATAAGAAAGAGAGAGAGACATGGAGCTTATGCTTTTTGGTAACTGTGTGGTGAATAATGTCTCATGCAAAGTGAAAGGAGAGGAGAGGTCCAAGGCTTAGCCTCACGGATAAACTTGTCGGATGCTGACAATGAGGCATTGTTCCCAGCAATGTGGCTCTTGTCATCAAATAACCGAGCTAAGTGTCTGCTTGCAACTATTTTGGAAGCTCCGACTCTCAGTAATTAACTGAAACTAACAGAACTAACCACCCAAAGACCGTGTAACTTCTCTGTAAGTGTTTTTATCTTACAGGGCAATAATTCAATAGAAACAATTTTAGCATAGGAAGACATTGAACAGGCGTTCTTTTGATCTGTCGCAATCTAAGCTTTATCCTTTAAGAGCCGAGGGATGTTGAATCCGAGAAGAGTTGCATTTCTTTGGTTGTATACTACTGGTTGAAGCTACAGAGACTTTCACGAAATGATTTATGTACAGAAATCAAACATGCGAATAATAGAAAACAATTTGTTACTCTGTAATCATTGTCAATTATGCTAGCAACACATTGAAACTCTTGTTTGTACAAGGCAACAGTGGGCTATGGTGGTGTTGTTCACTCAACTAAAGCCAGGAGATCAGAGGCCATGGAGTTTCTTACTAGACAGTTACTTTCTGTTACTTTCGACCCTTTATCTTTGTCTGGTCTCATAGGGGAAATTGGGTGTTGGAATTTTAAAGGAAAACACTAATCTAAAGGAATAACATAATAAACGTAAACACAAAGTTGAGCAACACTCTTTTGAATTCTTCTTTATCACTATAAATCACTCCAATAATCCCTGTATTTATAGGGTTACAAGGATAACAAAAACTGCCTGAATTTATTACATGTATTTATTGTAATTGTAACTGCCTAGAATTTATTCAGATAACAAATACCAATTAAATACATGTAACCGTTGCACATAACTAGGAGTTTGACTTTGAATTAGGCTTCAACATTGGGGACTAGTGCTTAAATAAATGTAGTAGAAAGTGTGGTGAAGCCACAGCGGGGCTTGAGGTTCATTAGCCATAGTCGAGACTGGAAGACTCAAGAGGACAAAGAGCAAAACTCTTGCCCGTGAACCTTGCATGTGACCAATAAAAGAGCTGTTGTAATCAGTGCTCTTGACCCATTCACGTGTCTGTTTTTGGCTTTTGCAAAAAGTTATGCAATGCGACCCTTTCAGTAGAAATAAAAGCGAACAAGCAAATTCAAAGTCTCTTTCCTGTACCAAAAATAATGTCATCTTGATAGCAACAGACAGAAAGAAGAGGAAAGTAAAAGGGGCTGTTATAGCTTCATTACTACAACCTGAATACCCTTTTTATTTCAATCCCTGAATCCTACTCTGTATATGTAATGGTTTGATTCATTTGTCCTGTCATGTATTGAAATCATTAAGTATGAAGTTCTTTGCACAAACAATTGGATGAGTCACATGCACCAATGTGTTGACATGTGGCACAGAAAGACTGTTGCTGACCTAAATGAATCCAACCAAATTTCACATAAAGGAAAAGAAGATAACTAATTGAAGAAGGAAAAGAGAATGAGCATGAATACCCTCTAGCATTATCAAAAGATTCAAAATAATATTTGCTTATTCTTACTATATATATGCATGCCAAAGCATCTGTTAACTTTGACAGCCTCAGTAAGCTCTCTTGTTCTTTAGCTCATTCTGTCCTCTCTTTGTCTCACAAACATGGATGGTTTTTGTTTTAGGAGCCTCACATTCATACTATTCATTGCTTTTTTAGTATGGTCTTCAAGTTTTGATACTTGCATTGCCCGGAGAGGCAAGCATTGGAGCCAAACCTCAGGTTCTTTATTCAAGAAGAAGAGTCAAGCCAGAAGCCACAATAGTCACCATTCTAAAGGATCTAGACCAAAGCCTCCACCTAGCATAGCTCCATTGCCAACCCCATCTCCAAAGCCACCGAAAGAAGACACGCCTCCAATCCCTCCACAGCAAGGGTCTGCCACATTTAATGTACTAGATTTTGGCGCCAAGGGAGATGGCAAGAGTGATGATACAAAGGTTACTCTCAATACCAAATTTCTACTTGTCAAATGAATTAAAGTGGTTTTAACTAGTAGAGCAGTAACATGCATGGAGCATATATTGTTTACATGAAAATTTGCAACTGAATTAAGCAGCTAGTAAGCTCCGAACATGGCATACTTTTCGTTCTTTTGAACACACACATCGAGTTATACGTGTTATTCTTTCTGGGTAGGATCCCTCCAAGGAAAAACGCATGTATCCTCTGCAAGTCTGGGGGAAAGGCCATAATGTTGATGTCTAGTTAGTCCATAGCTGCATGTCTGGAAGTCAAATGTAAACTGATTTTTTCATTCTGTTCATTTCTCTCATAGGATGACTTCAAGTACAATAATAATTAGTGTCAATTCAATTAATAACAACGTAAAGCAAAAACACATTCTGGCCACCGGATCAGGGCTCCTCTGTTTAAGGATAGTATCCCGGTTTCAACATGTTAATAGGATACCAACAATATGTTCTGGGGTTATGAAGATCACGAATAAAACAACAGGAAACTGAAACAAAAACGGATAAACATGAAACAACACGAAGGTTAAAAGAAATGGAAAAACAACAGGACCGCGCTTGGTGGGGACCAGTCCAAAAGAATGGATTCTCGTTACGGCAGTTATGTCATGGTTCCAACAATAATTGCATACAGTTGTTGGTTTTACAGAATATAGTAACTACTAGAATTAAAGTAATTTTCTGGTGGTGTGCAAATGCAGGCATTCCAAGCTGCGTGGGCCTCAGCTTGTATAGTTGAGGCATCAATGATGCTAGTTCCAGCCGAGTATGTTTTCCTCGTGGGGCCCATTTCTTTCTCTGGTCCATACTGCAAACAGAATATTGTGTTCCAGGTAAATGAATTTTATTTCAAGATGTTCGTCAACTGCTTGCTTCTGTCTTTCTAAGTTTTTGTCTTCTTGTCAGCTGGATGGCACAATTGTAGCTCCAACAAATTCCGATGCTTGGGGGGCTGGGAGGGGACTTTTGCAGTGGCTTGAATTCACAAAACTTGCGGGAATTACAATCCGGGGAAAAGGTACCATCGATGGCAGTGGTTCAGTCTGGTGGCAGGATGAACCCTTTGGTGATCCCGGGGACGATGAAACCAAACTCATAGTCCCTTTAAACAATACAGTAGCAGAGCACCCGCCAATTCCTGTAATTACCTCAAATGTATATTTCATTTTATTGTTTTATGATCTATTCCTCTCATCATGCTTCTCTGCTGTACTGTGTGGCAGATAACAAGTGAATTCAGCAGCCAGAAAATGCCAAGTATTAAACCAACCGTAAGGACCACTCTATATTTCCTATCGTAATTCGTCGTGATGTTGTCCATAAACATGATTTAGCTGCTTTCATTTGACAGGCACTACGATTTTACGGAAGTTTCAATGCAACAGTCACAGGCATTAGAATTCAAAACAGTCCTCAGTGCCACCTCAAGTTCGACAACTGCATTGGAGTGGGGGTACATGATATAAGCATCTCATCTCCTGGTGACAGTCCTAACACAGATGGAATCCACCTTCAGAATTGCAAAGATGTCCTAATACACACCAGTGATCTTGCTTGCGGTAATTTTTTTGCTTCCTGATCTGAATATAAAAAAAAAAAGTTAGTTTAACTAGCTTATGACAAATAGCAATAACATCTGCAGAGTTAAGAAAGACAGGTATCTACACATGGAAAGGGCCAAACAGTTCAGATCCCTGGTACTGATTCACGTAATCACATGACAATCTTACCCGTAAAGTTGTGAACTTTAATCTCAACTTCAGTGGCCACATGTTATTGGACACGTGTCAACACATGCTGTCATTTCACATATTGCATGTTCCCATTCAGAATAGGATTAGGCTTGGACCCACCCATGAGATGAAGACATTTTGTTTCACCCAGTTATCTGTGTCTTTATCAGCTACTACACAAAGTCCTGACAAGTTTTAGCATAACATATACATAAATGGAACTGTTAAGATGTTTACTTACCTGAGAACTACACCTACAAATAAGTGCAGTCCTACAAATATGTTGTTAATAAATGTATTAACATAGAACCAAAATCTGGAAAGGAGAGGGTGAACATTGAATGTGATGTTTTTGCAGGAGATGACTGTGTTTCTATACAGACTGGATGCACAAATGTGTACGTACACAATGTGAACTGTGGGCCAGGACATGGAATTAGCATTGGAAGTCTGGGAAAGGATAACACCAAAGCCTGCGTCTCAAACATCACTGTCCGAGATGTCACCATGCACAATACAATGACAGGTGTCAGAATAAAGACATGGCAGGTACGCTATGTAATCCCACGAACAATCTACAAGAAAATGGACTATTTTACAAATCAAAATACCATTAAAGAACTTTCATATTCAAAAGGTTTTCAAAAATTACAACAATGAGCTAGATATTTCAGACGAATTGAGAAGTCTACTTGATTAACAGCTTGGAGAATCCATGAAATTGGAATATGGTAAAAGAAATTATGTTATATGGAGAACTTTCTTGGCATGGAGAACTCATACTTTTGATCAGAGTCCAAAATTTTCCTAGAAATCATGTTTAAACTCATAATGGACAGAAGTCGATCAAAAATAAGTTGGAATGCTTATACGAATAACTGCAGTTCTTCCACAAGCACAAAGTTATAAACGCTGCTACTTACCTGTAATCTCAATATTCAAATGCAGGGCGGATCAGGATCAGTTCAGGGAGTGCTGTTCTCCAACATTCAAGTTTCTGAAACCCAAGTCCCTATCATGATCGATCAATACTATTGCGAGAAAGGCAGCTGCAAAAATCAAACATCAGCTGTGGCTCTATCAGGGATCAACTACGAAAGAATAAGAGGAACATATACAGTAAAGCCAATACATTTGGCCTGCAGCGACGCCCTACCATGTATGGATATAAGTCTAACCACCATAGAACTCAAACCCCTGCAAGAACAGTATCACATGTACAACCCCTATTGTTGGCAGACCTTTGGAGAGCTAAAGACTCCTACTGTTCCCCCAATTGACTGTCTACAAATTGGCAAGCCATCAAGCAACCGGCCTCATCAGTCGGATCAAAAGTTGTGTTGAGCATCAAAATGTACAATACCAGGTTACTTGTGTATTGACATGTGAAACCATCAAACGCATTTTAGTATAAAGGATTTATTTTTAGGAGTGCTAGCTTACAGGAACTCTTGCTTAACTGGTGTATTAATGAGCCACCATTGTTTGTGGGAGTATACATGCATTATACATAATAATACAGTCTACAGCGTAATGTATTGGTGGTTTGTGAGAATACAAGAGTGTTTGTGCTTTCCATCATTACCGAACATTGAAAAAACAAGCTCCAACTTACTTGTCAATCAGAATCGTGAGCTGAAGTAGTATGAAAAACATATCTGAAAAACAGAACAAGGAAGTTTGATATCATGCAGTAACGTCCTACAATAATGTCAAAGTGGAAGAAGCACTCAATTTTTAACACTACAAAAACACAACTATAGTCTTAATCAAATTACAAGTTTAGTTCACTATTTTTTAGTTTTGTAATCAAAACTTTTAATAGAAATGTCGAATTGAAGTGATTCATGAGGATACATAATAGATATTGTCATACTATTTAGGCAGAGTAATGTGGTCTCTGTGTAATTTTAGGTGAGAAGATGATAGAGAAGAAGCTGGAGGGTATATGAGAGAAGAGTTCAGATCCTCTGTCAAATATTATGGTGTCTTATTGTGTCCAATAAATCTCAGTCATTTATTTATGTGGGTCCCGTAAAATAAATAGCAGAGATTCTATGAGACAGAATAAGACAGAGTAAAATTGGACAGAGGATCTGGATTCAGGAGAGAATGGAGCCACATATTCTACTTTAGATGAATCTTACCATTTATAAATAATAGATTTCTTAACTAACTCAGAGCATAAAGGTAAAATAATGGAATTGTTGATAAATTACTACTCAATTTTTAAAGCCCCTGTAGTTATATAGACCTTTGATTTGAGCATTTTTTTTCATTTTTGTGGTATGCAAACCTTTGAGTTGATTTTCCATTAATTATGAATCTACTTTGGTATTTACTACATTAATGTAAAGGTGTTTGGATAGCTTGACCTTGCAAATCACACCTTATATTCTACTTTATTATTTAAAGCTCTAAAGTCATGATTTTATGGATATTTGACTTTAACGTCATATTTTCCTTATAAGTAAATTCTTACTTTATTACCATCATCTCGACATATAAAGTCCACACTAGTAATTTGCTTTGTTGTGGGTTTTCAGAGGTCTACATCTTTTCCTAATATGATGCATTCCATTAGAAAATTTGTCAAACCAATGATTTAGAAGATTTTCTAGGAATATACATGTCGAATTCACTTAGTTTAATGGATTAGTTGATCATTCTTCTCAAAGTTTAAGATATGTGCATCATTGATCATAGAGGTACGTCCATCATTTTCTTTTAAGAGTTGAAAATTGGAATGCATCGTCAATTATATTCCTTGGACATCTAACTGTTACTCTTATTTTAGAGACCTATAAAATAAAGTATTTGTAGG
The DNA here is from genome assembly GCA_027563825.1 of Erythroxylum mucronatum. Taxonomy (NCBI): domain Eukaryota; kingdom Viridiplantae; phylum Streptophyta; class Magnoliopsida; order Malpighiales; family Erythroxylaceae; genus Erythroxylum; species Erythroxylum mucronatum. The sequence continues at coordinate 4,728,973 of JAOSBP010000001.1, read as the reverse complement.
AAAATAGAGTGAAAAAGAATAACACAATGAATTATGTGGTTCGGTTAATTCAACCTACTACCACGGGAAAGAATGACTAGTATGATATTTTCTTCTTTTTTTCTTTACAAGATATAGAGTATTATAATGTACAAATGGGATTCTAATTTAGGAAAGAAACCCATTTACGGAAAGATACAATTAGGAGAGATTGATTCCAATTTAGGAAGACTAAAATAGAAGGAAATCTCCCAATCTTGTGATTTCCACACTGCCCCTCAAGTTGGATCATAAATGTTGATCATATCCAACTTGCCAATGAAATCATCAGAAATTTTTCCTTGGCAACCTTTTAGTGAATAGATCAATTGTTTGCTCCTTCTTAGGAATATAGATATATCATGCAGATTATCTCTTCTTCAACTTTCTCTTTGATAAAGTGTCGTTCCACCTCTATATGCTTGGTTCTGTCGTGTTGAACTGGATTGAGGGAAATACTGATTACTGCTTTGTTATCACAATAGAGTCTCGTAAGTGATTCTAATATGATATGTAGTTCTTGCAAGAGTTTCTTTAGCCATAACCTCTCACATATACCGCATGTCAAGGCTCTGAACTCAGTTTCAGCATTACTTCGAGCTACTACATTTTGCTTCGAGCTTCTCCACATAACTAAATTTTCCCATACAAAGATGCAATAGCCAGAAGTTAATCTTCTATCGTCAGTAGAGCCAGCCCAATCTGCATCTGTAAAAATTTCTGTTCCCCTGTCATCATATTTCTTAAAGAATGGCCCTCTACCAGGAGTACCTTTGAGGTACCTAAGAATCTTATAACACTCCTTCAAGGTGAGCCTCCTTCGGTGAATGCATATGTTGGCTCATTACACTTACTGCAAAGGTGATGTTTGATCTGGTATGAGAAAGATATATAAGTCTACCCACTAGTCTTTTGATATTTTTCTTTGTCAACTGATTTCCCTACATCAATCGTTCCCCTACTTGTTTCTATAGGAGTATCACTCGGCTTGCAACCTAACATCCTAGTTTCATTTAATAGATTAATCACATATTTTCAATATGAGACACTGATCCCTTTTTTTGATCTAGCAACCTCTATGCCTAAGAATATCTCATATGGCTGAGGTCTTTTACTTCAAATTCAGTGGCTAGGACTTTCTTTAACCTTCTCATTTCGAAAACATCATCCCCTGTTAGTACAATGTCGTCCACATGCACAATTAAGATGGTTTTCTTCCCTTCTCTAGATTGTTTAAAGAACATGGTATGATCTGAATGTCGCTATTGATATCCTTGACCCTTTATCACTTTAGGAAATCTGTCAAACCATGCTTTTGGAAATTGTTTCAACCCCTACAATGATTTCTTTGGTTCACAAACTTTTTCTTCCTCCCCCTGTTTATAAAAAGATGGTGGTAAGGTCATAAAGACTTCTTCCTCTAACTCACCATTTAAAAAAGCATCTTTTATGTCAACTTGCTGGAGTGGCCAATTTAAGTTGACTGTCAAAGAGAGTAAGACTCGTATTGTATTCAGTTTTGCCACAGGTGTAAAGGTCTCTGTATGATCAATTCCATAGGTCTGAGCAAACCTTTTTGTAACAAGTCATGCTTGTACCATTCCACCGTACCATCTGTCTTGTATTTTATTGTGAATACCCATTTGCGCGCTATTGGTCTCTTTCCTCTCGGTAACTTCACCATGTCCCATGTCTCATTCTTTTCAAGAGCTCTCTTTTCCTCCAATACTGCTCCCTTCTACTCAAGGTTTTGAAAAGCTTCATGAATATCTTTTTGGATTATGATCCTGTCAAGATTAGAGGTAAAAGCACGATATTTGGTAGATAAGATATTATAGGACACAAATTTTGATATAGGATGAAGAGTGCAAGAACGTGGTTGTTTTCTTAGAGCAATAGGAAGATTTAGGTCAACAAAATTTATTACCTGGTCATGGTGGGTTGGATTTGCCACCAGGTCCAACTTCTTTGGTGCTTCGGGTATGAGGTTCTCTTGAGATTGTGGCTTTTGCCTCCTTGAGTAAACCAAAACTTCTTTTTATTTCTTTTCATCTTCTCCTAAATTGTTAAGAGAACTCCACTTAGTGAGGTTTTTATGGGTCCAGGACGAAGGAACTCAAAATCCACAAACCGAGCTTCATTCAAGTATTCCTCTTGATGTGAGGGCTGTGAGTAACAGGGTATTGTTTCAAAGGTCACATCATGGCAGACAAACATGCAACAGGTGAGAGGGACATAACACCGGTAGCCTTTTTGAGTCGGGGAATAGCCAAGGAAGACACATTAATGGCTCGTGAATCTAATTTGGTGTGATTATGAGGGTGGACATGAACAAAGGCAGTACACCCAAGCACTCTAAATGGCAAGTCAAAAATGAGTCTTAAGGTAGGAAAGGATTCCTAGAACTTTGAACCGATGTGATAAACGAGAGGATCCTACTAGGCATCCGATTGATAGGATAGGTGGCTATAAGGATAACATCCCCCAAAAAATTTTAGGGAAGTGGGTAGTGAAAAGTAGCACTTGGGAAACTTCAAGAATGCGTCGGTTTTTTCCTTCAGCAATCTCATTTTGTTGGGGTGTATCTACATATGAGCTTTGGTAGATTATATATGCCATGTTTTTGAAGGTATGTACCAAACACTTCATTAAAGTACTCAGTACCATTATTAGTATGGAGGATTTGAATATTGGTTATGGACCATAGAATGGAAATTCATAAAGCCTAAACAAACCTTAATCTTATCACATACAATAAAGACGTGTATGGTCATCAATAAAGGTGACAAACCACTTAGCGTGTGTTCTATTTTGAGTTCAAGATGGCTGATAAGATCTCATTTTAACTAATTATTTGATATTATCTCCTTTGTTTTGAATTTATTTTTGTGTTTAAATGTTAAAATTAATGTGAGATAAAAAAAGTAAAGATTGCATCAACTTGGGACTTTATTGATGATAATGACAAATTTTTTATAAAGTGAAGAGATTGATGCAGTGGATAAGGTTAATCACTTGAAAAGTTGGAATTCAACTGGAAGACTTCGCCTTATCCTTATCATGTAGGAGTTTGATTTTGAATTTGTTTAGATAAATATCTTTACAAGTTAGAGTTAGATTAAGATTAGATTAGAAAACCCTATAAAAGGGATGTTCCTCACAACAGAAAAAGGCCCCCTCTCTTTTTATGTTTCTAGCAATTCTCTGTCTATCTTCTATTTTTGTTATTGGAGCGAAAGACATTTGTGGCTAAACTCATCGTTCTGATTTAAGGGGGTTCGGTTTTCTGATTGTAACTTTGTGAGGTTTTGTGTTTCAAACTTTTATTTATGTTTTAATTCAAGTATTTCTTGTTTTGAGTTCTCACATTTCATGAATGATTAATATTTGATTAATCTGACAATTTAATATAATATTGATTATTCTATCGCTATCTAGGAATTCAATGGTCCGTAATTGTTATGAAAGATTGGTGCAAGCAGCAAATATGTTATTTATGAATTTCCATATTTAATTTATGAAAAAACAAGAAAACTAAATGAAATAGTTGCAACTATCTCAATTATTTAATTTAGGGTTTAGTCTTTTTCACAGAGCTTATTGCTATCATTTTTTTGATATGGAATGTTATTACGCCCAATCAATAGATGGTAAGTTTTGGTTTGGATGTTGGGTTTGAAACAATTAATTTAGGAAATTTTGAGACTTATTACGACTATCCTAATATGTTTCAGACTAACTGCTTGAATCGTGAAAATATTATCTTTAAACCAATGATTAATGTTCCAATTAGATTAGATCTTTCCCTTGAATTGGAGTTTGGTAATCTTGGCTTTCTCATATTTAAATTCAGTTAATTTAGATTGTTTTCGTATTAATTTCAGTTAATCAGTTATTTAATCAAAACCCCCCATTTAATTTTATTGCTTGAAATTAAGAAACTAGTGTTTAGTTCTCTAGGGATTCGACTTGGTTCCACACTACTACAAAAATTTAGAGAATCGATATTATTTTAGGAGCTTCAACAACTCGACCAAAATTTGGCACTATTGTCGGGGAACTATTTCAAGTTTCTTAGTTTCTTTGTGTTTTTATTTTTACAGGTATTGCTAACCTCTTGTCATGTATGACTGGTGCTTCTCAAACAGGTAAATTGCAATACAATCCACAAATTGAGAAGACAGGGCGTCGTTTGAGAAAAGAGACTAAGCAAGGAAGTAGTCGTTCAGCTCTAGACGTGAAAGTTGAAGTTGATCTAACAATTGGTGACGACTTTGAAGAGGACGAAAAGATGGCAAATCTCAACCCTAGAACGTTGAGAGAGTTAGCGACACCGAATTTGAATCAACAACTTTTATGCATTCAATTTTTAGATGTTGAGGTAGATTTCGAATTGAAATCTAGTATGATTTACTTATTGCCTATTTTTTGCGGTCTTGCAGGTAAAGATCCGCATAAACACCTGAAAGAATTTCATGTTGTTTGTTCTGGAATGAAGCCACAAGGGGTGACAGAAGAACAAATTAATCTCAAGCCCTTTCCGTTCTCATTGAAAGATAAGGAAAAAGAGTGACTATATTATCTTCCACTTGACTCAGTAACAACATGGAATGAGATGAAAAGAATGTTTTTGGAGAAGTTCTTTCCTACATCAAGAGTAGCGAATATCAGAAAGGAGATATATAGGATAAGACAAATTACAGGAGAAACATTATATGAATATTAGGAAAGGTTTAAGGAGCTATGTGCTAGCTGTCCATATCATCAAATTCCCGGTCAACTTCTGATTCAATACTTTTATGAAGGACTATTGTCAATGGATCGAAGTATGGTCGATGCAGCTAGTGGAGGAGCTCTGGTAAACAAAACACCTAAGACAGCTAGACAGTTGATATTAATTATGGCTGAAAATTCTCAACAGTCTAGGATAAGGATGGATGGAGTTATTAAGCGTGCGAATGAGGTAAGTAACACGCACCATGAGAATAAAATTTCTGATTTAACCATTTTAGTTTGTCAAATGGTTATAGGTCAATTGCAATTGGCAAAAGTGTACAGAATATGTTCATTCTCTAGACATCCTACGGATATGTGCCCTACATTGCAACAAGACTCTCCTCAAGGAGCTAACGTAATAGGGGATTTTTCCGGTCAACCTCAATGAAAGTATGACCCTTATTCCAATTATTACAATCTAGGATAGAGGGATCATCCAAACTTGAGCTGTGGAAATCAAAGAGGCTAACAATGATATCAACCTCAAGTTCTTACATATGCTCAACCTCAATCTTCAAATTCAAGTATGTCTTTAGTTAAAATTGTTATGGCGCTTGCTAATAATACTTAACAATTTCAACAAGAAACAAGGGCAACCCTTCAAAACTTGGGAAATCAATTCACTTAATTAGTTACCTCGGTAAGTAAATTGGAAGCCCAAGCATCAGGGAAATTACCTTCCCAAACGGTAGTGAATCCTAAGGAGAATGTGAGTACAATAACTTTGAGAAGTTGTAAGGAAATTCAATATGGAACTTCTTTACCAATAGAGGAAGAAAAGCACAAATAAAAGGAAGTTGAAAGACAATGAAAGAATAATTTTGGGTAAGAATGTATCAGCTATGATAAATAAGAAATTACCAGAAAAATGCAAGGATCCAAGTATGTTTATACTTTCATATGTTATTGGTAATAGAAAAATTGAGCGTGCATGTTAGACTTAGGTGCATCTATTAATGTCATGCCATACTCAATTTATCAACCTTTAACTTTGAATTATTTACAAGAAACTAAGGGGCCGTTTGGTTCCACTTTTATTTTTCTGTTGTTATTTTGGTTTTTGTTTCCTGTTTTTAGTTTTTGTTTTTTTTCCTTCTAAAAAAACAAAAACCTGTTTGGTTGAGATTTATAATACAAAAACTGAAAACAAAAACCTGTTTTGTTGAGATTTCTAATAAAAACTGAAAATAAAAATATGTTTGGTTTATTATTATTATTATTATTAAATTATTCTTATTATTCTTATTTATTATTATTATTATTATTAATTTTTAATAAGTTATTATTATGATTATTAATTATTATTGTTATTATTATTATTATTAAGTTATTCTTATTCTTATTAATTTTATTTATTATTATTATTATTATTATTATTTTTAATTTTAATTTTTAATAAGTTATTCTTCTTATTATTATTTTTTAAAAAGTTATTATTATGATTATTAATTTATTATTATTATTATTATGTTATTCTTATTCTTATTAATTTTATTAATTTATTTATTATTATTATTATTATTAATTTTTAATTTTTAATAAGTTATTATTATTATTATTAATTTAGTATTATTATTAATAATTTTATTAACTTTATTATTATTATTAATAATTTTAATAAGTTATTATTATTATTATTTATTAATATTATTATTTATTATTATTATTTTTAATTATTTTTGTTTTTATTAATTATTGTTATAAATTTTCTACTTACTATTATTAATATTTTTAATTTTATTATACCAAATTAATTATCTTATTATTATTATTAATTATTAATATAATTTTGTACTTTTATTATTATTATTATTATTATTATCATTATTAATCGAGATAGAAAATAGAGATATGTTGTTTTTCTGTCGAAGAAAACATGTTGTCAAAATTCAGAGAAACGATGTGTTTCTGGTTTTTGTAAAACTGTTGTGGTTTTTTTATTTTCAGAAACAAAAAATCACAACAGAGTAAACCAATCACGTTTTACTTATCTGTTTTTCTTTTTACAAAAACGGAAACAAAAAATGGAAGAAAAAAACGGAAACGAACAGCCCTTATCTTTTCTTCATTTGATTTTTTTTAGTGCTCAATCACTTTTTTTAATGTTAAATTAACTTCTGGATGCTTAATTTACTTTAATCAACTTCTTGAAATACTTTGTAATAATTCATCTCTATTATTTTGCTTTATTTTTCATACATTTAATTATTAATACCATTAAGAATAAAAAATTAAGAATAACTTGTTTTTTTTTTATTATCAACTTTGTAGATTAAAACACTTCGTAGTTCAACATGTTTTCCTATCTTAGTAATTTTTTAAGTCAAACCAAGTATAACATATAAGAGATTATTAACATTTTAATTTATAAGTGAAATGATATTATTATTTATTTATTTATTATAACATCTAATTAAAAGTAATTGCATCAAATATATGAACGAAAATTAAGAATACAATATGTCAATTGAAATTAAACATACTGACTGCTTATTACAATCTTCATTTTGTAGTGTTCAAATTTTATATCAAGCAGAGAAAGCTTTTTATTCCCTTTTGATTGGCATCCAATAATAACACCGAGTACAAAAAAGGAAAAAAACCGAAGGAATGAGAGAAGACATCATTACCCTTGGGTGCATTTTCCCGCCAAATCGAGTGAAAAAAAAACCATCGGCAGTGGAAGAAGCTGAAACCCTAAACATCCTTTTGAAAATGGCGCCTTCTGCCAGTGCTCCTAATTCACCGCCTCCCTGCGCCACCGAAACCGCCGATAACGATCTACAGGTTGCATAAGGAAATGTCTTTGGTTACATTATTTTCTCTGTTATTTTAGAAGAAGCACTAATCTTTCAATTTGATCTCTCTCTCTCAGCCCTTTTTTGTCCTTCACAAAGCATCATCTCAAAAGTGTTATAAGAAATCAGGCGGATCAGGAAAAACAAGGAGGCGGATTGAATTATCTCCATCATTGCTTTCCAATGGCAAGAACGCAGAGATTGAGAATGCTGATGAGTTTCATTATCATCAAAATGTGAACACGCGTATTGAAGCTTTTCAGGCTGTCTGGTCAGAGATCGAGGCAACCATAAAGGTTTGTTTACTATTATTGTTCTTGTTGTAGGCTTTCATTGTTGAACTTTCCTTCGTATATTTTGCTTTGTTTCATCAATGAGAGTTTGGTTTTGAATTAAGCCATTCTTTGTCTTGGGGGTCCGCAGGTCTTTGAGGAAAAGTTTTCATCCATAGTTTAAAAGTTTGAATGCAAAGGTAGTTTGAAAAAAAAGCATTATGCTCTTGGCATCACACGTTCTTGGAGGTCTTTTACTTTAGTTGGAATGCTGAAATGTTCTAGTTCGAGTTGTAATTCCCATAGTAGGTTGATATCTTGTCATAAAGGTCCTAAAAAAATGAATAGTTCTACATGTATACACTAGTCACAAATAGTCTATTTGGACATTTGAGCAGAGTTATGCCTTATGATAGATTAGAGCAAAATAAAATGAGATAACCAAATTATCAACAGTTCACTATGTTGCTTTAAAGTTAAGTTTTCCTGTTTTATTCCTAGGATTATTAAACTAAAACTAGTTAAACCATTTCTCTCAATTTCATTAAGGATTAGGTCAATATATCAACAAATGGACCTTCATATGGTACTTAACCTGAATGAGGTAGTAAAATTTTAGTCTTTTTATTGCATTCACTCAATTTGGTGAGTTGTAAGTGAGAAAGCATACTGTTTGGTTGAGCAAACCAATTAAATGCCTTTTGTTCATTTGAATGGCTCGAGACCTCCCATTCTGTTAAGTTTACCAGACATGACACGCAGTGACGACCTATTTTTTATATTGTTTTCCTAAAACTGACTTTAATAAATTATTTAGCATTTGATTTATTCAGTGTCTTGCTTTCATTATTAATGTTAGTTCTTAAGTTTTTACTTGGTTTTGTTTCAATTGTGAGAGTGCTTTTAATCCTTGTATTTCATTGATCTATGCTGAAACTTATTTATGGCGTTCAAATCTTTTTCTAAAATTTGGTTCTTCGTTGTTACGGCCGAAAGTTGGTCTCAATTGCTGGATTTATATTTTTGGTGAGATTTATAATCTTATTTATAGGTTCTCTAAAATTTTATTTTAAAGTTTGTTTGCATAAAAAAGTATTTTATAGGACTAGAGTACTAAAGTTCGTAGTATCTGTAATAAAGTTAATGCTTTGTAGTCTTGTCTTCTTCTTTTTTTCTTTCCCAAATGTCTCAATTGCCAATTTTAGTTTTTGTTATTAAAATTACAAACCTTGATTGCAGGATGTATTGAGAGATATCAATATGAATACATTCAAAGCGATATATCATTGGGTTCGTGAATCTTTCAATACTATATCAACTTTTGAAAGACTTAACTTCCTTGAAGCAACACGATCTTTTCCCATTGTGACAGATGTTGCTTCTAAACAACTGTTTACTGGGCTGGTTCTAACAAGTTAGTTTTCTTCCTTGTCTTCAATTCAATTTGAGAACTGCTAGAAAAGTAAATGTAAAGTTGGATTATTTTCCAAAAAAATATAAAGTTGGATTTATGTTTTGCTTGGTATAGTTTACATTTGATTATAGTATAGATTGAAAAACTCTCATCCACTTCGGTTTCTGCTATTGTAATAGTTAATAGAAAATCGAAACTATAAAAAGATTTATACAATTCTTTCAATGGTAAGTGTGTGGCAGAAATTATTTTACTTTTAGCCTCACTAAAAATGTACTTTTTTTTATAGAGAATGTGATCACAATAATTCCTTCTTATATCTATACTTTTCATCATCATTGTTTCTTTATTTTTATCACTATTATTTCTAACTTTTCATTTGAATAAACTAGAATTTATCTTTCCATCTTGTACCACCTTCAATGCAAATTACTTCTCCAAATTGTTATAAGACTAATGTCAATTGTGCACAAATGACTTTATATGTGTTATATATTAGGATCATTTATGTACATATATTATACTAAATTATAAGGATTGTAGCTTAATTGAGGGATTGAGATATTATCTCCCTACAATTTTTAGGCCCTCATCATGTATATAAATAGAGGATTATTGTGAATACAAAAGTACCTTCCTTTCTAATAATATGCATGCAAGGAACTTTCTGTGACTTTATTTTGATCTTCCAAAACTTAAGTTGTCTTTGTGCTCTAGTTTAATGCATAGTTATCTCTGACAAACAAATGAACAAGCTCAATATTTATGCTTTCTTTAATTTCTTAATAGACTCCTTAGATTTGTTTCTCCCCGTTGATTATAATTTATGATAGTTTCTTATGTCTGCAGTAGACATAAAAGATAATTTGAAACTAGGAATTTCAAGTGATTTTAGTAAGACACACCTTTCCAAAAAGGGTTTATATTCTGCTTTGGGTTACGTTTTCTTTTGGCCAAAAGTGTATTTTGAACCTGAATGTTTACACCAAAATACAAGTTAAACCCTAATGTTTCAAAGTGTTCAATTTGAACATTATCTTTTCTAAAACTTGCAGAATAGATAAAAAATTTGGGAGTTAAATTTTTATCAATTAAATATCACGTTAGCATTGATGTGAAATTGTTTATTAATTTTTCAATCAAATTATGGGTCCATTGCCATGTGGCATTATAAGACCCACTATTAAAATTTAAAATATAATTTATCATATAATTATTTAATAGAACTTGATTTCTCCATTACCTCTTCTAATAACCTCCCTTTCACGCTAAACCAACAAAGCATCTATGACATTATGATCTGGGGCATTGGAAATTTGGCCATTCTTTAATAGATATCATTATTGATATGGAAGAAAGATAAGTGGTGTTACTTAACTATCGATTGCAATCTAAATTTGGCTTTTATAGCTTTCAATGTATTTATTTAATCATCTTCCCCACATTTCAAGCACAAAGAAAAGTTGTAGATACTTTCATGGCTTCAAAACTTTTACTAGATTATTTTGTTTTGCATACTTATTTCCTTCTTGATGTCACATTTTCTTTTGTTTCCACTAGAAGATTGCCATATAAAGCAGGCTAGGAAGTTTTGCAATTGCAATACCATGCCCGAGAACTAGGTCACCATGACTCATTTAAGAGATGCTTTTATAGTATCTTTCTTGATTTTTGTAGTGGTAGGCAGTGTATTCTTTCATTCTGAACTGAACAAGGAAAAGAAAGAGAAAGATAAGTTGGTGCATTGAGACCGAATGGCTGATGAGGAATGTCAAAGTCAGAGAATGGTAACTGAAGGCTTGATTACATCTCAAGACCTTCACAACCTTTATATAGAATCAATTACATGAGGAAAAGATGTTAGGAACAAATAAGAAATCATACTTTTCCCAATATAGATATTTCCTAGTAATCCCCCTCAAGTTGGAACATACGTATCGTAAGTTCCAAGCTTGGCACATATTTCAATTGATACCAACTCATGTTGATTTTTTGACTTGACATATGGTGTTTCAATCAATCCTTCTTGAAGCTTTTCACGAAAAAGTGACAATCCACCTCAATATGTTTGGTGCTCTCATGAAAGACTAGATTAAAGGTGTTGAGAAGGAGAAATCGACGACAATAGAATGAAGGGGCTACTAATTAGGGGGAAATCTGTGCCTAACAGATTGGGAGAAAAATTAGGGGAGATTTAATCAAAGTAAATAAATTAGGAGATAATTAGGATATTTGATTTGTATAGAATTCTTTCCTAGTATAGATATTATTGTATTCCTATTTAAATATAACCTAAATAGAGGAAAAATATAGGAAAGTCACACTTTTTTCCACATGGTATCAAAGCTTTAGGTAGAAATTAAATCCTAGCCATCTCTTATAAGCACTATCCCTACTAGAAATTAAAACCCTAGCCGTCTTTCAACCCTAATTGTCCATAATCATGTTTGATTATGTATCAAAATCCACCACCATCCCGACCAATCAACCAAGCTCTTCTAAAATTCATAGCCCTACCAAGAAAACCAATACCTTCCTGTCAAATTTGCAATGGGCTTACGGGCTCACACGAGGAGGAAAGTTAGACCACATACAAGCCTAAGTGATGTTCCATCTTAAAACTAATTGGCTATAGGTGGAGTAACCCACTAGGCTTATATGTCAGTCTTCTTTTCGCTCGTTCTTCAATGTAGAGCACTCACATATGAGTATTCTCAACACTCCCATCTACCTTCTTCAGATTCTCCTTCTATCCAAATTGCAACTTTATGGTTGAATGGAGAGAATTTTCTGCACTGGTCTCAATCAATGCGAATGTATATTCGAGGGAGAGGGAAAATTGGCTACTTGACAGGAGAAAAGAAGGAATCAACTTTTGAAACCAGTGGAGGATCCAGGTTACTCCATTTGGAATGCTGAAAATTCCATGGTGATGACTTGGTTGGTAAATTCTATGGGGGAGGAATTAGCTCCAATTATATGTGTTACCACACTGCCAAGGACTTGTGGGACAACATCAATCTCATGTATTCAGACTTAGGCAATTAGTCTCAAGTGTTTGAGTTGACACTGAAACTTGGGGAAATCTGCCAAGGTGAGGAAAGTGTTGTCAAATACTTTAATACTTCTAAACGTTTGTGGTACGATTTAGACTTATTGAGTGTTGATTATGAGTGGAAATGATCAGATACCACCACTATAGGAAAAAGGTGGAGGATAATTGTATATTTAAATTTCTTATTGGACTAAGTATTGAGTTTGATGAAGTTAGAGGTAGAATTATTGGCAGACAACCCCTTCCTTCCATTGGAGAAGTGTTTTATGAAGTCCAGAGGGAAGAAAGCTGTAAACTTGTTATGTTAGGGAAGAAAAAACCTAACAAAACAATGGAGAATTCTATCCTTGCTACAGAGGCTTGTGTTGGCTGAATTGTCTAGGGGAAATTGGGTCAAAAATCCTGTGTTTGATGTGACTATTGCAATAAGCCAAAGCACACACGTGAAACCTGCCAGAAGTTGTATGGAAAACTAGCAAATTGGAAGGGAAAAATGATAGCAGGGGTTGGCCAACCTCTGCTCATGAAGTTGAGATTGCCCCTTTCAGCAAAGAGCAACTAGATCACATCCTAAAGCTGCTAAAATCTAATTCTGGATAGTTGGGTGAATCTAATGCTTCTTTTGCACATTCAGGTGGTAATCTTAATGCCCTAGTATGTCATTCTTTTTCTGCTCCTTGGATCATTGATTTAGGAGCCTCTGATCATATAACAAGTCTTTCAAATTTGTTTCATACTTATAACCCTTGCTCTAGTTATGAAAAAGTCCATATAGCAGATGGGTCGTATTCTCCTATTGTTGGTTAAGGTTTTGGTAACCTTATCTGGTACCTTGTCCCTTAAATCTATTCTCCATGTACCTAAACTTGTAATCTCCTATTTTTTAGTAAATTGTCTAAAGATTCTAACTGTCGGTTACTTTCTTTGACTCTCATTGTATGTGTCGGATTATGTAGTATTATTTAGAAGATTGTATAGTTATAGAAATCATAGAAATCCTTGATTTTTGGGGATTAGAATAAGATACAGATTTCCTTATATCTTAGGGAATTTGTTACTATATTTAGTATAGACAGTTGTATATATAAACTAAGGCTGTAACCTACGAAATATGAGAATGAAATTATTCTTCTCTGCTAATATTTGACATGGTATCAGAGCTGTTGGCTCTTTCCTACTAAAACTCTGATTTTTCTCTCTGGTCATACTGATTGAGATCCACCTCAACTGCCTCTCTCATCATCCTAGCCTTATCTCTCATATTTTCCTGTTCCTATCCTTAGTCTTACCCAATCAACCATGTCGGAATCACCCAGAAGTTCTGCTGAAATCATTAGCCCTGCAGCCAAGAATACTACTGCTGCTATAACCGGAGATTTGCAAAATATTCAAACTGCATACCGATTGAATGGGAAAAACTATTTGAAGTAGTCACAATTGGTCCGCACATTCCTAAGGGAAGAGGGAAATTAAACCATTTAATGGGCACAAGTCCTTCACAGGATGATCTCAGATTTGCGGTGTGGGATGAACAAGACTCCATGGTAATGTCCTGGTTATGGAACTCAATGCTGCCATAAATTAGTGACACATGTATGTTACTCGGAACTGATAAGGAGATTTGGGAAGCTATTCGGCGGACATATTCCAAGGTTAATGATGCTGCACAGATCTACGAGATTAAGACGAAAGTTTCAGCAACTAAACAGGAGACTCGGACTGTTACTGAATATTCGAGTCTCTTACAAAGCTTGTGGTAAGAGATGGATCATTATCAATGCATCCAAATGCGCAGTAGTGAAGATGCAACAATTCTGAAGAGTTTTGTGAAAAGAATAGTATTTATGATTTTTAGGTAGGTTTAAAAGTGGAATTTGATGCTATAAGGGTGCAGATTTTAGGAAAACAAAACCTACCATCTCTAAATGAGACGATCGCTGTTATACGTGCGGAAGAGGGATGTCGAAATGTTATGCTTGAACCTTAAGGAGGAGATAGTTCTGCACTCGTTACCAAGGCCACAGAATTGAAGGAGGCAAACAATCCTACAGTTGTTACTAGAGGGGACTCATCCAAACCTTTTAATCGAGAATCCCTATTTTGCACATACTGCAAGAAGCATCGACACACCAGGGAGAAATGCTGGAAACTTCATGGCAAGCCAAATCGAAGTGGGAACGACCAAAGTCAAGCGCATATGGTGAGCACTTTGTCAACTAATGAAGAAAATTCCAAAAAACCTATACTTGAGTTTAATACCAAAGAAATTGGGAAACTAAAAACCTTTGTGGAGTCTTTGGAGAAACCAACCTCAATAGGTACTTGTTCATTGGCGTTTTTAGGTATTTCTTCTTCTTCTAATACTAATGTCTCAGAAAGAAATTCTCCTTCTATGTGGGTAATTGATTCCGGAGCAACTGATCATATGACTTGTTCCTCCAAACATTTTATCTCTTATAACCTCAGTTGTAGCCATAAACAGCTCACAATAGCTGATGGATCCATCACCACCGTAGCTGGTCAAGGGGATATATACATAAACAAGGACCTTACACTAAGA
>JAOSBP010000001.1:4701564-4713980 GCA_027563825.1 Erythroxylum mucronatum | reverse complement strand
CAAAAAATCACAACAGAGTAAACCAAACACGTTTTACTTACCTGTTTTTCTTTTTACAAAAACGGCAACAAAAAACGGAAGAAAAAAACGGAAACAAACAGCCCCTAATGTGATAATCTAACTAGCTGATTGTTCATATGTGCGTCCTATTGGAGTTATTGAGAATGCTTTATTCCAAGTTAATGGTTTGGTATTTCCAGTAGATGTTTACATCTTGAAAATAGATAGAGATAGTGTTGAAAATTTAGCTTCGATTTTGTTGGGTAGGCCATTTATAAAGACGACTAAGACAATAACCAATGTACACGAGGGTATTCTTTTCGTAGAGTTTGATGGAGAAATAGTAAAGTTTAACATTTTTGAAGCAATAAAGTATCTGAATGATTTTCAATTCGTTTATCATATGGATATTGTGGATTCATTTGTGCATGATATGTTTAAAGAAGAGAGTATTGAAGATAAGTTAGAGTGTAAAGCTAAATCGAAAGTGAACGAGCAAATTGATGAAACTTGTAAAGTTGTAGAATCATTGTCAGTAATGCTAATAGATTCAGAAACTTTAAATGATGAACTTCCTATAACTCACAAAAAAATCTTACCTTATATTTTGCAGACTCTGAAGATATAGTTAAAGGTGTTACCTGATCGCCTAAAGGATGTCTATTTAGGTGATGGAAAGTCATTACCTACAATCATTTAAAAAAGGTTGACTAACTCGACATGTTCTATGCATTGTTATATTGTATATTTTAATTATTTTGTTATTCAACGTTTCGATTGGTTAAAGAGTATTAATACAATGTCTATGCTTTTAAATCCAATATGTTTATTCTTATTAATTAGTAATTAATTTAAAATTGATATTTGAAAATTGATATTTGAAAATACTTTTCAAATGTCAATTTATTTTGGTCAAAGAGTGTCTTAAATCACTATTAATAAAAACAATATAATATTCTCTCTAATTACTTTAACGAATCTTTTATTGACTTACGCAACTATCTCATATGATTCATAATATATTTAAGTACTACCGATTGAGTTGCCCTAAACAAAATAAGTTATAAGTAGCATCAAAATATAGTAATTCTCAATAAAAAATACTTTGATAATTGAAGTCTAAGAATCAATTATACAATCACCATAATAAAATATTCACAAACACATGAATAATATTTTATTTAAGATCCTCACAATTGAATTAATTTAGTTGACTTATTTTTTAATAAGCAATCATATCTTTGTATAAATATTTTTATATTTTAATTTATAAAATTACTTACTTTTTTATAAGAAATAAACGTATCATGTTATAACGTTTCATTAATATAGATTTAATTATAATCCAGAGTAATTTTAAAATAATACATAAATATAAATTAAAGCTAATAATTATAATTTTACCCTAATTTCAACGCCGCAATAATTATTCTAAAAAATTTTCTTTTAGCTTTTAAACTTTAAATTATCAAATACAACATCTAACAAAATTTGGTGGATTTTTAGTATTTCCCAACAAGCCAGGGATTCTTTTATTAAAACAGTGCAGGCGGCAGTCGGATTTTATGGTTCTAAACCTGTCTGTGCGACCTCGGAGACGCTGCAACTCCAACTGATTTTCAAAAACTTCCATTCCTTTAACTTACTACTTCTAATCCTAGTGTTTATGGAGGCTACCGGCTGCTGAAGAACCCAACAACTTATAGTGGTACGAGAAGATGAGCGGAAACAACGAGTTTCGTTTTTTCTTGTCGTGCGACATCAATCTTCCAGTTACTTTTCGCGTCGAACGGCTTGAAGGATCTTTGCCCTCTTCTGAAAAGAAGAATTCAGGTGTGCGCATGTTTTGTAGTTAGTGTTAGTTTCGGATGATTGGTGTATTGGATTTTTCTAGATCAGTAAAGTTCGTCGTTTTCTTTCTTTCTATTTTTTTTGGTTATTTGTGATTGTTCTGGCAGGAATTGATTCTACGAACGACGAAGGAAGCGCGGAGATATTCGTTGAGTGTGCGTTATACATTGATGGTGCTCCTTTTGGGCTTCCTATGAGGACAAGGTCTCACAACTCGTAGCATTTAGTTACAACTTCCTATGAGAAGGTTCTGCCTTTTCAACTTAAAGTTATGTCTCTTCGGTTGGTGTCAGGTTGGAATCAGGCAGGCCATCATACTGTTGGAATGAGCTCATCACTCTGAGTTCTAAATATCGGGACTTAACTGCGCATGCACAAGTTGCTTTTACGGTAATTGACCAATTTGGCCACTAACTTTTAAGTAGCAGGAGAAACTGAAAATTTTCATATTTCTTCATTTAAATGGAGCAGCATTAGCCGGTACTGATAAATGATAATGCACTTACAGCTGCATCTATTCTACTAATAATATTTATCCGTTGTTAGCATCCCTTTCAGATTCAGTATCATTGGTCCTACTTACTGATAAGAATTAGAAGAGCATACAAATTGTATTATGCATGTGTTAGTTAGATTATTTATTGGTGTGCGATTGCTTGGATACTGAGGTTTATGATTTTTCTTAAAATTGATCTATTTGGAAGTATAGGTTTGGGATGTTTCTCGTGGAAAAGATGATGGATTGATTGGTGGTGCTACCATAATTCTATTCAATAGCAAGTTACAACTAAAAACAGGCAAGCAAAAGCTTAGACTTTGGAAAGGGAAGGAAGCTGATGGATCATTTCCAACAACCACTCCTGGAAAGGTTCCCAAATATTCTTTTAAGTGGAACGCTCATCAGTATAGTCTTTTTTATGGTCACTTAGCTGTTCATGTGAATTTAGGTCCCCAAGCATGAGCGAGGGGAGTTGGAACGATTGGAAAAGCTTGTAAACAAATATGAGAGGGGGCAAATCCAATGTGTTGGCTGGCTTGATCGGCTTTCTTTCAAAGCTATTGAGAAAATCAAGGAACGTGAAAGTAGCAAAAATGGAAGCTCTCACTTGTACTTGATTGTTGATTTCTGCAGCTTTGAACATCAAGTTGTTTTTCAGGTAATGCTGAGTAACATACATCATTTAACTTTCTGGCTGAACTTTTTTGTTTACAGCTGCTGTGTAACCACAAAACTATGAGTTGGGTCATGTTGAAATGATCAATTGCAAATAGGGATTGTAATACATGAACCTTAGCACCTCCTTAACCACCTCAATCTTTGCATTTCAGAAGCATTATTAAGCATGTGAACACATATTTCTAGTTTGCAAGCATGGGAAGGATAATTGCTCAGCTTTTCTTTTTATCAAATTAATTTGTGTGTTGTTTTGATGTTTAACCTGAAGGAGTCCGGTGCAAATTTCTTGTTACCATCTCCCATTGCTTCAACAAATGAACTTGTAATTGTGTGGGACCCAGAAGTGGGAAAGATAAACCCTTCAGAGCACAAGCAATTAAAGCTGGCCCGTAGTCTAACACGTGGTATCATTGACAGAGATTTGAAGCCAAGCTCTAATGAACGGAAGTAAGTTCAAAATTCCTTTGATTGAAGATGCATCTAATTTGTTTTAAAACTATGTTTAGGTTTCTTGTACCTTTGTGTTCTGGACATTATGTGACTTCGATCAATCTCTTACCTATGTGCTTTCTAGTTTCAAATGCATAATCTAGACTAGACATCTCAAATTGTTTAAAGATATTCCCTTGTGCTTGTTGAATCTGATCTTTTCTGGCAGTTGTATAACTAATTGTAAAGGATTAATCATATGCTTATGGATTCTGTTATTGAAGCTGCAGTTGTTTGCATAATTGCTCATGCTTGATTGTTGAGAGGTTGATTTATTTTGAGTTGGAGGTGTGTCATCATGCTTCATTCTTGTTTGTAGGTCAATACAGAGAATTCTAAAATATCCACCAACAAGGACTTTGAGTGGAGATGAGAGACAGTTTTTATGGAAATTCCGTTTCTCATTGATGTCCGAAAAGAGGGCTCTCACTAAATTTCTAAGATGTGTTGAATGGAGTGATGTTCAGGTGAGTAGTTATTTTTTCCCATTTTTCTCCTTGTAGTTAATGTCTTGACCAACCCATTGAAATAATGGTTTTTCCTTAATTTCTTAGGGGTTCTCATTCAACTTTGAGGCTATCTTGAATTAAGATTTGAACCTGCATTGTTAAAACGGTCCTGGTTTTGGAAAGGGATACATGCAATTGGAAAAAAATTTCTTCTAATAATCGGTGTAGTAACTGTTTAGTTTATATGCATCCCCTTGATTCTATCCGCATCTTCTGACCTTAAGCATGTGAAAAGTCACTTTTTGCTTTTGTAACTTTCATTCTTGTGCAATCTAGTGGTGTGTCATTTGCAAGTTAGTTTGTAAGGAACAACATTCAAATCATCTCTGAATATGATTGTGGCTTATGCATCTGCAGGAAGCAAAACAGGCATTAGAATTGATGAAAAAGTGGGAAATGATTGATGTTTGTGATGCGCTGGAGCTACTATCATCTGTTTTTGAAAGTGAAGAGGTATGCATCTTTGTTAAACTGTCTTCTGTTCATTGTCTGTCAGATTTAAATCTTCAAGCCTCATTTCGAGCTTGATCTGATAATTGGATTATGGCCTTTAGGACATTTCTAACTTCCCACATGGTTCCACCAAAACTTGAATGAATTGCATGTAAAAATAGGAAGTAAAGGCCTATGTTGTCCTCAATATCATAAATGAAAAGAGAAACAGATGCTGTGATAATGCGCTAGACTTGACAATTTGTAATCACTACAGGTCCGTGCATATGCTGTTAGTGTTCTTGAAAGAGCAGATGATGAAGAACTTCACTGTTACCTACTTCAATTGGTTCAGGCACTTCGATTTGAGCGCTCAGATAAATCTTGCCTTTCTCAGTTCCTTGTTCAACGAGGTATGCAATCTACTTTGCACCTGTGTATGATAGGCATACACTTGCCTGTATTTATGGAGTTAGGTTGTTCACTGTACTGAGACTGATCCTTATGTTTGGCAGCTTTAAAGAATATTGAGTTGGCTAGTTTTCTACGTTGGTATGTGGCTGTGGAACTTTATGACCCTGCCTATGCAAAACGTTTTTATTGTACCTACGAGATCCTTGAAGAGAGTATGATGAAGGTATGGTTTGCTTTAGTTGTATTTCTCATCATTGAAGTTATCTATATGCTTAATTGTTAATAACTTTTGTTTTATGGTCATTGATGAGAATCTCTTTTGTCGATGTGCACTATATGAGCTGCTGCTTATGGGAGTACTTTTGGTTTTAGGATCTAGTTGCTTTAAAAACGTCTTTAAGTGCTTCATGAAAAACATGAGCCATGACACCCATTTCCATCTAGAGTGGCACCATATGTTATTGAGTGGGTTCCATGCACACCACTCAATAATTGAATACAAGTATAATACAACTTAGTTTAATTAATATTTAACCCTCAAAAAAATAAACACATGTGACCATACTGAAACATTTTTTCTTAAACCAGGAACAATTATACTCAATTGTAACAGTTTTACTGCAATATAAGATATAATATTAACGTACTTAACTGAAAAAAGATGAATTCTACTCAAAATTAATAATTGTTTCCTTTTAGAAACCTTGAGATTCATGTTGCATATAGGAGTTTTTTTCTTTTGTTTTTTGAAACTTTACGTAAAATTATTGGTAAAACCTCATAAATGTTTATTTGTAAGCATAAATGTTTGAAAATGTTTACAAAAGCCTAAGAAATTTATTTTGCTTTGATTATGATCTCAACAAAGCAATGGGAGGTTAATTAGGTTATATTGATGGGTGACTAGTTGATGATAAAACAGGGAAGTTCTGTAAAAACAACAGGAAGAATTACTCAGATATCAGGGAGTGAGGCTTCTTTTGGTCGTGTTATAAATGTCCTAGCTAAACCTATTGTCGATCACGTTGAAATTTCTGCTTCTGACTCTGGTTAATTGAATCGCCCTCCCTGGATATTACTTCAAAAAGTTTCTAAGTTCTAGTATATGAGAAGCATTAGAAACACAAAGTTTAAGTGCACAACCCTACTTCGAATAAACTCTCCTAGCTGGACGGACAGCTTGCACTATTATGGTACATGTAACTAACAGTTTCATAATATAAAAACTCGTTGAGGACAGTTGAAGATTGTAGCAATGTGCTATTTATTTATAACACTAACTTAGTTCAATCGTAGTTTTATTTGCTATTGACATATGTTTGTTTATCGAAATATTTGTTTGCAAACAATAGATTGATTCTCAGGCTTTGCACCTTATTACCGTTGAACTGTACAATTTATACAAAGTCTGCTCATCTCCAAAAGTATAACAGTAAGTGGTCAAAATATCAAGGAACCTATTGGGAGATGTTTTATATGGAGACAAAGCAGAAAACTTGGAACCAATATCTTAGCACTAGTGTATTCTAGAGCAAGTGATTTAGCCAATCCAGTGTGGTTGAATGGTAGATTGCTCGGATTTCATGTTGGTAAATATTTTTGATGATGTGATCTATTAAATAACTATGTTCTCTTTGAAAGTTGTCAGCTGGTTCACATGGGGAAGAAGATGGCTATAAGAAATGGCAGAGTTTGGTTCGTCAGACCGAGTTGACTGCCCAGTTATGTTCTATAATGAGAGATGTAAGAAATGTACGAGGCAATACTCAAAAGAAGATTGAAAAGCTTAGACAACTTCTTTCTGGTCTTCTTAGTGAACTCACCTATTTTGATGAGGTATATTACCTGTTGGCACTGTTTTAAGGAGTTGTGACTGCTCAAATTGAATTTCTGTTTTGCAATTAATGAGTTACTCTGTTTTGTAACCAGCCAATAAGATCACCTCTGGCCCCAGGTGTCCTCATCACTGGTATTGTGCCATCAGAGTCATCAATTTTCAAAAGTGCATTACATCCCTTGCGTCTGACTTTCAGAACACAAAGTGGTGGTACTTGCAAGGTCATATTTAAGAAGGGTGATGATATACGCCAAGACCAATTGGTAAATACTTAATTTTTGGATCTCTCTCTCTCTCACTCCCACACACATGCATTCATGTGCACACATACTCACCTTACTCACTTACCTCCTCTGGTGCCTCAGTAGTAAAATTGGAGTACTGAGAGCAATCTTAGAAACAATTGTCATTTGTCTTGTTGATTTACAATTTTATAGGTCATTCAAATGGTATCTCTAATGGATCGACTGCTTAAGTTGGAAAACCTAGATCTGCAGTTAACTCCATATAAGGTACTTGCAACTGGACAAGATGAAGGCATGCTTGAATTCATACCTTCACATTCTTTGGCTCAGGTACTTCTCTCCTCAAGTTTTCTTGTTTAATTGGAATGTTCTTCACCCAGTTTCTTATACTTTTTCAGATTTCTTGTTGTTAAGGCATCTTATGAAAAAAAAAGTTCTGGTATACACAATTTTGCCATGGATTCCTAAGATGACTCTCTGTAAATCCAGATTCTCTCTGAGCATCGTAGCATTATAAGCTACTTGCAGCAGTTTCACCGTGATGAACATGGACCATTTGGGATCACAGCTACCTGTCTTGAAACATTTATAAAGAGTTGTGCTGGCTACTCTGTCATAACATACATACTGGGCGTTGGAGACAGGTAATTATTTGGTCAGAGTCAGATATTTATCTTCACAAGTAAATCACCCTATCACTACCTTTTTTTCATGTTGAAGCTACATATAGAGAAGTGAGGTGAGGCAGGATGCCTATTTCTAGAATTGTGTGAAGATATCATTACTATTTCAAGAAACATCTGTTGTTGTTGAGCTTCCATCCCTTAAATTTCATTAGATATGCATGAGTTTTGTTCATCCTTTTGTGATGATGACATAAGGTACCTTCACTTGTCAGATTGAGTAAACTTTCATTGAAGTTAATTGCACAAAGATGGTTTTCCAATTTTTGTGATGTACGTTGGTTAAAGTTTTGTGATCTACCGATGAGGCGATGTTTCTGAATTGCATATGATCAGTAGGGTATTGGTTATGTTCATATCCAACTAAAGCTTTATCAAAGCAAATTCTTTGTCACTTAATTGGCTATGGTGAATGCTTCAACATTTGATCGTATATCTTCCTGCGTCAATTTATTAAATTGCAGACACCTTGACAATCTTTTACTTCGGGATGATGGCCGTCTTTTCCATGTTGACTTTGCTTTTATTCTTGGCCGAGATCCCAAGCCTTTTCCACCACCAATGAAACTTTGCAAGGAAATGGTTGAGGCCATGGGTGGTGCAGAAAGGTGGTTCTCTGATTTTCTCCTCTTCCTCTTTCTCTTCCTTTTGTTGTAGTAGTAGTAGTTATTATTTTTGTATGTCTTACCAATGAATTTGTGTTGGTTTAAAGAATAAATTTCTGACTTGCTTTTTCATCCTGCAGTCAATACTATACCAGGTTCAAATCCTATTGTTGCGAGGCATACAACATCCTCAGAAAGTCTAGTAACCTGATTTTAAATCTTTTCCACCTGATGGCTGGTTCAAACATCTCAGATATAGCTTGTGATCCTGAAAAAGGAATTCTTAAGGTAAATTCCTTTTATGCTTATAATCTACTTCAAAAATGTTTTAGCGGTTTGTCTTATGAGTTAAAAACTTTTCATGCTAACAGCTTCAGGAGAAGTTTAGGCTGGACTTAGATGATGAGGCCAGCATACACTTTTTTCAGGATCTTATTAACGAGAGTGTGAGTGCACTGTTCCCTCAAATGGTTGAGACCATTCATCGCTGGGCGCAGTATTGGCGGTAACCCCGTAGATAATTAGGGTTTTTCCATGCCTCTGTAAATAACAAGGTGATTTCCGGTGTTTTACCCTTCTGATAAATTACCAAACTTCTTCTCTGCAACTTATTCAATGTGTTGGTCATTTCCCCTGAAAGGAGAACATTCATGACCTATTTGACTCCTTATGACATATTGCAGAAGCGGACTTGATTTAACAGACCCATTTTGCAGATTTTAAACGGACTTCATTCCGTTATTGATGCAAATAATGTTGAAGGAGCTCGATTCTTGGTTCTTCAACAATGTTGCTCAATATCATGGTGAATAATGTTATCTTGACTTTTTTGTTGAGAACTTTTCTATCAAGTTCCTGATGATATTGAAATGGCCACCATAGTCATTTTCATCTTGCCGTTTGTGTTCAATTTCTCATGTTAACGTTTCTGCCGAGGCCAAGTGGAGCAGATGGCTAACCTCTCCTTGTTCTTTTTCTGTGCTCGACTACCTGCACATGATCTTCTGTTTACCTCCTTTAACCTATGAATAAGGATATTCCTGAAGGTTTTAAGGGGCAATGTGATGGTTTGGCATATAACGCCTAATGAATTCTACTGCCTGCAGTCGCACACTTCAAATTGAATCAATTAATAAAAAACTGTTTTTTCATGGTTCATTTATATTTGTTCTTTCTGAAACTTTTACCCTACTCTCTTGTTGCAGATCAGAAGTCATATTCGAATCTTTGAAGCAAGTAAATGTTCCAGTTGAATGGAGGACTACTAGGAAACTGAAGCTTGGTAATCCTTGTAAATAACCCATCTCAGCGTCATGAATGTAAAACGTAGATCGAGCATACTAATCCTTAAAAAATCCCATTGCAAGTTTTATTATATGCACAATGTTCACCAAATATTGCTTATTATATTTATTTATTCATTAATAACAAACATCACTTTGCGAAACTTTGGGCTAACAGTTCTCTAGAAATCAAGAGCCTTGTCAATTCTGGCATTAGTACCTTTTGTAAGACTTAGTACGCTTTGTGTTCTAGTATGCTACAACATCAAGATCGTTTAAAATGGAATATTATTTTGGAAAAATTTATAAAGGTATAAAAGTTTAAAAACATAAATCTCTCTTTTAGTTTAAAATTTTTTAGAAAATTTATTTTGATCTTTAAAATTTTCAAGTATAATTTTTTTAAAAAATTTTAATAAAAAATAATGATAAAATATACATAATATAAATATTAGACATAGATTAATGAAATGTCGTTTATATAACGATTTAATGTCTTTTAAATTAAAATTCTAAATTCTAAATTTGATTCAAATTAATAATTTATTATAATTATCTTAAATTACTAATTAAGATAATTCTAGTTAGATTTAAGATTTCTTAAACTAGAGAGGTTTGTATCTTTTACCCAATTGCAAAATATTATTTGCATACATTATATTTTTTATTTTGCTTTAGCCCTACCTTGAAAATCATAATAACCTAAAATTTAATATAACAATATAAATAACTATCATTTATATGTAAATATAATAATTAATTATAATTAATATAATGAAAAGATAATTTATTTCTTATACAATTACAAAATTAAGAACAAAGCAAATTATTTAAATATTGTAATTAATTTCAGCAAAATATCATAGTAAAAGTACTTTAAGTCCATAATATCAGTGATTTGTGGTCATAAACACAACAAAATAGAAGTGAAACTTGAAATAAAAACACTTAATTATAAGTTTCATATTTGTATTGTGCATTTATCATATATCGTATGCATTAAATACAAGTAAAACCAAAAGTTTGAAAAAAGTAAAAAACATGAAATTTCATTTTACAACATATCCACGTAAATGATATTGTCTCAACTTTCATTTGTTACAAAATCCTTGTCACTAAGGAGAGTTTTATTATTAGCACCATTCAATCTAAATGCAATCAATGACATATTGACACTTTTTTTTATCAAAGATCTTCTAATTCAATATCATCCTTAAATTTAATTCCTCTAAGACCTAATCCGTTAAGAGATCGACATGATCAAGATAAATTTATATGTTAACTCTGTTAACTTTAATAATTCAATTTGTTATCTTACTACATTTTAATCTTCTACAATTTAATAATTATTTTTGCTTCAATTTATATGTAATATAGTCTTAATAGTCATATGGTTACACTTAAATATTTAGTTCTACTATAAATTATCCTTAATAGTCATATGTGTCACATTTTAATAATTCATTGTTCTCTACTAGTTACCTAAGTATTTTACAAGAACATAATATTAATTTATAGTAATATAAAATATATTAATTCCCTCTTTTCTAATATTATCAACTAGCCTATTGAATTTAATTAGGTATATGTTTGCATATAAGAATTCATGATAAAATGGATCACTTGTAAATATGCAAGTATCCATTTCTTTTTTGTTTGCATATATAGTCAAAATACCATATAAAAATAAATGAATGAAGTACATATCTTGTTTATAAGACATCTATAGATGTGTCCATATGATAATATATATATTAAATTTTATTAGATTTATTAATTGCACTACATGTGGTCTATCAAAAATAATTTCTCTACCATAAAGGGATAAGGCTACGTACTATTAGATCCCCCAGACCCAACATTTTAGCAAGACTCTCACTAGGTATTGCTGTTGTTATTATGTTCTTGTTCTTATTGTTGTTGTTGTTCTTGTATATTAAAGTCTATTAGACAACACACAATGCTTGTTAAGATGTTGCTTTATTTCTTTCTATTATTTGGGTTAAACAATAGACATTTTTTGATAGATTTTATTCAATTCCCTATTATAAATGTCTATGTTGATTATTTACTTAATAAGTTATGTTTGTTTACTAGTTTACAATTAAGAGGTACATATGTTGTTTATTTAGTTTATTGCACTTATTTAAGTGCAATTATTTTTATAGATAAATGGAGGGAAGTTCAAAGTACTCCTGAGAATTCAGCCTCCTTAGGTTCAGTAAGATTCGATGATCTAACTTAAGCTCATGCTAGATTAGTTCTTGATATGAAGAACTATAATATTTTTTTATTTTGTAACAAATATCTTAAAGGAGGGGAAATCATAATATTAAAGAAGCATATAGCTAGGATCAAAGGTCATATGGATCCTCGTAAGAAAGGTAGTCATTATGTGAAATGACATATGACAACCTTTCTTGAAGAGTATCATAATAAGAAAGACAAAAAGGCAAAGATTGAACTACAAAATTTATATTCCTATCCTACGAGAAGGAATTATTGCACCTAGTGTGAGGAACAGAAGAAAATAGGTGTCTAATTTTTTTACACCAAGAACAATTCTTAGAGCTTAACCTTTAATTTATAGTGCCTTACAACCTAGCAGCTTATAATATGGATATGGCAAGACTAGATGGTGGATAATGCAGGTGCGTCATTCAATAGTGCTTAATCTTATTATTACTATAACACCCAAATACCTCCTGGGAGGATATGTGGATGCCACCCAAAACAGTACAATTCAATCACACACCACATTTCAAACAGTGCTTACAATACATCACATCATTCAGTCAGGAAACAGAAATTCAAAGTTATTACATGCCCAAACTTGTTAATTCAAAATAAGTTCAACAATACAAAAAAAAACTGACTCCTTTGGCCATTGC
>JAOSBP010000001.1:4647261-4699411 GCA_027563825.1 Erythroxylum mucronatum | reverse complement strand
CTTTCGGTTTTCGTACCCAGTGGGACCCACTGTCCCCGGTATTCCCAAATTGCTCAGTGTCATCATTTGTGAGGCTCATTTCGTGTGGGGCCCACAAGGTTACTATTCACGCACGGGGCCCACGAGATTACGTGTGGAGCCCACAACTATTTACTATTTACCATTCACTATTACTATTTACTATTTACTCTTTACTATTTACTATTTACTATTTACTATTTCCTCTTTACTATTTACTATTCACTAATTACTATTTACTATTTACTATTTACTATTCACTGACACTATTCACGGGTACTATTCATCGTCTCCTATTTTACGAAATGTTCACTGTTCACATCATCCAATTTTCACTTCTAATCCATGCAACTACCCATGAATTCATGCATTCAAACATAATCAAAGCATAAACATCATTTAAAGTTTAAAAGAAACCTACTAAGCTTCCAACCTTCTCTTCACCCTCTCAATTTATTATTGAATTATGCAATAGCAGAATCAAACCATAACAATATCTAATAAACACATAAACAATCAAATTCTCATTAATTCAAGAATAAAATTCTGAAGGTGAGTTTAGAACGTCCTCGATATTCTAGATCCTATTATCAATTATTCAATCCAATTCTATATAACAATAAAACTGAAAAGAGTAGGAAATACAATCTAGAATGGATGACAGGAGGCAGTGACATTGGGAAACCTCCTGATTTGGGAAGTACCTCGAATCAGCTTCTTCTCCTCTTCTCTCTTCCTCTATCTCTCGATGATCTCTTTCTAGAGTTTCTCAAGGTGGCTAATGCAAAAAGCTCGTTCTCTACCTCTTTTTGTTCTTTTTTATATCCTCTTATGTTTTGGGTAATCCTAGGATTTTTTTAAGGTCTGAAAGGTCCAAAAAATCGCTACAGGCCACGATCATGGCTCACATCTGGAGCTTCTGTCACGATCATGGCATACAGGCTACGATCTTAGGCCATTCCTTGGGCTTTTGTCACGATCATGTATGCCACGATCGTGGGCCATTGTTTCTGTATCATCCCACTCTTATAGGACACATACCTGACATTTTGGAGGAATATCCGAGTACGTACCCCATAAGGGTGGCGAACTAGAGCAGTCACGATACTGACTTAATCATGGCATCATCATTTATACATAAGTGACAATTATTTAAAAGCCCAAAATTCCTCATTTCTTTTTATAAAATCGAATATGTACACTGTAGCTTTACAAAACATCCATATGTGTACATTATCAAAAATAGTTAGAGTTTACATCTCTGTATACCCAACATGCTACATACATGAGGAATCATACAAAACTTTTATCTAAGTCCTTCATTCTCAACTAACCAACCTTTGAGTCATGTCCTCTATCCAAAATCAATGCTAGCTCTCTTCTTATTTGACTTAGAAGCTATATCGTCTCTCTCGAACCTGAAATGTCAACGTTGTAATTTTAGTGAGTTTTGTGAACTCAGTGAGTTAATCATCCTTAATGGTTCACTCATATCATATAACACATCAACTCATACAATCACATAATTCACATCATTTCATTTATCATCATGTAGCATCACTGTAAGGGCCCAAAATATATCCTAGTTGAAATAATACATGTTTATGAAAGTACATATGTGATAGGAGTTAGAATTTTGCTATGATTAAAGTATGAAAGACATATGATTTGAATTTTTGGTAAAGTGGATAATGGTTAGTGAATTGGAATTAATTCATTTCATTAGAGAATTAAGGTATTTAAACATACATTTGGTCTAGGAAAAGTTGCCAAGTGGCAAGTTAAGTTGGTACATGAAAATTAAAACGATTAACCTATGAGTTAGTGACATTTGGCATGGTTAAAGCATTGACAAATGGCATAATTGATACATTGACAAATGGTAGCAGTAAGTGTGTGACATATGACCTAATGTATCATTGAAAAATGGCAGCTCCTTCAAGGGACACATGAAGCTCATGCGTGGAGACATATGATGCTCCAAGTCCATGACACCTAGATTTAGATATGGCAAATTCTGCTGAAGCAAGTTTTCACTTTGCTCTTTTCTCTCCACCGAAATTCTTCTACTCCCCCTCTCAACTTCTGGATCTTTGCTGAAGGTTAAATCATCATTTTTGTAAGTTATTTCATTAAGAAGTAGGTCATGTAACTTTATGTAATATTATTTAGTTGGTGCTAAAAGTTACACCTTAAACTTAGGTATGTGCTGGATATTTGGAAGCTTAGTTTAGCTGGATTCTTGGAGTTGAATTTAAAGTTTAGTAAGGTAAGGGAATTATAAACTTGATATCCTGTGATAGCATGTGTTGTTTGATGTTTGATATGGATCAATTGTGTACTGAAATGGGAAAGAATTGAGGTTTGATACATGTTGGAAACTGGTTCGGATGAGTAGTTCTACTGGACAGGTTTCGGTATTTTAGTCATATCTTGCCCTGTAGGTATCCAAATTAGATGAATTTAAATTCAGAGTAAATTAGAAACTTAAATCTACAACTTTCATGAAGGTGTCGAGTTTGATTTGTGTCACTAATTGTGTCAAAAGTTGGCTTGAATTTGAGTATCTGGAATCTGTTACTGTTTGTAAACAGTCTGTAGTCATTTAGGGGTAATTTTCAAAATACTAAACCAAATTGCATAACATTGGTGTCAATAGAACTTAAGGCATAAAGGAACAAATGTTTAGAAGAATGTTTGGCCTAAATCCTTTATTTTCATTGTCAAAATGACCGTGTAATATTGACCCGAAATTCTGTTTTGGGGAAAAGCTGGAAGAAAATGATGAAGTATGCTGGATTTTGATAAATGAAGTGTTTTCACTGAACTTGCTTTGGTATTTCGATTATAACTTGAACTATAGATCTCAAAATGAGTTGGTTCTTAATTCAGATTAAACTAGAGACATATTTCTACAACGTTCTTGAAGAAGTTGAATTTTAATTATGTCTCTAAGATTTTCAAAATTTGGCATAAAATTGAGTCTTGGCTTAGGCTGTAGCACAACTAGGGATAGAAATCATATCCTGTGGTTTTTGAATAAACTGTATTGATGTAGGTCGAATTAGACTGAGGTGTCTTCACCAAATTTGAAGCTTATTCTCTTAGCTTTAAATTGGTATAAAGTTTGTAATTTTTGGATATTGAAATTGAGAGTTATGAGGTGTACCACTTGGAGGCATGATCATGCATTAGCCAAAAATTTCAAATGTACACAGTCTGTGATATTTTGAGCATAACTCATTGAATACTAAACTAAATTGGATGAACTTGGTATCATTGGAAACCTAAGACAAAGAGGAAAACTTTCTAGAAGGAAGTATTACCTAATTACCTCACCTTCATGGTGAGAATAATTGAACAAAGTGGACCCAAATGTGGATTGTGAAATAAATCTGAATTGAGGGATTGAGTATGATTTCACATGATCTATAATGTGATAAGATTAAGGATAAGAAACCCAAATTTTTGACATGAACATGCATCATACATATTCAGTATATATGAATATGCATAATTGAATTCATAATTATGCACAATAGTAATATATGTTTGTATTGAATGTTTTAGAGGAACTCTTAGAGCGACCTATTCCAGATATTGCCGAGACTTCAAGGCAATAAGCAAAAGGGAACGATTGTAAGTAATATTAGATGATCACACCTTACTTTGTTCTGCTTGTTGAAGTTGATTTGTACTGATTGTGTTCTAAATTCCGGACAATGATTGTCCGAGGCTTTTGATGCATGTTTATATAATTGGAAGTGCTACTTGCATGTGAATGTGATTGACTACTTGCTTTGCACATGAAATGTCTGAAATGACCTTGTTTTGTTTTAAAACTATTGAGTCTTAGTTGTAGGTAAATAGGCATGCCTAGAAGGGTCTGCAGCTATTTCTATGATACTTCGGTGTCTTCTGTTATTGACAATTCGGTGTTTGATACTTTGATGTCTTCTATTAATGACACTTCGGTGTCTTCTGTTATTGAGATGTAAGTCTCTTCTGTGATATGATACCAACTATAGTGTCTTCTGTATAAGTCCCGTTAGCCACTTCTGTTGACTGATTAGCAGTCATTTAATTGCGTAGTCTAATATATGTTGGATTTTGAAATAAACAAAATGATGTTTGAACTGAAGGGATTATGTCTTCTTTGATACTCAGTTCTGTTAACTATGTAACTGTTTTGAAATTTAAATATATGCTTGTGATATAACTTGATTCAGTATGATTAATTGTCAAATTATGCATAGTTTAGTTATTACTCACTAAGTTATATGCTTAGCATGGTGGATTTGTCCCGTGTAAGTTCTGAGTGGCGTTATAAAGACTAGGACAAGACAACCGTAATGGCCAATGGAGTTTGAGTGTTGTTTTGAAAATAAAGTAAATTTTTGGTTTGACTTTTGCGCTTGTATTTGATATGTATATATGAATTTGTTTATAAGTTTGTAACAATGATACTTCAGTTTGGTTTGAATTTTTCAGCGAGTTTATGTTAAGTACTATGTAATTTAATGTATGTTCGCCTGAATTGTTTACTTGAAGTTTTCGTATGCTTTGATTTGTTTGTACTGCTTTGTGTGGCATTTATATATCCTTCCAAAGGGTATGTGGGTGTCACAATCACAAAGCTCTCTTATTCACAATTTCCACATTTCTCATTCAAAACAATACAACAATACATTTCAATCATTTAAAACATACATATTAAATGTATGTGTAATGTTCATGAGACTCATTTCCGATTATTACGTTGTTGTGATCGAGTACCTATAACTGTCTCGTATCTATTGTGGATATCAGGCTTATTGATAACTGTCCCTTATCCGTTGGGGATACATGGCTCATTATATATAGCGAGCCTTTGGCTCTTAATCACATTCTGAGCTTTAAGCTCTTTTTCGGTGGCTAATTAAGACACAATTGCCATTATCTGTTCGTGCATTCGTGTAATGAAATGCATCAATTCACATAAAATTAGTTAGTCACTTTACACATTCACTTTCACATGTCATCAGACCTAAGTCTGGCATTCAACCGCTGTTGAGTACACTTATTTCTATCAGATTCATATACAAGGAACACTTTTAATATCTTATTCATGCATCAAACACCTCAGACATTTAATGTTTGGAATCAACATAATCACATTCACATAATAATTCAATACAGAAGTTAAAACAAACAATTTATTAAGTGAGACCATCTAGGTTACTCACAGTTTGCTCCAGATAGCTATTGCCTCGAAGTCCTGGCAACGTCTGGATGTTTTCTCTCTAAATACTCTTCTATATCATGTAACATACATTTGCACATATCATAACTTTGCACAATTATATAAGTATTCACTTTTGCACATATGCATATATGGATTATGTACAATGCATGCTTAATGAAAATCTCGAGTATATTTCCTTTATTCTCATCTCATGATCATTCATATTTTAAAACTCATATATGTATAATTTGAACTGAGGTTTACACCTCAATAATACAAATTTATTCTAAGTTCATCACTCAATCGATCATTCCAGCTTTTCTCAAAACAGATTTTCGGGTCAATTTTCCATGGTCATTCTAATAAGGAAAATGAAGTATTTAGGCATTACATTATTCTAAACAATTGTCCCTATATGTCTTCAGTTTCTAATGACACCAAGTTCTCACAATTTGGTTTAGTATTCTGCAAGTTATAATCAAAATACTTCAGACTGTACTCAAACTACAACTACACTCAGTACTTAATTTTAAGCCAAAATTTGAAACTCTTAGAGACAGAATTAAAATTATATTCCTTTATGAAATTTGTATCTATATGTCTCTAGTTTAATCTAAACTTAAAATCATCTCATTTAGATATGTACAAGTCACGTTATTGCTAAAATACAAATGCCTATTCAGTGAAAATACTCCATTTAAGAATTTCCAGCACACTTCATCATTTTTATCCTAAACTCATCAATCAATCATTATCAGTCCCTTTCTAATGAATTTATATGGCCATAAAATTTTGTAGAGAGGAAATAAAATGTGTGAGAAGTTCGTGGTTCAAATTTCAAGTCAATCAAAGATCCGAAGAAGAAGTTATGGTCAAAAGAGTGAAGGGTGTTTAAAACTATCAAAAGGCATTGCACTCTCACTGTCACGATCATGCTTGTGCACGAGCATGCACTACCTAATTTCTCCTTTCCGTCATGATCGTGCTTGTGTGTTATCGTGCAACTCCCAGATAATCCTTTATATCACGGTCGTGCTTAGGTTCCCTCTCTGCCACAATTGTGCAGGTCCTTTAGGGTTTCCTCTCTGTCACGATCGTGATTCTGAACAATTGTGCAAGTCCCCTGAGGGTTCCTCTCTATCACAATCTTGCTTCTGCACGATTATACAGCTCTGAGGTTCCCTCTCTATCACGATCTTGCTTATGCATAATCATGACAGACGATTTTCCCCAGATTTTAAACATCATATTTTTCATCACTTCTTCATCTTGTTTGATTAGTCTATCATTTCTAACTTATGTCCTCATTATTTCCTCTTCATTCCTACTTTTATTTCAGCTCAACTCATTCAAACACAAATCAAAATCTATGATTGATCATAAACATTAAAAACAGAACATATCATATACACATATTCATCACATTTTCTGCACATGCTCATCTTCATCAACACCTTCATTTCATCTCTAACTTCTCATTTTAATTCTTCCCATTTAACGAAATCACATTAGTCTTTTTTCCTTAACTCTAGACTCATTTTTGTTCATCTCCAAAACACCCAAAGAGATCCACGTATAAGAATAGTGAAAACAGAGCATAAGCATATAATCTTTTCATGAAAATTTTGCACTCTTTTTACATCACCATAATGATCTTTCTATCTCAAAAATCATCTCAACAATAACTTATGAAAGGTTAATCATCTCATATGCAGAAATAGAAATTTATATGCATTGTTCATCACTCAAGATACACATGAATAATGACCACTAGTCTCATTATCATTTAATCACCATATTTGTAATCATATTCATACAACCCATGAGAATTAACACGTTACTTACTTGATAAAACACTAAACTCTTCAAAATCACGTAAACCCTAGCTTTCCATGATAAACGATCATCAACAGTTAAGGGTGATAGGGTTGGGTTTGTAGCAAATTAAGAAGACAACAACAATGATAGTAGCAAGAAGGATAAGAGCAAGGCTTACGTTGATAGGGTGAGAAACATGAGTATCGTAGGTGAAGAAGATGAAGAACAAAATGAAGAGAAATAAACAAGAGGTAAGAACAATTGACTACAGTGAAAGACAAATAAAAATGAAGATAGCCTTTCACTTTGGGAAAGAGTGTCAAAGGGGTGGATGCATGGCTTGGCAAGTGACACTTGTCACTTGCCACATGTCCACTTCCTATAGTCTCACATGGTTTTCTTATTTAACTAGTCCATTTGTCTCCAATTTTTAATCCAGTTGTCTCCCAATTTTCAATGTCGTATTCTCCACGAATTCTAATACCATTAACCAATTATTTCAACTATCATTTGACACTTATTTCTACTACTATAAATTAATTGTCTTGCCACTTGGTATTTTTTCTAATCCAAAAATATTCAAAATTTTGAAAATTTCCTAAATTTCACCAAAAATTCCAAATCAATAATTATACTCTCCAAAACAATTTTCAATACATGTAATCCACAATTCTTAAATAAAAGCACATTTATAAATCAATTATACCTGAAAAATGTCAATGAATGCATGTACGATCATTTTAATATGTGTAATGAGTAATAATCACATGTGTGTGTATGCTATATTATGCATGGGCATGAAATGCACTTTCTAACTTCTCATTAAAATCTCATGTATAATATGTCAGGGTTCTAGCCCCTAATATGAGATAACGGGATGTTATAGTTT
Source organism: Erythroxylum mucronatum (assembly GCA_027563825.1). Taxonomy (NCBI): domain Eukaryota; kingdom Viridiplantae; phylum Streptophyta; class Magnoliopsida; order Malpighiales; family Erythroxylaceae; genus Erythroxylum; species Erythroxylum mucronatum. Next base: position 4,691,462 of record JAOSBP010000001.1, on the reverse strand, counting down.
CGGCCCAAATGTCTCCGAAACTCCTCTGTTCTTCGATGTTGACCCTAAAATATTAGCAAACACATCAAGATACCTAAAAAACATAATATTTAAGCTCAATAAAACACTTAAAACATAAATAATTAACAAACTAATCATATATTGCAATTAGTCAAAGAGACAAACTTAATCATATATATATTTCTTCACTTTTATTACTTGTTTAAAATTAATTATCACTTTATTTTATTTATAAGATTACTTATTTTTGCCTTGTAGTTGCTTAGTGTGACCAATTTAGATATAGTGTTTCATAATTGCAAAGGTTTGTAATTTAAATTTTGAGTCAATGTGTCATTGCAACTAAGTGTGACAAGTATTGGAGCATATTTGAACTCATCTATTCATAAAAAAGAAATAAATTAGAACATATAAGATTGAGCGATTTGGTCTTTGCTTGATGCAATTTAAAGCTTCGAGAAAGGTATGTTATTATCATTATTAACTTGAATAAAATTTCTTGTAATTTATTGATAATTTAATTTTATTTGTTTACTATGACTCTTAATAGAATAAGTAGTTCTATAGATCTAATTTGCCTTGACCATATCAATTTTTTAATAGATTGGGTTATGAGGAACCAAGTTTTATAGATGCGAGTAACTTGAAAGATAATCTTAAATAAGAAAGTATTAATATATCATTTGGTAAATTAAATTTGAATAATGATAAAAAGGTGACTCCTTATAATGATGAAGATTTATACCAAATAAAAATTAAAGTCAGTGCAATTTGAGTGGATATGTTATTATATGAAGTTCCAAGTTTTTTATTTCTCTCTTTCCTTTCAATGTGACTTGTATTTGATCATCATCATCACCCAGTCCAAAATTTCGCAATGAAGCAGGGTCTAGGGAGGTCCGATAGTACGCAACCTTACCCCTATATAGTAGAGAGGCTTTTTCCGGTGGACCCACATGCAAATGAGACAATATAAGAATGATGCACGTTATAGAAACAAAACATGAAAATAATAATAATAATAATAATAATAATAATAATAATAATAATAATAATAATAATAACAATAACAACAACAACAACAAATAATCAAGGGGAATACCTGAAGGAAGCTAATCTGCAAGAACCTAAAAAGACTACAAAGTTCACCCCTCCTTGTCACGCAGTAAGTAAGGGGACCTCCCTTAGAGACCCCGTCAAAGTGTCACCCTACTGTATTTGATATACATGTTAAATTCTATATATACAATATAAATATATAATTTTTAACTGTAACTACTTTTGTTTTAGGTCTCACTTCTATTTTTTGTGTTCTTCAACACAAACTCTTATTGTGATACTTATGAAATCATGGATCTATATTATTCTTAATATGTATGATGTTTTTTTTGTAATATTCATTACCATATGACATAATTTAAGTACTTTTGTATTAATCTTAATTTTATGTTTGCATGATAATTAAATGATTATTTTTGTATGTTAATTATGATTATTATTTAGATGTAAAATATGTAAAATGTAATATTAAAAGAAATAAAAAGATGGTTATTATTTCAAATTTATAATATTATGATTTTTAAGATATGGTTAATATAAAATTAAAAATTATATAGCACAATATATTAAAAGACTATTTTATAATTTTATAAAGTTTATAAATTATTTTGTAATTTTAAAAACTTATCATAAAAAAGGTACTAGATATTGAGTAGTACAAATATTGTACCATACCAAAACTATATCTAGTGGCGAATCTGATATAATATTTGATTTTGCACCTAAAAAAAATACAAAAATGGTGTTATTGTCAAGTAGTTAATCAAAATACTTTTGGAGAATCAAATAAAATGCACCTAAGTTTCCTTCCCCCCTTCACGCTTATTTTTCTTTATTCAAAAAGTGTGTAGAATCTATATTATGTTTTATACAAATTATCAATAGAATGAATTCATTTACCCACCTAAACACATATTTACCAGACATTTCAAATTGGAATTTTCAATTGACAACCAATACAAATCATAACAAAATCTTCTCTCAGCACCTATGCTTCATGTTTGGTGATGAGTGGTAGAGCATACTAAGGTTGAGACAGTTGACGGCACTGGAGAAGACAAAGTCCAAAGAGTTGATGGCGACAGAGAAGACGAAGGTGACAGCCGACGAGTTCGGTTTGACGAAGATAATATTGAGGAGAGACGTAGGGACGAGATCTTCGTACCTTTTTTCTGTATCTACTCTGTGTTCATTACATCTGAATTATCTATTTATATAGACCCATATAAATAAATGACTCATATGCAATAAACACATAATAAATACAGAGAAAGGGGTACAGAAAATTTAAGAGCGAGATGGAGAGAAATTTGTGAGACTAATAGAGTTTTAGGATTAAGATTTTAAAAAAATAATTTAAATTTATCATTTTGGTGTTGGTGGCATCCAAATTCTTTCGTTTCTCTCCATCAGTCTATTCTTTTTTTGGGCTTTGACTTTCAAAATTGACGGCTATTTGCCAACGCTGATCATTCTTTGATTTCAACTTTAAACTTCTAGAAGCATTTCGCCGGTTGTTTATGTTATGTAGAATTTAGTACGATTCAATAAATATTGCACCAAAATTATAAAATATTTGACAACTACATATTTATATTTAGTTGGGTCGACCATGTCAGGCTCAAGTTTAAATTTAAAAAGGTACATGGGTCGATCGGCCCGTTATTTAACGTTGGCCTAATTCCTACAGGTATTTACTATATAAACTCATTACCTCATCATGAAAAAGGAACGACTTTAGAATCATCGTATTTTTTTTATTCCTGACTACCAAATCCTCACAAAAAGATTAACTTGAGTGTCGGAGGGGCCTACCGGCAGTCAACCCCAGTATGCCTTTACTGTTTTGTAGGTATTCCTTAGTTGAAACCAAACGAATTCATGGATCCAAGCAACAGCGCTTAGCCCCATCAAAAGCAGACAGAACCAATATCTATTTTTTTCAATTAATAGGATAAGAAAATATTTGGTAAGATGGGATCTAATATTGCACCAAAATTATAAAATATTTCACAACTACATATTTATATCTATTTCTTCAATTAATAGGATAAGAAAATATTTGGTATAAAATCATGTCCGATGGGTACACGAAAGTGACCAAGTCCCTTTGTTTATAGAACCATGGAGCGAATTGGATGATCGGGCTGAGGATTGCCCCTTTCCCTGACGCTGCACCTCTTCCTTACGAAAGTTAAACCAATTATTATAAAATTAAATAAAATTAAAAAATTTGAAATATGATAAAAAGATATTTTTTTATTAATAAAAAATTTTAAAATTTAATTAAAAATATATTTTAAAATAAAAATTAATTTATTAATTTTAGTTTATAACAATTTATTAATTTATAAAAATTAACTAATTAATTAAATTTTAACAAAAAAATTATTAAAATCAATTGAATCAAAAAATTGAAATACTTCAAAATTTTTACAATTAAACTAATGTAATCGACCGAGTTTTTTAATTATTATTCGAATTATCTAAATTTGAAAAAGTAACTTAGGCAGTAGATTCCAGTTTTTAAAGAAATTCATAATCAAGTAAATAATAATAATAATAATAATAATAAGAATCTACCATTAGATTTAGATCCATTTGTCTCCCAATTGCTCAAATTCCTTTGCCTTTGCAGTTTGGCCCTTATATAAAATATATATTTATCTATATATGTTCTATCCTGTGAGTCGTTCGTTCCATTTCGCGTTGCTCTCAAGTTTCCGTCGTCTCACTCTGACAAAATTTCTCCATACCGAAGGTAAATTCCCTATGCTTTCCAGTCTGGTTCATCTAGTTTCTGAAGAGTAGCCGTTGATTTTGGTTCAAATTCAGTTTCTTTTGTGAAAAAAAAATCTTTCTTTTCTAGATATTCTTCATGATTTGGCTAATTTTAGGTGGGTTTCTTGCGATTTTGTTTTTGAAAAGGTGGTTTTGATTTGTTTCTCCGTCTGATCTGTGCGTTGCAATGACAAGGCGGTTTAGATCTGTTCAATTATTGGTTAAAATATGGTTTTGATCTGTAGATTTCGATTTCCTGGTGAGTTAGGATTAATGTAAATCCTTTAATTTGTCTTTGATTTCATGTTCTTGTGTTTGGCTTCAGATCTATGTGATATGCCCTTTTGCAATTTCAAAACTTGCGATTTTTGGGTGGTTTTATGGTCTCTTTCCCATTTGGAAATTACTTGTGTTTGTCCTTGTTCAATTTGGAGTTTCTGTGATAATGGAGTTGGTCATTCGTTTATTTTAAAACTTTTATTTGTGTTGTATTGTAGGGATCAACAACGAGGAACTGAAATGGGGTTAACATTCACGAAGCTTTTCAGCCGGCTTTTTGCCAAGAAGGAAATGCGAATTCTGATGGTGGGTCTTGACGCTGCTGGTAAGACCACCATCTTGTACAAACTTAAGCTTGGTGAGATCGTCACCACCATCCCCACAATTGGTGAGTGTTCTTATTTTGGATTTGTTTCTACAATATTCAGCCTTTTAGAAAGCAAAGCTCGTCTCTTTTTCCTGGTATTCTCGCAGATAAGGTGGAATGTCTTGCCAAATATTTATTGGTCATTGTTAATTTCTTACATATTGGGAATTGGATTATACTTTACCGTAACATGATTTTTATGGAAGAAAATTGATTATATTCTTGTTTTACAATTGGTGGGGGTTTTTGCGTGAATTTAATCAAGTACATTTTGTTGTCTGCAGGGTTTAACGTCGAGACAGTGGAATACAAAAACATTAGCTTCACTGTTTGGGATGTTGGTGGTCAAGACAAGGTATGAATGTGGAAATCCACTACAATTCTATTCTTACTTTGAGTTGTCTTGACAATTACTTTTTCTTGAGTTTACTCTTGAATATTTTGCTGCTCGCAACAGATTAATTGGATGTTCTGTTGTGATACAGATTCGTCCCTTGTGGAGGCACTACTTCCAGAACACTCAGGGGCTTATCTTTGTGGTGGACAGCAATGACAGAGACCGTATTGTTGAAGCCAGGGATGAACTGCACAGGATGCTGAACGAGGTAATTGTTTATTCAGTGCAGTTTTGGGTATGATGACCATGGTTTGAGTCTTTTGACCTAGGTAACTAAATTCATCCTGGTCATCTTTCAGGATGAACTGCGAGATGCAGTGTTGCTTGTATTTGCTAACAAGCAGGATCTTCCCAATGCAATGAATGCTGCTGAGATTACTGATAAGCTTGGGCTCCACTCTCTCCGCCAGCGCCACTGGTGGGCTTGCTTAAATTGTTGTCCGCTATTGTTTCAATTATTGTCTTCATCTTGTATGCTTTGTTGGAACTAATATTCCTTTTGCACTTTCAGGTACATCCAGAGCACATGTGCAACCTCTGGTGAGGGTCTTTATGAGGGCTTGGATTGGCTATCAAATAACATTGCAAACAAGGTAAGACGTGGTTAATATAATATTATCTATGCATATGTTCAATCGTCTGTCCAAAAGTGTCAAGGCTTTTGAATCTGTATCGTACGAACATGTTGATGTGTTGCTCGTAACTTTGCCATTAAAGTCTCAGAAAATCAAGCATTTCAATTTTTTAAAATATCATCAGTTTAACCAAGAATCAATGAGGTATTATGCATTGACTAGAGATTGTTTTGACTTTTCTCTGAACAATATCTACAGGCGTAAAGCAAATGTAAGAGACATCTTTTTTGGATTAGCAATTCTGGATGCATGGGTGAATATTATCTAGTCTTTTCCATTTCTTTTATTGTTTTTCATTTCAAGACAATTGGGTTGTGTCTATGCCCTTTTTTTTTATCATCTTTGGGGGTTGATCCCCTTTTTTCCACCTTTGATCAGTATATTGTAATAGAATATTGTCGGATATGCTTCCTAGCAAATATGGGTTTGAATCCCATGCCTTATAGTTGTAATTGAAGTTAATTCCTTACATCCATTTTTATACAGTTAATATTTTATATGTTCTTTTATGGTGTGCAAAACCTTAACCGTTGTGGTACCTGGAAAAATCGGCTGTGTTACAGAATGAATGTAATCTCTTTTGACCCAAATATATAGAAAATTGGGATGTGGGACTTTGGCATTTCTTGTGTAGGAACTCCTAACTTTTGTTGGGGGGATTGGAGGATTTCTTCAAGATTTTAGACTACAAAGTGCACACCTCGGAGTACAGAGGACTTGAGGTGAATTGACCTCGTAAGTCTATGATTTATGAGGACGACCGATTTAAACTTCTGGAGTTCCTTTGTTATTTGCTTGATCGAGTTTCTTGGGACAAAGCAGAGATCGTCTGGACTCATAAAGATGGGTTTACAGAAACAAGCGCCAGGACGCCTTGTCAAGGAAAAATCAAGATTGATATGACATGGTCCACTGGATTTGGACCATGTGTTAAGGTTCAGAGGTACCTTGTCCGGGATAAACGAGCTTTTAGTTTGGATGCCGCCGGTCCACTTGCAGCCTGATTATGAAATCAGCATGTCAGCGTTAACCGAGGGCATATACCGTCCAAGACAATCACTCTTTGGTTGGGTATGAGAACAGAATAAGATTACAATCCAATCGTTCCAATTGATGGCGCAACTTGCATAGTTACTGACAAAAATGAAATCATGAGCACATCTTTCAACACAAGACTGGAGGAGGCCTTGGCTTCAAAGATGAATGCGTGACTAATATTTGATGAGAGGCTTAGTCTACTTTCTAGATAGATCTTGCACTCCGCAAAAATTGCCAGTCGACTGGGAACCACGATCATTTATTAGCTGCATCCAAGGACAGCATCTTTAACCTCAATCACATTGTTCGTGTTGGTTCTCATTTCTCGATCGTCCAGCCGCCATTGCCTTTGGAGGAAGAATCTAACAATCTTAGCTCCAGGAATTTTTCTGGTCCCCTCTCTTGGATCAGTGCAAAGGAGTGGACTAGTCAAAATTTTCACGCAAGAACATCACCTCTATGGTAAAGCAAGCATTTTCTGGTTCCCAGTTACGATACGAGAAGTTGTGTTCCAATTCCGAATATCCACAAATGAGAACAAAATGAAACTATATTAGTTCTTTCTTCGTTTTGTTTGTTATCTTTTTCAAAACATTCATCTTCTAATGTCCACGGATTTGGAATCTTTCCATACCACTGAAATTGTGGATTCGGATTTCCCGTTGGCTACAGGTCCAATAGGTGCTTTCAGTTTCAGGGTTAGAATGCAATTTGGCATGAAGGGGCTCCTAAGCTTATTCTTAGTAGTCGTAATTATCAGCTTTAATGGCATGATGTTGTTAAGTTGAGTATATTCAGTTACTTCAATATGGGCACTGGGTAGACCTACACTGGTAACTTCTGTCCTAATCAATAAGGTCCAAAAGATCTTAATGGTAGACAAGGTAGCCATAAATGAAGGTATCAGAAGCGTTCAAATATTATCTGTCACCATCCGCCCCTTTGTGATTAAGACTGCAGGGTGAAAACAAAACAGTCCAGTATTTATGCATATAGTTAGGCTTCAAGTACTAATTATAATATTGACACACTTTGCAGATTAGCAGATACACTCGTGCATAATATTTGATCCCTGTCGAGCATTTCCTTTGATACTGAATATATATATATATATATATTTTTGCTACAAAGGAAATAAAAACCAAAACCCCTAGCTAACGCAGGGCTCTACGGTATTGGCTGCCTTGTTGGTTCCGATGGAGTAAGTCCATAATCGACACCGAAAGCTCGGTAAGCAAATGAAGGCTAGGATTGGACAGCTCTGCTAGAGAGGCTAGACGATCAGCACATTTGTTGCCTTCACGACTGACATGTTGCATCTGCACCTCGCAAGGTCGTTGCAGAAGGCCATGGATACATGCTACCAATAAGGATCGTCAGTAAAAACTAGAGTGGAGGAGGAGAGAATGTTTATAACCTTGAGAGAGTCCACTTTCACTATCACTCGACGATACCCCATTGTCCATGCAAGGCGAAGAACCGAGTGAACTCCCCATAATTCTACAGTAATAGGAGAACCGCTGCCAATGAGTTGTAGAAACCCGCCACACCAGCTCCCTTTCTAACAGAAGATCTTCCTTAATGTGATTCAGTCAAAGATATTGATAATACTGATGATTTGGTTTTGTTTCCTTCTCATAAATGTCATGTTTTACATAACTCTCATTTCTGCTTATCTTTACAAAAGTAGTGATAAGGGGTAAAGAGCAATTAGAATCCCAATATCAGCGGAAGACATGCTGTGACGCCTCGTAAATGCAGTGGAAGGTACTTCGAGGAGTCCGCTTTATAAGACAAAAGTGAAAGTTGAAGGTATATCATAAGCTACCATACTTTTTCACTTCAAGTGCAAACGTAGCTGGTTCTTTGCTTGCAGATCATATATTCAATACCATTATACAGTTGCCCAATTTCTCATAATACTGTTTTTCTAATTGCAGAGAAGATGTTAATTTGGTGCAACATATTTCACTTTTCTCTTAAGACTATATTAGGTTTAAAGTAAGCACAAAAAAGGTAATCCTGACCAAGATATATAGGGAAGGAAAACCTTCATTTTCAACTAGTGGTCACTGCTGAAGCAGATGCTACCTTATTTCCTTGTTAACATGTTCTTCCCACTGAAGAAAAAGACCTCTCACTTCGTTGGAGTTACGATTACTCAACAATAAGTAAAAAGAAGATAGTAATGCAACAAGTCATCCAATTCACCGCGGCCTTAAGATATCCAATCTCTACCCATCTTAATGATAAGACATGTGAGCTGTACAAAAATAAGTGGCCATTCAATCAACTTTTAATTCATAAAAAATTATGCAACACCCTTGACTTACAAAAAACCATATTTTACAAGCTCTGAATAGGGCCTACATGCAAGTTGCATCTGGTTTCATTTAGACCTTATTTGGCATTCATTTTCTCTGCATGTTTAACTCTATTTAAGGAGGCCAGTTGGTTGCATTTTAGAACCCAGGAAGGAAGGTCAGTAGGGTGGCATCCTCAGGGTTGCTGGTTTTACTTGCCCAGCAATCCTCAACCAATCTTTCCGTACCCTCTCAACAAATCTCCATACACCTTCAACATCAAGCCTAACTTGCATAAGCTATTAAACTCTATAGCTATCTAAAGAATGGCTCCGGAAGTTCCTGGAGATGTATTTGCAGGGTCAGGCAAGGTGTCCACGCTGAGCGTAGGCTACACTCGGCGAGCCTACATAACCTTCTTAGCCGGTAATGGAGACTATGTTAAAGGGGCTGTTGGATTGGCTAAGGGTCTGCGAAAGGTGAATAGCGCATACCCTCTTGTGGTTGCGGTACTGCCTGATGTCCCTGAGGAACACCGTGACATTTTAAGATCGCAGGGTTGTACAGTCCGCCAGATTGAACCTATTTATCCTCCTGAGAACCATGTTCAGTTTGCCATGGCTTACTACGTCATCAACTATTCCAAACTTCGCATCTGGAATGTAAGTACTAAGTAGTAAACCTAGACATGACATTCTAAGTACTAAGTAGTAAACCTAGACATGACATTCTCACATTGTAACTCTGAAAAAAAACAGATCCGATAAAAAAATAGTGTGGTTACTTACGTTATTGACGTGACTTTATTCCTTTGACGTTTTAAGTTAAACTGTCATTATCAAAGCATTCAACATATGACAATATATAGAAGAATCATGATCTAATGAAGATGCAAAATCTTAGAGAATAAGAATTGAAGAGGATTGGTTGCTGTGTTTTTACAGATGGAGGAATATAGCAAGATGATTTATTTGGATGCGGATATACAAGTGTTCGAGAACATAGACCACCTTTTTGACAACCCAGATGGCTACTTCTATGCTGTCATGGACTGCTTTTGTGAGAAAACCTGGAGTCACTCTCGCCAGTACTCTATCGGATACTGCCAGCAGTGCCCTGATAAGGTGAAATGGCCGGCTGAGATGGGCTCTCCTCCGCCACTCTACTTCAACGCCGGCATGTTCGTTTTCGAACCTAGCCGCTTGACTTATGAGAAGCTCCTTCATACCGTCCGGATTACCCAACCAACACTGTTCGCCGAGCAAGTAATCTCAGAGCTTTCAACATCTTCTGTTAAGAATTCTTGTTTTTTAAATCATTTTGACCATTAACGAGTGATATGTAATAGCGGCTCAGGTTCAAATTCTGTCAGATTATAATTTTTCATGATTTACTTGTTGCCATGTAACAGGATTTCTTGAACATGGTTTTCCAAAAGATATACAAACCACTTCCATTGGAGTACAACCTGGTTTTAGCAATGTTATGGCGCCACCCCGAGAATTTTGAGTTTGAAAAGGTTAAGGTGGCTCACTACTGTGCTGCTGTAAGTAATCCTCTTCCTCAAATCTCAACTTTTGGTTTAAACTAGAGAAAAACCTGTCCTTCCTCTGAATTCGTTCATAAGACTTAATCACTCTCGGAGACTAGCTAAATTTACTTATCGGCTAAAAACAGGGTTCAAAACCATGGAGGTTCACAGGCAAAGAAGTTAATATGGATAGAGAAGACATCAAGATATTAGTTCAAAAATGGTGGAATATATACAAGGACGAGTCGCTGGATTTGAAGGTTGAAAATATTAATAATCCTCCAGAAGAAGAAATAATCTCAAGGACAACTTTCATGGCTTCCATGCCTGAGCCAACTATCTCCTACATATCTGCACCCTCCTCTGCTTAATTTCCCAATAGAGAAAGATTGGTTTACAAGTTCCTGTAACCCCTTATCCTTTTTTTTCTTCTTCTTTTTTTTATAAATATTTTTCCTAAAACTCAAATATATATGCTTTTTGCTTTTTCACTTCTTTTGATCTACTTGGCCTTTCATTACTTATGAAGCTACGTGAGAAAAGGAACGTGCAACCCTCGTCAGGAATATATTATGAAGCGTTTCAGCTGACCTTATAGGCTTAATACTTGTACTGCTGGAGTACTGCTCTTGTATTAGTATCCCTTACGTAAGGTTTATTTACTTTTATCTTCTTATCACTTTGGTGGCTGACCCCGACATATATCTCTTCACTTCAATTGTCTAACAACTTATCATAATTTGAACATCAAATTAAGACAAAAATCATCTATTACTAACCATATATTATAATGTTATTGATGATGATAAATTTTGTTCTAACAATGAAACCTAAAAGTCCATATCTCCTGTCTAATTTTATGGTGTCTTACTTTATCCCATGAATCTCAGCCATTCATTTATGTGGGCTCCGTGTAGATCTCGCATAAATAAACGTGAGATTCGCATAAATGAATGACTGAGATTTATGAAACAGAATAAGACACCATAAAACTAGACAGAGAACCTTGTCTCCAAAACTAGAACACTTACTTTCTGGGGCCACTAATCAAAAAAGACTCATGAATCAATTGGTGATCCTTTTCACAATGAATAATGCCAAATGGGCACAAGCAGCATTCCCTAAATCATTCCCATCAACGTAGGTCACAGAAATTGATGGAATTTCCAAACTAAAAATCTGCACGGTCAATACTTGTAATTCAAGGATAAAATGTTATCCTACCTTTCCTCCTTTCTAGTAATCTTAAGTTGTTCAATAATTAACCCATGCCACCTTCCAACTATACCAATCATAAACGTATTGGTATCCTAATTTACTTCTTGATCAAGAACTATGTATAACCTTTTGCGATATGTTCTAGTTCCACCCAATTTCCTTATTACCCATTAATAGAAACAAAAATGTCAAAGTTTTATATCATTGTTCATTAAAACTAAATTGATCATTTTTTTTATGGTGGTGAATTTGAGATTTAAATAGATGAAGGTTTGAAATCAATTTAACGAAAAAAAAAAGTTAAAAGCCTAAACTGTGTTTGATACTAAAATTCAAGCTCAAATTTAAACTTTTTTTCTTTAATTAAAGTGCCACAACTTGTTTGACTTAAGATTCAGTGATATTGCACACCAAAATTGTATACCATGTATAATCTATCTCTGTACTTATGCATGTCAAAGCTTGCTCATCTTGGCTTGACCCGAAATCAACAATCTAGTCTCAGTTGACCCAGCTTTAGTTTGAGCCCAAATTTTTTTAAAATTAAAAACTTTGAACCAAGCTCAAATTTGATCTTTTCAATCTGGCATGAAGCTCAAAACTTTTAAGTCTGGCACTTAATACTAAAATTTGAGCTCAAATTAAAGCTTTTTCTTTAATAAAAGTGACAAAACTTCCTTGACTTGAGAATCGATGATATTTTTCATCAAAATTATGTACCATGTATAATATATACTTGTTTTGCATCTCAACAAAGATATAGCTATAATCTTATTATGTGCCAAATGACCAAAGGAAGAAGATGAGTATCGATGTAGCATAGCAATGTTAAAAAATTATGTTGCTAATTTTACTATAATGAACCACTAATATGTTTTGTTGTTACTGTACTATTTTACTTTTTAATCTTCACATATAACCATTATTAATTAATATAAATACCCAACGTTTTAAAGAATGAGCTGAAAGTTAAGCCGATAAGACAAGGTTTAAAAGTTACTAGGCCATTATAAAATCAGGTAAAGATTGAATAAAATAGAAGAATTTGAAATATAACTGAAGGAGATTGTCCTTATCCATCAAAGAATTTAAAGCTTAATTAAAAAAAGACTGTCAAATAAAAATTAATTAATTAATGGTTTACAAAAGCTGATTAATTTATAAAAATCAACTTATTAATTAATAAACTAATAAATTTTTAATAATAATTATTATTAAAGTAAATCAAACTAGAAAGTTGACTAAATCTAAAAGTTAATCTTTTTAAGGTTTTTGAGGTTAAATTGGCTGAACCAGTTCACATATTATTCACTATCAAGGGATATAACTAAGGAAAATTCCCAAATCATATATATTTCTCTCTTTTAGCATTCCTCAATCTTCTTTCTCTCTCCTTCTAATTACTTTACCTATTTTCATGTCCATTTTCCTTTTTGCTTAAAGTTGGTATCAATTGGTATTAGAGTATGATTCTACTACCTATTCACTATTATTCCACGACTACTTTTCTATGTTCATCATGGGTGAAGGCATCAGAGGACAAGACATAATAAGGATCAAAGAAACACTTTGCAACCAACTCAAAGAAAAGCATAAGGAAATGATAGAGGCACAACTTAATCTTTAAGATAAACTAGCAAAACAAAGTCTAGAAATGGTAGAGCTTCAAGAGATATTCCAATAGTTTATTCTTTTATTGAAATCACAGGTATCCCATTACAATCATACAAACATAAGTGGATAAACAAATGAGGTACATAACTATGGAATAATCACCTTATATTGCCCTCACAAGAGCCAATTGGGTGGAGTTTTCCCTTATGTAATGGGTGGAGTTTAACAATTTGTTATTTCAATCAAAGGAATTCTTTTTGCTAGATCATACTCCGACCAATATAAAGGTAAAATTTCCAATTGTCCACATGGCGGGAGTAGTTACAGGGTGGAACCAACTCTTCCTTAGGCATCCAATGACTTTAGAAGAGCCCTTCTAAAATGAATATCATATGGCCATTACACAATGATTCAAAGAGGAGGCCCTGATAGGAGTTTTTAAAGTACTAAACTAAACGGGTAGCGTGCAAGACTATTGCTCCATATTCAACAAGTACTCCTTTTGCCTTTAAATTCCTGAAGTGTGTTTGGTTGTTTCTTCTTATTGAATTTTCCATCGGTAAGTAATAGCGACAGCCTTGTTAACGACGGTTTCATCTTTCGTCGCATTCCGTCGGTACATATAATTTCTGACGGACATATCGACTTCTCCGACGGAATATTCCGTCAGTAAACATGATTTTTTTGTAGTGTATTACCTACAAATATCATATAACATTGATGACCATGGATAAATGAGCATACGCAAAATGAATATATGCGAAAGCAAACTTGGACAAATACCTCATAATTTCAATTCCAATCACAGACAACCTCAACACTTTTATATATTAACTATACTCAAGGATAATTTATCTATGGTAATTAACAAGGCTTGAACTTCTATTAATGGACATCTTTGGGCATTGAGTCTCACAAACTGACTAAAGATTGGTTACTGACTAAAGATTGGTTTTTCTTATCTTGCATAAATCTACATCAAAGACTAAATTAATTATAATTTATAATCAAAGAATAAGATAAGATCCTGATTCTTTAAATTCAATCAATTTTGAGAATTACAAATGACTATCCGAGAATCATATCTAAAACCTGTTGAACTAATTCACAATCATTTAGTTAAGATAAGCAACATTTTAGGACAGTACAAAAACATAATTGTTGATTCTTGGTGTATCATTCATACAAAAAAGTCCTTGTTTAGGTTTAATGGAAACTTGAACTAGTCGTGGGGATGCATAATCCTGCCAAATAGAATAAATATGATTATTAGTCTCTGATCCACGTTCTTTCTTAGTGTGGATCGAATAACAAGAGGGTGATGGTCAGAATAAAACTTTGGGGGATGTAGGACAGAAGGTGACTAGAAATATTCAAACCACTTCTGATTACCAAGTGCCCAATCTATCCATTCTAATAGTCTACCTCTTGACCATGTATATCTAGGACCATTAAATCCCAGATCCACACTACTACAATGTCGACCCATTCACAAAAGAGGGGAAAAGGAGAGGATCGTAGAACTAATCCACCCTTCTTATCGTCACCATATAAGCAAGCATTAAAATCTCCAGCAAGAAGCCAAGGGAAAGAGTCAACATTTTACTTTAGTTTAGAGAGAATAGGTCATAAATTTGCTCTAGTGGCAACTATAGGGCTAGCATAAATAGCAGTAAAAAGGCACCATTATCTAGCACTCCATGATACTTTCATGTGAACAAATTGGGGATGATTAGCAGTGACCGAGATTGCAACACATTCCTTCCAAAGAATCTAGATACTCCCACAAAACCCATAGGCCTCCACTCGATGAGAGAAAGGAAAACCTATTTTAGCTATAACATCATGAGCAACGTAGCCACTTATTTTAGGCTCCACTAAAACCACAATACTAGGATTATGTGTCTTAACCTACTGTTAAAAATTTTCATGAACTTTTCATTCCCTACACCACGATGGTTCCAAACAAAAAAGGTTGAGTCATGATCCTTATAGAAAGAGAGAGCACCACCTCTATTCCTAAGGAGGCGTCTCCTCCACCATCTCCATACCCTCATCATGTTCCTCCCCTTCTTCCACATCTTGTGAGAGATCTAAATCATTTAAAAAAAAAGCCCTGCTTGAGGACCTTTGAGATCTTTATTGTTGGTTCCGTCACACGGCAGCTCCTCTTCATCTTCAATTTGGTTGAACGTTCATTATTGGGGTCTAGAGCTGTTGGTTTCGAAACAGAATTTTGGTTATCGTCCATATTTAGGGATAATTGTTAAAAGAAATTGGTGTAGTGACAAACCTATCAATGAGACCATTAAGTGTTTCTCTTCAGCAGCGAGTGAATGGAATAGAAATTTTTTTGGCAGTATTGGTAAGAAGAAATGCATTTTAGAAGTAAGACTTTCTGGAATATAAAAAGTCTTTGAGTCTCATTATTCAACTTCGTTGCAACAACTAGAAGCTCAATTGATGGAGGAATATGAACAAGTCCTTACTCAAGAAGAGTTACTCTGGAAGTAGAAGTCTAAAAGTGATTGGATTCAAATAGGGGACCAAAATACTACTTTTTATCATGCCAAAGCTAGAGCCCGTCGAAGTAAAAACAAGAATGAGATGCTCAAATTGAACGGCCAGTGGTGTATGGAAGAGGATAAACTAAAGCAAGGAGCAATAGAATATTTCTCTCAACTTTACACAAAAGAGACAGACACTACTCCAGAGTATGGTGTACGAGGTGCTTTTTCCACTTTACAAAGTTCAGATATTTTGCATTTGACTCGTTTGGTGGAAAAATAGGAGGTTAGACATGCTCTTTTCGATATGGGTCCTATGAAAGCAGTAGAAAGTGATGGTCTTTGTGCCTTTTTCTTTCAAAATCAATGGGCAGTCGTGAGAGAGTCACTCACAAAAATGGTCCAAGAAGCTTTTTTGAGAGGATATATTTCTACTGAGATTAATACTATGCTCTTTGTTCTTATACCTAAGGTGGAGGGCCCTGAAACTTTCAATCATTTTCTTCCAATCTGCCTTTGTAATGTAGTATATAAACTCATTATGAAAGTGCTAGCCAATCGTCTAAGGCCCTTCTTACCATACATTGTACATCCTAATCAAACCAGTTTTGTGCATGGAAGAAATATCACTGATAACATTATTATAGCACAAGAGGTTATTCACATTATGCGAAGAAGTATTGGGGGCAAATATATGGTAATCAAAATTGATCTTTAAAAAGTCTACGATATACTTCATTGGACATTTGTGGAAGCTACTCTTAGGGATATTGGTATCCTTAGCATCATTGTGTGGCTAATAATGAGCTGTGTTAGCTCTTGTTATATGCAAGTCCTATGGCATGGCAATCCCACAAAGAAATTTTGGCCGTCGAGAGGAATTAAACAGGTGACCCAATTTCCCCATACTTATTTTCCTCTACATGGAACACATATCATTGGCTATCGAAAGAAAAGTCCAAGGAAAAAACTGGGTTCCTTTAAAAACAAGTTGTCATGGTTTGACAATATCACACCTATTTTTCGCAAGTGACTTTATCC
Source organism: Erythroxylum mucronatum (assembly GCA_027563825.1). NCBI lineage: Eukaryota > Viridiplantae > Streptophyta > Magnoliopsida > Malpighiales > Erythroxylaceae > Erythroxylum > Erythroxylum mucronatum. The sequence goes on along the minus strand of JAOSBP010000001.1, from coordinate 4,674,692 downwards.
TATTTTCCAAAGCTTCTAGAGACCAAGTTGAGGTGATTAAGCAAGTACTCAATGAGTTTTATTCTAGCTCTAGCCAACTGGATAGTAGAGATAAAACTATTTTATTTTTGTCACGTAGTGTCCCACCTAGTGAGGCCTGTATACTTAGTAGCAACTTTGGATTTAGCTCAAGAAAGATTTGGGAAAGTATCTTAGGGTGCCACTCCTCACAACCGAGTTAATAAGGTTACATACCAAACCATTGCTGACAGAGTCTCAAGAAGACTATCTAACTAGTGTACAAAAACTCTATCCTTTGTTGGTAAAACTACTCTTAAACAATTTGTTCTTTTAGTTGTCCCTTATTACACAATGCAAACAACTTCCATCCCATAGGCGACACTTTATAAGATTGAAGGCAATTGTCGTCGATTCATTTAGGGGCCAAATCAACATGAAAAAAGAATAAGCTTAGTGAAATGGGATAACATATGCCAACCTAAAGATAAAGGAGGTTTGGGACTACGAAAATTGAACGAATGCAATGAAGTTTTTATTATGAAAATTGTTTGGCAAATTATAGCTTTGCCCGATGTGCTTTGGGTAAGAATATTACGTGGCAAGTATATGCATAAAGTAGAAAGAATTCCCTATTGTTTGCTACCAAATAATTGCTCTTTTCTATGGAGGGCCATTTGCAAGATTTAGACAAATGGTTTTTAAAATTCGATGGGCGATTAGTGATGGGAAGATAGTGAAATTCTGGGATGACATTTGGATATGAGACATTGCTCTTTCTACTGTTTATGGGGTATACTTGACAGATGAAGACAAAAACTTGACTGTCTTTGAGATAACAATTGAGTTTGAAAATTGGCGATGGGATTACATATCTTTAAAGTTGCCTCCTTTTTATGTTAAAATTACAGGTGTGAAGCCACCTTCTTCGAATGATGGCCATGACCAGTATTATTGGGGTTTATCTTATTCGGGGAGTTTTGTGTCAAAGTAGCATGTGAAGCTATTTGTCGAAATTCCTAGCATCCCTCTGATAAGATCTGGAAGTTGGCTTGGCAATTCCCAGGACCCTAACGTATTCAGCGCTTTCTTTGGTTGGCTCTACAGGGTAAGCTCTTAACTAACTTGAAATTATGTAAACGACATATTGGGGAGCAACCTTACTGTGAAACCTATTATGGTATGGAGGAATCTTTGATTCATGTTCTTCCCGATTGCATCGAAGCACGAGTCATTTGGAAACGCTTAAATCCTCGGGTTTATTCACAAGATTTTTTCAACGATAGTTTTACAGGCTGGTTGATAAGAAACCTCTCTAAATAAGAAGGTTCAAATCTTAATGATGATTGGCAACTTATTTTTGGGGTTACTTGCTTGCTTCTTTGGAAGTGGAGGAATAGTAGTTTTGCAAACAAAAATAAAGGCAACAAGATTTCAACCATCCTAGCTCAAGTTAACGAGATAAAAAGAGTTAACATTATGACTAATGAGACTAGGCCTTTGTGGCATGAATGTTTGATTGGTTGGTTTCTCCAGAGGAAAGATGGATGAACTTAATACAGATGGTGCCTTTAAAACTTCAACTGGGATGGCTATAGCAGGTGGCCTGTTAAAGAACCAAATTGGTTACTGGAAGGGAGGTTTCTCCATGTGCATAGGTACTTGTACTCCTATTGATGCTGAGCTATGGGGGGTTCTATAAGAACTAAAAATGACTTGGGCAGCTAGTGTTCAAAATCTCATCTTGGAAGTAGATAGTCTTTGTGTGGTCAAGCTGCTAACTAAGGATAATATCCCAACCAATCAAATATGCTCCCTTGTGACTGCTGCTAGAGAATGGCTAAATCGTGACTGGCTAGTGTGAATTGTTCATACTTACAAGAAAAGAAATTGTGCGGCATATTGGATAAAGAATATGGCCATAAATCTCCCTCTTGGATACCATGAGTTTTCTCTCGCTTCTGCCAGCATTTTTTATATTTTAGAAATGGATAAAATTGGAATTGCCTTCCCCCAATTATTCCCAGTGAATTAAGGCTTTTGCCTCTTCTTATATAAATATATATATATATATATATATATGATTATTAGTGAGACGAGTCTATCAACAGCCTACGACTATTTCACCTTTCTTTTATTTTCTTTGTTGATTAATCACCTTATCCAGTTGGCTTGCTTTACCAGCTAGAACGCATGCCAGGTTTGAAGGAAGAACTAGTAATTCTTCCTTTGATGCTTTCTAAAATCTTCAATTTTTAACTTTATAACTTTTCACACGCTAATAACAATGTTAATAGAAATTATTTTGTTATCATTAAATCCAAACTAAAACCAATTTAGTCTAGTGTTTCCTATTTTGGAAAGCATACCATTATACTTAATTCTTGTAACATAAAAACATTTTTGTGACCTCGCCCGTTTTTCTTTTAACAAAGCCTTAAAAAGTATTTTTATGAAAAATTAAGATCATAAAAAAAATTTATATAAACTACCAAAGATTTCGTGTCTTTAGTCCTAATTTCAAAAAAGGGGCAAAATATTTGTAAAAATTTCCAAATATAATGAAGTTTGACTTATAACAAACCTAAATGAATCCACATATTATTTGTAACCAACACAAAGAGAAGAATTAATCATGGTGTTTAAAATAAATATATTTAGAATTTGGATTATAGAATTAATTAAAAAATTTGCCAAACTTTTTTACATTTAGAGAAGTGCATCAAAAGAAAGCAACCCAAATCTCACAATCCGTTGCCAAAGATGGAAGTTAACAGACTGAGCGTAAAGAAAAACTAGCAAAAAAACTAGGATTTGCAAAGAATTTTGGAGCTAAGAGGAGGAAGACAGAACAGGAAAGTCAGAATTTTCAGTTCCTCCTCAAATTTCTCAGCAATCCAACAACAAACATCGAAAAATCTTGAGGAAAAAACAACCTAGTCTCACGATCTGCAGCAAGAAAGATGAAGTTTGTCTAACAAGTGCTTGCAAAGTAAAAGGAAACTGATAAAACTTCTTTATCAAAATATTTAATACGGACAGGCTTTGGGAATTAGAAATAGAAAGCATCTGAGAGTGAACAACGCGTGGTGTGTATGGAGCAATTCAAGCGTAACCACACCCAATCAACACAGCACGTGGCGAGAGGCTACTGAGCAGAAGGGAGTTAGAAAATGGAGGAGACTCGTTTGGAGATTCGAGATCAATGCAAGATAATCCAGGTCAGACGGTGAGAGAACATGCGAAAGGAGAGAGATTACAGATTAGTCATGGTTGTGAGTCGATCGGTGAATATCCCTATCGGTGCATCCTATGCTGCAGACATGAATTTCAACCCATCGAACACTGAATTTACCCAAAATGAGAGAATTCAATGCAATGTTTATGCCGCTTAGCATTTGCTGAGGCTTCCCTATTGGTGATCCAGTGTGAATTTGAAATTGTGACTGTGGCTCCTTGTGTAGGTCAAACATGCTTGACAGCAACTGTAAAATAGTAGAAACATGCCAGTACCAATAATTTACTTCAGGAAGTTAGGACCAATGACACAAGGGTACCAGTAAAATTGCAAACGAGAGTGATGAATAAAATTAGGGTCTCAACATTTCTTTTATGCCATACAACAGCTGCAAGGATTAGAGATTTGAGAATATCATTTGGAAGAAATTACTATGCTTCCTTAGACTTCTTCTATGCAGGATCCATCTTTCTTTGATGTCAAGTGAATTACTCCTTGGTTCATCATCTACATCCTGGTTTGATTCATCGCGTTTTGCAAAATTCATAGCTTTGAAATAGCCTCTAATCCTGGCAGTGTAGAAGATAAATGCTTGCAGAGTAATCTGCTCTGTTTTCACTTTTCATCAACTAAAACATGTACTGAAATGGTGGTTGACCACAAAGAAACTTCCATTTGGCTGCTTGTGCTACCTCAACCGCCTATGACCGTCATTAAGCAAAACTTTTCTGGATATTATTACCTGTATCAAGAAGGAGCCCGAATCTTCAAATTCAGAACTTAGTTGCAAAACATGTGTTGTGACAATAGAAGCAAACATATAAAATCAATCCTAACAAGTAAATATCAATACAGCATGTGTAGTTCACAATTACCAAACTACATACAATTGTTTAAAGGTTTGATCTTACCAGTGTAAAGGACCTAGAGGATGAATAACGTTCAACTTACCTTGACATTTTTGAAAACTCTCCTGTTATCAGGGTCATTCTCAAAGTTGCAAATAGCATCAGGAGGCTAACTGTTATTACACCGACGTTGCACGCAGAACTTTTTAAGTACATTGACCTGTCAAGAATAAAATCAGTTTCCAGCTGTACTGAGACTTAATTAATCCCACAAGATAATACCAAAAACTAAAACGTAACATATTCAAGATCATAGAGCTCCTTAAATACCCAAATTTCCAACCTGTATGCTCTGCTGTTGGGCTGTAATTAGGGAATTCTTACGCGGCATATGACCAAGATATGCACCATAACTCATCACACAAAAAAACCTCAATTTCAAAGGAAAATGAACACGAAAGGGATGTAGCAATATGAATGGATCCATAGCTTCAAAAGCAAAAAACCGTCATTTCTTCTCACTAATCAAAGAATCTAAGGAAAGGAAGCACATTTGCACAAAACAATTCTCTTACATTTATTTGGGGAGGCTAATCAGTACAGGAAGGATTTCCTTTCCAAGCTTGTAATTGCTTCTCCAGATTGATTCCTAAAGCAGCAGAGTGCAGACCTTCAACTTTTGAGAAATGTTGTGCTTTAACATGCCCCATTTGACCATTTTCCTTTGGATGACAAGAAGTCTTGTTAACTTGGTTAGGTTCCATTTCAGGGGCCTTTGCCACACTCAGTTGAACTTCTAAGCTGGAAGCTGCAACAGAAGAGTATAACTCCATATGCATCCAGTTCAGAAACAAAATCCATTATCTAGTGCAAGACCAGTCAAAATTTCAATTAACAAATGAAATAAAGAAAATTTGGAGTAATGTAGGTTCTCTCATGCAAAATATACCCATACCCATTCCCAATCAAAACCCAGTTAAGGGCCATTATGCACGAACCTTCCACATAAGCAATAAGCTGCTCTTCACAAATTCACTATCCTAAAGCTTGGAAGGCGAGGTTGTCGCAGAATTACTGTTTGCATCATATCTCTTCCTGTTATGATGTGATCATATGAGCATCAACCTCAGCTTACATGGAGAAATTGTGCAAGTACGCAAGGGATATAACCGAAGAGAAAAGGAGCTAACTTACAAAACCTATATCTCGTAAAACATTTGATGTTCTGAACCAGAAATTCCAAAAACCTAAACAGTAGCCAAAATTTTATCAAATTTTGTGACTTATAACTGCTAATTTGTTATCTCATCTACTCATCCAGTCACCCTCATCAAAAAGTTTTTGAAAAAGAACTGTTCCAGAACACGGGTTACGTAGTTCCCAGTGAAAAACTAAGTTCTTTCTAACAACATTAATACCTGAATTTTGTGTATGCTCTCACACTGGATCTGTCTTCTCTCCAGAAACTGTTTGTTGCAACCTTAAAATGCACAAGAGGCAGAGCAAAATACACTACAATCCACCCAGCTTCTCTCTGTGTGTGTGTGTGCATGCGCGCGCCCGCGTGTGTGGAACAAAAAGAATAAAGTTAGGGTGTGAGAATAAGGTATTAGATTCGAAAGGCTGTACCCTACTTTGCACTCTTGTTAAATACAAGGGGCTTGAGAGTAGCACGCCTGGTACGTATTGCACTTTTCACCCCACTTTGACAAATCCATCTTCAACAGATTATAGTGTGTAAGTTCTTGAGAGCTGAAGTTCATTCCGGTAACACCAAAGTTCAAGTCAATGGGGCACAGGTTATGGAAGAGTTCTTGTTCAATACTTTCCGTTTTGTCACCACAAGTCCTCACTTCTTTATGCAATTTTGAAATCATTAAGGCAGATGAATGATTATTTTGGTCATAGATATCTTCCTTGGGGTCCTCAACAGAGCAGTCACCCCCATGTGGATGATATGAAATGAAAGAATTTGGTTTTCCAGAATCATCCCACATATTATCTCTCTCATCAGCAAGGGAGACAGCATGTTGCTCCGACAAAAAATGTAAGATATTCAATTCCCTTGCTACTTTCAAAACTTCATTGCATCGTGAAGTAAGTTCCTCCTCAAATGAAAATAAGTCCATTTGTTCCTTTGAACTAGAATGGCCCTTACGGAACTCATGAAGTATGAGTAAAATGGGAACAGGAAGAACTGGACCAACAAGATTGTCACTAGGCTGCACCTTACTTGACCACTTAGTGCTGCAACTTGAAGGCTTCCTTATAAAAAATGGAGGCAACTGAGGTTGGTCTGGAACAACTAAAAACTCCAGAGGGAGCTTTTTCTTGTCCAAAAGCACCTCTAGAAACTCAGAATAGCTAGAAAAGGCAAGCTGTAGGAGTTCCACTGGCAAACCTGTCCACAGTCTCCTCAAAACAACTTCATGTATACTTGCTGGCAAATTAATATCGTTGAAAACAATATCACTGGCAGGGGGTGCTCTAGACGGACTGAAGTTAAAAATCCTCAACTTCTCACATAATACTTTGTGAGAGTCACCAAAGGAATCTTTCTTGCAAGAACCCTTGCTAGGCCTCAGCATGTTCGAATTCAAGAGTTGAAAAAGATTTCCATTCATATATGCCACAAGATATGCCAGTTCCACATACTTAAATTTCCTAGGGAATTTGGAATCTTCAAAACCCATGGAGAGGAGAAAATTGTCCTCCAAAGAAAGTGTTAAATCACTATGGGATGCTTCATATTTTTTAACTAAATCCCATGAAGCCACGTACCTCTGTAATTCAAGCTTTCCGGATGACATCAACCTAATCAGCGTAAATCCACCAAATTCATCTGGCTCAAAAATTAAGGAAGATAGATCATTGCTTAAAATGCCAAAGCCCAAAACTAAATCTTTCTTCTGCTGCCAATCAATCCATATGGGAAGGTAATCCTTAGAAAACTCTTCTCTTACTAGACAAGCCCCACATCGACATTCATGACCTGACAATAAAAGATCTGATGGTAGCTCCCATGCATAAAAGGATTTTGAAAATTTTGAAATTTCTGAAGCCATTGATCCTTCAGGTGTAGGTAGAGATGGTCCATAGCAAAAGAGACTGAACTCACAATTCCAAAATGATCCCAATATAATGCCAAAACCAGTTTCAGTAGCCCATTCATTTTTATCATACCTTGAGTTTGCCCTCAATTCTGACAATCTAAACACATGGACATAACAAGGTTTATCTAAACCATGTTGCCATTGCAATACCGGCATTAAAGGCTTGCGCACATCACAAACAACCAACATATTATTAGAAGTCAGTACAAAATGAAACTGATCAGAAATTGCCCGAGAAAAAGTGATTAACTCTTCCTTTTCAACTGGAGCATACACACCAAACATATCAATATTTGCTAAACATGTCAAATTACATTCATCAAACCTACAATCAACTAGAAAAACCATATCAGAACGTGCAACAACAAAAATCCTAGGATGCCAACTGAACTCACAACCCAACCATTTACAATTACTTGAATTTGCATAGCTTCCCCAAGATACTTTCAACTTAGTTCCTGTATAATAGGTGTTATAACTCTCAGATTCCAAATCAAACAAATACAATCCACCATTCTCCGTCAAAACCAGACTCTCTTCAGGTAAGTGAGGACTCCAACAAGCACTCAAAATTGAACAACTCTTAAAACTCTTGCAGCCCATATACCCCAGCACAGGCACTTCATCAACCGCACTGACTTTAACACAAAACCAATGCACAGAATACAGGGTATAAACCAACAAATACCCAATGCAACCTAAATCCTCAGTCGGGTTGGCCAAGATTCTGACAATCCTTTCACTCAAACTCTTTCTGGCTGTAAAAATACCACTATCGTGATCCCTCATAGCAACCAAGTTCTTATCTTTAACTGAAACCACTAAGAACCCAACTTGCTCGTTGTTGCTTCCAGTTGGAAAGAACACAATAACAGAATTCCCATTCGGGTATTGAAGGAGTTGCAGGCGATTGTGGTAAAACATAGAAGCTGCATCGTTGAGCTGTTGGGGGCCAAGTAATGAATCAACTGAAAAGGAAACAGAGGAAGGAACGGGAAAATCTGAACTAGAAAGAAACCGAGATAAAGAAAAGTGAGGAGGAGGATTGAGTAGTAGAGGCGAAAGAGAGGAAGAATTGAAGAGTTGGGTTAGAGATTGAGGACAGGGATTGAAGAGAAGAGGACCCAATATTGCATTTAATGAAGGACCTGAGAGTAGGAAAGGTGCTCCAAAAACACTACCAATTGGGAAAAGAGACTTCCAATCCTCAGAATTGTTCATTATTAGAGATAGGTGTTAGCAGGCAACTTACGTGAGCTGCATTTATCTTCTTAGTAGCATCATCAATTGGAAATCCTGCAACAAAAACTAACGACGAATAAGATATATATCTAAATGAAAGTAAAAGAAAACAATGAAATTCATAAGTAGCAGCTAGTGGGTGATACAAGAATTGATTAACCATCTTATATAGTAGTTTCTCGTATTTACATCTTTCTTCTTTTGGTAATGACAATTCATATTATAAAAATGGCTTTATTGTTAAAAAAAATCATTAAATATAAATAATCACGTACAGTTTCATGCTGATTATAAACTTAAAAATCAAATTGCTTTAAACATAAAATTGAAAGAAGTATTGAAGTAACCGCAAGTTTCCAATAACTTCAGAATTGAAGAGCCGGTCAAACAGCTTTATAACATTGTCAAAGACTACCATGTCATACAATTAGTTGACGAGAGGACTAACATGACTAAAGAGAGAAGCTCGCAGCAACGACCTGGAGGCGGTCTCCTGACAAGCTAGCAGTATAATAGAGCAGATACCTAGCGAGTGGCGGTAGGTGGAAACGAGATCAGAGAAGCCAGCGGGAGAAGAATGAGAAGACTACAGTTCGATGACGGTGAGCAGAGCGTTAAGGCGATAAATAGTAACCATCAAGTATAGAGACGGGGAAAGGATAGAGACGGGGAAAGGATATTGATCAATACCAACATACTGTATACGTTACGGTACGGTATCTTTAGCAGAGCGTTAAGGCGATAAATCAGTACCTTAGATAAAGTCTCCTATTACGTAACAGTGTAGTTTATTATTATATATTTTAAACAGTAAAGTTCGTTTGAAATATGACAATGGCATGGGTTTATTTTTTATATAAAAATATAAAATAATATTATATCTTAATCAAAATTGAATTAATTCTAATAAATTTTCCATTTTACATGAGATTGATGATAATTATATATTATATACAATTTAAAGATAAATTATTTTTAATTAATTACATTTATTTTAATCTCTTATGTAATAAATTTTTAATAAAATTATTTTATTTTTAAAAATTAAATTTTATTTTAAATATATTTTATTATTTAATCAAATTTTATTTTAAAATTTATATATTTTGAAGATATTTTAAATTTAATTATATTTATTAATTTTTATTTAATTGATTAATTAATGTTAAAATTAAATTAAATTGTTTGCAATTTTATCAATAATTAATTCAAATTAATTAAATATATAATATTAATTAAATATTCATAATTCTTATTAATAATTAATAAATCAAATAATTAAATAATATATTAAAATAAAAATAGTTTTTTTTAGTTTTCTTGAATTTTAAAAATTAGAAGAAATTAAAACTAAACAAACGGGCCTTAATATTTTTTATCATAAACTTTAAATTGATTTCTTTCCCCCGAAAAGTACACTAATTTTTAAAGAGGGTATAGCATCCAAACTTATACAGCTCTTTGCTTTAACACCACAGGCGCATACTGCCCATAATGCCTTTTAAATTTAATTTGTTATATTATTATATAATTTTAATGTATAAATAAATATGGGTATTTTAAAAATTTGTAATCAAATTATAAATATTTAAAATTTTTAATGTATATTTTATTAAAAAGGTTTAAATTTGTTATATTAAAAATATATAAGTTAGAATATCATAAATAAATAAGTAAAATTAGTAAGTAAAAAGGTTGAGATGAAAAATTTAAAAATTAAGGAAATGAATAGTGTAATTAGTTTGTTACAGATGTATAAAATATATAAACTAAATTAAAAAACTCAAACAAAATAAGTTTAAAATAAATAAATACTGAATAATTTAAAATTTTGTGATAAGATTATTAATATTTAAATTATTAAATATATAATAAGAAAAGAATTACGATAGAATTATTTAAAATATATAAATTTAAATATAAAAAACTGGTAAAATTAGTTAGTAAAAATTTGGTATGGAAAAAAAAGCAGGAGATGAAACATGATCATTCACCCTATACAAAACTTAAGAATATATAAGTTAGAATGTAAAAAATGGAATAGTAAAATTATTTATCGGACAGGAAAAATTTTAAAAATGTAAAATATTTTGTTATTAATTATATATTTTAGTTAATTAAGGCAAAAAAAAAGTCAATTGCTTGATTTAAAATGTTGTGAAAATTATAAATATTTAATGTAGGTAAGTACAAATATTATAATAAGCTCCACCAGTTACCGAAACAAAGTTATTATATTTAGTTATTTCAATTAATTAAGATAATGAAAAAGTCCTAACACATGATATTATTTAATGTATAAATGAATATTGTGCAATTTTAAAATTTGCAACCAAATTATCAGTATTTAAATTTTCAAATGCATTTTAAGAAAGGAATTATGATAGAAATATTAAAAATATATAATTTAGAATACTAAAAATGAATAATCAAAATTAGGATGTAAAATTTTAAATGTAGATTAGGAAAGGAATTATGATAGAAATATTAAAAATATATAAGTTAGAATATTAAAAATGAATAACTAAAATTAGATTGTAAAATTTTGGAATGAAAAAATTTTTAAAAGTAAGAAATGCAAAGTGTTATGTATTTGTTATAAATGGATAAAATATAGAAAGTAAATACAAATATAAAAAATCTATTTAAAAAGAAAAAAATCATCATTCAATTATTAATTCTGTAATCAATTAAATAATTTAGTTATGATTAAATAGGTCAATGTTTGGAGTGGAAAAATAAAAAAATTTAAGATTTTATAAATAGTACAGATATGCTGCTTTGAATTGACATAATTCACAAAAGCCAAAACACACTTAGTCAGTAGTCACAGGTATGACTTATTTAAGTCAAACTTGTGATTACAAATCTTGGAAATACAAGTTTGAAACGCAGTCACGAGTGTGACTACACCTATGATTAAAAAAGTTTAAATAAATCTTAAATAATTTTTCTTATTTTAATCTTAATTAACTCGGTATTTTTCAATTAAGGGTGTGACTTTCAGTCACGGGGTGTGACTTACCCGTGACTGTAAAATAGAGTAAAATTTTTTAAATAAATCCTACAAAATACAGTCACTGACATGAGTTTTTAAGTCACACTCGTAGCTGAGTTAATTAAAATTAAAATAAAAAATTTTATTGGATAAACTCATGGGTGACCGAGGTAAGAGTTTTTAACCTAACTCTGAAACCACGCCCGTAGTCTACAGCCATTCAATCATCTTCTTCTTCTCTCCAGTTATCCTATTGTCCAAATTTTCGTCAGAGTTCAGATCTTGATTTTGGTCATTGTCGTCCTCTTTGCCTTTGTCGTCTGTAGCCATCGCCGTCTTCTCCTGTGTTTATAATTATAGGTAATCTTACATCGTTAAACATATTTCGCGATATTTAGTAAAATGTATGAAATTAATATCTTATTTTGATATAGGTCGATGCTTCATTCTTCACATCGATTGTCTTGCGATTTGGTTGATTTTTTTCTTGGTTTTTATACTCGGTTAAGAATTTGTTTTGATTTCGCTATTTGCTATCGGTTTGTTTTCTATTAAATAATTGTTAAATTGTAAGGATTCTATTTAACTGTTCGGTGTTAACGAAATTGTAATAGATTTGCTGTTAATTTTGTTAATAGATTTTACTAAATAAATGGAAAGAAATAAAAATAAGAATGATAAAAATTGCATCTAATTTGAAATTTTATTTGTTCTGCGAAAAAAGTTAAACGATTGGGAAAGGGATAATGGTTTTGAAAATAAAAAACTTTGATTTTAGAATATAGTAAAGTTGAGTTTTCAATGAATTGTTAGATTTATTATTAAATAATTCAAGTTTGAAATTATAAAATATTTTGATATAGAATACGACTAATAACATAAAAACTATTTAATCTTTTTCATTTTAATGTTTCATTTTATTATTATTTATTAAAGGATCTATATTTAAACCGAATGTTTGTTCATCCTATGACCAACTGGATTTATATTACTGTAACATTTTATGTTTGCCTATTATATTTAACTGCTCTAAATCCAATTAAGTAATAAATTGTTCTGTTTGATTTGAAATTCATGAAAATATTTTGATTCTTGATTGTTATTCAGATTATGCCTCGTATGAGATTTGGAGCATTTTCAGCTTCTGAAGCGGATGATGTCCCTATTTTAGGTCATCCTTGCCTTCAATTTAACATTGCTGAGAGCCAATCAAGATATGTAAGTTTAAAATATCGTTTGATTATGCCAAATAGATTTATTGATCATGTAGCTATAACTGAATTAGGAATTGCACATCGAGTTAATGAATTGTTGCATAATATAGGATGGGACAAATTTGCAAAATTTAGAAAAAATCATATGTTGAATTAACATTAGAATTTTTGGCAACTTTACATTTGATCTATAACGAAGATGGCATCGTGATTAATTTGATATTTAGCTTAATGAATAAGACACATACTCTTGCCTTAAATGAATTGAATGATATATTTGGATTTCCATATAGTGATTTAGATGGCTATCATGATGAATTTAGTCCTAAAGAATTTTGGAATGAAATTACAAATTCAACAAATGTTTTTTCTCTGAGTAGGTCTAAATCGTCTTCATTAGTGGATCCTAGCTTACGTTATCTTTACAAGTTTTTAACTTGTACAATATATGGTAGAGGAGATAGCCAAGGAGCAGTTTCTAAAGCTGAATTGTTTATGTTGTGGTGTATGGTGTATGGTAAACACTTTAATGCTGGTATGTGGTTAAGTGTGCATATGATGGATGTAGCGAAAGTTAGTACTAGGAAAATAGTTGTTGGGGCATTTGTTACCCAAATTGCAGAGTATTTTGGTTTACTGACTGACAGAACAAGTATGCAGTTAATTTCAGGGAATTTTAGTTTAGACTTGTAGTCCTTGGTATCTATGAAGATTGCCAAGCGACAAAATGATTGTTATGTTGTTGTTAGTGATGAGGCAAAAGAACCTTCAACTAGTAAGTGCAGTCGGGGTGAAGGAGGTGAAGGTACACAAGGAGAAGACCCTTCACTACATTAAGGTACGCAATTTAACATTGCACCTACTTCTGTGGAATACCAATCATTAACCAATCAAATTATTGCTTTTGAGTGGCGAACGGATGAAAGATTGCAAAAGATTGAGACAAATATTGCGGAGATCAAGGATTTGCTAACGAATTTGAATACTCGCTCGAGAAAATGTGGACCTCCATCTTGGTATCATATTTCTATTTTTTCTTTTATTATTTTGATTGTTTTTCATTAAATTATTTTTATTCTATTGTTTGTCTTAATTAATCTCGTTTGCATGTTAGATCTTTTATTTAATTTCCTATAATGTTGACTGTGATTGTTGTACATATTGTGTTTGTTTTTTTGTTTAATAGTTAAAGATGTTTGATTATTGATTGAACTTAATCGGGGTTATAAATGTGAAATATAAGTGAATAAATATATTTGCATGCATCAATTAATTGAACTTGATTTTAATTGAAAGGGTATTAGCTTATTGTGATAGATGAATGACAATTTCCTTCGATAAGAGTTTGAGACCAATTAAAAGTATTCGTTGTTGAGAGTATCGTTTCATGTTAAACAAATCTAGAACTTGCTTGCGAATACTAGTCAATATTACATAATCTTATGCAAACATTAAAATGATGAAGGCATGAAGGCGTTTAGGATATAACTTGAGAGCTTAAAAAGCCACCATGATATTATCCTTAGTGATTGAGCTTGCATGGAACCTTTTTTTGGTTAAAACTTGAAATATGAGCTTTGTCCTTTATTGTTTATCTGCTTTGATTATACCCGCCATAAGGGCAAGTTGAGCATTTAAAAGGTATATATGTTGTTGTACATTGGAAAAAAAAAGCAAATGATATCAACCGAAGAAGATAGAGAAAAAGGGAAAAAAGAAAAAAAAAGGAGGATATATGTTGTTGTACATTTAGTATAAAAGCAAATCATATCAATTGAAGAAGAAAGAGAAAAAATGAAAAAAAAGAAGGAGAAAATGTCATGCAGAAAAAAAAGGAAGAGAAAAAAGAAAATGAAGAGAAAGGGAAGGCTGAAAAAGTAAAGGAGATTGGTTGGGTTATGTTTCAACTTGAAAAGAAAAATTTTTTACGTTTTATATTTTATTGATTTGTATCATTTTAAATGCTCAATTAGTCCTTTGGTTTTAAGCTTAATTTTATCTTTTCCATGCCTTTACCTAGGCCTCATTACAACCAAAATAAAGACCTTCAGCTTAATGTTTATATTAGATATATAGTAGGAGGTTGGATTAGCTAGCAAGCTTATGGTTGATCTTTAACATGAAATGGAAAATGAGTGAATATTTTTGACCTCTGAGTGCTTGAAAGAAAGGAAAATTGAGTGAGTCTATCACACTTGTTAATGGTCTTTTAGTTGATGTACTTGTCAATTATGGTTATGCATGTTGAGCCCCGTTCCCGAAGCCCAAGATGTTGGACCTCGTTCCCCGAGTCCAACTATCTGGAGTCAAAAAGCGCAAGCGGGTTTCCTTGTAGGGTTATTTCAACGAACCCTCATTTGCTTTGAATTAATCTTTTCGAATTTAATACCAAAAGCTACCAATTTTTCTAGAGAGGTAGCAAAACGTGTTAGGAATCCAATGCTTCAAGAATCACTCAATTTGGAGGTTGGATGAAGTTATGGTCAAAAGAGTCTAACATGTTTATGTCCTTACTCATATTGTATATGTATTGGCGCAATTGCTATAACTTTTGCTATAGATGGTAGATTGATTTTGTTTTTAGATGGTTGGAAAGAAGACATCGATATCTACAACTTTCATGAAGACCTCAAGGTGAGATTTGGCCTTTAAAGTGGTCAAAATCTTGATTTACTGTAACTGTCCCGTAAATGCCCGTTTAACGGACATTCATGCCCGTTTAATGGACATAAACTGACTTAGAAGCCATTTTTCACCCGAGAAGGTTAATGTCCGTTAAGCCGATGTTGGCGAGGCAGGGGGTCCATTTTCACCTGAGAAGGTCCGTTTAACGGACCTAATGTCCGTTAAATGGACATTGGTGACCTAAAACTCCTTCCAAAGCCTCTCCAATGCTTCCAACATCTATTTTAACACCATATACACTCATAATCTCCCCAAATTCAACCCTTCTAGTCCAATAAAACTCCTTAAACATTCAATTACCAATTTGAATGCATTAGACTCCCAAATCTGAACTCAAATAACTCATAGAATACACAAACTCTCATCATTCACCATAGTTGTCATATTCATACCTCCCATACAGCATCATCACTCATAATGCTCATAACTCTCAACTTTGATATCCAAATTTTACATACTTTATACCGTTAGAAAGATAAGAGGATAAACTACAACTTTTAAGAAGACCACTTTGTCTAATATAGCCTAAATTAGCCCAGTTTCCCCCCTGAATTCAGTACCTAATTTTCACCCCTATAAAAACTTGAAATATGAATTGTACACTACAAGATAAAATAAGCACATACACAAGGTAACTTCTTCAATCCTCAATTCATTTCTAAATCAAAATAGAGTTCATACATAGCTTCCATACATAGCTTTAATTACATATCGACATTTCATCAAATCTTAACACAAATTACAAAAATACATTGGATGCTCAATGTTCAATATGCTTATAAAGCTATCCAAAAGTCTAGCCACTAACTTAGTACAAAAGCTAACTCTCTCAGAATTTGTCCAAATGCTTTGCAAGGATTCACTGATCTTCTCGATTTGCACCTGAGGAGTGGGAAAAAAATATTGGGTTGAGCTACACAGCTCAGTGGATAAGATATTTATAGCCATTGGCAATGAGCCACACAATCAACCATATACACACACATTCATGTAGGCATATTCATCACAATGGAAGTTCAACATTTATAATTTCAATTCATATTTCATAATTCAAAATATCATCCAAGCATACACACACTTTTGCATCATAACTAAGCATGTCAAAATGCAAATGCACAACCAAATGGCTCGAGGGTTTCGTGAAACAAAATGGCAAAACCAAAGTTTACATCGTGAACGAAACGAGTCCATTTTTGGATCTCGTAGGCCACAAGCGGGCAGCCAGGAGAAGGCTTTATGTTGACGTGCACGTGACTACGAAATGGTTCCTCTCTCGCCCAAACACAATCAATTTTCATGCTCAAATCAATCATTCATAATCTCATTTTCTCATGTTTTTTCTTGCTCTTGGGTAGGTTGTTCTTGATTCCCTAACATAACCAACATTCTCATTTAATTCCAATTCAATTGGAAATCCCCCAAAATTTCCAAAATCACAACAAAAGAAATTAACCCTAATTAAGCTCATACTTAACCTACCCATAGTCCATCTAGGTTAGAAAACTCAAAACCTAGCATAGAAACCCAAAAACCTAATGGATCTCTCCATCTTCTTCTTCCTCCAAGCTTTCCCAATACAAAACCCCTTTCTCTCTCTACAACTTCTCATTCACAATAACACAACCCATTTCTTTACTAAAGCATGAAGAAGATGATGAACTTACCTTGGAAAGCTTGATTCTTCTTCTTCCCACGAATTTTTCCTCCTTTTTCCTTAGTTTTTCGATTTTTCTTCTCTCCCTCACGTTTTCTTCTTCTCCTCCTTGGTAGCCCAAGACATCCACTCCTCTCCTCTTCTAATTTTTAGCCCTTTTGTTACTCCTTTTCTTCTAAAATTACCCCTTACTTACATGGCCTTTCCAAATTTGCCCCTTTTTCATTTAACACAAGCCTACTAACTACTTAAGTTACTTAATTCTAACACTTCCTTCTAATCTCAATTTTTAATCCTTCCCTCAAATTCCAATTAATGACCCAATTCTAAAATTAAAAAAATTTAAACAAACAAATAAACATAAATAACTATTTAAGCAATTATAAGAAATTTAGAAAATTCAAGATCCAACAACTCTTTTCCCCTAAAAGAATTTCGTCCTCAAAATTCTTACCTGGGCCATTGAAGAGATGCGGATACTTCTCCTTCATTGCTTCCAAAGGCTCCCATGTTGCCTTCTCTATCGAATGGTTTCTCCATAAAACTTTAACTAGTTTCACAATCTTGCTTCTCAAAACCTTTTCCTTCGAATCTAGAATCTCCACTAGTTGCTCCTCATATGTCAAACCCTCCCTTAGCTGAGCCTCTGAAGGTTAAACTATGTATGAAGAATCTGATCGGTACTTCCTCAACGTCGACACATGAAAAACATTGTGAATCTTAAATAATTCCGATGGCAAAGCTAACTTGTAGGCTAAAGGCCCAATCCTCTCAATAATCTCATAAGGGCCTATATATCTTGGACTAAGCTTGCCCTTCTTACCAAATCTCAAAACTCCTTTCCATGGAGAAGCTCTAAAAAACACTTTATCTCCAACTTTAAATTTTATCTCTTTTCTATATGCAGCCGTGTAGCTCTTCATTCTATCTTGAGTTGCTTTAAGTGTCTGTTTCACCAATTTAATCTTGTCAATAGTGACTTGCACCAACTCAGGTCCTACAAGTCTTCTCTCACCTTCCTCATCCTAACAAATATGAGTTTTGCACCTCCTACTATAAAGAGCTTCATATGGTGCCATCTGAATTTCCGAGTGATAGGAATTATTATAAGCAAATTCAATTAAAGGCAAATGTTCATCCCATGAACCTTTAAAATCCATAACATAAGCTCTCAACATTGCCTCTAGAGTCCGGATCGTTCTCTCTAATTTTCCATCAATCTGCGGATGGAAAGCTGTACTAAAGTGCAACTTAGTTCCCAAACCCTCTTGTAAGCTTTCCCAAAATCTAGAGGTGAACCTAGGATCTCTATCCGAGACTAGCAAACTTGGAATCCCATGAAGTCTTATTATTTCATCCATGTATTTCATGGCCAAAACATTCAACGAATCCATTTGTTTAATTGGAAAGAAATGAGCAGACTTGGTTAGCCTATCCACAATCACCCATATTGCATCATGCTTCTTGCTTGTTCTTGGCAATCCCATTAAGAAGTCCATCGTAATCTTCTCCCATTTCCATTCCGAAATTGACAAAGGTTTAAGCTTGCCTGAAGGTGCCTGGTGCTCAGCCTTGACTTGCTAGCACACTAAGCATCTTTTAGCATATTCCGCAACTTCTTTCTTCATCCCTTTCTACCAGAAATGCTCATTCAAATCTCTATACATTCTCGTGCTTTCTGGGTGCATCGCATAAGGCGCATTATGTGCCTCATCCAAAATTTCATCTTTCAACTCTAACATATCCGGAATACATAATCTATTTCCTACCACCATCAATTCATCTTCTCGTACCTCGATTTCAGAAGGTTTACCATTTTTTATCTCTTCTCTGAGCCTGCTCAAATACTCATCGTGTTCTTGTAATTCTTTAATCTTCTCATTCAATACTGGCCTAACTCTAAAGTTAGCCAATATGCAACAAAATTCAGCTTGTCTCAAAGTCACTCTGAGTTTGGCTAATTCCTTCAACAAAGGAAGATACACTGTCTCCACATGTACCATCATCGATTTCCGACTCAGTGCATCTGCTACTACATTTGCTTTCCCCATATGGTAGTTTATCATCAAGTCATAATCCTTTAATAGTTCTAACCATCTTCTCTGTCTCAAATTCAATTCTTTCTGGCTCATCAGGTACTTTAGACTCTTGTGGTCAGTAAACACCCTGGTGGTGACTCCATACAGGTAATGTCTCCAGATCTTCAATGCAAAAATTATGGCAGCCAATTCCAATTCGTGTGTGGGATAATTCATCTCATAAGGCTTCTATTGTCTAGAAGTATAAGCAATCACCTTATCTCCTTGCATCAACACGTAGCCTAATCCCTTCCTAGAGGCATCACTATATACTATGTATCTATCATTACCCGAAGGCAAAGTCAAAGTTGGTGCACTCGTCAATCGATACTTAAGCTTCTCAAAGCTCTTCTGACATTCATCTATCCACGTAAACTTCTGGTTCTTCCTTGTCAATTTGGGCCTACTATTATAGAAAAGCCCTCCACAAACCTCCTGTAATATCCAGCTAAACCCAAGAAACTTCTCACTTTTGCTATATTCTTAGGTGCTTCCCATTTGACCACAGCTTCTATTTTTCTCGGATCCACATGTACCCCATGCTCTGAAATCACATGCCCAAGAAACACCACTTCCTTTAGCCAAAATTCGCATTTATCGAATTTGACATACAACTCATTCTTCCTCAAAGTCTCTAAGACAACCCTCAAATGTTCCTCATGCTCCTTGTCACTCTTAGAATAAACCAATATATCATCAATAAAAATAATGATAAATTGGTCTAAGAAGGACTTGAAGACCCTGTTCATTAAATCCATGAATGTTGTAGGCGCATTTGTCAACCCAACACTATTGTACTATTGTACTAATTTTAAAAATATGTAACAAAATATTATATCAATTAATTATTTAATTTAAAGTTTAAATACTAACAAGATTATTTTACATTCTCATTCTCTGTTTTAAGTTGAAACTTTCAACTCGCAATTCATGCATGCTCATTGCATTCCATTCACCAACTTCCTCAAAAAACTTAAGATAAATAAATCCCACATAAATCAAACCACCACTAAACCACTAAGATTTTAAAAAAACATGCATCATTGATTAACTCATTCAACTCCAATCCTCCAGGTATCCAATTCCAACCCACACAAATAACAAATCCAACTCACAATTTAATTCCAACTTCCAACAATCCAACCCATTCACAATCACAATCACAATTTGCAAATGCATTTAAGCAGAAAAATCAATTGAAAATACTCCCAAAAAAATTCACAATGTTTTGCTTCAAGTTTTTGATTCAGGTTAGGTTTTGATCTGGAACTTTACCAGATCTGGCGTTTCTAGATACGATTGTGGCAGGAGGCAGTGGATGGTGGTGGTAAAAGGAGAGTGAACTGTAGAGTAGCATGGAGGAGGGCTAAAGTTGTTCGGTGGTGGTCTGGTTTCGGTGGAGGAGGGCTATTGGTGTGGTGGTGGCATGGAGGAACTGAGGAAGTCGTGAGGTGGTTTTGTTGTCGTTGGAGAAGGAGAAGCAACTATTGAAGAGGAGAACGAGAGAGAGAATGGAGAGTGCATCTTGTGAAAGAGAACGAAGGAGGAGAGTGAGAGAGAGAAGCCAAAATGAAAAAGGAGAGAGATGAAATGAAGCAGATGGGTCGAGGGGTTAGGCATAAAGTTTTCAACTTTTCCTAATCAGTTCCTCAATTTTTTGAAAATTACAGTATCGGCCAATATAGGGCCAATATTTTGAATACCAGCCAGTATTAAATGAAAACATCCAAGAATAGTCAGTACCCATGATTGGTATTATAACTACGTTATATTTTTTAGTCAATATGATACATTTCGGTCATACCACTTGAAGATTTTGATTTGATATTGGGGATCGATTTCTTCAAGGCAGCAAAGATGGTGTTGTATCCAAGTTTTGAAGGTATGATGATCATGAATGAGAAAAATTCCTTCTTTGTTAATTATTGTAGATATGGTGGTGGAACGAAAAATGATACAACAACCGTAGAACATGTATCGCCATAAGCATTAAGGAAGGGTTGAAGAAAAGTATGGAGACCTATCTTGTTGCCATATGGGAGATTGATGAGGACTAAGTAGTGGAAATCCCCGATGCAGTTGCAAGTTTGTTGAGGGAGTTTTGGGACGTGATGCTGAAAATTTTACTTAAGACTCTTTCCCCCTCGTCGAGAGATAGATCACAGGATTAAGTTGGTTCCTAGAGGCATCCCACCTGTACACTCCCTATATAGGATGTCCCCATTGGAGTTAAGGGAGCTTCAAAAACAACTTGGTGAATTGTTGAAGCCAAGTATCGTCCAGCAGTCTAAAGCCTCGTATGGTGCCCCAGTGTTGTTTGAGAAGAAGTAGGATGGAACACTTCATATGTGCATGGACTATTGAGCCTTGAACAAGGTAACAATAAAAAACAAATATCCTATTCCCTTAGTTCAAGATTTGATGGACAGATTATCGAGGGCTGCGAGTTTCACAAAGTTGGTTGGAGTGGGATATTGGCAAGTGTGGATAGCCAAGGGTGATCAGCAGAAGACAACGTGTCTAATTTGATATAGGTCGTACGAATTTCTAGTCATGCCATTTGGATTGACTAACGCCCCTGCAACATTTTGCAACCTGATGAACGATGTGTTGTATGATTTCCTAGTGGTGTATCTCGACGATATCGTGGTGCACAATACAAACATGGCAGAACATATGGAGGACTTGAGGAAAGTGTTTAAGCATTTGTAGCAACACAAGCTCTATGTGAAGATGGAGAATTGTGAGTTTGAACAATCAGAGATCAGATTCTTGGGTCACTTTGTGAGCAAAGGTAAGGTCAAGATGGACCCTAAGAAAGTGAAGGAAATAGTTGAGTGGCAAGTTCCCACGATAGTACGAGAGTTGCAAAGTTTTCTTAAACTACAAACTACTATTGGAGATTTATAGTGGAATACTCGAAGAAAGCAATGCCATTGACGAACTTGTTGAAGACAAAGAAAGAGTGGTGTTGGTTGGATATATGTCAGGAGGCCGATACTTAAAGTCGCTATCTCAATCGAACCTGTGTTAAAGATGCCAAAGTTTGATATTCCATTTGAGGTACACACGACTGTATCGGAAAAAGCCATTGGTTGAGTCATAGTATAGGAAGGTCACCACGTAGCATTTGAGAGCCAAAATCTCAATAGTGTAGAGCAGCGGTATTTGACACATGAGAAGGAGATGCTCTCGGTGGTTCATTGCCTTGAGACATGGCGAGTGTATTTGTTAGGAACCAGGTTCGTTGTTCATATGAACAATGTTGTTAACACATTTTTTAGGACCTAGAAGAAGTTATCCATGAAATAAGCCCGGTGATAGGAGTTCCTTGTTGAATATGACTTAATATGGGAGCATAAACTGGGGAGGCACAACAATATAGGGGATGCCTTGAGTTTAAAGGAGGTGTTTATGACCCTATATGCCATTACTAGGGTAGAGTCAAACCTGTTGGAGCAAATTAAAGCTATAACTCCATTGGAAAACACATATTGTAAGTTGATATCAAAAGTTAAATAATGTGTTGTGTGCAAATTTTGGTTTGATGATGATGGGATATTGATGACTAAGGGTAGTAAAGTATACGTGCCAAGTTTTGGTAGCCTGCAAAAGCAATTGTTAAGGGAGACGCACAACTCACAGTGGGATGGTCACCCCAAATTTCAGAGGATGATGGCACTCCTAGCTCGTTCTTATTATTGGTCAAAGATGGAGAATGACATTGAGGTATATGTTAAGATGTGCCTTATGTGTCAATTGGATAAATCGAAGAAGAAGAAGAAAGCTGGTTTGCTACAACCCTTAAACATTCCCAAAAGACTGTGGATGTCAGTTTTAATGGATTTCATTGGAGGGTTTCTAAAGGTGGACAACATGGAGACAATCATGGTGATTATAGATCGTTTCTCTAAGTATGGAATCTTTGTGCTAGCACCACCATCGTGTCCTTCGAATGTTACGGTGGAGTTGTTTTATAAAAATGTGGTGAAGTACTTTGAAGTTCTCGTAGACATTGTGAGTGACGGAGACACCAGATTTACAGGTTGATTTTGGAAGTCCCTTTTATTTGAAGTTTTCAATAGTGAATCACCCACAGATGGATGGCCAAACGGAGAGGATCAATGATCTATTGGAGGAGTATTTGAGGCATTACGTAAGTGCAAGTCAACATAACTGGTTAAGTTTGATTGATACTGCACAATTTTTGTATAACTTGCACCTATCTTCTGCAATGGAGAAGAGTCCTTTTGAGATAGTCTTGGGACAACAACCTTTTACTCCACTCAAGATTGCACAACAAAGGATATGTGGCAAGTGTCCTGCAGTGTACAAGTTCATATTGGAGAAGCAAGAGTTATTAGATGAGGTCAGGGATAGTCTTCGAAAAGCTTCTCGACAAATGAAGAAGCAAGCAAATTAACGGGGGAGACCATTAGAGTTTCACGTGGGAGATAAGGTACCACTGAAACTTAACCCACAAATATGGAAGAAGATCTCAAGAAAGCAAGTGCATCATGGGCTGATGCCAAAGTACGATGGATCGTTTGAAGTACTGAGTAAAGTAGGGAACATGGTGTAACATCCCGTTACCCATGTTAAGGAAAAAACAGTAAATGAGAGAAATTACTGAGAAATTAGGAAACACATTTCATGCTCATGCATTACATAAGATGCACATGCACATGAACATTGAATCTTTGCGCATAAAAATAATTGTACGTGCATTCATTGACAATTTCCTGGTATAATTGTTTATATATGTGAGTATATTGAGAAATGTGGTTTTATGTGTTGAAAAATTGATTTGGAAAGTGTATTTGTTGATTTAGAATTTCTAAAATTTTTAGAAAAATTTCTAAAAATTGTTGGGCATTTTTGAACGAGGAAAATTACCAAGTGGAAAAACAATTGTTAACTTAGTAGAAATTACTATCCAATGGCAATGGAAATTTTGATAAATGACTTTAGGACTTATTGACAAGTTCCATTGAAAATTGGAAAACAATTGGAGTAAATTAAAGTTGATGGAATTAGTTAAATGAAAGAACCAACCAAATGTTTTAGAAATTGGACATGTGGCAAGTGACAAACATCACTTGCCAAACAATGCCTTAAGCCCACTAATCTTTTAATTAAAAGCCTCCCTTCCTTTTTGTTGGCTTTAACGATGCTCTCTCCCTCTTAAAAGCCTAGTGGTATTTTATTGGTTTCTCTCCATTTTCATAGCTCTCTTCTCCCTCTCTTCTTCGTGAGTTTTAACCCTTCAATCTCATCTTCCATGCTACTCTTCCACTTTGATCTCTCCTTCATATTCACTAAAAGACCCAACCTATTCCTCCATGAAAGTTGATGATGGTGGAGATGAAAGAGTTAGGTTTTAATGGTGATTATGAAGATTTGGAAGCTAAATCAAGTATCTTGTCAAATATTATAGGTTTTGGTTAAATGGAGCATTTGTAATGATATTTAGAGGTTAATTTCATCAAATGGTGTTTTGGGTATTTGGGTGTCGTGAATAGTAAAGGGTGTGTAAAAATTCTTGCTTTATTGATGAGTAATGATTTATAGAAATGTTAAGGAGGTTGAATGATCATGATAAGGAGTTTTGTATATGCTAGAATGTTGGTGAAGAAGTGAACATATATATATATATATATATATATTGGGTGTTTATGATTTAGTGTGGAATATGAAATGTGTATAGAAGATGTTGAGATGAAATTGGGTATAGTTGAAGAAGTTATCCATTAAGATGATGAGTTAAATGAGTTGAGAGTTGGGAGTGAATGAATTATAATTGGTGTTTGAATGTTTATGGAGTGATAATTGCATAAGAAGTGAATTTGGGAAGATTAAGAGTATATGTGATGTTAGAATGGGTTAAGGATCCTTTGGAGGGGTTTTGGAGATGAAAAATTAGTAAACCCAAAGGTTACACGGTCAGGTCGTGTAGATTTACACGGCCTGTGTGTTTTTGATGCAGAAAACACCATCTGACCTAAAAGATACACGGTCAGACAGTGTGATTTCACACTGCTATGTGTCTCAAAATGATAGAATTTCAATTCAGAGTCTTTATAAAAGTTGTATATCTAAACGTCCTCTTCGAAACCAACCAAAGATCGCCTTAATCCGATATCTCTAGTGAAAGTTATGCCAATTTTCCCGAGATAGGTACTATAGGATTGAAGATACAATCAAGGTTGAATGAAGTGATTTTTAAACAAATAGATTCCTAACACTTTTTTTGTATCTCTCCATGAAAAATTGTAGCATTTTGAATTTATTTGGAAAAGTTTGATCGAAAGAAGTTAAGGAATCTGTTGGAATAGTATGAACTGGTGTGATTTCACTGAACTTGTTTGGGTATGTCAGTTATATGTTGATCTTTATTCATCCAAATGAGATGGTTTTTGATTTGGAGTAAACTAGAGATATAGGCCTACATATTTTCTCAGGAAGTCAAATTTTGATTCATTCTCTAAGGTATTGAATTTATGGATGGAATTTGAACATACTACACTGTGTTTTTTTGAATACGAACAACCCGATAATGTTTAAGGTATATCTTCCAAATTACTTAACCAAATTGAGTGATTTTGGTGTCAATGGAAACATAAGACATAAAGGAACACTTTTCTAGAAGAGAGTATGACCAAATTACATCAGTTTTGCCTTCTAATTGAATGTGAATAGTAGACCTAAAAGTGTGACTTGGAAGAAAATCTGAAGTGAATCAATGAGAAAGGAATAGAGATCTTAATGGCTTGAGAGAGATATAAACCTAAGTATTAATTATATTTAGATGAGCTTTGATATGAGAATGATTATGTGATGGAATTGATGGAAAAATACTCGGGATTGTTATAAACATGCATTGTATATAATTCGTTACATAGATGTGCATTATTGAACAATAATAATTGTGCATATTGTGATATACGTGTTTATTGTTTGATATAAAGGGGCAACTGGAACGTCAACCTCCAGACATTGCCGGAACTTCCAAACATTAGCTTCAGATGCAACTAGTGACTAACCTAGACGGTCTCACTTAATTACTTGTTTGTTTAAAGTATGCTTTGAATGATAAATGAATGTGTTTGATTGTGGATTCTGGACAGAAGGTCCGACGATTGTGTAGGATTGATATATTGAAGTGTTGCTTGAATGTTAATGTGAAGACCTATGTGCTTTATAATGTGATTGAATGTGGTATATGCATTCTATTTATGAATGTATAATCAGATAATGGCAGTTGTTACCAGAGTAACTACCGATCAGAGCTTAAAGCTTAACGAGTGAAAAGAGCCTCGAGCTCAACAATGATTAATAGCCTAAGGCTAACTATGTATAATGAGCTCTATATCCCCCAAGTGGATAAGGGACAGTTATTAATAAGCCCAGTATCCAAAATGGATACGGGACAGTTCAGGCACTCGGTCACACCAACGTAATAATTGGAAAGTGTCTCATAAGCATTTCATATGCATTTAAATCAAGTATGTTTGATTGATTGAAATGCCAAAATTTCCTATGCTGGAGTAAAAGTGTGATACATGATCTATTATGGAAAATTGTGAATTACATGTTATGTGAAATGGTATGTTCCATGAATTGAGCGAACCATCGATGATGGTTACCTCATTGAGTTCGCAAAAACTCACCCAAAATTTGCAATTATTTTTCAAGCTTGAAGAATACCTCATTAGGCAATGGGAGTATACCTACTGCACGCAAGTGAAAGATAGAAGTCAGGATCAGTTTGCGTTCACATTTTGTATTTTCTTATTTTTGTACAAATTTGTATTTCACGATTTTTGTATAAATAATATATTCTGAAATTTTTTTACCATGTTTATACAAATGGACTGATGTTGTAATGTAAAGTCATTATGGCTAAAAATGTTTTATATTTGTAATGGGCCCCAAATGGCTATTGAAATTATGTTGATAAAACGGGCCCAATTTGTTTACTGATTTCCGCGCATTAAGTTGTATTTGAAAAAATTTATATACTATGTTTTGACTGTTTCAGTGAGCTAGCACGCCACCCTCGCGGGACACGGATTTGGATATCAGCCACGATGTTGGGTTCGGGACTTGCGGGAGTGGCTGTTACATTATATGGTATAAAAGCCCAGAATTACTATATTGTATGGGCGTTCTCTGAAATATGTGTCAAGGTACATGCATTTTTGTCATGTCATAGTAGGCAGTGTAGGGATAAGTCGCCTTGTATAGAGATGCAAGTCGCCTTGTTCCCTTTCGGTACTAACAAGTCGCCTTGTATACCCATGCAAGTCGCCTTGTGTGTGTACAGTACCGATAGATTGTTAGAGTAGTGCCCTAAAGGCAATC
>JAOSBP010000001.1:4623622-4647161 GCA_027563825.1 Erythroxylum mucronatum | reverse complement strand
AAACGAACAAGTTTTGTTAACAGAAAGAAGTTTTCAAAAAGGGGTTAACGAAAAAGTTTACCACAATTCAACCCCCCTTCTTGTGCATCTATATATCGTTATTGATTACTGTATTAACGTGTGATTCACTTCATATATAATGTTGTCTTGATGGCTTCACTCCAAAGATAATCAGGTAGATTATTCCAGCTTTGCATTAACCTCATCATGTCCTTTAGGCTATAGTTACGCCTTTCGACCACACTATTTGACTAAGGACTACTCGGCATAGTGAACTAAGTCATATTCTAAACAATTCCACATATTTGACAAACAGTCCCTTTTCTTATGTAGAAATACCACATTTGTCATAATACTCTCCTTTATAGTCAGATATGACAATCTTGATGGATTTTCTCAATTAGTTCTCAATCTCAGTCTTAGGCTATATTTGGTTGGGGGTTTATTAATGAAATGGAATGTAATATTATTTCATTATTTAGGAGGAAGGTTTATAATGGAATGGGATGGAAAAGGAGGGTTTCATATCATATCTCATTCAATCTTAAACAGTAAAAAAAAAACCTTTGATTTGGGAGGTTTATGATGGAACGTAAAATGATAAACAACTTACATTATATTACACCTTCCATAAGGTCCACTAATATCCATATGTTGGAGATCTAACAAGCCAGATGCTCGAGTTGACCCCCTTTTTCTTCATTTTCATTAACTTACTTCTGTAACAATCAACACATGTTTCCATATCATCATATTCTATAGTTGAGAGAATGATTTCCTTTATCAATCTCTCAACTCTACCTTTGGAAATGTGGCCTAAGCATTTATGCCACAACATGTATGACATTTCCCTTATTAGTGGTCTTTTTCGAGTAACAAGTTCAGGAATATATGAAGAAGCATACATTTCATGAGGGGTAAGACACATTCGATATAATCCTTATGACAAGAAGACAGTTCCAATATGTTTTGCATTAAAGGATAAGTGTACAACTGAAGTATCAATAATAAAACAATATCCCTCTTTGTCTAATCCTGATACAGAAATTAGATTCTGTCCAAAAGACGGTATATAAAATGTTTCACGTAATACAAGTACAAACCCCTTATCAAGGTTTAAACATACATCCCCCTACATACAAAACACTAACTTCTTCATTGTTGTCGACCATTAGTTTCTCCTCCCCTTTGGTTGACTTTCTCCTGGATCTGAACCCCTGCATCATGGCAGGAACATGATTAGATGCTCCACTATCTAGCCACCAAGAACTGGATGTGGCTATAGCAAGATTGAATTCATGAATCATATAAGTCAAGGAGTTACCTGACAGTTCCTGCTTGACGTTTTAGACTTTATATTTTTAGCAGTCAATTTTTTATGTCCTTTCTTCTTACAGAAGAAGCAATTCATATTCTTGAAATCTTGTGGACCATTTGTAATACTAGACTAACCAGTTTGTAAATGCAGAGAGGATTTATATTTCTTACCTTTGAATTTTTAAGGCTTAGCCTTTCCCTTTCCTTTGACTGCAAACAAAGTTGTATTAGAAGTGTTCTATTAAGTAGGCTTGAAAAAGATTGACAAATGGGTTGAAAAAATTATAGTATAATTAATAATATAGCATCTATTCCAAAAAGATCAACTCTTATATGCATACATTTCATCGAACACATGGTATGCAGAAAATTTTCATCCTTCGACTACTAACAAAATTAACACATTGTTGGCTAGCCCCACTAAAAAATATACCAATGTATCTGCTTACCAATTCTTGCGCCCTCCCCTACCCGATGTTCCTTGGTATAAGCTGGTCTGGTCTAAATATTGCCAACCTCAATGTTCTTTTACCCTATGGCTAGCATTCCTAAAAAAGTTGCAAACTAGGGATAAACTAGCCTACCTATGTACACCCAATCACTGCTCTCTGTGCTTAGCTGCCAATGAATCTATAGACCACTTATTCTTTGAATGCCCCTTCTCGAAAACTATTTGGGACCAATGCCTCACCCACAACCATTTCCCATCCTTAACCAGCCTAAACTCTCCACAATCCTCTCTTGGTATAGCACAGCTCATAGTACCGGGCAATCAGCCTTACCTTATTTCCCTCTCATTCTATCCACAATCGTGTACCTCATCTGGATAGAGCGTAATGCTCGAACATTCAAAAATGAAGCCATGGAAGTGGAGCGGGTATATCTTGGAGTTCTCTCCCACATTAGGGAGCATCTTAGCCTTTTCAGTGAGGTGAGGTAACTATTCTTTATTATTGGTTTTCACTAACTTGCAGGTTGGGTTCCTACATTATCCGCGGACCAATTGGAACATCAACTCAGTATCTTCCCCTTGGCACTGATCGCTGTACTATCATAAGTTCCTTCTGTCTCATTCGGGTATGACTTTCAGCAGGCTTCCCCTACTTACATCATTGGGAGGTCACAGTGGATTGAAAGTTAGCTAGTTTCTTCGTCCCATATATTCCTCTCTGGTTTGAGTTTGCTTGCAGTTTATTTGAATAGGCAATGTTAAGCATAGGCTTAGGTTAGGAGTGTGGCTTGTTGCTTTGATCCTGTTTATGTTTCCGTAGCTCCTGGATTAGACCTTTTTGTACATATTTGGCTTATTAATTAATTTTTTCTGAATTACCCAAAAAAAACAAAATGAGCACATTTTTTCATTATTTACCATCATGTCCAGTAGTTTACACAGCAAACCATAAAACAATAACAGCAAAAACCAATGGAGCCAATAATCGTCAACAACTAACTCCATATTTTGAAAAAATTTCAAAATATGAACATCCACACATCAACAAAAATTGAGGTTGGAGAAGACGGCTTACTTGATGAGAACCATCAGAGAAGACAACTCCTAATGCCGAACACGCAGTATCTCAATGGAGGGCGGAGGGCAGATGTCGTCGGATGCGAGAGCGACAACCGAAGGAGGAAGAAGGAGAGGAAGGTTGCGCGTCAGGTCGTGATAGGAGGGGGGAGGGTCGCGTTTTAATTAAACCAAAACGACGTCGGTCAACGTAAAGAACATTTTTCAGTTAACCAAAACGACGCCGTTTGGCTTAGCATCCGTTTGGAACCAAGACGACGTCGTTTGGATTTCAACCATACAACGTCGTCTTTGTTCCAAATGACTATGTTTTGGAATGCAAGAAAATACTCCCTGCTGAAACAAAACGACATCATTTTTTTATGCTAATCAAAAGCGACATCGTTTTGTTACAATCGCTAACATCTAGGTAGATGATGCTTTTACCGACATCCTATATTTCCATTGCTAAATCTTTTCCTTTTCCACGACAATATTACCGACCTATATAAGAAATCCGTCGGCCATTACCGACAGTAAATAATCCGTCGGTAATACTTTGTCGCAATTGTAAACTTTTCTTGTAGTTATGTTGACGGATATGTTTTTTCCGCGCAAATTTTGCCGCCACCATTTCCGTCTATATTTAGCGACGAATATTTTTACCATCGCTAAATTAATCAACTTTAGTGTCAGAAGTATGCTTTCTGTCGCTAATGTCTAACGGTTTCATTTCTGTCGCTACTCACCATTTTCTTGTAGTGATAACCTTAGACCGAATCTTCCTTCATTTTACATACAAATTTAGAAATTGAATATTGTTGCCAACAAAATTTTGCTACGTATAAAAACTAATTAGTTGAAGGTTCCAAAGTGTGAAAGCTCGATAATCAGAGCCAACAATTCAACTCTGTTTATCTTAGCTTAGAACCAATCAAGTGAGAACATCAAATAGTAATCACGATTCATGACCTTGAAAATTTAGGCAAAGAAAAGGTTGATTGATGGTAGAAGAATCTTGAACACTTTTAGATATATACCATGAATTACTGACAACGAGTTCATTATTTCCACCTAAAACTAACTTTCCAAACGTGCAGGACATGTGAACTTTTAGTTGTTGAAGCATCACGTATGCATGTCCAGCCTAGCTCTTCGCATATTAATAATCTCGGAAGCACCAACAACATGTCGATGAGATATTTCATTGTACTCTTTCAGGAGGGAGCAAGCTCTAAATCCCATGGCAACTTATTACACGATTATCTTGTTACTGTATGTACTGATCCTAACCTCAGCAGTCGGGTCCACTTCAGACACGCGTAACTCCTTAAGCCAAGACCTTATTGTCGCTACTGAAGAGATGGTAAAAGCCAACTATTTCACCTTTGTGATGCTCATTAACATGATTTCCCCTCTCGATCTGAGAATTCAAGAAAATGTCACCTTCTTGATGCCCAATGATCGGATGTTGTCCCGAATCAGGTTGGCTCAAGAAGCTGTGTCTGATTTTTTACTTCGACATTCAATCCCGTCACCTTTGCTTTTCGAATACCTGGAGCATATTCCATCAGGTTCAGTGGTTCCGAGTTCTGAACCTGATTACATGCTTAGTATTTATAACATGGGAAGAAGGAATTTTACGCTCAACAACGTTAAGATTATCAGTCCAAATATATGCACTGCAGGATCTTCCATTAGATGCCATGGAATAGATGGTATTTTAACGGAGGTCAAGAACAAGCCTCCTCCTTTATCTTGTACTAACTCCTCAGGTTCAGATTTTGATGCCTCTTCACCAGCATCAAGCCCTTCGCATCGTGTTCCAGTGGCTGCACAACCGCCCGGTCAAAATGCTACAAAAAAGTCTGGGTCCTCCAATCGTTGCTGCCTCTCCAATCTTGTCCTACTGCAAACTCTGGTGACCTGTGTAGTGTTGTCAATAGTTGATTACTTTCTTTAGCAGTTGTTCACGATTTAACATGCTTTTGGATTTCGTTAAGCAATACGAAATATATTCCTAGGATTCAATGTAGTGTACATATAATTCATAAACTATAACTCTGGCTATTGAACTGGTTTTAATTTCTATTGGTTCTATTCCAGAAAAATAAAATGAAAAGAGATCAGCCACGCCTTTATGTCTAGCATTCCTCCTGTAATTCAAGTCTAATTTATAATTTGTTTTTAATAGTTTTCTACCTGTGTTACTTTAATATAAGGGCATATTATCTTAACTGTCTTTTTTATCTGCATTAATTTTTAAAAAAATCCAATTGGGACTATTTCAGTGTCTAGGAAAGGTTTGAACTGTGATCTGTAGTTGCAAATGAAATTGGGATTAAAGATGATTTACAGTCCAAATCTAAAAGAAGGAAGTGATATTCTGGTATTTAGCTTAATAGAACAGCCTCTTGGCAGTCAGCTAAGAAGAAAGAACATCTTTTGGGGACCAAGCTAAAAAGCCTTGTAGCTATCTACTAACCACAGCGTCTTGGTAATTCTGTTAAGCGGACCAGCCGCGTGACGCTATCCTGAGTAGAGCACCCCATTTTTGTCGGCGCGGTCTTTCTACGTGAGAACAGCGTGACAGCAAGCAATAGCTCACCAAATTGGTGGAGAAACCGAGCCACAGATTACATGAATGCCATTTAAACAAGAAAACAAAAAAAGAGAGAGAAAGAGAGAAATTTTAGAGAATGATGAGCTAGTTATTGAATTCATGATGATCTTGATAAAGCAAGCACACGCATGAGGAGTGAATTGTATATTTTTAAAAAAAATTACTAGTTAATATTAATTTGTGGCTTGTTAAAATTTAAAAACAAAAAGAATTTGTTAAAGTTTAAAACAAAAGGAGTCTATCAAAAATTGAAACGAAAGGAGCCTGTCAAACTTTAAAATGAAAGGAGCCTCATGTAAACTAAAAACAATAGTTACTAAAATGTGGAAATTTAAAAATTAAGGAAAGAGAAAGAACAACATAGCCAAGTTATACTAGTTCGGCTTATAATGAAGCATACGTCTAGCCCCCAAGTTTCTAACTTGAGTGTTTCACTAATAAATCTCTAAGTAGTAATTTGACGAGCCTCTCCATGCTTACAAATACATATTTTTCAAGATTCTTCAACCTTCTTTACTAGTAGTATCTATAAAGCATCTAGAAACTCTCAACTAATGAAATTAGGGTTTGCTTAATATGAGCTTCAATAAATATGAATCTCTCTCTTGATAGAATGTTTTCACTTTATAAAGGTCAGAAGGAATAAGGTATAACTTTTATAGAACAAGTATTGATGCTACTGATGTACTTGTAAAATCTGTCTTATGGTCGAATGTTGTACCTCTCCTTAAATAGAGATTTCCTTTAACTAGTCGTTGCTTTAAATTGGTAGTTGACTAATTGACTTAATCAACTTTAATTCTGTTACAACGTCCTTCTCGTTATCTTTGAAAGAATCTTCAAGTATCTAGTTGCTTGAATAATCTTTTAACTATGTCTTCGAAGCTGACTATTGAATTGGATGAACAACAGGATCACTTGTTCGTGCAAAAACGACAAGAGCTTATCCATTCCAAATATTGCGGAACAGTTTCTTACTATCAAAATGAATCTTTTAGACTTATTCATGTAAAAATAAAAAACGTTTTTTTAATAGATAACCTTTTGGATACGTTATCTTTCAAGAAAAAAATAATCAAGTAAATTTGAATTTGGAAATCTTAACTAAATATTGTTGATTGTTATCATCAAAATCATTAATTTAAAAGCCTTGAGCTGACAATTTATCCTTTTTTTATAATGATAAGCAATAATAAATATATTTTAAAAAATTCAAATAACTTAAAAAGATTACGACATAAAAATACGTATAAATTTTATATATCCTTACTCACAATCATGATTAGAAGGAGCCTTTATTAAGAAAGGAACCCATTGAAAGATAACTTAGATGCAATCATAGCATAAATCACAAACAAAATATATCACCATTGAAAATATATAAACAATTAGCAAAATTTATCAAAGTTTCTTAACTCTCTCCCTTTGTCGTTGTCAGAAAGAAGGGAAAAATGAAATAGTTAAGGATTATAACCATAAAGCACAAATATTCAAAATATCACAAATCCGTATAAACCAAAAAGAGTCATGAACAAGTATAAACCTCAAAAATAGTCATAACAATACTAAAACAATCATTAGCAGAAAAGTACGTGTTTTAAAGAAAGTATTCTTTAAGTGAATCAATAAAAACATGAAGTAGATTTTGCAAGTCCTTAATTTGATCCTGCGTTTGATCCTTATGTAATAGAATCTCCCTCACTTGTTGGATATCTGGACTATTGGCATCTTGAGGATTGATAGGAGGCTGTTACGTTGGGGCAGGACCTAAGACATTTGCTACCCTCTCGTATTTCTTTTCCACCCACATGTTGTCTTTTAGTTTATACCCAAATTGGAATGGAATAGATGAATGATATTTACCAGGCTTATACCATTCCAAATTATCAAAAGACACGTCATAATATGCAAATATCTTAGTTAGGAGCATCCCATAAGGCAATGCTCTTGTAGTATTTTTATGACTCCCCTTATCCAACATAAAATGTATAATCATCGAGGGAAGGTTCATTTGATTACCTTTCAACAAATTATAGACAAACATAAGTGTCTAATAGACTGGATCTTTCGACTGAACTGCTCCTTGGTAAGATGGAAGTAGCAGAGAAGGATGCAAGACATCTCTAAAGAAGGTCTAATTGTTGACACCAGGGCCTGCCATCTTAGGTGTTTTCAACATTAATACATATCAGTTAAACAATTTCACCCAAATCCAAGTCAACAACATCCCACTTATAGCATGGAAAGTCAGTTCATCCAATTAGCGCTATTCCAACGGATTTCATAAAATTTCTTTAGTCAACAAAATCTCACATTCTCTAACTCGGGAAATAATTGTCAACTTGCCATCAATAATTTCTTTCCTCATATGTGTATAAAAAGATCATACCATATCATTACAAACAGTTTCATGCAAGTTTAAAAAATTATGCTAGCCAACAGACATAAAATAAGAATGGACAAGAACACCTATGTCATCAAAGAACATGGGAGGTAGAATTTGCCCAACAACCACCTTTCTTTTCTTATAGTGCATCTTGTATCTCGCTTCTACTTCCATTGATTTAATCATTTTTGGTGTTGCTGAAGATTTTCCTTTCTTTTGTGCCAAAAATGTCATTTTCTTTGATCTTTACCCCTTGGGAATTTCTTCAAAGAGAGATTCTTCCCTAGTGATAGGGTCTTCTGCAGTTTCTTCGAGCACAAGCTCTTTGCCTTTTCTTATTTCTTCCCTTTTCATTTTTAACAACGCTTCTTCTTTTCTCAGTTCTTCCTTAAGATTTATTTGTTTTTCAATTACAAATGTTTTCTTAGCCTGCCTTAAGATATTTCCTCTAGTTTTTGATAGTTTGACCAAACGAACTAGTTCTTCATCCAAATCATCATCATCGATGATCTAGTTTTCTTCCGATAATTTTTGACCCATGGAACTAGTTCGGGCAGTAGTTGATGGTGGTGGTGCAAAGATTTTAGGAGTAAGAGTAGGCAGAGTGGAACTAAGCAGAGTAAGAGAAGGTGGAGTGAGCGTAGACAGTGAAGGTGAAAGTGATGGAGATCTTGAAACTAGAGAAGGAGAATGGAATCGTACCTTTCTTGTCAGCTTCCCCTTACTGGAGACTCTTCTCATAAGAGTATGTTCTTCTTTACTATAAGATTTTTCTTCTACTTCTCCTTCTTCTTTTTCTTCTTCTGACGAACTAGGGTTTGAGTCATTAGGACTTTCTTCATCAGAGGAAACATATCGTTGCTTCATTGATTCATTATGTCTGGTGTATTAATTAGAGGCTGATTCTTTAGGCAAAGACAAAATCTTTTTTTTTTGTAGACCTAAACCAGAAGGAGGGCTTGGGATTAAACACTTACCTACTTGGAATACTGTGCTTCTAGGAAATAGGATTTGGATTTTGTTTCATGACCCGGAAGCTCTCTGGGTGAAGTGGGTTCACTCTATTATTCTTAGGAGATGAACTTTTTAGAGTATTTTTCCTACTAGCAATAGTTCCTGGAGTTGGAGGAAAATTTTAGCGGTGAGGGATAAACTAGGGAACCAATTCAGAATTCGAATAGGCAATGGAGCTTCTACTTACTTTTGGCAGGATCCTTGGCATCCGCGAGGTCTCCTCTAGCATTTCTCTACTGCCAGGGCAATTAATGGCTCTGAGCTCAAATGGACAGCCACAGTTTCAGAAGTGATCAGGAATAATAGGTGGAGCTGGCAAGAGGTTATTGGTGACACTTTGGGCTTTCTAGCTCCTCTTCCATATCAACCGGATAGCTCTCATCAAGATAGTTTGGAGTGTCTGGGAGGGTCAGGGAACCATGTCTACTCAAACTCTTCAGCCTATTCCTTTCTAAAACCCCCAACCTATACTCCCATGGCATACATTGGTGTGGTCCACAAAGAATAGCCCTAGATGTTCCTTCATACTTTGGTTGGCCTTTTGTGGCAAACTTCAGACTAGAGACAAACTCACATTCCTATATACTCCCAATCATTGTTCTTTATGTCTTTCTGCCAATGAATCAATATATCATTTATTTTTTGAATGCCTTTTTTCCAAAGCAGTTTGGACTTATTGCCTAGACTTCTTTCATATCACCTTCTTTCCCCATCTTGACCTCCACTCAATCCCTTCTTGGCTTAATTCCACTCATTTTTCCAGATCTTTCAATCCTATATTCCCTATTCTCCTTTCAGTGGTAGTCCACGTTTTGTGGAAAGAAAGGAATGCAAGGACCTTTAAAGACAAAGTTATGGAGGTGGATGGAGTGAAAGCCAGAGTTATCACTATAGTTCAGGAGCACCTCAGAGTAAACACCGAGGGCAGGTAATCACATGAGAGGTTTTTTATTTCTAACATGCTTGAGCAGGTTTTTGTTGCAGGTTTTGATCAGAGACACTTGGGGTATGAGAGCGCATCCAGTCTCTACTTATTGGAAACCCCTTCTCAGTTGGTTTCCCCCACAGTCAAGGCTGTATCTTCTCCATTTGGCGTAGGTCCAATCCACTCCTCTACCGCATTCAACACAGATGGTTTTTCTTTTAAGAGTGCTTTGATGTTGATCCTTTGCTGTTGAGATCTCCTTTGCACAATTACTTGAGTGTTTGCTTGTTCGGATTGCTTCATTCGCTGTAGATTGCTTCGGTTGTTTGTCCTCTTTGTACCTTTGTTTCATGAGTTGCTTTGCCATCAGTGGAGCATTGTTTGAGGAACTCTTAGTAACTTTGTTACTTTAGCGTTGGTAGCTTTCAGGAGAGTTTCTAAACTCTCCCTTGCTTTGTACATAACCTTATTCTTCTTTTAATCTTATAACTGATTTAACAAAAAAATCAAGACTTTTTAATAAAATAAACATAAACAATTCTAGTAGAGGTGTTTGACGATCCTAGTGTTGCTGACAAAGAAGATTTAGAGACAAGAGTTTTGTTCATAGTGGAGGGTTTCGCCATGGCTAGTAGTTGGTGTCAATGATTTCTTTTTCTCGTTGGACTTTGTGATGCCATTTTCAAAAATAGAGGATGCTGAAAATTACTAAAGACATTCACAAAGGAGAGAGTTTGATTGTAGTGAGATAGAAGGAGCTATAATGAATGTTGAAGATAAGATGAAGAAAAAAGTCGTCTCGAGATATACCAAACAATTTTTAAGAGACAGTTTCGTGTGAAGATGAAAGATCATACACGTTCCCAGAGGTATAATCTCTTCCATATCTTCTGTTAGTCATATGAAAGTACTACGTGCGTGATTTCTTTTTTAAAATGAAACATCATTTTAGTGATGGCTATCTCTGAATAAGGTTACTTTTACCCTTTAAAACTGATTGGAGCTTTCTATACATTCGAAGGAGCCTTCTAAATAAACATATTCAAAAGAGCCTTCTAATATCTACAAAAGTATAATAAAAACTTCAAATAGAGTTAGATGCCTGTTAATTTGTACATACCAAGCTTTTTTCTTAATAAGCAAAATTTATCTTCTGAAAGGGGCTTAGTAAACATGTCAACTACTTAATTTTCAGTATTAACATGCAATAATTCAATAGTTCCTTCCAGCAAGTGATCTATAAGGAAATGATGTTTAACTTCTATATGCTTAGTCTTAGAATGATGCACAGGATTTTAAGACAAATTTGTTGAACTTGTGTTATCACATAATATAGGAATATAACTACAGTTTAGAAAAAATCATAGAGTTGATGTTTCATCCATAAAATCTAAGCACAACAACCAGCGACTGTTATATATTCTGCCTCAATTGTCGAGGTTGTTATGCAATTTTGTTTCTTGCAAGATCAAAAAAACTAAACATCCACTAAAGAATTGACAATAGCCATTTGTATATTTCCTGTCAACTTTGTCACTTGCATAATTTGCATCACAATAGCTAATAATGTTATATGAATATGTTTTTGGATACCATAATATGAAATTCATAGTTCCAGACAGATAATGAAAGATCCTCTTGATTACTTAAAGGTAGCTTTCTTTGGGATTTTGTTGAAAAAGTGCATAAAGAAACACGCTAAGCATAATATCAGGTCTTGAACTGGTGAGATATAGAAGTGAACCAACCATTCTTCTGTATTTTGTCTCATTAGTAACTTTTCCATCTTCATCCTTATCAAGCTTAATTCTAGTATACATTGAAGTTCCCATTGGCTTGGCATTTTCAAGATGATATTTCTTGATAAGTTCCTTTGTGTACTTGTCTTGATTAATGAGATTCCTTTTTTTGTTTGTTTAATTTTCAATCCAAGGAAGAAACATGACTCTCCCATCACTCATTTCAAACTCCCTCTGCATTAAAACTGAGAATTCTTCATAGAAAGATGGTTCAGTAGCACTAAATATTGTGTCATCAACATATATTGAACTATAAGTAAATCATTTTTTCCTCTTAATAAATAAAGATTTATCTACCCTTCCTCTTTCAAAGTTATTCTCAAGCAAGAAGTTACTTAACCTATCACACTATGCTTGAGGAGTCTGCTTTAAACCATATAAAGCTTTTTTCAATTTCATCACGTAATCTAGATGGTTTGTGTTCTCGAAATCTAGGGGTTGCTTAACAAAGACTTCTTTATTGATATATCCATTTAGAATAGCACTTTTTGGCATCCATTTGGTATAATTTAAAATTTTTATAACATTAAAAGGCAAGTAAAATTTTGATTGATCTCGTCTAGCAACAGGAGCATAAATCTCACCAAAATAAATACCTGCTAGTTGATTATATTCTTAAGCTACAATTCTAGCTTTATTTCTTACCACTTTACCATTTTTATCGAGTTTGTTTTGAAATAACCAACGAGTTCCAATGACTGATTTGTTTTATGGATAAGGTACTAGATTCCAAACTTCGTTCCTGTAAAATTAGTTTAGTTCATCTTTCATGGCTATAGTTCAATTTTCATCAGCAAGTGCTTCTTCTATAATCTTTGGTTCTAGTTGTGAAACAAAGACAACATAATTGTTTTTGAAGGAGGCTCAGTTCCTTAGACCTTCTGAAGGGTCTCCTAGAATATACTGAAGCGTATTGAGTTCTCTTTATTCTCTTGGTGTCCTTCTTCTATAAATACCTTAGTCCTTTGTTGTATAGGTTCTTGCTGAGGTGTACTTGAAGCAGGAGCCTTCTCTATCCTAGCTTCAGAAGAGCCTTCTTGATCTTGTGAATTTGAAGGCACTACAGGTGTAGATTGAGTTTGTGCTGTATCTTTAGGAGCCAAAAGATGCTCTTCATTATTTGATTTAACAATGTTTGTTGAGGGTAGTGTTTTGTCAAATACTACATGTATTGATTCTTCTATCCTCTTAGTTCTTTTGTTGTAGACTCTAAATACTTTGCTAACAGTGTTGTATCCCAAAAACATAGCTTCATCACACCTTGCATCAAAATTTCCAAGGTTGTCCTTACAATTGTTTAACATAAAGCACTTGCACCTAAAGTCGAAAATATGCAATAATAGGCTTTCTTCCTTTCCACAACTCATTGGGAGTCCTTTTTGAGAATATGCCTTATAAGACACCTATTAAAAATGTAACAAGCAGTGGATGCAGCTTCTGCCCAATATCCATGAGGTGGACCAATTTCATATAGCATGGTCTTAGCCATATCAGCAAGGGTCTTGTTCTTTCTTCAAACAACTCCATTCTGCAGAGCAGTCCTTGGACATGAGAAATTATGATTTATTCCATTATAATCACAGAAATCGTCAAATTTTT
This sequence comes from Erythroxylum mucronatum, assembly GCA_027563825.1. Lineage (NCBI taxonomy): Eukaryota > Viridiplantae > Streptophyta > Magnoliopsida > Malpighiales > Erythroxylaceae > Erythroxylum > Erythroxylum mucronatum. The sequence goes on along the minus strand of JAOSBP010000001.1, from coordinate 4,633,991 downwards.
GTTATCAAATTCTCCTATATGATTATATCGAATTGAAGTAATGCAATACCCTTTTTCAATTTAAATTTTTCTGCAAAACTTCTCAAAAAATTTAAAACATCATCCTTATTTGCTAGAAAAAAAAATCTATGTAAATATAGAATAATAATATATTATATCAAAACCATAGTGTTTCCACTAAAACTTTGAGTTCTATTAGGACCAAATAAATCTACGGGTATAATTTTAAGTGGTTGGTTGGTAGATACAACATTCTTAGGTAGAAAGTTGCTTCAAACTTGTTTTCCTTTTAAGCATGCTTCATAAACCTGATTATTTTCGAACTTTAAGTTTGGTAGTCCTCTTACTAAATCATTTTTGGGCAATTTTGATAAAATGCTTATGATAACATGTCAAAATCTTCTATGCTAGATTAATGAGTCCTTTTCTAAAGAAACAAAATACTTAAATTTTTTAGAAGACATATCTTCCAATTTAACAAAGTATATATTTTGATTTCTAGGACCAAGAAACATAATGTTATCGTTATTATTATCAATTATTTCATAATGAGATGCATAGAATGTGTCTTTATATTCCTTATCACATAATTGACAACTAGGTTATGTTTCAAACCATTAATATAGAGAACATTATCTATCGAAGTAGAGTCAAAGGCACCAATTTTACCAATTCCTGTGACCTTTGTCTTGTTTTTATTAGCGAAGACAACAATACCTTCATCTTTGCTTTCAATATAGCTTAAATGTGATATTTCACCTGTCATTTATCTTAAACAGTCACTGTCAACTATCCATTGATTTTCTCTTGAAATTATTCTTAAACATATTGGTAAAATATATTATCTTAATTTAGGTACTCAAACTTTTCTAGGGTCCTTTCAGGGTAGTAATCTGACCTTTTTGTCTCCAAACATATATTTCACATAATTTCTTCATTTTATGAATGTTACAAGAATGAATAATATATCCATGTTTTCCATTGTAGAAGCACAAAATAGATGAATGAAGGTGACTATAATTTTAACTATGCATCAAGTTCATGTTGTTTTGATTATAGCTGCTATTGTTTTTAACAAAGAAGTTTCTGTATAGCATGATATTGTTATTTTCATTACATCCTATTCCAGCCTTATCAAAAACACCTTTACAATTACCAAGCAATGCATCAAGATTATTCTTTCCATCAACAAAATTTTCTAAATTCTTTTCTAAAGATATGATCTTTCCAGTAACTTTTTCTTTTTCAAGTTCTAGTATAACAACCTTTTCTTCTAATTATGTTACTTTTTTAGAATTATTCTCAAGTAATGAATTTTCTAACTGGGTCACATTTTCTTCTAAAAATTCTTCTTTGCACATCTTTTGCTTATAATCATTTTCAATCTTAGCAAGAGACATGTTTTTAGATAACAAGTTCTTACTCACTAATTCTAATTATTTATTTTTATTCCTCAAAGATGCATCATTGTTTTTAAATTTTTTCAACCATTTTAAAATACTGCACAACTAACTTCTTATATTGAGCATATAGTTCATGATATGCTTCTCTTAGATCATCACATTCAATGTCAGAGTCAGAACTATGTACATCATCTTCTCTTGAGTTAGCTATAAGGCAAACATTGCTTAATTCTTCAGACTCTTCTTCATCAAAGTTTTTGAAGTCTTTCTAGGTCTTCAATTTTAGTTTTGTCCTTTTGAAGAAGAAGGGGATATTCTGTTCTGGTGTGTCCAGAATTCTTGTTGTGATAACATATAATTTGAGTATTATGAGTATTGTTATTGTTGTTGCTGCCTTTTGACAAGAATTTACTATTTCTAATTTTTTTTATTTCCTTCTCTTTTCTTTAGCAACTTCTTTTTGTAAAAATGTGCATATTTTTAATCATAAAATTGAATTTGTCATCTCCATCTATTTGTAATTCAGTGTCATTTTCATCACCATTTGATGGAGTTGTATCGTCAACAACTTTTATAGCCATTCCTCTTTTGTAGGAGGATCCTTCGTCTCATCAAAGCTTTGTCTTATGGATCATCAAATTTCCTCTTAGCCAATCAAGTGAAATAGTGTCTAGATTCTTTGTAGTCTCTAGAGCTGTCACTTTGGGTCTCCATTCTTTTAGCAGTGACCATAGGATTTTTGTTACGAGCTCATCATTAAGGTATATCTTTCTTAAGTTCTTCAACGTTGTGAGGATGTTATTGAATCATCCAACGAACTCATTTAAAGTTTCCCTCTATTTCATGATAATAGTTTCATATTGATGCACTAAAAGACTTATCCTATGTGTCTTTACCTTATTTGTTCCTTCAAAGGTAACTTGAAACTTGTCCCACATTTCCTTTGTTGTTATACAGTAAGATATCTTTCATATTCTTCTGGAAAGAGTGCACAAATCAAATGAAGCCTTACTTTAGCATTCAACTGTGCATTTCTTCTATCAACATCAGTCCATAATTCAACATCATCAATAGCAAGAACTGTATCTCCATTTTGATAGCTTTCTAGACTTCAGTGTTCACAAATTGGAGATAAATTTCATCCTTTCCTTACAACATGAATAGTTGTTTCCATTAAAATAACGAGACTTGTAACATATTGTCCTTTAAGACTTCTCAAGTTGTTTGCCATGATCTATCACATTCTGTAAAACATAATATATATGAAACCAAGGCTTTGATTTCAAATGATAAAATAAACACACACAAGAGGGGGGGTGAATTATGTGTGTTTTTAAAAAACTTTTGCTAGTTACTATTAATTCATATCAAAATAAGGCTTATTAAAATTTAAAAACAAAAGGAGCCTGTCAAAGTTTAAAACGAAAGGAGCCTCGTGTAATTTGAAAACAAAAGTGACTACAATGCAAAAATTTAAAAGTTAAGGAAAGATAAAGAACAACATAGCTAATTTATATTGGTTCGGCTTATAACAAAGCCTACGTCCGATCCCCAAGTTTCTAACTTAAGTGCTTTACTATCATCTTTACACCACTCTTAAGACTATTAATCGTGAACTAACTATAAGCTCTGTTAATTTATATTTTTCCTTGGATCATAGTTAATCAAGAAGAGCTCATTAAGTAACCCTGACTATCGAGAAACCTAAAACAAGCTCTCTAAGTTTATCCGGATAACCACATTATAAGTGAAAAAACGTATCAATCTAAGTAACAATCACACAAGCTTAGATTGTCTAACTTATACTATGTTATCTCTAACGATTTAATACCATTAGTTGCCACATATAACCTTTAACACGACTATTATGTATCACATTCAAGTTTTAGCTATGGGTTTTCATGAAAAACGATTCAATAGAGAATTAAAACCATTCTCATACAAAACCTAACCAATCTATACAAGATAACATAAACAATCCAAAAAGGGGTTAAAGAAAACGATACATAACAACAATCTACTTAATGTGCCACTTAGCCTTGATTACATCTCTAAACCAATGTTAGGAAAGTTAGTTGGCCATCCTCTCCATTGCCACTGTGTCAGTGTGGATAACCAAAAAACAATCGAATAGAAAATAGAAAAGGGTGTTGCCAGCTAGGTCTCTCTTGCATGCCCTTCTACAGTCACTTTGTTTTCCTTATATAGTAAAATTTTGGTTTAAAACCAAGTGGCACCTGGCTAGGACACTGTGTCATTCTCCAGTTAATTCTCAAGCGTGAGAGTTCATGAACATGCAAGGCCATTGCACGGCTATGCATGCCTCTCAAGGTCGTACCTTACCATGCACGGTCGTGAGAGATGATGCATAGGTGTTAGAGATTCTTCATGCCCATGCAGTCTAATGTTTGGTCATGAGACTCTCCTGTCCTTGTTCTTCATTTGACATTCTCTCTTGCCTCTTCTTCTTTCAACCATCTTCTTCTTCATGACCTATGAATCAAAAGAATATGGAAATTGAGAAGATGGCTTCAATGACGTACTTTTAGGTCACTTTAGCTTCTTTACTTCCGAAAAGTATCTAAGATTAAATATAAGCTAAAGTGAGTGTCCTAAGCATTTCTAAGGAATTAATCACTAAGTGTAGTATATCAAATGAATCAACGTTTAAACACGTATTAAGTTCCCCCACACTTAACTTTTATTCGTCCTCGGGAAAATTGTCAAAATCAAAATCACAAATTAAAACTTTTACTCATTTTCCATATTTCCTAAGAGTAGATAACCATAAGTAAAGACGAATGACTTTCAAAACTTATAGCAATAAAATAATATTCAAAGTTTCTACTCATGATCAATTAACATTCATCACCCTTAGAAATTGAGTAATCTAGATGGTAGACTTTGAAAAAAGTTGTTTAAACAATATATTTTCATAGGTACACATAAACACCATTCATAATCACAACAATCCATAACTTTGCATATCATTTTCTTTCTCCACCGGTAAAAGTCACATGCATGACCATGAATTAAAGGATTTTTCTAGGGTTGTAATATGGTTAAGGATAAGGTGAGATGTGTTTTAGGTAATGTAGTATAAGAGCCATCAAGCTAGTGAAGCAAAAGTAACACTAAATAAGATATCCATCGCACAAGTTGACATTCATTCAAAATTAGGTACCGTTAGCCATGAAGAATGCAACAACTTCTTTTCCCAACTTGATTCAACTCTCATACCATAAGCCAAATGAACATAACACAAAATCCTCTATCCAAATCAACATCCTCCTCATATGCAATATATTCAAACACCCAATTAATACAACTTAAGGAGAATAAACTATTAATTAATAACTTTTCACATTAGTTGTATTTCCTCCTTATAAATTTTATTCAAATTCACATTTTCTCTTTTTTTAATACAAAAGTGATAGAAGCTACATCAACATATGATTCATAATGTGGAATTTTAATAACTATAACCAACCCACATGTTGCATACCCCTACACTTAGGCTTTTGTACTATCACATTCATTAAGAATTAACAAGTACTCCATTGGCTTTTGGGTAGGTAATTTGGTTAGGTGCATATAACGTGGTTTATTAAAAAGAAAAGGCTAATATTGCTCGAAGCGGAATAATAAAGAAACATTTACATAAATGGGTAGGCCATTTATTTAATGTAGCTTGTAATCAATAAAGAACCACAAAGTCTACAGGAACAATTAATCTACCAACTTTCACCAACACATCTTCCATTATTCCTTTCGGATAACAGATTGATCAATCAACTAGTTTTAGGCACTTATTGGTTGGTCTTAATCTTTTTAGATCTAGTTTCTCATAAATAAATTGAGGAATAAGGTTTATACTCGCCCCAAGGTCAAGCATACCCTTAACCCCATCAACATTACCTATTAATACTTGCACAAAACAACTCCCCGGATCCTTCAATTTGGGGGGTAATTGTTATTCTAGCACCGCATTTGCAACCTCTAAAAGTATCACCTTCTTGTTCTCAAACTTCCGATTCTCAGTGCTTAGTTCCTTGAAAAACTTTATATAAGATGCAACGTTTCTATTCACACCTAACAAAGGCAGGTTAATATTAACTTAAAATTGCTCATCTTATTTCGAATCCTTAAAGCAGCTCAGATATGGGATCAGTGGTTTATAAGGATTAGTCGCCTTATCCAATCTTGGTCCTTCATTTTAGTTGGTTGTATGCCCCAGTTTTTCACCCGTTTGAACATGACTTGAAGGGGTGTTGTGCCCATTGCGTCCTCCATTCTACTCACTTTCTTCATTGGGGAGACTCTCCTCCTCTTGGTTACCTGCACCCTGAAAGATTAGAAGGGATCTCAACATCCTTATCGATTACCTTACCACTTCTTATAATAGTGACTGCTTGTGCTTGCTCGGGTTAACTAGACAACCTCCCTTTTTAACTCCTATTCAATTGAGTCGCAAGTTTCCTTACTTGGATCTCATTCCTCTTCATAGATGCCTCTAAAGAATCGAACCTCTTGTTGTTTATTTCTTGATTTTGAGTTGTGACCTGAATAAACGCATTTAGGCTTTCCTCCAAAGAAGGCTTGCTTGGTGGGTTTTGAAGTGAGGATTGCCCTTTGTAATAGTTCGGCCTTTAAAAATTTTGGTATTGTTGTTGAGCTATACTAGTAGATTATTGGTTCTGTGAAAAATTGGGGTGGTTTCTCTAACCAGGATTGTAAGTGTTTGAGTATGGATCATTTCCCTCCTTTGGTTGAAAATCATTGAGTGAGTTCACTTATTCCTTCCCATCTGCAAAAGGCTCATAAGAATATGAACAAACGATAGCTCCATGATTATAAGTTCCACATATACCACATACCTCTTGATTTGGAATGTTTTGGGGGTAACCTTGTAGTTAACATCTTCACATGCCTCGTTAACTTAGCTAACTGCATAGCCAATTCGTGACTCGAGTTCACTTCATGAACTCTAGCTTTTTTTCCCCTCAGGCTCTTTTGATGAGAATTGGCCCCCAACATTTCGAAGATCTCATATGTTTCTTCGGTCGTCTTCTCTCCCACAGCTCCTTTTGCTACATTGTCCTCCTTATACTAACATTGTTATGTCAATCCATCATAAAAGAATTGGTTCTGCTTGTGGAGTGGAAAATGTTGGTATGGACATTGACTGAGCAGGAGTTTAAAGTGTTCCCATGCCTTATGGAATGGCTCTCCCTCCATCTGAGTGAAGGTAGCTATCTTTGTTCACAACTTAAAAGTCTTCTGGTAGGAATAGAACTTTCCCATGAACTTGTTGTATACCTCTTCCTATGTAGTCAATGAACTGGGTTGAAGGGTCATCAGTCATGCCTTGGTCCGATCCTTCAATGTGTATAGGAAGCACCCCATCTTGAGTTGATCTTCATATAGGCCATCCAATGGGAATGTCTGGAAAGTGGTATAGAATTCCCAAATGAATTTTAAAGGTTCTTCATTAGGAACCCCATAGAATGATAGCAGCATGTTGTAGTGGATACTCTTCAATTAATAGTTCCTAGCTGCCTCTCCCAATCGTATGCATGAAGTGGCAGTATCAATTACCAGTGTGGCATACTTCTTTATAGCTGGTTGTCTTTCACCCATCCTTTGATCTTCTGGTTTGTGTCCCTTGAAATTGTCTTCAAAGTCCCTTGAAAGTTCTCTTATCTGATGTACATTGTCAATAAAGGGAGCAAGTTCACCTTCTTGAGACCCCTTTCCTCGCATAAACCAAATAAAAACAAAAGTGAATTAATAAGAAAATTACTAAAACAACTCAATGAATTAACATGAAAAAAATCTTTTCTTTCCTTGTGCTTTTCTCTTTTCTCTTTTGTAACATCCCATTTCCATACAAAGGGTTAGAACCCTAGAAATTTGGTACATGTGAGATTAATCAGAGGTATTAGGAAATCACATCTCATGCTCATGCATTACATAAGGTACACATGTACATGAATAGTGAATCCTTGCACATGAAAATGACTGTACATACATTCATGACATTTTTCGGTATAATTGTTAATAAATGTGATTATTATTAAAAATGTGATTTGTGTGCATGAAAATTTGAGTTGGAGAGGGTCATTGTGGTTTTCAAATTTTAGGAGAATTTTAAAGAATTTTTTTTTCTGAAATTTTGGGATATTTTTCGAACTAGGAAAAATGCCAAGTGGCAGAATAAGTGTTTATCGGTAGTGGAAATGACTGGCCAATGGCACTGGAAAATTAGATACATGATTTTAGGATTTATTAATTAGAGCCATTGGAAATTTGGGTTTAAATGGATTAGTTTAATAAGGAAACAAAGTTTAATGCTTGAAATTTGGACATTGTCACTTGCCAAGCCATGTCTTAAACCACCATTTATTTAATCATTTTGATGCTCCTTCTTGCTCTCTCACGATGATCCCTTTCCTAAAGGCTTTTGGAGTTATTTTTGGTGGGTTTTTCTCCTCTTCTTCGTAGCTTCTCCTCTTCCTTGCTTCTTCTTGCTTTTGACCATCTTTTACACTCTCTTCCACGTTGCTTTCTCTTCTTTTGTTCACAAAAACAAACCTAAGCTTTCTACCCCCCTCAAGATGATGATCATGTATGTTGGTAGAAAGTAGAGAGTTTGTGATAAATTTGGAAGATTGGACGATTTGGAAGCTTAACTAGGTAAAAGTTGTGTTTTATATCATGAATTGTTAGTTAAATGCATTATTGTGATGTTATGTGAACTTAATTGCATGGGAATTATGTTTAGGGTGGATGGGTATGAAGTTTTGTTTGATTGTTGATTAATGATGTAGCATGTTTTGTATGTAAATTGAGATGGTTTGGAGTGAATTTAATGATATTAGATGAGTGTATGAAAAGGAAGAAAAGTTAGAGCATGTTGATACTATGTTGTAGGTTAATGTTCAAGTAGAGGTTTTGATTTGGTTATGGTTGCTTTCATTAGTGGATTGAATAGTGTTTGAGTGAGGAAATGGTATGGAAGAGGTAGGAGAAGAGTTATGATGAAAATCTAGAAATTGTATTTGATTATGTTTCAAGGATTTAGCCATAACTTCTTCTATAATTGTCCAAATGAAATGATTTTTGGCTTGAATTAAACTAGAGGTGTTTGGCTCTATTTCTTATGAAGGAAGTGATATTTAATTTTGGCTTGAAGAGTTCCAAATTTTGACTTGAATGTGTCAAAGTGTGCAGGGATGAACAGTAGCTCGAGATTTTGTGATCTGAAATTTTGGGAATTTTTCTGGGTTGATTTGGGCAGATTTTGCTAAATTGGTCTTCATGAAAGTTGTAGCTTTTCTTATTATGTTTCTATCGCTACTAAGTATGAAATTTTTTGATAATAAGGTTGAAAGTTATGATCTGTTGACTTTTAGATGTTAATGTGCATTGTGCTTGAAAATGTCTCTAAGTGTAGGTTTTGTGGATACTATGCTTTGAGGCCAATTCTGGACTGTTATGGTTTAAATGGGTTCATGTAGCCTTATTGAAAGTTATATAGGAATGTCTTAGCTTTTTAATGATGTATAATATGCCATCTTTGGATGTAGGAAGTGAAAGTTGTGAATGTTTGAAGTATGGATATGGTTTAGGTGATGTTTAACAGGGCAGCCACAATCATGTGGAAATTTGACCTAGTTAGAGGTAGAATTTGCTTCTAAGTTCTTCATGAAAGTTGTAGCTTTTCTTGATAGCTTTCTATCTCCATAAAATGTGCCATTTTTCGACATTGGAGTTGATAGTTATGAGTGATTGAACTTTGCTTATGGATTAGGTGAAGGAAAACAGGGCAGCCACAATCATGTGGGAATTTGACCTAGTTAGAGGTAGAATTTGCTTCTAAGTGCTTCATGAGAATTGTAGAATGTGTTCTGATCTTTACATTGATATAAAGCATGGAATTTTTGGACAAGGGGATAGGAAGTTATGATTTTTAGAAGTTGTGTTACTGTTTAGGATGACAGTTATTGGACAGTAACTTTGATTGGGATTTTGACTCCTTTAGAAGTGGAATTGGTTTTCGAGTCCTTCATGGAAATTGTTGTGCTTTCTTTGATCCTGCCATTGATACCAATTTTACAAAAATTGGAGTTCTGGACCAAAAGATATGATTTTTTGAAGTTGACTGTTGGAGTAGGTAAGGGCGCGAGCGCCTGATTGCAAGGGGCCATTTTGTGACTTTTTTTCTTTTTCTTTCCAATTCGACCCTTTGCCATTCTTTTGCTTATAACTTTTTCATCCGACCTCTGATTGACCTGATTGTCAAAGTGTCGGATTCATAAGACATTTATATACCTCTCCATGTGAATTTGTTGATTTTGAGATTAAATTGAAATTGATAGATTGAATCAAAGTGAGTGGATCGATTAAAAGAATATGAATTGGTTATTTTTCTGCACATACTTCAGTGTTTTGGCAATATCTGGACCTATAGAATTCCAAATTGAGTAATTTTTGTATCTATGGATTTCTAAAACATAAGGGAACATTTCTATTGAAGAGAGGTTGCCTAGGTTACCTCATTTTCACTGCCTTATGGATTGCGAACAGTAGACCCGACAATGTGTGTTTTAGAAAACTGAAATAAGTCGATGAGCAATAAATTAGTAGTTTAATGATTTTAGTGAGGCTTAAACTTAAGAATAAATGAGTTTTGATATGGGAATGGTTTTGTGATGAAATTTATGGAATGATACCGGAATTGTCACGAACATGCATTGTACACATTTCAATTCCTGCATATGCATTTTTGTACACTTCTGATTGTACAATTTGTGATATATGTGTATTTGAATTGTTATAGAGGCGCATTTGGAACGTCAACCCACAGACGTTGTCAAGACTTCCAGGCACTAGCTTCGGAAGCTGTTGGTGAGTAACCTAGACGGTTTCTCTCAATTATTAATTGCTTATAATTCTGTGGTGGA
>JAOSBP010000001.1:4606844-4619179 GCA_027563825.1 Erythroxylum mucronatum | reverse complement strand
CTGATATGGACACTTCGGTGTCGAGACTTCGGTCTTCTGATAAGTCCCGTTACCCACTTCTATTTTATGGACTTCTGATTTGTTTTGTTCTGTTAGACTAGCTCAATGGTAAGAGGCGAGCATGTGGAAGCTATAAAACCTTGAGGTCTTGTGTTCGAATCCTAGAGAGGGATTCCCAGACCAAAGAGGACAGTACCAATTGTGTGAGCCGTGGGGGTATGCTGGGGGCTATGGCTGGGCCTGTATCCCCAGGTACCAAATCTCGGACCTAACAGTTGGCAAGTTAGGGACTACTTGTGTATTAGAAGAGTCTAGAAGTTAATCAGTCTCCTCAACCTACTTAATTACAAGATCAACATTATATGTTGGTGTACTTTCCTAATTGTCTATAATAACTAGGGAAAATAAATTCAGACTTAATTTCAATTCGGGAATGGCTAAGGCATTATTCATTAGCTTATCATGATTGTAGGTGTTAAAAATTTTCCTGATAACTAAATTTTCCTAATAACTCTCTAAACCTTAATATGATTTTCTTTAGTTAGTCTCCATTAGTAGCTTATTGGGCCTTTAGCTTGAATAACCTTCCATTCATCATTTAGCTTAAGAATTCTCAGAGTTTAAGGCAACTACTTTATAATGCAATTTCTATATAGATTTTCGCATATCACATACTCTTTAAAGCTACTATATTTTCATCAAGACATGTAGGCCTTCCAGTCATACCTAAAAGATAACTTAGCCCTTCTATTAACTAATACAACAATAAAACATTATTAAAATTCACCTACAAATGAGCTTAGTTTTATCTCATCTGTTCTTGCTTAAGCCTATTCTCCATTTCTGCAAGAAGAAAATTTTACTTTCTATATGACATGGTCCCATTTTTAAGAACTTAATGAAACTCATCTCACTATTGAATTTAAACAAGAATAACTCATCTTTGTTTAAAGGAATGTTTTTCAGTCTATATTTGCTCATCCCTCATCACCTATTTATGCACTAAATCAAATGTTGGTTTTTTTTTTCAATGAACACCCTACCAAAGTGGAAGATCACTTAAAGGCCCTAACTTGAGAACCCAATAGGTGGTGAAAGATCCTTGTTTCTTCTAACTTTTTGATCTTCCCATTCATTTCTATAGGCTTTTCATCTCCTAATTCTTTATATTCTACCATACAACTTTTCAAATGACTATTTTAATAGAATAAATTCAAATAATAATTAGGACAAGAAAAGATTAAAGAGAAACTTGATTTAGGTACTTTACAAAAACTTTTTCTTCTCTAATAAAGTCATCAACTACAAGTTAACCTTTACAGTATTATAAAGTGAAAAAAGAAAACAAAAACCTTTTAAGAGGGATTAACAGGAGCACTAGCCTTCTTAGTGTCTTCCCTTTTATAGAGAAAGAATAGAGTTTCTTTTAACTTCCAATTACAATAAACTACGAATTGTAATTAAAGTATAACTTTAATTATAGTTTATTTTATTTTTAGTAAAATTAAATATCTTATATTTGATCTCTAAAGTTTTTTTACATAAAAAATTAAATTATGCTTAGCTCAAATTAATTTTCTCTTTAATTGCTCCATATATGTTAGCCTCTTATATTCCTAAATAACATCGTAATGATTATAAATTACAATTTAAATTTAATAATTTTAATTAAAAAAATTAAAATTATTTTGATTCTTTAATTAAATAATATATAATAAAAGATTAAGACTAACATCTAACAATATATCATGGCCACCAAAATATTAGAAATGTCAGAGTTATTTAATTTAACCTATCTATGGATAGTTATAATGTATAATTTAATTCTTTCATCATATAATGTTTTAATTAAACATAGAGTACATAATTAGTGTCTACTCTATTAAAATATAATAGTATTTCTTCTTTGTATGGGGACTCTCAACTCTCTTATCAAGCATGAAGTGCTCACAAATCCAAAATTTAGATACTATGTTAAATGCAAGAAGATTGATTTAACTAACTTATGCTTTGCAGATGATGGACTTCATACAAAGTTATATGGTAGCTCTTAGCAAATTTAAAAACTTCTCAGGGCTACAAAGTTATGGGTTACTAATTCTCTGTCCTATGCTGGGAAAGTGTAACTCATCAAATCAGTGTTAAACTCTCTCCATATTTATTGGAGCTCTCACATATTTCTATCTCAACATATCATCAAAACTATTGAAAGATTCCTCAAAAACTTTCTATGAAATCACCCATGTGGTGTAAAAGGGTCAGCTAAAGTGAAGTGGGCTGATATTTGTTTTCCCATAGATAAAGGAGGTTTAAACATAACTCTATGGATAGGTTGAATCAAACTACTTTGATATTCCTAACAGTTAGGTGATCATTACATGTTGTAAGACTTCAATCTTGATCTATGGTTATAAATTGTTTAATTAGAGAAATAAAGACAAAATAAAATTATTTTTATTTATCCGTTTCTAATTAGAAATTATAATTATAATTTATAATTATTTCCAACATATTAGGATTATAATTGGTCACACATAAAGAGTAGTTAAAAAGAGTAAAATCAATTTAAATTAAGTTTGTCTTAATTTTTAAGTTTAAGAAAGCTTAGTGATCAAGTATGAGATATTTTATTTTATTAAGATTAAATTATAAATATAATTGCATTAGACTTCAACTATAAGTAGAAGTTTAATTTCAATTAAAAAGAAATCCTAAGTATGTATCTTTAAATAGGAAAAAATTAGGGAGCTAATACTCAAGTCTCTTCCTCTCAAAATGTTTTTCTTTTTCTCTAATTTATGAATATTATTAAATGCCTAGTTTTACGTTGTTTAGATGCATTGAATTCCCTTCCCACGAGGGTTCAAGAGTTTGCGGCTTAGAGGCTAAACTCGTGTGAACATCTTATGGTTGACAATTCAAGAAGAAAACTTTCATATGATTTCTAATCAGGTATACTTTACTCTTTAATTTTTATTCTTATTTTTCAAGTTATTTAAATGAAGAGATTTGATCAAAAAATGTAAAAATTATTTTTTAATTGCTCCAGTGATTTAATTATAGTTGATTTTCCTATAGTGGTATCAAAGCCTCTTTTAATTATTTAACTTGATTAAAGTTGCTTGATTATTATTGATTTTATAAGTTTAAGGGTGAGAAACCTATTTTATAAATTTCTAAGACTAATTAAGGTATAATTAATTTAAGGATTTTGTTTTGTGCCTTCTTCTAACTATGAACCTTCTATCACTTATTTAATGTTTTTGTTTCTTTTTCTACTTTTGGAATTTCAATCAAATTTTATGCCTACACAATTTTTGGTTTCTAAAAAATATTTATTACATACTTTGCCTTATTTCTAGATACTGGCCAAAAAACTAGGGTTATTTTTTTGTATCTAAAATAGTATAAAGCATGTCCCCTTAGTTTTAAGTTTATAGAAATGTTCTAGAATTTGGAAAAACTTAAGGACCTTAATAAATTGTTTATACATTACATTTTGGTGATTTTGGATTGAATGTTAGGTTTTGGCTTACTATATTGCAGTGGTTCTTCACTAGCAGTGATGCTAGCCCCTGGTGAATTAGCTTTCTTCATCACTAAAGATGATAGAGCCAATGACAATATTCACCATTAGAAAGGGCAAATTTTTCCTTTTAAAAAAGAGCTAAATCCTTAGGATGATGATGTAAAGAAGAACATCAAACAAGATGGAGAAGCACCAATTGTGGAAGGAGAACAAGAAATCTAGAGGCGACTGTGTAGAACCATCAAAGCTTAACGAGAGAAAACATTAGGGCACTTATGAGGGGACAAATACATTAGGCGTTTGATGCATCTGACACTTGTATTACACTCACCTCACAGAAAGTAGGAGCCAGTGGTCCCCCTATTTATTTCATTAACTTTCTATTTTAATCATTTATTTTTATTAAATTAATTTTTCTTAATTAAATTAAGATTAAATTATTTTAAATTCTTAATAAAACTAAAAATGTTTCTAATTGATTGAATTTTTTTTTTTGAAAAGGTCAATTTTATTAGGATTATTTTTTAAATTTGGCTTAATTTTTCAAGAGTTAAATTATTAAATTAAATTAATTATAAAATTAATAATTAGAATCAAGAAAAGTTTTGAAGGATTGTCTTTCATAATTAGATTATGCTAACAAGCTTATTGGACCTAACTTCTTGGACAAGTTTCACATATTTAGAAGTATCCTTAGATAAGAAAAGAAATTATATGTTGTAACTATAGTTCCATCATAGCTCAATTCTAATGTACTTGATGAAGTCTAAAAGAGATATCAACATCATATTGATAATGTTGAGTAAGGCACATGTGTGATGTTGACTAGTATATCTCTTGAGCTTTAAAGACAATATGAGAATTATACTTTTAGAGAGTTATTAGACTTTTGGAGAATTATACCAATGCAAGTTGGTAGAAAGATCTTTAGTAAAGTGACATATACTGAAGGTAATTAACTATAATGAAAAATAGGGCCAATTAGGTTTTGTTATATGAGTTAAACATTGATTCGATGCTTCTCTTTTATGAGCTTTTCACATTTTATTATGAATTTCCATATAAACCAAATGGATATGTCATTGATGTTTAAACTGTAGAGAGATGTCTTAGAAGGGACCCAGTTATGTTTTCATCATGGATTCTTCCAAGGGTAAGAAAAGGTTTTTAAGAAGAATAAGAATAAAAAATAAAAGGCTTCTACTAAAGTAGTAAAGCCAAATAGTAATGTCAAGAAGAAGAATAATGATGAGGCACATGTTTTCATTATGGATTCAATAGACACTCAAAGAGAAATGACAAACCTTATCTTGCTAGCTTGAAAGATAAGAAGCCTAAGAAAGTTATATCTTCAAGTATGTTTATAATTGAGATTAATTTTTCAACTTCTATCCCACATTATTGAGTATTAGATAATGGATATGGTTCTAATATTTGTAACAACATCCATATGTTAATAAGGAGTATATTATTGAGAAATTAAGTAGCCAAAATTCATCTTATTTATGGCAACGTAAGTTAGATCATATTAATGAAACTGTAAAAAAAAGTTACATAAAGAAGGATATTTAGTTCCTTTTGATTATGAATCATATGAAACTTATAAAACTTGTTTTTGGGTCAAGATGACCAAAATACTATTTAATGGAAAGGGAAAGTATATGGCCTTACGTTTACTAGCACTAGAGGTGGGTACTCATATTTCATTACATTCAGAAATGATCATTCTAATATTTATATGTATTTGATGAAATAAAAGTCTAAATCTGAAAAGTTCAAAGAATTTATACTTTAAGTTGAGAAATAAACTAGTAACAGTATTAAGACAGTTATATCTTATTGAGGTTGTGAGTACTTAGACCATAAGTTTTTTGGTTACTTAAAAGAGAATGAGATTTTATCATAATAGACTCCACCTAGAATTTTATAATATAATGAAGTGTCTAAGATGGAGAAATCATACTTTATTAGTTATAATACATTCGATGATGATTTATACAATCCTTCTTATTTCCTTTTAAGGATATGCCTTTAAAATTGCTAATTACCTTCTAAATAAAGTTCAATCTAAATTGGTTGACAAGACTCTATATGAGATATGAAATGGTAGTAGATCAAACTTGTCACGCCTAAATATTTGGAGATGTGATGCTTATATGAAATGTGGAATATTTGATAAGTTTCAATCTAAACCAGATAAATGCAAAATTATAGTATATTTGAAAGAGAGTATCAGATATTAATTTTATCATGCTCTTGAGTAAAAGGAGTTTGTTTCAAGATATGTTATATTCTCAAAAGAATAATTTATTCTCAAGGAAAGTTGTAAGAGTGAGGCAGAACTTAGAAAACTTCAAGAGTTATTTATTCAAATCAATATAGAATATGAACCTCAAGTTGGTATCTATGATGTACAACTAAAGGTTTAAGAGACAAATAGTCAATGATACACTAATAGGATACTTCCCCCACTAAATTAGATTTATATATTAACAAAAGGAAAGACAATATATTTCTCATGGTAAGTACCATCTAAGGAAGATAGTATACCTATTAGATGCAAGTTAATTTTAAGAGAAAAAGATAAATGGTACTGTACACATAGACCAAGTAAGGCTAGTAACTAAAGGTTATAAACAAAAGGAGTTAATTTTGATGAAACTTTTTGTTAATAGTGATGCTTAAGTCCATAAGGATTTTGTTGGCTATGGTTAAGAATGGCAATAGGGCTGGGTTAGCCGTAGGCTGACCGACCTTTGGACTGGCCCCCAACCCGACGGGCTTAGGGCTGCTCGGCCTGACCAGGAATGATTTATTAATTTTTTTAAAAAATTCAAAAAACTTCATTTTTTGACAGAATGAATTTGTTTTGTTGTTCTAGGTTTGTGGCCTGATCAACACAGGCCTGGCCCATTGAATTCAGGCTGAACTGCCATCCCTAGCTATAGCCACATGCCATGATTATAAAATATAGCAAATAAATGTCAAAACAACTCTTCATAATATGAGTTGCTTAATAATATGGATATGACACAACTTAAAGGTGTTGAATCCAAGAGGATTCTTAATTAAGTATGTAAGTCGTAAAAGTCTATTTATGGACTTAAGTAAGCATTAAAGAGTTGGATATCCATTCTGATGAGACAATCAAAGATTTTTATTTTATTAAAAATATGTATGAACCATGTGTCTATAATAAGGTTAGTAGGGGTATAGTTGTCTTCCTAGTGTTATATGTGAATGACATATTGTTGATAAAAAATGTCATGCTTATGCTCCAATTTAGGATAATTTGGTTGTCTAAGAACTTCTTTATGAAGGATATAGGAGAAGTAGCCTATAGTATGGGAATAAAGATCTATAAAGATAGATCAAAAAAATTGCTTTGCTTATCTCAATCCACATAAATCAATAAAGTGATGAAGAGGTTTAGTATAGAGAATTTCAAAAGGAGAATCTTACCTACGTGATATGGGATTCTCCTTTGCAGAATATGTATCTAAAGAAATAAGAAGAGAGAGATAAAATAGATTGTATTCCATGTGCTTCAGTCATTGGATCAATCATATATATGATGCTATATAGTAGATCAGATGTCATATATGCTTTGAGCATAATAAGTAGATTTCAATCCAACATTGGTAATGGTCATTACAAAATGTGAAAAAATTAAAGTATTTGAGAAAAGATAAAGATGTTTTCTTAGTTTATAGAGGAGTTGAACTAAGAATTTAAAAGGTATTTAGATGCGAGTTTCTAGTATAATCCTAATGATAACATATTATAATCAAGGTACTTATATCGCTGCTCTAAATAATGGAGTGGTAAGTTGGAAAATTTTCAAACAACTAACCATTATTGATTTTATGACTAAGATAGAGTGAATTTTAGTGTAAGAGTCAGAAAAGAAAGAAGTTTGGATCAAAACGTTTATTGTTGAACTTATAGTGGTTCCTATCATCATTTAGCCAATAGTATTGTACTATAATAACAACGATGCCATTGCATAGACAAAGGAAACTAGGTTTTATTGATGATCCAAACATATATTTAGGAAGTTTCACTTGCTCAAGAAGATAGTGGAGAGAAAATATATTGCATTAAAGATAATTCTCTTATAAGAGAATCTTGCAGATCCTCTCTTTAAATCACTATCTCAAAAGAGACATGATCGATATATAGATGGATATGACATTAGATACATAGGCAATTGACTTCAATGCAAGTGGAAGATTATTACTTTATATCCTTGCAGCCAATTGATTAGTTGTAATTTAATGTACAATATTATTGTTTTAATCAATAAAGACTATTTATCTTTATATATTTGATTAATTATAGTTGATATTTTAATACTAAAGGCAAAATCCTTAGAATAATTATTATGCAATTGAAATTACGATGAGATCATAATTATGAGATTCAATTTGTATTTATGTATTATTCCTAACTTGTTCTTAGTTGTGGTTTAATCAATACGAGATATTAATGGAACTACCATACTATATATTTCTTTCTTATGAAAAGTAATTGATCTCATAAATTAAATTTGAATATACTTAAACAAATGTGTAAGTGTTTATTAAAAAATATGTTCATTGAACTAGCTAGATTATAAGGATCTCAAATGAAATATTACTTGCATGTTTCTGAATTTTCTCATTATGGTGGTTGTATAATTGATTCTTAGAATTAAAATCACTGAGATATCAGAAATACTATATTTTTATGTTATGTGTGACCTATTTTATTTATGGAAGCTCAGTCGATAGTACTTAGATAGTATGAACTATACAGAGATGGTTAATTAAGTCAATAAAAGATTCTCCAGTTTAAAGTAAGAGAATGTTCTACTATTCTTTTTAAGAAATTCTCTAACTAGAATAAATTAAGACTTGAAAAGGTGCTTTCAAAAATGTCAATTATAAATTAATTACTAATTAGTAAGAATAAACGTGATTGAATGTAAATTAAATAGATACTAATTTCATTCTCTACATCCCATTAGGATATTGAATGATGTAAAAATTAAATTCTATGTTATAATCATGCATGGACAAGTTAAGTCAAATTACCTTGATGTTCAAATTTTGTTTTATTGTGGTCATGACATATTATTAAACGTTAGTATTGATTTATGATTATAAATTATTTAATTTGATAATTAAAGATAAATTTAAAAGAATTTTAATTTAGTTGACTCAAATTATAACTTAGAATTATAATTTATTATCATTGTAACATATTAAGAACCTAATGGATCACACTTAAAAAACAATTAAAAAGAGAAATTTCAATTTTAATGAAATTGAACTTAATTTTGAAGTTTGAGAAATTTTAGATATTAAATATGAGATATTTAATTTTATTAAGATATAATTATAATTGAGTTAGAATTGAATTATAGTTTTAATTGGAAAGAAATCCTAGAGCCTTTTTTCTATAAATAGGAAAAATACATCAAGAAGTTAGCACTCATATCCTTTCCTCTCAAAATTATTTTGAGTTCTTTTCATCTGCCTTGTAGATATTGTTAGAGGCTAAATATATGAACAACTTGTGATTGACAGCTCAAAAAAATAAGTTTGGTAAGATTTTGAATGATGTATATTTAACCCTTTAATTTTTTTATTCTTGTATTTCAAAAAATTCAAATTAAAAAATCAATTGAGAAATTATAAAAGTTATTTTTCGACTGCGTTATAACGATTGATTTTCCATAAATAACTTCAAAAGATATCTACCATTAAGCACAATCAAAATCTAGATGTGAACTCAGTTAAATATAACTAAATAGATGATATAGATACATGTTTATCACTGATTATTAAGAACATAACATACATTGCCTCAATCAATTAAGTGTAATGAAGTTAGAATGGGTTGGAAGCAGAAAAGGAGCTCGGTCGTGGGTTGGTAAAACGAGAATAAACGTACACAAAACTACGTAATGCTCTTACTCATAGTCCAACCAAAAGATGCTGGGAAGTAAATTAACTTTAGCCATGCGGAAAAGCTGATCTAAAGTCAATATCTTTTGCTAAACGGACGTTGTAGAGAAACAACAGACATAAACTTGATTTTCTTGCTTTCAGAGCTTGATCTAATCGTCGTAACTGTTAGTTAATGACAATTTTCGTGTAAGTACCTCATAAATATTCAACCTTTCCAGAGATTATGCAGCGGCACCTTGTATTACAAGCATGCAAGTGCATAATACATTTCCATTTGACAGCTAACAGCAAAGCTACTTCTTTAGCTGTCAAATATAATATTCGTGACTGTACAGTGTCTGGCTATCTGTATGCTTTACAAAGCTTTAATATGGAAATTCGGAATGGGACTGAACATTTAATGGTCATTAGTGCGACTAAAGTGGAATTCTGCTTTACTTAGTTATGAATAAAGGAAAAGATATGTTTCACACTACAAAACGAAGAAAACTGAAACATATCTTTTTCCGCATATCTACTATTTTGAAGCTATTGGACCTTTTATTTAACTCTAACCCAACTTTCAAATTTACTTTTCTTTTTATTTTGGTATCCTCTTCTCGGGCTTTGGTGATGAGATATGCAGTACTTGCTTGGTGTGTGAATCGAAAAGCAAGCACATGAACAGTGGCAGGAGCAACTCTGAATATCAGAACAGGAAATCTTTTCTGGGAAGCCACAAAAGCAGTTCTGCTATTCTATTACTGATCAGTAGTTTGGTATGGTGTGTGGTTAAATTATATAATTGCCCCAATCATAGCTCTGCCAATTCATGCAGAATCCTTCTTTGGAGAAAGAAAGGAATAAAGATGACAATCAAGCATTTGGTGACCCCATTAGGCAGATAAGTTTGTGCAGGGAAAACCTATGCAAGATATCTTTTGTTACAGATCCCAATACATATTTGGCCTTTCTAAAGTTGCTGCTCCGCAATTTGGACCAAAAACATGATTGAAATCTAGACATTGAGACTGTCTCACTTGGATATTTTCTGCTTTTTCTTTTCTCAACCAATCCTTGTTAGCATGTGTCTGTTCAAGTTCCCAACAGGAAATTGAGCTTTGATTTTATTGAAAGCAAGGAAAAAAAAAGTAGGTTATGATCTCAAGTCATTGAGTGAGAGAGAACAGAGCTAAGGGTTGATGTTTGGATCATTATTGGATCACTGAAGACCAAAAAATTCTTATACAGCTTATGAGCCTTCGTCAATCATTAATAGCCCGTTTAGAGATTAAACAAATGTTGCTTTTACATGGGCATTTCAGATAATGTCTGTCCAAAGACTACAAATTCTTGCTTTCTCTCCCAACAAGGCAAAGAGCAAGTGCCCCTCATTGGCAGTAAAGAACACACAGAATATCTTTAGCTGTATCTTTATCAAAAGAAATCTCTTGCTTTATTGAATTTGAAAAGCAAAACACGCCTACATGTTTGAAATCAACCAAGTATAAGCTTGTTTATATGCTATCTTATTGCTTGTTCATGAGTCCACATTAGTCTCCCTTAGTCCGCACTCAAAGAACAAGTGCTCCCGCCTCATATTAGATAGTACTAATCCCATAGCCCATTGTGCTTCAGTTTTTCTTATCAGACAAACGAAAAAATGGCTACAGAAATCCAGCCACAATACCAACAACAACAGCCTCCTGTTGTTTACCCAACCACTGTCACAAATCAGCCATCTTCCTCCCACTCAAGTGGGTCTTTTGGGACAGTCTTTATAGTCCTCGCAGTCATTGTTGTCATATCAGCAATCGCTTGTTGTCTCGGCAGGCTTTGCAATAGACGCCAAACCAAGCAAAATCCCACCAAGAACAACCAGAAGAATCCCACCAAGAACAACCAGAAAAAACCCACGAAAAACAACCAGCAAAATCATAACTTTCGTCCCAAAGAAAGGGAAAGGGAAAAGGAAAGAGACATTGAGTTTGGTTTTGATAAAGGACTCCCAACAGGTAGACCAGTTGGCCATGAACAACCTAGAGCACACAAGCCATCTGAAGATAGTGGAGCCAATGGTCATTTCAAAGTTGAAGCTTTTCCTGGTGATGTTGGTGAACAGTTTCCAGGTCCATGATTCCAGAGGATTCATGGAGCGTTATCTTAATCTTTATGTATGCTACTTTCTTTTGGCTGGACAACTCTATGAAAGACAAGGTTTAGCTTTTCCCTTTGCAGCTTTCAAATTTATAAAAATCACCGCTTCTGTTAAGCAAATTATATTTGGAACTAGAATCATACTATGGCATGTTAGGGTGTGGCAGCATAAAGTGTAAGCCCAAAATCCAATCTTAAACGCTGGAGAGGAAAGCACCTGCCCCAACATGTACTAAACTGTCCACTACTTGAGGAAACTTGGTTTTGTAAGAACTTTGGTTAATAAGGAATGAATGAGATGGAGATGGTTCCATGCAAAATCCGATCCAGAATAGGAAATCACTAATGTTATGTTCAGAACAAAAGTTATTTACAGTATTGATAAAAATGTTCTTTCTATCGTTCAAGGCATTGTTATGAATTTCGTACCGTGCCGGCCGGAAATCGGTACCGGTACGAATATAGATGGTACCGGTAAAAAATACCGATCGGTACCGGCTAATTTCGTCAGTACCAGCCTGTATTCAAAATACTGGTAAAATACCGGCCGGTATCGAAAATTTTAAAAAATTGAAGGATTTTTTTATAAAATTTTCAAAATTTTCCTCCTTCCCCTACCTCTCATTCCCCTCTACCCCCCCCCCTTTTCTTCAAAGTTTTTAAAATAATAATAAATATTTTATTACTAATAATAATTATAAATTAAATAAAACTTA
>JAOSBP010000001.1:4563758-4578252 GCA_027563825.1 Erythroxylum mucronatum | reverse complement strand
ATAAAGTGATATAAAATGTTTATGCATGGTGAGTCTTTAAAATTGGCAAACTAACAAAATGAGATTACAAATAATATGGCAAAATATAAATGACCTCGATGTGCCTTAATTTTTTTGTTCTTAACTTAATCTTCATTTTGTAAGTTGCAAACTTTATCTTTTCTTTTATCATTTTCATGAAGTATCTTCTTAAGTTATCCATGATTTTATCTAGTTCTTATAAAGCTTCCCATTATGATAACAAACTCATTAGTAGGATTTATATTTTGTTATCATCAAAATATTGATTGAAACCTCCCTTATTTACACATTTTCCTTTAGCTTCTCTATTGATCTTGAACACCCATTGGTAACCAACAGTTTCAAAACTATCTATATTGTCAACTAACTCCCAAATATCATTTTTTATAAACTGCATGTACTCCTCTATATTCGTCATTCATTTATCAAAATGATCACTTTTTATTACTTTACCAAAGGTAAAATGGCCCACATTCTCTTGAAATGCATTTGATCTTACCTATGTACATAACAAATACATCAAAAGGTATAGAAAACATCTTATTGGTGTTATAAGATCAAGTTAAATATCCATCAAAGCCTACTCAATAGCATCTGTATTATCTTTAGCTTCAAAAGAAAAAATTGCATCTAAGAAATCTTCATGTACCTTTAGAAGTATCTTGAAAACTCTCTCATAAATAATAGGAATATGTATTAATATTGGCTTATAATATCCAACTACTTCATCTCTCAATGAAACATCTCTTACATCATATTTTGAAAACTTTGTAGTTAATTCCTTTACAATTTTAGTGCTATTACATAATAGTAGATCTTGTAGCCCTTCAAACCTTAATGGTAGCCTGTAAAGAACTCAAAAGTAGTCCTAGGATCTAACCTTTTTAATGGGAAATAAATCTTTATCTCAGTTGAGCAACATTAAACCCTCAAATGATTTAAACAAGCTTCTTATACATCCATAATTGAAAAGGAATTTTAGGAACTAGCATACTAGAAACACGATTCAAAATGTATAGTGTAGCCTTTAGTTCATGGCCACATAGATACTCAAAAAGCTTTAATCTTGCCATCATGCTTCTTACCATGTTCTTTAGTATAGTAATATGCCTCTCTACTACTTCATTTTACTTAAATGTACTTAGTATGGTATATTGTACAACTATGCTACAACCCTCTAAAAACTTAATAAGAAGTCCTTCCCTCTAAAAACTTAACAAGAAGTCCTTTCTCTTAACTCTAATCTCCATGTCTACCATAATACTCTCCATAATTTTATGATTTAACAATCTTAATAGGTCTATTGAGTTTCTTCTCACCTTTACTTTAAATATTTTGAATTTCTCTAAGACCTCAAACTTATCACTAATTAAAAATATGTAACCATAATAAGAGTAGTTATCAATAAATGTCACAAATAATTTTTTTCATCAATGGTAGGGTTTAAAAGTCAACTAATATATGTGTAAATAATCTTCAAAACCTCACCAATCATAATAGCATCTTTCTTAATATTTTGAATGAGTTTACCTCTAATACATTCTACATGAGCATTATCAACATCATCTAAACCAAATTAAGGATAATTTCATGCTTGATCAATCTTTCAACTCTTTCTTTTGAAATATAACCAAGTATCTTATACCATAAAGTGAATGACTTCTCCTTAGTTAACTCTCTTTAATCCTATTTAAATATTCATAACCAATTCACCAGGATTTTTTAAATCTAAACAATAATGACCAATTTGGTATTTTAGTTAATTTTTTTATCATATTGTTGTACCCTCTAAAAGTTAGAACAATATTAGTTAAGTGAAAGTATCATTGACAGTAAGCTATGTCATTATTGCAAATACATCCTTTCTTCAACCATTTTGAGTGCAGAGTCAAGTTTTAACCTTCGTCCCTATTAACTAGTGAAATTTCAGTGACTCATTGCTTAATTTTAGTAATGAAAGCAAATAAGTTATAAGTTTTAATAATTTGTCATGTGTCCTTAAACTTATCATCATATTCAGATTTATTGAAGCATAATTGACAAGTGCAAGCTTCAAAACAATAATTTGCAAGAGAAAAAGAGTCACAATATATTTTCAAGCATTGATTTTTATTATAATTGTTGTTTTTATCCCTTTAAAGAAAAATAGCTTATCATTCATTGTATGAATGGTGATGTGAGATCTATGAATATATAGATTGTTTGTAATGTAGTAGCATTGTGCTTGGATTACAATATCTTATTTAATTTTTAAGAAAAACAATACATTATAAGATCAATACTTTTAAGTATCAAAAAGAAAACTCAAACCACATTGTATTTTTTTGTTTATATTTTAATAAGGATACAACCAATGACTATAAATTATATAGAATATTTTTTATAAAGTAAAAACTATTCTAATAAGTTTAATATGATCCATTAGCGTCGTTGGATGAATAATAAAGCATTAAAATATTTTTAACTTCATTTATTATGTCAGAGTGAAGAAATTGACAATGCAATGCATCTTTACTTTGAAAGTAATGGGCATTTAAATAACTAATTTATAATTTGATATGTCTTAGAAAAACATAGGCTTGCAATAAGTAAGTCTCTCTCTCACTAAGGGTGGCAATAGGTCAGAATGGGTTCAGCTCTGGGGCTTGACAACTTCTGTAGACCTGAGATAATCGAGTCTAAACCTGAGTCTAACTAGGCCTACGCAGCTCGAAGCCTGAATTAACCCGATTTGACCCTGTTTTTAAAATTTTTAAATTAAAAAATAAAATCTAACGTCATTTTTAGGAAAATGACGTCATTTTCCTTATAGCTATCGGGCCTTGGGCGGGGTTGGGCTTGAGCAACCTGAACCTAAGCATGGCCCGAAGTCCAATCAAAATGGGACTAGCCTGTTGACTTTGGGTTGGGCCAGGTCTAACTGATTTGCCATCCCTAGCCCTTATGTAGTTGAAACAACATGTGCATTTTCATAAATTACACTTCCAAGGATAAAGAATATAAAAAAGTTATATTAAAGAAAAATCTAAGAATTTGCTCAAAAATTTTACATGAATAATATGCTTTAAAAAGGAGTAGTACAAACCATACAAATTCATGTTCCTATCACAATGATTAGAGCATGATTTGATGTTCATAATAAGGCAATTAGTCCCACAATGATAATTGATTAGTGCACATATGATGATGAAAAAGGAAAGTTAGAGATGTGCATAATCATTTAGAAGCAAAAAATTTATGCTTATAAATGATGTGAATTGACTTAAGATTAAACCTAAAAACACATGAACCAGATTGAAATCTTTGCCAAAAATGATAAATCATATTTTTGAGGAACTGGATCATTGATTATGAAGAATCAAGAACTAAATTCATAAAGTGATTTAAACTCCATAAAGAATCAATTTTTTAATAAGTTCTAAAGTTCAATGAAGAAAACGAGATAAAACACTCATGGATATCAATATTTTGTAACTTGTTTATATGTTTATTAATTGAAAATATAGGGTAAAAATAAAAATGTTATAAACATCCTAATTACAAGTCTAACAAGGATTCATACTTAAATTAAAATTTTAACTATTAATACTGTCTGAGTTAGAACTCTAGTAGTTCTAATCCAACTAGGAAACCAACTATTGGCTTTAGTTTAACTAGGACTCTAGTAGAATACTTTCATTAAGACTTTGAAATCCTTTTTATACTAAGATTCTTAATGTCATAAGGAAAGTACCACCTCTAGGAATTTTCTTAATCATATTGAAATTTAACCCCCTTTAATAAGTTTTAATCTATATAGAAAACTAGCAAACAATAACAAAACCATTTTAAATACATTTAGGATTTATATAATTATAATGAAACATAGAATTTAATAATAAATAAACCGTAAAATATAAAATTAATCCTAATTCTATAGGCTTTGTCTTAAAATATTTTTGAACCCTAACTCTTATAAATGTGTCTAATATATATATATATATATATATATATAATGAATCTCTTGATTGGCTACGCATTTTCACATTAATAAATTTTGAGATCCCGTATTAACTGCAAAAGATGCAAAAGTATGGTTTTAATAGCTTTTGACATTCTTCCTTCAGACCTTACTAATATGAAAACATGGTGATTATCTTCCCAAATTTAATGATCAGAGTGTAATGTTAGAATAGTGTTGAACCAAGGGAGGTTCTAATCAATGTTTTGATGATAAAAAACATAACTACTACTAATAAGTTTATTATTTTGTTGAAAAACAATATAAGAACAAAATGAATTCATAAACTCAATAAGATAAGCTTATTGAACCTAGAGTAGTTGCAATTGATATTTTCATGATTACAAAACATAATTACTACTTAGGAATGTTAATTTTGGCCCAGGTTGACCGAGCCACGAACCAAAAGTGGTTGACCTAACAGGGCCATAGGCTGAGCACGGGCCAATATGTGGCCCGACTATAACTTCAGAAATACCAAGCCACGAACCAAAAGTGGTTGGCCTAATAAGGCCGCAAGCCAAGCACGGGGCAGCATGTGGCCTGCTCGTAACTTCATAAACGATGTCATTTTTGACTTTGTAAAAAATATATATATATAAGGTGGGTCGGGTTGGCCTGACTCGTTTGTGGTCAGTCGAGCCACGAGCCTGTTAGCCCATGGTTAGGCCGACCAGCCCCGGCCCGTAGGACAATGAGCCACCTAGCTCGTGAGCGGGTCGGGCCCAGCCCATTGACATCCTTACTACTAGAAAAGCAATATTAGAGCAAAATGAAGCCATAAACTTGAGAAGATAGTGTATGAAGTTGCTAAAGAAAAGTTGAAGTTTGCAACTGATGAAATGAAGATCAAAATAAGAACAAAAGAAGATCAAGGCTCATCAAGGTCATTTCACATTTTGTTTTTTTTAAGCTCAATTTGTTAATTTGATGATCTAAAAGGCTCACCATGCATAATCATTCATCGTACTTCCTTGTATAAGTCTTTACATTCATCAAGAGCCATTGGAGCTTTTGATTTTAATATAAAAACCTCTTGATCTTTTAAATAATCTTTGGAGAATATTTTGGGAAGTGTTTTAATCATATTTAGATTAAACAAATTAGTTGTGAGCATTTGAAGTTGTTAAAGTCATGTTTTTTGGGTGATTAGTTAACTTATATAGGTTAGTGGTTGACCAATATAAGTTAAAGTTGTTAAAATTGATGTATCATGAATTGTAGCAACATTGGTTGATGTATCGATTGATCAATATATGTACTAGTCAACTAGTATTCCAATGACTAGTGAATCTGGTTTTATAAATGCATATACTGGTCTACTAGTGCATCAGATATATTCTTTGTAAGGGTTAATTCTTTCTTCTAATGGCTATTTTG
The DNA here is from genome assembly GCA_027563825.1 of Erythroxylum mucronatum. Classification (NCBI taxonomy): domain Eukaryota; kingdom Viridiplantae; phylum Streptophyta; class Magnoliopsida; order Malpighiales; family Erythroxylaceae; genus Erythroxylum; species Erythroxylum mucronatum. The sequence goes on along the minus strand of JAOSBP010000001.1, from coordinate 4,572,851 downwards.
GGTCTCAAAATACTATAAATAGGTATTTTCTCATTGATTTTAGCATCAAGAAGGTTGGGTGTTATATACACACATTTCAAAGAGTTTTTCAATCATTTGAGCATCGTTGTGTTATATTTGGGTCAATGAGTCGCTTTAGAGTGATCAAGAAATAAAGTGAGGTATTATGAGTCGTAATATTTGGTTGACGAAATATATTATTATATTTGGGATTGATACAAGTAAGATTGAGGTTCCTTTTTATCGTGAAAAAAAATTATAAGAAGAGTTCCTCTTTACTGAGAATGATTGTATAAAGATTATTTTGGCATTAAAAGAAGATTTATAATGGAATTCCAGGAAGAGTCTTAGGTGTAGATATAGGCAAGGATTATTTGTCAACCACTATAAATCGATTTGCCTTCTCTTCTCCTTGTCCTTTTTAACTTATTATTCAATTGTTTGATTCATTTATATTAAACACTTTTCTCATATTTATTTATATTGATTGTTTTAAATTAAGTACATTGGATGAAAATTTTGTTAAATTTTATTAACACCCAATTCACCTCCTCTTCTTAGGTGCCAATAGGGACTAACAAACTCAACTTGATATAATGCTACCAATATTAAGATTCAAGCTAATAATATTTTAAGAAACTTTAAAGGAAACAAAATAGGGCCTGTTATAAGATGAAGTTTATTGTAATTTATATGCAATAATATGTTATAAACCACATGAAAAGATTAAATCATCAATCATTGACATAAATATTTAAGCAAGATAGACAAACGAAGACACCTATTCTTAAGGCAAAGCTCCAAGTTAAGATAGTAATCAAAGCTTTCAAACTTGAAACTTTTATAACTTTTATCACTAATTAAAGATGTACCAACAAAATTATTTTAGTTGGCTAAAAAAACATCAAATAAATTGAGAAAAGCATCTCAATTTATAATAATTATTTAACTTTTGTAACTTGTCATATATAGGAATTTTAGTCTTGTTGCATACAAGATCAAGTCACATGAATGAATAGTTATCAAATTCATCTACTCATGGGGCCGCAAAATTAAAAGGGATAAAATGATAGAAAAAGTATAGTTCTTACGGACGATGTCAAATGGTAATGTCAACAAGCTTCATCTTCTTAACATTATCATAAATATGCAAAATGAGAAAAACAATATAGCTCATGTTAGTTTATACTTAATCGTGTGCTCTAATGCTTAAGTCAAATATCATATGGCAGATATTTTTATGCCTTTTTTCTAAGTTCATATTCTTTGCATAAGATAATTATTTTTTCTTTACAAAAATTATATATGAAGAATTTAAATTTTCTAATGGGATCATTATTTTTATAATCGTTTTACTTATACCGATTCCTTGTTTGAGTCTTTCTTCTTAAATTTTTTCTTTATTTCAATCCACAGTATTGAAAATATTTCAACAAAGTTTTGAAAGTTAATTACGTTAAATTTTACTTACATTTTTTTTTACTTTGGTTATATGATAATATTTATGTTATCAGAGGGTTTGAACAAGATATTAATTATCTTAAAAGTTGAAATAAAAATATGTTAAGCACAAAAAACAATTAAAAACTTTTTTCTTAATTTATATCAAACAAGGAAAAATTAATTAACTAATTTTAATATAAATTTAGTGGAAATAAGAGGACTATAAAAGAGCTTATCCAAAATATTCATATTAAGGTAATATGCACTTTAAAATACGATTAACGTTTTATGTCAAAAGAATTCAATTCATACTTAATCATAAAGGAAATAATAAAAAATATCTTTGGTTTAGTTGATATATCATCATCATCTTCAACACTTGCTGTTGCAAAGGCGCAAGGTCTAGGGAAGCTCTAAGTTCTCTATAATTAAGAAAATTACTTCTATACTTTGATTAATATATGTTCAATTTTTTGTTTTTTGTTAATGTCTAAGCATGAGTTTCAAGCAGTTCTATGGGGGTTTACCCCTATGGAGATGCTCCTTGATGGCTTTCTGAGCTCCTCTAGACTCTTAAATTCCAAGTCTGTTTCTAGGTCATCGTCCAATTCAACCACTACAACTTTACCCGAGGTTATAGTCAGAGGTTATTGTCTGAATGGAAAGGAGTTTCCTACTCTTGCTCAGTCAGTGGATGCCTTTGCTTGGTCATCTTCTTTAGTAGGTTACTTTCGAGGGAAAATGCCTTTCTTTCCCTAAGTTCAGCATTAGGCTTTAACTACATGGGGTAAGAAAGAACTTAAGAAAATGTTGCTTATTGAAGAAGATTTGTTCATCTTCAGATTCATTAAAGACATAAAGCTAATGGAGATATTGAAACAAAGGCCTGAGAATATTAGGGAATATCTAATGTTCTTTCAAAAATAGAGACCAATCTCGGAGCTAGATAGGAGTAAGATTGATGTCATTCCGTTATGGATCAACTTCCATAACGTCCCCTTAGAGTACTAGACAGTGGAAGGATTAAGTTACATTGTTAGCTCCCTGGCTAGACCATTATGTCTTAATTAACAAACAACCAAAATGGGTAGACTATACTATACGATGATCTAGCTGGTCAACCCCTTTTTGAAACACTTCTTCTTTAATCTTTGTTTCAACCAAACCACGAAGGTAAGAATCACTGGCTCTAAGATAGCTTTTAAAGCTAATTATTTATTTGGACAATTAAGTCCTCTAACATTTCATATAGTGAACATATTAGGGATGAAAGGACTTAGTCCTCCTCTTAGATTTTTTATTTTTTGTCCTAGTTACCTACGACTCTTCATTCTCGAGTTTGGTCTCACTGTTGTCTTGAATATGAGTAACTGCAGCTGGAGTGCCAATTTTGTCTACCATAGTTGTTTCAATTTTTGCTGCCACTACTAAATTATCTTGACAACTTAAGTTCTACTGTATACCTTAAGACGTCACCTCTTGCTAATCTTGTGTTTTAACATAGCTCATAGTTTCAACAAACTGTTCAAAGGTTGAAGCTGAGGCAGATTGTGCTACACCATTTAGCTTAGTCACTTCAACTATTTTCTGAACATTTAGAACATTGCTTTCCCCTACTACTTTATCAAGCACAGAATCAGTTTCATCTGATGAAGTAGCTTACTGGTTTGGGACAACTTCATTTACATTTGCTTTTCTAGCTTGTTTGCTTTCTGGGAATTTTGGTATCTGCTTACTATCATGTCTTATCCGTGGAGGCCATTTCTAAAACAGGTTACTAAGAGGTGGATTCCAAAGAAAAACAACACTGAGGTTTGTAGAATCTTTAACCAACTCTCCACTAGTATCAAACCTCATAATAGGAATACAATCTGGCATAACTTTCTTATGCTCAACTTCAATGCATACTCTCGCATAATCCACTCTTTTTGTGTTCGCGATATTTTCATCTAATGTAAGAGGAGTTCCAATGAAACTTGCTAAATAATTCAAACCCTCTGATGACCACAATTCAAGAGGGATTTTGTGCATGTTTACCCAGATAGGTATAAGTATTATTTCATTCCTATCTAGTTTAAAACCCATCTCTTATTTCCTTAAGAACATAGGCCGACCTTGAATATACCATGGCTTCATATCTATAACCTTACTTGCCATTTCCTCTTAAGAAAACCGAAAGATGAACAAGTCATCTTCAGTTATTAGTTTAGATTGCAATCCCCATTTCTTCCAATTGATGTCTGCCTAATGTTGAATAACTGGGTAAGTTATTCTCTTTTCCAGGAAGCATCCCACGAGAGTTGTTTTCCATTTGCTTGCATCCTGCAATAATACTTCGGAAGGAAGGGAGACAGTACCATCCTTCATACCTGCAACTTATCAAAGTTTGCCAAAAGTGTTAGGATCTCCCACCGCACGACTTTAAGGTGGCTTACCTGGCTTCTAGGGGTTAAAGGACTGCTGAGAGGTTGGCAAAGGAGGGAACTCCTCACTCTCCTGCAGGAGGTTCGAGGAAGAAGGAGCAACAACCTTGGGTGAAATTTACCCCTAACGATAACCTGTCACAACTCGAGTTTTAGGTAGTTTAGTCAGGCTACCAAAAAAAGAAAAAGAACCCTGTTCAGACTAGGGAAAGAAGAAAAATGCAGGATGAATCAAAAAGGTAGTCTTCGTAGACAAATGGAAGGAGATATGTGAAGGAAAAAAGGTTCATAGAGTCACAGACCAAAGAAGTATCCATGGGCCATGGCTCAGTGTAGAGAGAAGGGAGAGGAAAGTCAAGTGAGATAAGGAACATCCTTATTCAATTATGTTGGTTATGTGTTGGGTTTCTAGCAAAATTTCTAAAAACTTTACGATCAATCTCAACATAATTAAATTATCTTTTTTTTTTGTATCAATCGTTCTTCACGTGTGACCCATTTGTTTCTTAAATATATTGATAATTAATATAAATTATAATGCTAAATCATAACCGAGATTGATTAAGTAAATTGAAATCCTTTAATTTATCTTTAATTTTTAATTAAATAATTTATATTCACCACATCTAGCAACATATAATTATTACCAAAATATTAGGAATTTTAAAACAGTTTTGACTAATATTTCTGTACATGATTTTTTTTGTATAATTCAATTCTTTCATCACATAATGTGTCAATTAGATAAAACATAATTAATGTCTACTCTCTTTTAATATAATCATATTAGTTATCCACCATTAGTAATTGATTATACTAAGAACATTTGAAAACTATTTTAAAAGTATTATTCTATTTTGACAAATGATTTTCCAAGTCAATACAAATCACGAATAACAAAATATTTTTCCTAATCAATTTAGAGTAATAAATCTTATACTGATTACTCACTTACCTTTATAGTTCATGTTATATCTAATAACTATTGATTGAACAATCTTTGACAAGGATGGATCATAAATATTACTAAAATAGAACAATCTCTATATAAAACACGTTAAAAATCTCATGCAAAAGGATTACTTATGTTATTGTAAAATTTAATAGACATACAAGTAATATTTTAATTGAAATTCTTATATTAAATCAATTTAATGAAGTTGTCTTTTAACAAACACTCACATTTTTATTTAAATATTTTCATACTTTAGTTTATAAAATCAACTACTTTCTTCTCAAATAAAAAACATGATAAGGGCTAACGTTCAATTTCAATAAACACAATGAATAAAAATAATTTAGAGATAATATATAAAGTGTAATATAAATATTACAATTAAGTTGTCATCATAATTTCATTTGATATATACAGATATTTTATAAACTTTATCTTATATATTAATTGATTAAATGAATACATGAAAAATAATGAATAATTTTAAATAATTATATTACTAAAATTATAACAAACCGATATAAGCCAATAATTTCACCTGCCAGACTTGCTTTGTACTAACACTGATCCAAACTCTACTTGTCGCATCACATGAAATCCTGTGTCATCAAACCGTCACCATCTTCCATTCTACAAATTTTCATATTCTATTTCAATGTAAATTAGAGACTAGATGAAGAGTCCTTAGATGGGATAGGCTTATTAAAGTAAAGAAATAGGCAGACGTTCGATTCTTAACTTTTGGTATAAAATATTCTTAAATTTTTTAATCAGCTGTTCCACCTTATGAGATGCTTACAAACCAGCGAAAGGATTAGTCACTAAATTCGCTAGTGGATACCTGGTTTAAGACAAAAGTAAAGAAATAGGAAATCATTGTATAAATTATAATGTCATTTACATATATATAATTATATAATATGCATTTGGAAATAATCTCTCTTGTATGGTACTGGATCACATCAGAGATTGAACGCCAGTGAGATTTATCCTTATCCTAAGTGTTGAGTGGTGTTGTTGGTTTTATTGTTGATGTTTGATAGGCAGTAGAAAGTCTCGTTTTTTCGAGTAACTGGAAAAAGGAGGTGCGTGAGCAGACATCGTTAACCAGAATCTTCTTCCAGCAACTGCACCGATCCCCGTTCGGATCCACACATCATCATCAAGATCATCAGTCTTTGAGTCTTTTTTAATTTCTCAGTTCTGTTTCTGATGGTTCATTTGCATCTTGAATTTCCCATAAATAATCATTTCATAAACTCTTACATCTCAACTCAACCATCATCTTTGGAAGCCATGAAAATAAGAGCTGCTTATTTATATAATCATAAGATCTTTGTGTTGTTTTGGAGTGCTGTGGATTAATAGTTCATATTCAAAACCATTTCAGATACAAAAAACAAAAGAAATGACCTCTGGTTTCTTTGTCAGTGTTTTCTCAGGAGAAATAAAGCATGGCAACGGATTCATACGAGGGCGCCATTGCAGGACTGACCAATCTCCTCAGGTAATAACAACAGCAACGTCAGTTTCAATTCATATTCCTCATGTGATTTCATTACAACCACAAATCACTCTCATCTCTTTGGTCTTAAAAATCTTATGATCTCTTTCCATATCTGATCAACGGAGTTACGTGTGGCCAACCACGAACGATAAACTGACAGCTCTTGATCTGTTTTCGTCATCAGAGAGAAAGCTGGCCTCGGCAGCGTCGCCGCCGAAAAAATCAAGCAGATAACGGCGGAATTGGAGGGTGCCGGTTCTGAAGGGTTCAACCCGGTTGAACGGATAAAGTCTGGTTTTATCCACTTCAAGACCGAGAAATTTGAGTACGCTTATTTTTTTCTTAGAATATGCTGTGTCTATGTATGTCGGGTTTTGAATCTTCCATTTTCATGCAAGTTCCGAACAGCTCTTGGTCATTTCGCTCGGTGCTTATCTGAGAGTATATTTAACTTATCAGTCTCTTTTACAAGTTTCTATACTGAAACGTAAAGAGTTCAGACTCCAGAAGGTTTGCTTGTACCATTAATTGTGTACTGTGAATGAAGATGCTTCTCTGTTTTCTAGGAAAGATCCGGAATTGTACGGTGAACTTGCCAAAGGCCAGAGTCCCAAGGTTAGACTTTGCTCTTTATCAATTGATAACGGTACATAATGCAAAGCTTTTAATACTACTTAATGTCTGTGGCAGTTTTTGGTATTCGCTTGCTCAGATTCTCGAGTATGCCCCTCTCATGTCCTCAACTTTCAACCAGGAGAGGCCTTTATGGTCCGAAACATTGCCAACATGGTCCCGCCATATGATCAGGTTTTGCTTAATTAACACTTTGACATTTAGTTTATCGGCGCCTTCGATCACTAACTCCTTGGGGAAATGATAATAACGGGATATACTTTTCTGAGCATATCCATAGGTTATTAACATATTCTGAAACATCCTCATTACTTCACTCTGGGACACCTTTGCTGCAAGACTTTTAATATTCACTCAGTTCTCGTTCTGTGTGCCAATAATCTTATTAGATGGAACGTATAGTTCTTTATCTAGTAGTGTACTTTTCAGTTAAACAATCTACTGCAATAATCCTAAAGATTATCTGTTTTGACTTTTTCCTGCTTCAGACAAAGTACTCTGGTGTTGGTGCAGCCATTGAATATGCGGTCTTGCATCTTAAGGTGAACGCATTTTTTGGCCCTTCTTTATGACATTTACTTTTGTCACATCTCTTAGTATATATGGCTGCTTTAATGGGCTCCTGCTCCTCCATGTTCACTGTTGGTGGACGAGATGCGAGTCTAATCTTCATGCATGCCTTACAAGCAGTGCTGTCTAGTGACTGAAATGACTCATACCCACCCATTTGCATCATTCAATTAATTTTCTGAACACCTAACCTAATTCAGTCCAGTAATTTGGGAAAGATGAAATCGTGATCATATCTAAGTTCATGGATTAGAAGCCAGCTACTTGTCCAGTTTCTTCTCTTCCCAAACTTATCATCAGCTTCCTGTCACATCCACATGGCTATGGAATCAGGTTGAGAACATTATGGTCGTTGGTCACAGCCGCTGTGGTGGTATAAAGGGGCTCATGTCCATTCCAGATGATGGGACCATTTCCAGGTACCTGCTCTAAAATCATGCAGGATTTGTGATTATCTAACTTTAAAGATGTACTTCGTTACCCTCCAGTGCCGTGTTGATGGGATACTGATCTCATTTTTATGTAATGGGTGCATACATCTCTTTCAGATAATCTTTTTCTTTGTGGATAGGTATTAATGAGCTGTACGATGTATTATATCTTAGATATGCCATATTCTTGACGGAATCTAGAAAACCTACAAAAACATGAATAGTTTCAATCTTTTACTTTTGGTAAATGTAACCACACAATAATTGCTTTCCTTTCCCTGGCATGTTTCTATCTTTACGTCAATTGAAATTGGGCCACAAGGGTCTCTTTCTCGCTTCTTTCACGTGAAAACGCCAAAATAGTTGGAAACGAATAAACAACTTTACAGAAAGAACTTTTGAGGAACAAGTTGGCCATAACTTTAGAAAACACCCTGATGATCTTTCTTACAGTCGTTAAGAATTTACCTAAAATGGACCAAAGCACATGTTGCTAGGTCTTAAACTGATACAGTTTAGCAATATCATGCTTTTCTTGTTGCACTAGGTGGATATATTTGATTTGGATCTCAGTAGATTGATACTGTATTAGATATTTTTCTATGACTGGAATGAAAGCTGTCATTCATTAAAAGCACAGCCATACCAATGTTTGTGCATGCCATTGAAAAAAACGTTTCTTTTGGTGAAATATGCAGTGATTTCATAGAACAATGGGTGAAAATATGTTCAACCGCGAAGTCCAAGGTGAAAACGGAATGGATTAGTTTAAGCTTCGAAGAGCAATGCTACACCTGCGAGAAGGCAAGTTGCTCAATATCCCTCTATATTAAATTGATAAATTGTTCTTTTAAATACTATATATATATAACTATTCCAATCCGTTTAGATGCTTTCTAAAGGTATCTTAAAGCGACTAAAACTAGTATGCATTGTTTCTGTTGACCCATGCAGGAGGCTGTGAATGTATCACTGGGAAACCTATTAACATATCCATTCGTGAGAGAGGCAGTGATTAAAAACGCTCTAGCACTGAAAGGTGCTCACTACGATTTCGTGAAGGGAAGTTTCGAGCTTTGGGATCTTGATTTCAACATCATACCTTCTGTAGCTGCATGAGCTTCCAGGATT
>JAOSBP010000001.1:4533781-4556786 GCA_027563825.1 Erythroxylum mucronatum | reverse complement strand
GCCCAATGACACGTTAAAGAGAGAATTACCATTGACATCTAATTAATCGGGGTTTGTACACAATATTTTATTATGCTGGTCCACAATTATGATAAAATTCTATCAAAATCATCTTGTACTCGACACCAATTATCTTCTATTTCTTCAGCTCTTGAGCTTTGCAAGAGATAAGTATTTATCTTCTAGTTTTATTCGATATTTATCTGGCCTTTTTCACCAATTTCTTTAACTTTTGACATTTTTAAGCTTGGATTAATCATTGATGTCTTCTACAAAGTTGTTATCCATCTTATTAGCTTCTAAATGACTAATATCTTTTAATTATGAAAAATAATACACTCGGATCCAGAATTTCTCCTCAAAATTATCATATAAGAAAATGAATTAAATAAAGAAAAAAAATCATATAATTTCATATAAAATGTGATATAAAGATATTAAATATAGTCTTATTACACGTTTGTGTTACTATGTTTACCTCAAACTTTAAAGATATTGGGTTACAAATCCTATATATAGATATATTGTTCTCATTTATGGTCCTTTCTAAAGTTAAACAATTTCTTAAAAATATTTTTTTCACGTTAGGACAGTTCATATAAGAATCTTATGTATAAATATCTAACTAAATTAATTTTGGAAAGAGTATCCATCTAATATGTAATATCCAAATTTATAATCTCCTAATGTATAGATTTGAGATTTTTATCATTTCTCTTTAAATTGAATAGGTGTTTATCCATCAATTTTCTAGAAGTCATGTATTTGTGTATTATTTGGATCCTTCCATCATCTTTATCTTTTTCCATGTATTTTTGTTAGTTAACGCCCTAAAGCCAATCGATTTGGCTATAATTTAGTGACAGAATAATTAAAAGGTGTTATTTATCTTGTACATGTTTAGATGTATATGATAAAGTCCATGGGATAATTGTATATTGCAAATAAAATTATAACGAGATTCATGTCACATTTATATATTATCCCTAAATTGTTTATAGTTATTGTTTTATTAAAATTGGACATTAATGGAACGCAAAAAGACTGGCACACATTATGTTTTTCCTTATGAAGGAAGTAGTCGATCTCATAGACTAAAGTATAGAGATACTTAAACAAACATGTGGGTGCTTGGTAGAAAAACGTTGACTGAACAGACCCGACATGAGAAATCTATTTGGAACATTACTTATATATGTCTACAGAATTCTTATTGTGATGATTGTATAAGTGAGCCTTTGACTTGAGGTCACCAAAATTATCTTGAATAGGGATTGCTATGTTTTGATACTATTTATGACCTATTTAATCATGGGTTGGTCAATCGGTAGTCATTAGATGTAGCATGAATTATATAAAGATAGTTGTGTAATCAAGATAGGATTCATCACCCTAAAGTAATTAGGAAAAATGTTTCGTTATTCTCGATTAGTATTGATTCAGGAAATCCTTGGCCAAGGCATAATGACGTTTTGTAAATAGTTTACAAATGTCATTAATTGAATTGATAACTAATGACAAAGAATTAATATGATTAGACTCAAAATAGAGTATACATTAATTTCATGTTCTATGTCTAACTGGAAAATTATATGATAAAATGATTGAATTATATTGAAAAATCATGCATGGAAAGGTTAGTCAAAATCGCTTTGACATTCCTAAATATTTAGGTGGTCATGATGCGTTGCTAGATGCCAATCTTGATCTATGATTATAAATTGTTTAATTGGAGAATTAAATATAAATTAAAAGGAATTTTAATTTATCTAATTCTAATTATGAATTAAATTAATAATTTGTAATCATTGCTAACATATTTGGGAATCTAATGGGTCTCACGTATAAAATGGGTTGAAGAGAGTAAAGTTAATTTAATCAAGTTGGACTTGATTGTAAAATTTTGAGAAATTTTATGATTAAATATTATATATTTAATAAATAAGGATTAATAAGAGATATTGAATTTTATATGGGCATAATTGGCATTTAATTAGAATTATTTTTAATTCTAATTAAAGTTTAATTAAAATTAGAATTTAATTTCAGTTAAATTACCAAACTTATGGAACTTATTATAAATAGGCTTAAACTTTATGGAGCTAATATTTCTTGCTTAATTCTCTCTGTAAAAGTTACAAAGTTCTCTCAACTTATGCTATAGATATTGTTAGAGGCTGGACATTTGTGTAGCTACGGTGGTTGAAACGAATCTGTTTAAGGAACGGTTCGACGAATACGACAAGATAAAGATTAAATTTCGAAATAAAGTACAAATTAAGTTTTCGTTTTATTATAATTTGTGTTAATTATTTTATAGAATTAAAGAGATCTTAAAGTTTCGTAATTATTCCGTTGTGGTCGAGATTAGATCCCTATCCAGTTTCCCACCATTTTTATGTATGTAATCTCTTTAATTCGAGCACATGCATATTCCCTGTGACTAAAAAAATGAGCAACGGAAAGAAAGAAGTCACAGTGGCTAGTTTAGTTTTGCTTATGTACTTCTTCATTTTATATAAAAATATGATGATTCCTCGTGTTTGATACTGATTATATTTTAAGAACTAATAAATAAATAAATAAATCCTTCAATTTAATTTATCATACCAAATTTAAAGATATTTAAAAAGTCAAATAAACGCATCACATTTATAATTTTATTTTTAAAAATATTTCTGTTATTTAAAATTATTTATTGTGGTATTATGAACTAAAAATCTTTTACTATTTTAATCAAATTAATTTACTAAATTATTATTAAAATTGAGTTACAAAAGTCACGCAATTATGTTATATGTATAATAATAAATCTTATAATTATTTATATTAAAAAATAATAATACCTCTATTTTAAATTTTCTGATATTATAACATAGTTTAATAATTTAGAATAAAATAAATAAAACTAAACTCTACCAACGTGTAAAACACGACCCTGTGGAGTTATAGCCGCCCAACCACTCGTCTTAAAGTAACTGAACAACCTAATTTCTCCTGGGCCCTTGACCGTACAATAACTGCCAGCCCACACGTACGTTGCAGAATCTTATCCCTTTACGTTTGTTTTATAATATTATAATATAGATAACCTCCTTTTTTGTTTTGTTGTTTGGCTTTTGTGCTTTCAAAAAGCTTCAGTTTTACTCAACGCATGCATAACGTGTTGTTCTGAATCGGAGCCTGCGTGGCGACACATGTCAGCAGAAGAACATAATCTGCTGATCGCGTGGTGTTGGGAATGATGTCATATGCAGTCACACGTTATGCACTGTGGGCCACGGAAACCTTTCGGTTCGCTTTAGCTTTTCCCAATGTTTTTCTTTTGACTTCGTCCATTTATGCTTGGCACGTAATAGCTTTGCCTGCTTGATTCTTTTCAGCTTTGTCCATGACAGAATTTTCAGCTAATATTTCATTTTTGTTATATTAATAAATTTGTTGAATAAGAGAACAAACAAAATTTATATTGTTAATTTCAACTGTCTCGAACCAGTGAAATTAATAGAATTTATCTACCAAATCGATGCTATGTGAAACTATTTGTTGTTTTTCAAAGTTGAAGCATAATAAGTGAATAAAAGTGAAGGAAGAATGTTTTTGTTACGGAACATACTCATTTATTGACAGCAACAATACTCATTATATAGAACTTAAATGTAATAAAAAATCTTATTTATTTGCTAACTATTATAAGAATGTCTTTAAACTGGTTCCTAAAATCAAGTACTAAATATTATAATCATGGACGAAGTCACAGTGGGGGCAAGTGGGGGCACTTTTTCCCACTGACTCCAAAACTTTTAATTAAAAAAATTATTAATTTAAAAATTTTAACTCATAAAAAAATCAAAATTTTGCCCCAACTAAAATTTTGCCCCCACTGAAATTTTTGTTTGGCCTCCAGTGAAATTTTGCCCCCACTCAAAAAAATTTATGGATCCGTCCCTGCTAGTAACATGATCCTTAAAACTATTTGGTGGCATGCCTTTTGTTAAAGGATTGGCAATCATTAATTCAGTGTGAATATGTTGAATGATCACTTTATTCTCTTTGACACGTTTCCTAATGGCCAAATACTTAATGTCGATGTGTTTACTTCGACAACCACTCTTGTTGTTTTTGACCAAGAAAACTGCAGCTGAATTATCACAATACATTCTTAATGGCTTAGAAATAGAATCCACAATTCTAAGCCCAAATATAAAACTCTTCAACCATAAACCATGAGATGTAGCCTCAAAAAAAGAAACGAACTCAGCCTTCATGGTAGAAGTAGCAGTCAAAGTCTGCTTTGAACTCCTCTAGGATGTGGCTCCACTGCCAAACATAAATACATATCCAGATGTTGACTTTCGTGAATCAACACAACCAGCAAAGTCCCAATCTAAGTAGCAACTACTTCGAGATTATCAGTTCATCTATACATAAGCATATAATCTTTGGTCCCTGGAAGGTACCTCATCACCTTTTTGGCAGCTCTCTAGTGATCTATACCTAGGTTACTCTGATATCTTCCCAATATTCTAACAACAAATGCAATGTCAGGTCTTGTACAAACCTGAGCATACATTAGGCTCCCTACTGCAGAAGCATATGGAATATTTTTCATTTGTTCCCTTTCAACCTCATTTTTCGGGCACTGGTTCAAATTGAACCTATCACTCTTCACAATATAGGTGCTATACTAGGTGAACAATCTTTCATCCGAAATCTTTATAAGACCTTACTAATATAGGTTTCTTGGGATAGACCTAAAACATATTGAGATCTGTCCCTATGGATCTTAATGCCAATGACATAAGATGTCTCACCTATATCCTTCATATCAAAATTCTTAGAAAGGAACTGTTTTATCTCGTATAGCAAACCTTTGTCATTAGTGGTGAGTAAAATATCATCCACATATAGAACAAGGAAACAAATTTTACTACCACTAACTTTCAGATATATGCATTGATCCATTATATTTTTTTCAAAACCATATGAAGAGATGATATTATGGAATTTTAAATACCATTGACAGGAGGCTTGTTTCAATCCAAATATGGATTTCTTAAGCTTACACACCAAATGCTCACCATCACTAAAGGAGAATCTTTCCGGTTGTTTCATATAAACTTCTTCTTCTAGGTCTCCATTTAGGAACGTTGTTTTCACATCCATTTGATGTAGTTCCAGATCAAAATGGGCAACTAATGCCATAATCACTCGTAAAGAATCCTTTTTAGATACAGGATAAAAGGTCTCTATGTAATCGATTCTTTCTTGTTGAGTAAATCCTTTGGCGACAAGTCTAACTTTATATTTTTCAACGTTGCCTAATGAGTCCTTTTTTTTTGTCTTAAAGACCCATTTACATCCAATGACCTTTACAGCATTAGGCAAATTGACAATATCCTAGACTTTTTTAGATGCCATAGAATTCATCTCATCTACCATAACATTATACCACAATTGAGATTCATTGCAACTTATGGCTTATAAAAACGTTTCAGGGTCATTTTCGGCTCCAATGTTATAGTAAACTTCTTGTAAATACACAATGTAATCACTAGGTATTGTTGATTTCCTATCTTTAGTTGATCTTCTTAATATTGTATTAACGCCCTCCTGAGGAGGAGCTTGTACTACCTGTTGCTCAACAACTTGTGGTGATTGCCGAAAAATTGGATCTACTAGATTGTCATCAGCAGCTTGTGGAACTTCAATGATTGGTCATTCACCTCCCAATTGAATTTGAGGGATGCTATGAACGACAATCAATCTATTATTTAAAGTAAAAGTTTGTATTTCACAATGATCCTTCTCAAGAACTAAGTCTCGAGATTGATCACTCCCACTAATCAAGTCATTCTTAATAAACTTTGCATTTCTTGATTCCACAAACCTAGTATTATGAGATGGACAATAAAATATGTACCCTTTGGACCTTTCAGCATATCCAATGAAATACCCACTTATAGTCCTTGGATCTAGTTTCTTTTCTTGTGGATTTTAAACTCTCGCTTCAGAACGACATCCCCAGCTGCGTATATGTCGCAAACTCGATTTCCAACCTTTTCATAACTCAAATGGTGTTTTAGAAACAGCCTTGGTTGGAACTCGATTTAATGTATACACTGCCATTTTAAGAGCTTTAGTCCACAAGGATTTAGGAACTTTAGAGCTGCTAAGCATACTCCACACCATGTCAAATAATGTTCGGTTTCTTCTTTCTGCTACACCATTTTGATCCGGAGACCCAGGCATGGTGTATTGAGCTATTATCCCATGCTCTTGAAGAAACTTCGCAAATAGACCAGGTGCTTGTCCACCTTCAGTATATCTACCATAATATTCTTCACCTCCATTTGATCTCACGATCTTTATTTACTTACCACATTGTTTCTCCACTTCCATTTTAAATACCTTAAAAGCATCTAATGCTTCGTTCTTGTTATAAAGTAAATAAAGAAACATATATCGCGAGTAATCATCTATAAATGAGATGAAGTATTTCTGACCATACAAGTCCATTTCTAGACTACAAATGTCTGTATGTATGATCTCTAATATGTCTGAACTCCTCTTAGCACCTTTCTTTTTCATATTGGTCCGCTTTCCCTTTATGCAATCCACACAAACATCAAAATCAGTAAAATCTAGACTATTAAGTACTCCATCATTCACTAGTTTTTTATCTTTCGAGGAAAATATGTCCCAATCTTTGGTGCCACAACCTAGAGGAATGTTCATTCATAACACATCTTTTAATACCAGCATTACTATAGACATGCATTGTATTGTGAAAAATATTTTCTTTCAAATTAATTCGGAAAAGACCATCAATCATTGTACCGTTCCCAATAAGAATAGATTCATGATACAAACCAATTGATGTATTTTAAAAGTTAAAGGAATATCCCATAGGTACAAGTCTTGAAATTGAAATCAAATTTCTTGAGAAACTTGGAATATAAAATGTGCTTTCCAAATTCAAAACAAAACCAGAATTTAAAACTAATTTGCATGTCCCAACAGCTTTCACATGTGAACGCATCTTGTTGCCTGAATAGATGCATTGTTCACTGCCCACTGGCTTCCTGTGGTTTAGAAAACCTGCAAGGTATTGGAAATATGGATTTTAGAATCAGAATCAATCCACCAAGTGTTATGACAAACATCAACCATATTAGATTCATAACAAACAAGTGAGATTGAAATACCTCTCTTTATAAGCCAAGCCTTAAATTTGGCACAATCCTTCTTTATGTGCCCTTTCTTTTTGCAGACACGGCACTTGGGATTTAAATCCTTTTTGAACTTAGTACAGACCGGTATTTTACCTTTTCCTTTTTGTTTGGCTTGCCCTTTATTCCTTCCTTCTATTGCCATAAGTGCACTTTTACTCAATTCCATTACTAACATTCCTTCCTCTCGAACGCACATGGTCAGAAGTTCATTGATAGACCATTCATCCTTATGTGTGTTATAAGAGATTTTAAAGAATCCATATTGTGGTGAAAGAGAATTAAGTATGTAATGCACAAGGAAAGAATCGGACATTTCAACCTCAAGAGACCTCAGTTGAGCCACAATGTCCCTCATTCGCATAATGTGCTCACACACACCTCTAACACTTGTGAGCTTCATTGATGATAACTTAGTCATTAAGTTGCTAGCTAGGGCCTTATCTGAAGTCTCAAATTGTTCAATAGCCTTCAATAGATTCCTAACACGATCACACTCTCCAATAGAACCACGAATACTAGGGTGAATTTTGGTCTTTATGTACATCATGCTGAGGTGATTAGACCGCTCTCAACGTTCATAAAGAGCAATTTCAGCTTGAGTGCTAGTTTCAATAGTTTCAGGTGGTTCATCTTTTCAGATAGCATAATCAATGTCCATACACCCTAATTGGGAGAGAATCCTCTCTTTCCATATTTTATAGTTATTACCATTCAATTCGGGAATATATAAAAAAATTCACAGGTTGAATAACTACACAAAATTCAAAATACATGCTTATGTCACTAAATTTGTTGAAGCAAAGAAACATGTATCATGTTTTGCCAATGTTAAAACATACAATTATGTTTCATATATGAATCATATAACAATTAAATTTGCCTGTGGTCTAAGCTTTAATTAAAAGATTCACACACTCTTTATGATGAAACTATCAAATTATATTCTTTTTCTTAATACCTGTGGGTAAATTAAGAAAAAGACAATTTGCTATTTCATCCTAATTAATCATGCAAATATAATAAATCTTCTCGTGGGATAAAATTTGTTATATTTAAATATGATTAATTAAGATTTGTGTTATTTTACTAGATATGATCTATAATACATAATATATATTTTTAATTAACCAAAGATATTGTGGCTAATCTTCAACTAATTAAAACTATATTGATCACATGACACCTCATTTTATGCAAAACTATGAATAATAAAGGTTCTACATAATCCTTTATAATTTATTATAATGAATCAATATCGTATATTTGCATAAAATTAAATATATATACATGAATTTAAAATCAAACAATGATGTAAATCATGTAATTTAATAAAATTGGACTAATATGGCAAAGTTAAAACTAAAATGTAAAAAAAATATAAAGATGGACCACTTTCAATGCAAAATATATACCATTTATTCTTTACCCTACATTACAAGTGATTGGAGTGATTGTTCCAGAAATGATGCTTATGGTTTACATATAAAGCTTACATTAAAACAATTTCTAGAGTTTACAAATACTTTTCCTAAGATGGTCCCACGATACTCAGTTTGTTATATTTCCTCTCACATATACGAGGGAACAATAAAAACAAACACAAATTCAAAGCAAAGACCAAGTCAACATCTATGAGTCCCATGAAAAGATGTTGGGTAACAATGGGTATGCTTAACTAAAGCTTGCCCACGAAAATACGGGTTCTGCAAACCTTTATTCAAACTTTTCAAAGATTAGGCCCCACGTAGTAAAAGGTTTGAATTGTCAAAGTTTGCATAGAAATACACGAAACAATTAAAGCAAAAACAAGTCAAAGTTTGTAATTGTAAGCCCTGTGAAAAGAGTTATTTGTCCGAACTTCACGTTGCTTCTTTAAAGCAAATGACGGCGGATCCATGAGAACTAATCTTTGAATTAATAGAAGCGAACAAAAAGTTAAGAGTTACAGTAAACGAGTTCCCAGAATTGTTTATCGTCTTCAACCTTCAACTGGGTTAACAGGACTCGAATCTGACCCATGTTCTTAATCCTTCTATATCTTGATTTCTAAACTTCCAATTTTTGATGATTCAAAACCATTTTAAACGAAATTTAATTTGCTTCATATATGCAAGAGTCATTTCACAATGTATTGACTATAACAATGTCAATATTTGCAACAAAATTCGTATATCCATATATATAATCACAAAAATTGAACTACACCAAGACAGTGGTAAATTTTGCTCTGATACCAACTGTTAGACATGATAATAATCTATATACATGTCTATTATTAAAAAAAAATGGAAATGTGGAATGTTATTACATAACTCCTGCCACTGATGTTGAGAGATTTCAAATAAATATGAGAGGGTTCTTATAAGCTTTTTAGCAAATGCAAGAGATGTTGTATGCAGAATAAATGAATAATGCTAAGCCTAGGGACTCAATCCCTTTATATTCCTTGTTGTTTTCCATCAAAATAACATAAGGATATGACGGTTCGCAGTTGAAGGACAAGAAGTTTCAAAATGAATAGATACGACCCATCAGAAAGGAAACTAACAGATAACAAGCAGTTCAGTTATATTCCTGAAATTTTCAATTACTGTGGATTTTATAAGTATTTACCATGGTTTTTCATTTGGAAACAAGTTTGTTGTAATTTGAAATTTACTAGATTAACTAGAAGACAATTTTACATTCAAACTACCAATGGTTCTCACAAAAGTCATGGAATTCTTCAACTGTGAGGGAAGCCTTCCAGTTCCAAGTCAACGGTACGTTGCTGGTCAAACCTTGCAACTATCTGTGGTCATGGGTTAAACGTTCTGTCTGTGCGTCACCATTTCCAAAAAAACAAAAGGTCTGTCTGTGCGTCGTCTATATCAAAGTCCAAGCTCTCCGATTTCTGGTTGTCTAAAGATTATGTCTTCAGCTGATAATGGTCCGTTGCCTGCCGTTGAGGCACTCCAAATTCAAGGACAGGCAGTGCCCGGTCAAGAAATCCATGCTTGTGGCTATGGCATAAACGGAACTACTTCTTGCCAATTTGCGGTATAATTTTCAAGTTGATCAGGTTTTATTATTATTATTATTTTGAATTATGATTCAAACCTCCAACATGTTATGCTGACAGTGGTTACGCATATCTGAAGATGGCTCCACAAATTATATTCCAGGCATGTCATTTTCTAACCTTGCAATCTACGTTTAAGTGCACAGAGCTAAGATCTGAAGTTTAGCCTTATACCCTTTCTTCTTGGTCTCTGCTTCAGGAGCGAATCAGCCCGTCTACAAGGTGACCCAGGATGACGTCAACAGATATCTAGCTTTGGAAGTGGTGCCAATTGACAGTCGGGGTCGGCAGGTAGGCAATTGGATTTGCATGGTCTCAAGTTTGCTCTGTGAGTGTTGAATTGGTTATTTATGGACCGTTTTCAGGGTGAAGTTAAGAGGGCCATCGCCAACGATGGAAAGATGATAAGCAATGACTAGCCAAGTTCCCTTTCTCTGTTCTTTTTTCTTATTACTAAACCCTATCTCCGGCACTGAAAGATCGGTGTCTTTTTCAAGTGTTGAATTCAGTTTTCAAGTTTGGTTCTTTGTGGTTGAATTGGAGGACCCTTCTTTAGGTGAATTGAGAATAAAAGAAGCACATAGGATACTTAAAAATCCAGTTCCAGTTTGCTTTGTAAATCCAAATCCTGTGGTGCAATTTGGTGCTTGCATAAGATGTTTTAGAATTGATACAGACTGTTACTTTAAGATCTGAGTAATATTGACGATAAGCTGATTATATCACATTTATGAATATGTAAGAAAAACTTTAAATCAAGAAATGGTTATTAAATAAATAATATTATAAACTGGCTGTCTAATATTATGGTGTCTTATTCTGTCACATGAATCTTAGCTATTCATTTATATAGGTCCCACGTAAATGAATGCGAGACCCGCATAAATAAATGACTGAGATTCATGAAACAAAATAAGACACCATAATATTGGACAAAGGATCCTTTCCTTTCTTAAAGATGATAATCTAGTAAACGACGTCGTTTTTGGGTGAATTGGAATAGTTCCCGTGTACGAAGGGGATAGTCACGTGTAAGTAGAATCGGCTGTATCGTAATTAGAAATCAACGGTCTCTATTCACCCAGAAACAAGGGCAGGAAGACTTTTCACTTCTTGAACGACTCTTACTCTTTACGTTTCGCATTCCATTATCGATCGGATCTCTCACGCAAGCACTTTCTCTTTGCATCTGTGGACACACTCGCAATTCAGCTTTCTGTAGGTGAGTCCTACTTTTCCTCATCTCTTCTTTCTCTTCAAGTTGTATCTTCTTTTGGATTTTCCTTCTTTTTTTTATATATTATCTAAGACTTCTGATACTTGGTGAGTTCTGAGACTACACTTGCTTGTTTGCTCCCGACGATCCATTGAAATTTGCGAAATTTTTGGCGGCATATAGTGAAAGCTCGATGCTTTATCGGCTATGTTTAGTTACGGGTTGCATTGCTGGGTAGCGATCCTTTATATTGAGTTTTTCTTTTTATTTTTAGTTTCTGCTTTTGATTTACCAGTTTGGGTTTTTTTTTTACGTGATAAGTGAGATGGTGTATATCAAGGAATGATAATTTAGATTGTCTTCTGGTTGGTTTGAGTTGCGTGGATCTTCCATGGTTTTTATTTTCTCACTGCACACATAGTATTCATTGACTTATGTTCGTTGATGACGGAATTTAGGATGATGACAAAGAAAAGTATACTGCTTTTTGTTGACATCTCATAGGTTTGGCCTATAAATTAATCCACATTTCTTTTTTCAAATATTGCTTTAGTTGACTCATGTTTGCTTATCTCTATATCTACTGTTGTTTACTGTGGGTAATCTACTCTCCTCCAGGATCCTAGAAAATGGCAGATGCAAAATCAGGATTGAGAAAACCTGTTTTTACCAAGGTGGAGCAGCTCCGACCAGGCACTACTGGCCACACTCTGACTGTGAAAGTTGTTAATACAAAGTTGGTATTGCAGAAGGGTCGTACTGATGGTCCTCAGTTACGCCAAATGAGAATCGCTGAATGCTTGGTGGGAGATGAGACAGGAATGATAATCTTCACAGCTAGGAATGATCAAGGTACTTTCTTTTTCATTTTGTTCAAGTTACATCAGTTTTATTTTTCTGATGTATCGATTATTTGATTGTTTGATATTATTGCTTTCTTGCAATTTTGTTATCAAGATTTGGGGGTTGTGAGGGGATGTCTGGATCCTTTTCCTATAATCGTCATGTCTTGGTTTTAGTGATTACCTACTTTGGTGTTTGATGTCATAACTATTAAGTAAATTGTGTTACCTTAGCAAGCCAATAAACTTGGATATCAATCGTCCAAGTATATGTGAGAATGATCTTGTTGTTTGCTGGGTTCATTGGTCAAAAGCCATCTGTACAACATCAGAAAGTACTTCCTTTGTTTCCAGAAACCATGGTAATACTTAAGGTTCTTTGTTTCTTTCTGCAAATATGTTAACTATGAATTAATTGTCATTGGCATAGAAATTTCATAGGAAGGTCATTCTTAATGTAAATTCTACAATGCCCGTTTACTGATTGTCAGTCTGTATGAGTGCCTGAATGTATTAATCTATCTTTATAGAAAAGGAAACACTTTATTATCCTACTGAAAGAAGATATTAGATTTCAAAACTTTGAAACTGAAGGCTTATGTATAGATTGCAAATTTGAAATGTTAATATTTTCCATTCAAATCGGAAAATACATAAAGCCTGGAGTTATCATAACTACGATCTTTATAGAAAAAAAAAATAACTATCAATCTGAACCTTCTTTAAGTGTTTCATGTCCCTAAATGAGCATAAGTATGGATCTATGATCTTTAATGCTAGATGCAGTTTTGGAAAATATTTTAACTCTATTAGAGCAATTATTTCAGTATCGAAATCTTTTTGTCTGTTTGGTTTTATAACATCCATATTTCTGGTTGGTTAGTGGACTTGATGAAAGAGGGCAGCACTGTAATCCTTCGCAACGCAAAAATTGATATGTTTAAAGGATCAATGAGGCTTGCTGTGGACAAATGGGGCCGTGTTGAAGTTACTGAACCGGCAACTTTTACTGTGAAGGAAGACAACAATTTGTCACTCATCGAGTATGAACTTGTAAATGTTGTTGAAGAGTGATTTTCCAGAAGTTCTTCCCTGCTAGTTGGTGACCTGAGAATAAAAAGAACTCCAGCGAAGCAAGTTACTGTTACAGGCCGTTCTTTGTCTAAAATGTTCTTGAAAGTTCTCTTCTAGGCAGAATCCTGCAAGCTAGTACTGCAAAAGTTGCTTTTTCCTCTGCAGCAGACTCAGCATGACCCTTTGATTGGACTTCCAAGCATATGGTGATAGCTGTAAATTGATGGGTTAAAGCAGCTGTCTTATGGAACTTTGTTTTTGTTTGTTTCTTTACCTCTTTATTTATAAACGGTAGACATAAACTATGTGATCGTTGGTATAGAAGTGACCACTGTACTTGGTATAATCTATTTCTGGTCCTTCGAATCTCGGGTTTTAAAACTTCTACTTTGATCTCCATCTCTGCATATATGATTTGAAAATTACAGATTTCTCTATCTAGAGATCCTTCCTCTCCTAGTTTACCAATTGATCATCGACTTAGACAGAAGTTTTCAGCATTGTGAAAAATCCTGATACGTATGTGGTGCAGCATAATGAACCTTTCATGTCTTGCACTTCTGGCACAAAGGCATCTAAAGAGGCATTACATCAATACAATGCTTTTTGATTTGCCCAACTCATGATATGTAATCCTCTCCTTATTCAGACCGGCAATGGTGGCTATGTTGCCTGTAATTTAAGGTTCTTTATTTTACTTGTATCCTTAAGGAGGTTGACGGGACCAGATTTGGTTGAGATGGCAGGTCTTTACCTGCATTATGGGATGCAAAATTGCTAAACTGACGCACATAGGTTCATTAAGAACAATAACTGAGAAGGCTTAATATACAAGAATGGACTTACTTCATGTTTTGGTACTCTTTTTGTATGTGAATTACATTTCTTCTAAAATAGAGATAATTAGCAACACCAATTAAAATTTACATATCAATATAATTATTATAGGCCTAATTATATAAAAATAAAAAAATTAACCGTCATTAAGTTATTAATTAATATTTTAAAATTAGTCATTTTTTACTCTAAAAAATGTAAATATATCAATTGACTAAATCTCATTTAAAACTTTTTATATTCTTATTCATTTCTTTCAAATAAATCTATTCTTACTGTATATATTATTTCTCATCACAACATAATACTAATAACCCTTTTATTAATTTTACGCCATGATTTAAAAAAATAGATATTGCTATCTTCTTTCCGCTTACACATCCATTATACAGGCAAAACCTAAATACCTAAATGCAAAAGAAGAGATCTACCTGTTACGAATGGTAGAACCGAAAATTAAATCGGTAAGACGAAAGGTTTAAGGTTTAAAAGGTTCAATCGATATTAGATCATTATAAAATTGGATAAAAATTAAATGAAATTAAATAATTTGAAATATGATTAAAAGAAATTACCTTTACTTATAAAAAAATTTGAAGTTTTAAAAAATTGTTAAATAAAAATTAATTGATCTATTTTAGTTTATAAATCTTATTAATTTAAAAACCAACCATTTTCATTAGTTTTTAACAACAAATATTAATTATTTAAAAATACAAAATATTAATTATATTAAATTATATTTATAATAGAAATTTAAAATTGGTCTAATTGCTCACCGTGGGGACACCAATAAGTGGAATATACAAGGAAGTTTCTGTGGGGCATCTTCAGACCATCACCTTTGTCTGTGTCCGTTCACGTATCATTGCCTGTGAACCATAGTCAGAAAGAAAGCCCCAAAACAAATACATCTTTTGTCCCAGGAAAATAAGAAATGAAGAATTGCTTATAAGTGCATTCTTACGATTCATTGATGTCAGGAAATCGTAACCAGACATGTTCCAGCAGTTAACACTAAAGAACAGATTTGTACTTACTGATTCTTTGGCCTTTTGCCCTTATGAATCTACCCAACAACTTCATCTTTCAATTGAAGAAATACCCCAAAGTGAAGATTATACTTTGGCTATGTCTAATGACTTCACAATTTAAATCCGAAATTTTATTTAATTTTTTGATATAATTTATTATAAATATAAACTAAAATTAATAAAATAATAACAATTTTAATTTATTGCAAATATAATTTAGTTAGCATTTATAATTATTTTGGTTGATTTATGTAAATTTTTTAATAAATAACATTTTATTTTTAATTAAAAATAACAATAAAGAACCAACTAACTACACATTTAATATTTTTGAATTAATATTGTTGAACATAACTCAAAAATATTAAAATTTTAATTTACTAAATATTTTATTATTAAAATTTCACTTGATGTCTAACATAGATAGGTTTAATTTATTTGATATAATGACAAAAATTAATAGTGATTCAAAATTTTTAATATTCAGTTAATATTTTTTACTTTTAAATTATATTACTACTTAAGATTTAAAATACTTGAAAACAATGATATTGGCTATTGAATCTAATCAACAAAGAGATAATTTCATTGTGTATTGATATAGAAATTTAAAAAAATAACTTTAGGTAGGAGTCATTTTGCTCTCTAGCTACATT
Organism: Erythroxylum mucronatum; assembly: GCA_027563825.1. NCBI lineage: Eukaryota > Viridiplantae > Streptophyta > Magnoliopsida > Malpighiales > Erythroxylaceae > Erythroxylum > Erythroxylum mucronatum. The sequence continues at coordinate 4,540,831 of JAOSBP010000001.1, read as the reverse complement.
ACATAAACAGCTCGATTTCATTGTTCATGCTCCTTCTACCTCAGCTTTGCGTTATTCTGATTAACTCCTTCCTTTTCCTCATTCGACAAACTGCACTCCATTTGTTTTTGCGATCTTTCGCCTCATTTGCCAACCTTACTTTACTTATTTCTTTCTCAGTCTCCATCTACTACACTCATAATCTTGATTACTTTCATCTCATATCCTTCATCTCTGCATTCTTATTGCCTCAACTGTGCTTGATTTCTCAGGAACTTTCTTTCTTAAGTGGTTGTTTCTTTAACTCACTTACTTCCATTTGGACAAAAGATTTCCTGCCTTTGAATTTCAAAGTTTCTCAACCTACAAAAACTACTCCTCTATTGAATAACATTGGTCCTTCATCTAGTTTTGTCCATAATTCTAACTTAGATCACTCCATTCGCATATCTTGGGTGAAAGCTGCTACGGATCCTAGACTAGAGCTGAAGTTGAATTACTTTCCACCCAGTGAAGTAGCAAAACATCGAGTTGTTTCTCCACCACTAGACATTATGAAAGTAGGAGCAAGCAAATAGAATTATACCATTCTAAGCTTTTTTCCTTGATAAAAGTGTAGCCTTTCCATTGATGAAACAATAGGCCCTTTATAATTGGAAGCAACAAAGACTGCTAGAAGTCTTTGTGAACACTGATGATGTATCCTCTTTAAGTTTACAATTGCTGAAGATGCAAGGAAAGTCATTCACGCTAGACTTTGGCATGTCCATAACAAGCCTTTACTTCTTCAGCTATGGAGACTTGGACTTAAACTAGAAAATATCAAGTAAGAAAACATCCCTATCTAGATTTGTATTCTTGAAGTTCCCTTAGAGTATTGGACAATAAGTGGTCTTAGCCACCTTAATAGTTTCAATAAAAAGCCAATATCAAAGGACCAAGCTACAACTGAGACAAGTAGGGTCAATTTTGAAAGAATTTGCATTTTGCTTAATTCAATGGCTAACTTACCTGAATCAATTCCTTTTATTAGGTTGAATGAGGAGTAAGAGCCTATTGAGAATTAGTTGAGGGTCTTTTACACGACCCAACCTGCTATAAAGAAAATTTGGAAGCCAACAGGTAGAGTATTTATCTCTGGAAGTTACTAGGAACTTATGGAAATTGATCAAACACGAAAGATATGTAACAATTCAATACAAGACAGAAATATCCCTTATAATAAACAATGCAATACTGTCATGCAAGCTTTTATTCTACATAATGAATCAATTATAACTGAAATTGTTCTTGGAATTAAAGAAGGAGAGGTTACATTAACAACTTCAACTTGTAACAAGGTAGCATTTGAACAATCAACATCTAGAATTGAAATATCTAAGAAATCAGTCGGGAATTATGAACTGAATATGCCTGAAACTCCAAGTTCAAAGATTAATCAACTTAAGAATGATAACCATGAATTTGAAAATGTTACTAGGAGAAGATGTTGTGGAGCCTATCATTTGAACGTCTTTACATGGAATGTGAGAGGAGAAAATGTTCCCACTAAAAGGCTGCTTATAAGAAATATGATAATGCAGAAGGCCAAAAGGGATAAATGAACCCTAATGTACAAAATAGACCCTAATGTTTCATGGTATTCAAATTGAACCTTAACGTTTGTAAAATATTCAAAATGAACTCTAACGTTTGGAAAACGTTCAGATTAAATCTTAACCACTAACGGGGGCTTCGTCAGTTATCTACTGACGTTGCAAAATATTTACTAACGTGTTTTTCTTTTAATTTTTGGTTGTAGGTCCCACCTGAAGCTGACATGGACATTTTAAAATAAAGGTAGGTCCCACTCCAGCTTTAACACTGCATTTTGACAATATAATCATTTTAAAAATATTTGTTTTAATGATCATTTTACATTGCAAATAGGTGTTCTTTCATCAGTTTGCACTCAAAAGGAAGGAAATGGAGACGATTTGTGAAGAGTTAGACGAGGCTAAACTCAAGATAAAGAAGCTCCAAGTACACCTAAAAGGCAAAGCAAATTTATTTGAAAATAGAGGTAGGTCCCACTCCAGCTTTAACTATGCATTTTGGCAATATAATCATTTTAAAAATATTTGTTTTGATGATCATTTTACATTGCAAATAGGTGTTCTTTCATCAGTTTACACTCAGAAGGAAGGAAATGGAGAGGATCTGTGAAGAGTTAGACGAGGCTAAACTCAAGATAGAGAAGCTCCAGGTAGACCTAAATGGTAAAGCAAATTTATCTAAAAAATTGAGGAAAGCTTGCAATGAACGACTCATCAAGTCAGAAGGAGCGACTTCGAAGATCAACTATCAGTCCCAAGAACTAAATGAAAAGACAAAGGAAATCTTTATGTTGAAGTAAAAGTGTGAGGATGTCCAGTTCAGATTGAATGAAAAAGAGTCCACAATTAGGCGTCTAAGCACTACAATTGATAAGCTTACGGTTGTCTGTAAAGAGAACTGCCGAAAATGAGAGGAGGAAAAAAGAGGATTGGTGCTGGCTTTGGATGATGCGAATGAGAAAATCGTTGATCAAGAGCAAAAGATCAATATACTTATGGTAGAGAATGAAAGTCTAAAAGGACTTTTGTCAGCTATTCAAAATGAGTTTTTAGACGCATAAAAGAAGGTAAGAGCACCCAAAGAACTGATAGAAAGAGATGACATGCTTCTCAATTTAAAGAAGGAGAGTAGCAAGGTTAAGGATCAACTAGAATGGAAGAAAGGGAAATTTAAACAACTAGAAGAAACATATGAAAAGCTACAAGAACAGTTTAGATAAAGCAAGAAAGAATGGGAGCTTGAAAAGTCTACATTGATTGATGAGGTTTGCTCACTACAGACAAGCTTGGATTCTTAGAGCATAATTTAGTAAAAGAAGGAGAGGTTACATTAAGAACTTCAACCTGTAATAAGGTGGCATATAAACAATTAGTGTCTAAAATTGAAATATCTAAGAAATTAGTGGGAAATTATAAATTGAATATGCTTGAAACTCCAAGTGCAAATATTAATAAACTTGAGAATGACAAGCAGGAATTTGAAAATGTTACTAGGAGAAGATCCAGTAGGAAGAAAAAGACTCCACTTATCAGGCCTATCATATGAGCATCTTTATATGGAATACGAGAAGAGAAGATGTTCCCACTAAAAAACTGCTTATAAGAAATATGATAATGCATAATAAAGTCCAGGTTGCTAGGATTATGGAAAATAGAATAAGTGAAAGTGGTGACAATTTGTTGAACTATTTTCTAAATCAATAGAAACAATTATCAAATCATAAAACACAACCTAATAATATGATTATAATACTTAAAAACTTAAGTGTTGTTTCTATTTGTCCTGAAATTATAACTGATCAGATGATTCGTTTGGAGATTTCAATCAGGTTTTGATCTCAACCTTTCTATATTTCATTTATCTATACACATAATAGTTATCATCAAAGAACTCTCTTTGGAATCAAATAAAGGATATGTCAGTTTCCATCATTAGTCCATAGATTGTCAATGGGGATTTCAATGCTATTTTAAAATGTGAAGAGACGAAAGGGCATAGATCTATGGGTTTACCTTATTCAAATCTTAGAAATTGTATTGAAATTGCACAACTACTTGATATTCTACCTTGAGGCATATTTTTTACCTAGAATAATAGACAACATGGAGTGAACTACATTAGGAAAAAGTTAAAGTGAATGATGAAAGCTTGAGCTAGCTATGGATTGTGTACATGAAATGAGTATAATGTGAATGTGAGGACAAAATTAAATGCTATGAAGTACATAGGACAACATTTACTCGTATTACTAGGCATAACATAATACTTACAACCCTAGGAAACTTAAACAAGCTCTAACCTTTCTTGCGAAAATTCAAAAATCCAAATATACAAAACTTCCCAAAATTCTAGGTTGCTAGTTATTCTCTTTTCTCCATGTCTTTCTTGCACTTGAAGGAAAAGGAGAAAGAAGACAAAGAATGATGATCAAGATAAGAAAGGATATGGACAGAAGAAGAGTACTAGATTCTGTTGGTATAAATAAGGGTCTATGGAAGAGGCTGATTGATGTGAAACCTTAAGGTTAAAAAACTCGAAACCCCTTAAACACACACTATGGATAGAACATGAATAAGAAGAAATTCCCAACCCTAATGAACCCCTAATCAATTATATGAATGGAAACACATATAATAAGGTTGATTTGAAAACAAAATAGAACTCGCCACAAGTGATTACCTTGATAAGAATTATATTTTTGATGCAATAAAAGAAGACAAGAAACCTTCCCTTAAAGAATTTGTTATTCATCCAAAAAAATTACTAAACAATATTTATTATGAGGTATTTACACCCCTTGAAAAGAAAGAAACCCTAAATATGTAAAAGGTATTTAAACAAGGGCCTCCCACTAAATTAACTAAAACTCAAATTAATATTTCTAAAATACTACCCATTAAACCCAGAAGGTTTAGATTAAATGAGCTGAAAGTCAATAGAAGTCCATCTCACTAAAATAAGCCCAAAACACAAGTAATGGGCTGCCCAAAGCTATGCTTCTAACTTAAAATAATTAGTTAAATAAGAATGAAAGTCTTCTTGCACATTCTGCGCAACTTGATTCGTTATGATGTCATTGGCTTTCATTGTCTCTTGAGATTTCATGCCATCTACAATTTGACCTATGTAGGATTGAAGCACTTCTTTGAACTTCTTAGCTCTTAATCTTGTTATTGGTCCATCCAGCATTATTATCTTTGGTTCCATATCTCTTACAAAGTACCATATGCCTGCTCATATCAACCCCTTCCTTTTCAAAAGGATTTGTCCTTGAATATGAATCAAAGTCAAAAGGAGATAAGTCAGAAGCATTAAAGCATTATTAACGCATCTTTGGTTCCATATCTCTTACAAAGTACCATAGTGTTGCTCATATCATCCCCTCCCTCTTCAAAAGGTTTTGTCTTTGAATACGAATCAAAGTAAAAAAGATATAAGTTAGAAACATTAAAAATAACACTAATATTATACTCACCTGGCAAGTCTATCTTATATGCATTATCATTGATGCGTTCTAATAGTTGGAATGGTCCATCAACCCTTGAATCAAGTTTAGACTTTCTTTGTTGTGGAAACTTTTCTTTTCGTATATGCACCCAAACTCAATCACTTGGTTCGAAAAGAACTTGTTTTCTACCTTCATTTGCTTTTTGTGCACATATTAAATTCTTTTTCTCAATTTGTTCACGCGCTTTCTCATGTATGTATTGTTTTAACTAAGTCAACCTTTTTCTTGCCATCTAAACTAGCAATCTCAGTCAAAGGTAAAGGCATCAAATCCAAAACAGTTAATGGATTAAAACCATACACAGTTTCAAATGGAGAATAACCTGTGGAAGAATGCATAGAACGATTATATGCAAACTCAATGAATGGCAAACAATCTTCCTAAGTTTTCAAGTTCCTCCCAACAATTGCACGAAACATGGTTCCTAAAGTCCTATTAACTACCTTAGTTTGTCCATCAATTTGTGGATGTCATGTAGTAGAAAATAAAAGTTTAGTACCCAAATTTCCCCACAAAACTCTCTAAAAGTGACTTAGGAACTTAACACTCCTATCTGAAGCAATGAAGCAATGGTTCTTGGCACACCATGAAGTTGAACCAATTCCCAAAAGAAAAGATTAGCAATATTTGTTGCATCATCTGTTTCAACTTTCAATGAAATGAGCCATTTTACTAACTCTGTCCACAACAGCAAATATGCTATCTCCACCTTTCCTAGTCCTAGTTAAACCCAATACAAAGTCCATAGATATATCAGCCCAAGGTTCACTAGGTATAGGTAAAGGTGTATACAAACTATGAGGTATAGACCTAGACTTAGCATGTTTACATACAATACACTTGGCACAAACCTGTTCCATATATCTTCATATATTTGGCCAATAAAAATGTTCTCTAAGCATATTTAAGGTCTTTTGCACACCAAAATGTCCCATTAACTCTCCACTGTGTGATTCTCTAACAAGTAACTCTCTAATAAAATATATAGGAATGCAAAGTTGTTTACCCTAAAAAGATATCCTTCATGTCTATAGAACTTATCAAATACAGTATGTTCACAAGCTTAATATACATTAGCAAAATCAACCACATATAACTTTTTCAACTGCTCAAATCTAAGTAACTTAGAAGTAAGCATAGAAATCAAAGCATACCTTCTTGATACTTTATCGGCCACAACATTTTCCTTACCTTGTTTATATTTAATCACATACAGAAATGTTTTAAGATACTCCACCTAACTTGCATGCTTTTTGCTCAATTTCCCTTGTCCCTTCAAATACTTGAGAGATTGATAATCATTATGTGTCATGAACTCTTTAGGCAACAAATACTGTGCCTAAACTTCAAGAGCTTTCAATAAGGCATAAAGCTCCTTATCATAAGTAGAGTAGCTCAAAATTGGTCCACTTAACTTCTCACTGAAATATGTTATGGGACAATTCTCCTGCATCAAAACAGCCCCTACACCAATCCCAGAAGCATCACATTTAATTTCATAAGTTTCAGAAAAATCAAGCAAGCGCAAAATGGGTGCAGTATATAGCTTTTCCTTTAAAGTATTAAATGCATTTTCCTATTCTTTCTCCCATCTAAAACCAACATTCTTCTTAATGATTTCATTCAATAGAGTAGCAGTACTACAGAAATCTCTAATAAATCTCCTATAAAAACTTGCTAAGCTATGAAAACTCCTAACCTCACTAATTGACTTAGGTTTCGACCATTCTTGAATAGCTTTCACTTTTTCAGAGTCAACCTCAACTCCTATAAAACTCACTATAAATCCTAAGAAGGCAACTTATCCATGCAAAATGATGACTGTTGGGACCCGTTTTCGGAACCCAACCTATCGATCAACGAATCATATCTTAACTAATATCGCTTCATTTTTTTTTCTTTTCAATCATTAATATTCTTTTTACACATCATTCAAAGTCATTTCAATTTCCCATTTTGAAATCATG
>JAOSBP010000001.1:4479654-4498402 GCA_027563825.1 Erythroxylum mucronatum | reverse complement strand
AATTAAGAATCATAACATTTTAAGATATAATGTTACCGTAGATAAGTATTTTATAACATATTGTCAAAAGTGTTACTATCTAGCGTTACTGTATGTCATTTTTGTTGTAGTGTATGTAGTTGTAGGTGGAAAACATTTAATAATCAAAGTTGTAGAAGGTAACAGAGGAACTTGCATTACGGAGTGCAGATCCTGCTTGGAAAGGAGTGAAGATCGTCTGTTCCTGTTTCATCACTACCTAACCACAAATTTTGTTAAGTTAGTCTTGGATAAAAGAAACAGAAGAATTGGTCAAAGAAAACACGTGGGAAGGAAATGGGACTCATTCACCACTCAGGTCTATCGTTGAATAGACACATCAACTTTATATAAAGGAAGCATGTGAATCAACCTTACGTGCAGCTTGCATACACTTGGTCCAACTTTTTTTATTAGTATTAAAAGAGCTAATAATTAGCTAGAGCTAATAACAGGATTAATGAGCTGAGTGCGACTAAACTCTGGTCCAACTTTTGAGAAGACGGTAAATGCAAGAAACAACTTAGTGGTGGCAGTGCTGACTGTTGGAAGCCATGAGAATTTTTCCAGTTTATTCACATGCATATTTTGATGATGAAAAAGCAAAGCACCCACACTGGGACTTGTGCAATATTGGTTCATGTATTTTAAAATTTTTAAATGATAATTTAACACAATTAAATTATTATTAATTAAAATCTACATATGTTATAATATATTTGATACTTTTTTGTTTATTTTATTATTAGTTTTAATTATTTTTAATTCTTAATTTTAATTAAAATATAATTTTTTTAAAATATTTATTTATAAAAAATATATGAGAATTTTATATCATGTCTTATATTTTATTACACCAAAATGATGTGCAATTTTAGTATATTCTTTGAGTGAATTCAACATACCAAAATACTAAATTAATGTGTTGATCGGAGATGACCAAATCGAGCCTGATCGAATAAGCCAAGCCAAAATTGACATACCACTCAGAAAACTTAAAATTGAATATTGCTATTTTTGAGTGGATGCCATGCCACCGTTGTTTTTGTAGAAGCCCATTGTGACAAAAGACAATTACCTTGGTCCACTAATAGCTCCATTAGCTTAGCTGTCAAAGGTGCAAATGACATTACTATACCACCAATTTATGTGAGAAACATTCCTTGCATTGTATCATTCTGCGTACATGAGATTGAAATTGGAAAATGAGCACAATACATGCCTTATTAAGAGGTTCAGGTTGGGATTAAGTCTTATATGATTGTTGGCAAGTAAGAGAATTCCTTACGTTGATAAGCACATTGATCAGTTAAGTAAGGAATAGAATTTATTGCCTTAATAACCCTGTGTTATTCAAAAGTTGCTAAAAAAGTCCTGACATATAAAAATTAGCAAAAAAAACTCTGAGTTGAAATTTTATTAACTTACAGCCCCTTAAGTAAATCTGGTCAACGAATAGACTTGAAAAGTCTATTTTACCCATACAATTAAACCACACGTTAACGCTTCTACTCTCTCATCTCATGTGTCGGAGGGTAGCTTCTAAGACCGCCGTACAATCCTCGCCGTCGTCATCACTAGATCTGTCTATCTCTTTGTTTATTTTCTTCTTTTTGCTATATTAAGTTTGGTCAACTAGAAGTATGTTGTCTCTGTTGCTGTCCTCTTGAGTGTTGCAGACGTCGGTGTTTCATCAACTGGCTTTCTATTTCCAGAGTAGTATTCTCTTCTTTACCTTTTTTTTAACATTTTTGTATTCACTTTGTTCCTTTTTCTCCTCCCTGTCTTTTCTTGTGACAGGTAATCCAAAAACCGACCAGCTTCCGCATCAAAGCTCGTTAACCACATACAACATACCCAGCATTCAAGTCCCAAGTCGCTGCCAACAGTCACACCTCTCCCTTTTATATAATTCAACTTCGATATATAACCCTACAAACAAACCCAAAAACATTCTCACTAAAGAAAAAAAATGCACAGTTACTCCATTGCTCCTCTCTTCTTCGCTCTCCTGTGTATTCTGTTTTTGCCCAATGTAAGCCTATGTCCTTACTCTGTTTCTCAACTCTTTTTCTGCATTTTGGTATGTTCTATTCTTCAAGTTCCAATCTTTATGGTTTATTTGGATCTCTTACTTCACAATGCAGGGGGATTATGTCAGAGCCGACGAGTCGCCGTCGCTGGCAGCGGAGAACCCATTCACACCAAAAGCTTCTCTACTCCGGTACTGGAACAACTCAACAAAGAGATGCGCAACAACTTACCCAAATCTCAATTCCTTCTTTCCAAGGTCTCGCCGATGAGTGCTGTGGACGCCGCCAGTTTCTCCAAACTTGCCACTCAAAACTCACTCAACACTCAGCTCCCGGCGTTTTGCTCCACCGCAAAACTTTTCTGCTTTCCCGATTTGTCCCCGAGTCTTGAGAAACACGATAAAGACTCGAACTTTGCCGTCTATCAGAACAAAAACTTCTCCAACTATGGTAATGCCCGAACCGGAGGGCTTGATTCGTTCAAGAACTACTCCGACGGAGTAAACGTTCCTCTTGACTCCTTTCGGCGATACAGCCGCAACGCAGTCGGTCACAATGATAAGTTTGCCAACTATGCCCCTGATTCCAATGTTGTTGATCAGAGCTTTAACACCTACGGAACCGGAGCCACTGGTGGGGTCGGTGAATTCAAGATGTACAATGAAGAAGTGAACGTCCCAAATCTCCGGTTCACCACTTACGCCGATGATGGCAACGGGAGGGCTCATTCCTTCTCTACTTACACGGAGAATGCAAACGCAGGCAGCGAAAATTTCGCTAGTTATGGGAAGAATGGCAATGGAGTGCCTAATGAGTTCACTGGATATGGAGAAAGCTCTAATGTGATGGGTTCTGGCTTCTCGAATTATGGTGAGACTGGTAATGGGGCTAATGATACGTTCAAGTCATATGGGACTAATGGTAATGTTCCCGAAAACACGTTCAGGAACTACGGTGCCGGTGGAAACTCCGGCAGTGACAGCTTTGCGAATTACAGAGACCAGGCGAATGTTGGTGATGATTCGTTCGAGTCTTATGGGAAGAAATCCAATGCAGAGACCATTAACTTTGCCAATTATGGTAAGTCATTCAATGAAGGGACTGATAAGTTTTCTGGGTATGGTCAAGATTCTCAGGGACAGCATATTGGGTTCAAGATCTACGGAGTTAACAACACTTTCAAAGAGTACGCAAAACATGGTGTGACTTTTGCAAAGTACACTAATGTTAGCAGCTCTGATGGTACGAAGAAGAAGGTGAGTGGCAGTTTGGTGAATAAGTGGGTTGAACCGGGTAAGTTTTTCCGCGAGTCAATGGTCAAGAAGGGGACTGTCATGCCTATGCCGGACATTAGGGATAAAATGCCGAAAAGGTCATTTTTGCCCCGAACCATCACGTCGAAATTACCGTTCTCTACCTCTAAGATGTCGGAGCTTAAACGAATATTTCACGCCGGTGATAATTCAAGCTTAGAGAGCATTATTTCGGACGCCATTAGTGAGTGCGAGAGAGCACCAAGTGCCGGCGAGACCAAGCGTTGTGTTGGGTCTGCGGAGGATTTAATCGACTTCGTCACGTCCGTTTTGGGGCGTAATGTGGTGGTCCGTACGACGGAAAACGTCGATGGGTCTAAGGAAAACATCATGATTGGTTCGGTGCGAGGAATCAACGGTGGGAAGATAACCAAGTCAGTGTCTTGTCACCAGAGCTTGTACCCTTATTTGCTCTATTACTGCCACTCTGTTCCAAAGGTTCGGGTCTATGAAGCGGACATTTTGGATCCGAAATCTAAGAGGAAGATCAATCAAGGCGTTGCCATCTGTCACATTGACACATCTGCTTGGGGTCCGACCCATGGTGCTTTCTTGGCTTTGGGTTCGGGACCGGGTCGGATCGAGGTGTGCCACTGGATTTTTGAGAATGACATGACTTGGACTGTTGCTGACGAATAAGGTTTGGTGATTTGGGTTTTAGCTGTGGCTAAAAAGTGTTAGCTGCTGGCTCGAACTCAGAGAGGTTAAATTGGCCTTTCTCATTTGGATTTGGTTATAATTGCCAAGATAGGGGTTGTGCTTGTTTTGGTCTTTGGGAGAAGATTATTACTACTGTGTTGTTACTACTGTCAATTATAAATATCAGCATCTCTATATATATATATATGCAAATGAAATCCAAAATTTATTACTGCCCAGTCTCCACATATCACCCAATCTCAATGTAAGTTTGGATAGAAGTTGACTAAAGCTACTAAGCTAGTCATGTCAGTGAATATATAAAATCAATTAAGTTGGTCTCACACAACTGTTTAAGATATTGTGATGAAACGGTCACTTAACATGGTATACGAGCCTTTTTGACCAAGTGGTCATGAGTTCAAATCCTACCACCCACCTATTATTTAACACAAGGTAAAGTGAGCCTGTACAAGTTTCAAGCTCAAAGGGCTTTCACTTAAGGGGGTGTATCAGTGAATATATAAAACCAATTAAGTTGGCCTCACACAACAGCTTAAGCTGTTGTAGTGAAACGGTCACTTAACAAGTCCCTATTAAAGATCCGGGATGTTCAATTCCTAGATAGGAGTAGGATTTGGATACATCTTCAAACTGTTCATACGATCCCTTTTGGAGGTAGATTTGATGGCAACAATAAGAAATCAAATGCATATATCATATAGCATAACCTTGGAGTTGGAGTCTTACAATCCAGCTTACTGTATTTAAAACACCAAACCATAAAGAAGAAAGCGATAGGATTATGTCATATTAATCATTTTAATGTACAATCTAGAAGCATGTGGCTGAAAACGAAGATGAGGTGGTCCACAGTTCATCCTATTTGTGCAGTCACGAGACATCTTGTTATGTTGGCTCTGGATGAAAACGAAATGGAGTACTAACTGCTCTACGCTGATGGATATTTGACAGGAGGTTGGGGTCATCTTGTATTGATTTGATACTGTCATTTTGTTTACGAGGGTTTCTATTCTTATTGGAAGCGAAAATATTGATGGGAAAGGCCGAGGACTGGTCATTTATTTGGTCCTTCTTAGAAATCTGGTAAAAGGAAATTGGGTGTGGGAACAGAAAGTGAGAGGGGGATGGCAACAATGAATGTTTGTGCTGGTGAGAAAAGCGATATAAGATGCCTGAGGATCAGCTTTGACTCATGTATATGCAGATGCAAGCTTTAACATTCCCATGAAACTCACATGGGAACAGAAAGAAGAGGTCTGTATCAATTTCCCAGGAAAAAAGATGTGTCATTTTCATCTTTAAGGAAGACCTTTTTCAATTCAGGCGATGTATGCTGATCATATCCTATAGTTAACTTACAACTCTCTTACTTTTGGAACAAATTAACTTGGTATTAGACCTTATACATACCTCATGCATTATTCATGAAAAGAACTGATCGATTTGAAGAGAGAACTTACATTTAACTGAGGCTGGTATAAGACAAAAAAAAAGCATTTTGGTGGTGGATGAGGCATTTATGGCATGATCTTGGGAAGAGGTAGCCAACAAAGATAATGAATGAAAAACTCTCCTGTTTCAACGACTTCACATTTCATCGCCATCCCACACATAAATGACCTCAAATTTACTATCCGCTCTGCCAATTGCCAAGAGGATCCGTAACTTAAACAGCATTCAAGTCTCAAATTTTGTTTTCCCCAACAGTCAGCAAAAATGAATTACCTGCTTTTTCACAGTAAATTATCAATATCACTAGAAAGAGACGATTCACGACTTTACACTTTGTTGAAAACGTTCCAAGCTTCTCACTTCTATACAAGCTTAGGTGCAAATATTCTTAGACATGTAAATAAATATGATATGTTTCTGTTACTTCACATGCACAATCTGCAGAAAACATTCTGCTTCGTTTTATTTGTTTTTGCGTGCTTTTTTGGATCATATGCACACACGTACACCCGACACAAGCTACATAAAACGAATTACTTTTGTTATGAGATCGTCCATTAATATATAAAACTTCCACTTTTGAGTTAAATCCCTCGAATGGCTAAAAATAAATACAACCCCACTTGGACCAGCCATACACGGCTGCTTCACATCTCGAAGTTGTCTTCATCTCTCAAGTTGCAATTTATTAAGAGACCACGCTCCATGTTTTGGATTATAAGCATATTAAAGCAGCTACTTAACCTGCTTTCTTGATATTGAAGTTGTTACAACTTCTCGCTTCTGCGATGCATTGAAGTGGACTCATCCAACAGTAAATTGTGAAAACAACAATCTGCGTAAATTTTCAGATGAAAAGTCTCACTTCTTTCAAACTTATATCCGACCTGTACTAGATTCTGATTTCCCATAAATTCTTGGACATTAGTTGCAGCATAACTTGAAATATTTGTACAAAAGAAAGCACTGAAGATGAGGCATACGTACATTATTCATTTACAGAGGGTTTGGTCTAGCTATAAAAAGAGTCCATTGACCGATATTGTCTTGCTGGCTCTAACTGTTGGGATTTAATTACGCTAGCCAGAGAATCATCATACGATCTCATCGCTATTAAGAACTGTTCTAAGTGCATTAAAATGCAATAATATCGAGGTAAAGATGTCAGTTCATTAAAAAACCTTGTCCCAAACGGTGGAATCAGCCACCCCAGCTGCCCTCACACTCGGGTTCGACCAGATTGTGAGGGGTTAAACCACGATTTGATCTCGGCCGACCACCTAGCAGAGCGGCTCATGCGCTCCCGTTATCGGAAATTGAACCTTGGTCCTTGTCCCAAGTTACTGCTAGATTGCCAACTGAGTTACCCGTGCGGGCAGTTTATTATTAATAAACCTAATTCCATTTTAAGGCCATAAAAATAAGTGAAATTTTAAAATTAACTAAAAGATTAATGATATTATAAGATAAAAGAATAATATAGGCAAGAGGATGCCTATAATAAAAAAGGGTTAATTACAAAAAAAATCTCAAACTCCGCTTAATTTTGCAATTATAATCTGAATTTCAAAAAGTAGCAATAAAATGCTCAAATTTTTAACTTTTTTCAATTATAATTCGATGTTAGATTTTCCATTAAGTTTATTGATGTGACTTGTCATATGTTCATAAACCCTAACTAATTAATACACGTTAGCTAAAATTAATACAACAAATACAGATTAATGAAACGACGTCGTTTAATCATGATTAAACGACATTGTTGTTTTAAAATAACCTAAATCAGTTCTCACCCCCTTTGTTTAGTTTGTTCTACCAACTCTCACCCATTTCGTTCAGTTTGTGCAATTTCATCTCTTCTTTATCTGTTTGTTCTATTGATCCCCTCAACCTCTGGACGCCCCAAGCTACTCTCGCATCGCAGCACACAACACATTTGAGGTAATTCATCTGTTTGTTGCTCTCAGGGTTAGTTTTCTAGTTATATGCATGTCGTCGGTAATTAAGCTTTGATGTTTTGTTCATGGGTTTGGTTTTGTTTATAGTTTATACTCTTGGTCCTGAAAAGTGGGATTTTTGCATGTAGATGACATGATGAGTCTTTTTTCTCAATGGATAGATCTACAGATGCTTTCTTGTCTATTGATCTAGCTTTTAAGTTTGTTATGGATCTGGTTGTTGAATTCAATTGTTAAGATTCTAGTTTCAATACATGAAGACTTTTGGAACTTGAGACCTAGGTTTTGTCAGTTTTATCATTCTTAAGTTCAGTGGATTCTTTTTCTTCCTTGATAATTATTGTCTTTCATCACTATTTCAGGCTATACTTAACGCATAAAAATGGTGAAAATTTGATGCATCAGAGTTGCTTATTTATTCGCAATGAAGATGTTCTTGTTTACATAAATTTATTATCCAATGACTACAAGTGCTTCTTCTTTACATAAATGTATTCCCAATAAAGCTGGTCTTCTTTACATTTTGACAATACATAGGTATAGCTAATTACTGATGCGAGCTTAGATGATAGAAAGTCACCTGTAGGCTATATTACTGATGCTAGCTCAGATGATAGAAAGTCACATGTAGGCTATATTTTCATGTTTGTAGGAAGTGTGTTTTCTTGGAAAAGCTATAGACAATATGTTGTAACTCCTACATTAATAGCAGAAAATTTAACTTATTTTGAAGTTGGAGCTGAAGCCAAATGGTTAAAAAAAATTCATCACATTGGTTAAGATCGTTAACTATATTCCTAAGTCAATAAAATTAGATTGTGATGACTCGTATGTAAGAACACAAAGAACATAGACAATGCAAAGTATATAGAATTGAAGTACTTTGAGATTAAAAGATGGGTTGATAATGGTGATGTTAAGTATGATTTACTTCTCTATAGGATTTCTAATTGTCCCAATTTGAGATTTCTCAATTGTTGCTTTTTTTTCTTGGAATATATATCATTTTGTATTCAATCACACTTTCCCTTTGAATATGTCGGCAAAATTTGAATTTCATTATGATGGAGTGTTGGAAAGACACGATAATAAATATGTTGGTGGCAAGATTAACAGGAAGAAGGATATAGGTATTGATGAATTTAGCATGCTAATTCTAAAAGGATTTTTTGAAGATAAAGGACATAAAGTAATATATATGTTTTACAAATTTCCACATGAGTCGATGAGAATCTTGAAGGAGTTAAGCTTACACCATGACAAGAACATGTTGGCTATGCTCCAACAAATGGAAGATTTGAATTATCAAAATGTTAAAATCTACTATGAGCATCCTGCAACAGATGGTGAAGAATCAGACTCTGATATTCTCAATGAATTTGATGATAATGATGAGGGGATGCTTCAAGTTCAATTGGAGCAAGATGAGGATTTCATTGTTATGTAGGATAGTGATTTTAGAGATGATTTAGTTCATGAGGAGTTATTTGCAACTGATGATGAAGAATATGTTTTTGCGAGAACATATGAGAAGAGATATGGGAAGACTTTACATAGTAGGTTTGAATGCGACAATGATGCCGATGGGGTTGGAGGTTGTGAAAATAATTTCAATGAAGAAGGTGATCATTCTAAAGATACGGGAATAGAAGAAGAAGTTCACATTGTGCAAATAGTGAATATGAGGATAGTGATGCTGAAATTCAATCACCACTTTGTAGTGATGATAAAGCATTTATTCCAAAGAAGAAATAGATTGTTTTTAATCCAAAAGTTGATATGACATATTTTAAGTTTAAAATTGGAATGAAGTTTAAAGATGAGATGTAGTTGAGGGAAGCAATAAGAAAGTATGCAATTACAAATGGATATAATGTTTCAATGGCAAAATCTGGTGTAAGAATGGAAGCAATTTGTGAGGCACAATGTCCTTTTCGAATATATGCTAGCTGGATTGAAAATGAGAAAACATTTGCTGTGAAAATAGTAGAAAACAATCATAACAGCAATAAAGTGCAAAGGAACAAACAAGTTAGCAGGAAATGGATAGCAAATGAAATCTTACATAAGTTTAGAGTAACCCAAATTGGCTTGTTACCAAAATAATGGATGATATCCAATCAAAATATACACTACAGGTCACTAAATCTTAATGTTATAGGGCTAAGTGTACAATGATCGATATATTTGCTAGTTCTCTATAACTGGATTGAGAGAAAGTGTCTATGATAGAAGATTACTTATTAGCTTGGTATTTACTTCTGCTTTTTATATTTAGCAAAATTGGCTAGATTAAAGATACGCACACCGTAATAACTTTACAAAGTTATACACTGTGTAATAGCTTTCCAAAGCTATACACCTGTTTTCAATGGTAAACATAGCAACTGAATATTATGCTAGGTTCAACTCATTTTTAAACCTTTAAAATAATCAGGCATTTACTTGTACCTCATAATAAGTTGTTAATTAATAATAAAGAAATAATAAAGCGAGAGAGAGAGAAAGCTAGTGTGAGAGAGAGGACGTCCAAAGTAAACATAACAACTTAATATTATAGTGGTTGGTGATTGAAAAAAAAAAGAGTCTCAGTCTTACAATTGCTCTTCTAATTATTACAATGTCTCCATTTTTGTCATACTTACATCTGACGTCCAAGCTATGAAATCACATGAGACCTGCAAAATAAAGATATAAACACAAATATTAGGACTTATATTAAATTTCCATTATGCAGATATATTATTACATATACTACCTTTTGCGAACAACAAGACATATTCCAAACAAGACTTTTATCTTAACGCACAGAACATGTTTGACATTTTTTTGACGATAAAAAACTTTTTTCCCTCTTACAAATACCAAGTACTTACAAGAAACCTTCAGTTTGAATATTGATTAACATGAATTGATACAAATAACATTGTTAAAAACAATAATTGAAATACTTACTTTTGTATTAATGTATTCATAAAAATGTTGACCAATATTAGGCTTAGCATTTGATATCTGTAACTTCGTCTTCTCATTACAATTGGGGCAATCGATATTCAAAATATAAATTATATATAGAAAATACATTATTAATTATAATTGAATCCAATTAAATTATCATATATAACAAATAACATATATTAAAATTATTTTACCGTTAAACATAATGCTTTCTCTTGACAAAATTGATAATATATCATTCCAGCTTTTGCTACATTATCAAAAGAATAATAAATAACACTATTGAATCCATTAGCGACACCTTGACACACTTCCCATATCAAATATATACTAGGTACATAAGCAATGAAAGATGCATAAACTTTATTTCTACCCATATTTCTTTAACCTGTTACAATATCATCAGACAAATATTTAATTACTAGCTTAAATGGGCTTGTAATCATTGCAGAATAAATTTAAGTAAAGAAGAACAGCTTCATTGTGAATAAATAACTAGCTTTGATGCAACAAAATTTCACCATTTTTATGCGCTAAGCATAGCCTAAAATAGTGATGAAAAACCCATCAGTTAAGAATTGACATCTTGTGAAAGATAAAAGTTAAACACATCTGTCAGTCTCACAAAAGCAAAGATAATTTAAACAAGAATAAGAGTTTCTTCAAAACTAAAACATATGGATAATCAAGCCCCAAAAAATTGCACATCTTGAGATTCATCATAACTGTTTATTTGATATGCGAAAAGGTCAGTAGTTTCATCAACCTGGTTTGCAATTTGATATACATCATAACACAATTATTCACCAAAAGCATAAAGATCAAATCTTTAGATTTGTGATCTCCAATCTCCATGACCATTGAAGGTTGTGATCCAGAACAAAAAAAAGGAAAGGTAAAGACAATATTTATCAAGAAAGAAAAAGAATCCACTGAACTTAAGAATGATAAACCTAACAAAACCTAGGTCTCAAGATTTATAAGTCTTCATGTATTGAAACTAGAATCTCAACAAACGAATTCAGCAATAAGATCCATAACCAACTTGAAGGCTAAATCAACAGAGCAGAAAACATATATAGATCTATCCATTAAGAAAAAAAATTCATCGTGTCATCTACATGCAAAAATCCAACCTTTCAAAACTAAGAGTGAAAAGCTATAAACCAAACCAAACCCACGAACAAAATATCAAAGTTGAATTGCCCACGACATGCATATAACTAAGGAACTAATCCAAAGAGTAACAAAGAGATGAATTACCTCAAATATGTTGTGAGTTGCAATCCAAAGGTTGAGGGCATCAGCAGAATAAGCAGATAACAAAAGAATGAGGCTATGTAAACTACTACGTAAACTAAATGAAGGGTTGAGAGTCAGGAGAACAAACTGAACGAAGGGGGTGAGAACTAATTTAGGTCATTTTTAAACATCGATGTCACTTAGTTATGTGATTAAACGGCGTCGTTTCATTAGTTTGTATTTGTTTTGTTAATTTTGGATGATGTTTCTTAATAGTTAGGGTTTGTAGACACGTGGCAAGCCACGTCAGCAAACTTAACGAAAAAACTAAAGTTGGGCTAGAAATGAAAAAAATTGAAAGTTTGAGCATTTTATTGCCACGTTTTAAAGTTTGGACTATAAATACAAAATTGAAGTTTGAGATTTTTTTTTTGTAATTAACCCTAGCAAAAAAAGAATTATTATAAGAAAAATATTTTCACTTGTTACGAGTTAGGAGGTTTACATTAGTTTAATAAATTGTAAGTTTAACAGTTAGAATAGATCTTGAATTATATTAAAAAAATGTTTAAAATGTACTTTTAAATGGAAAATTAAATGAAAATATAAGAACAATCAATAAATTTTGTTTAAACTTTAGGAGGTAAAAAGTATAAAGTATGTTAAAGCACTCTTTAAGATATTTGTACATTTAAATGGTTAAATATAATAAAATTTTAAAATTGAATTAGTTTTACAATTTAATCAAAATTACTAAAAATAATAAAAAAATCAAAATTTTAATTTTCACAATAATAGCTTGCCATTAACTCTAAAAGATAAACCATATTATCACCAACTTTTTGCAAGTGGTATACATGGCCACTAATATTTATGTCAAACAATCATAATAAAAGATAAATCATATTATCATCAACTTTTTGCAAGTGGTATACACGTGGCCACTAATATAGAAAAGCTACTATATTAGTTCATCTGAATAAATTTCAACAAGGCACAAGCGTAGAAGTGTACAAGTGTATATGATTGTTTGTCAATTTCCACTTAGGTTATGCTTCAATTCATTAGAAGTGTATAAGTGTATATAAGAAATTATACATCAAAATGTTTACATGGTGCTCCCTATCTAATTAAATGTCATTAATTTTAAATTGGTAAAACATTTAACGTAGTGATGAAAATTTTGAATATACTCTTTGCATTTCAGGGTTGTTTACCCTATTATAGGTTACTTAGGTATGCATTTATTCAGCAGTATTAGTTGTGTCAATATGATGATATGGTAATAAAAGTAAGAAAACTACGAGTGAAAATAAAGTGTATGTGACTTTTATTGCTTATGCATCCACCTTAGAATGTGAAAGTGTCATTGATGGATTCTAGAATACTATTCATTATTGTTTCAATAATTTAACAAAAGTTGAAGGGCTATATTCTTAATTTGATCAGAGAATGCATTATATTCAATAGTAAAATAATATTTATTTTTTTATTGTTATTATATGAGGTATATTAATTGTATTTTATTTATATGGTTAGCATGATCTCTTTTTTTAGATATCCTATATTGAATGCTCCTACTATAAAGATAAGATGAATTTTTGAATGCCAAATGCTAAGCCTAATATAAGTCAGTATTTTTGTCAATGCATTAATATAAGAGCATTTGATGTCATTATTATACAAAGTATTAATGAACATTCAAATTGTAGGTTCATTATTGGTATTTAGACTTGGTAATGACCTAAAGGGTTATTACTGTAAAATATTTTAGTAGATAACTTTTATACGTTAGGATAAGACTCATGTCGACAAGATCTATTGTTGTTTTCAAGAGTTAAGCTTATAAATTAATTCATAAAAGCTTCCCACTTACCCTGTAACATTGGGATTTAGTTATTTGTAATGTTTGTTTCCTACAAAGACCATCTTTCATCTTAATAAATGACTAGTTTGGGTTCCTCTTAAACTTGTGCATAAATTATGTCTTATCCATTCTATGTTAGTTTACTTGTTTTTTTTGCACTGTCTTTTAGCTATGTCCATTTTCTAATATCTTCACACAAAAATGTTTTTTGATCTCCAATCCAACTAAAATATACCTTAAAAGGACATCATGGCTCACAAACAACTTCTATTCTCACACTAGGTCTTATTATTAAAACATAATATACATTTGTAATTGTATGATTTTTTATTTCTTCCTTGAACTACTTCTCGTCCTTAAACTTCATGTCAATTTCTAAGTAAAAGTCCTTCATATCCATTTTTGTATTAAACACATTGTATTTATTCTTTTTAACAAATTTCTTACAATATCTATTATCACTATAAACTATAACTTAACTTCAAAATCAATATCCTTATATTCATAACACTAACGATATAAACACCCTTCTTGTCTTTATGAATTTTTTTAATAAGTTGCCTCTTCATTGTAATCTTTCTCATTTTTCTCAACATTATTAATAATATCATTGCATTCAAACTGTCTATAAGACTTCTTTCTATATTTTTTCTCATTTGCTTTCGTAATAGGATATCCTTAATCATTAGTTATATACACTTCGTCTTTAGATGAATCATTTCAGATTCACTTATCTTCATAATTAAAAAAAATCAACAATAACAACAACACCTAGTGAGAGTCCCACTGAAACGCAGGGTCTAGGGAAGTTCAGTAGTACAGAGGCTTACCCCTATCTAATAGAGAGGTTGTTTTTTATAGACTCACATGCAATGCAAAATAATGATAGTACAAAAATATAAATAAATGCATATAAATAAAAATATACAATATACAATATATAATATCATACATATAGAACCCGGTAAAGATTAAAAATAATAGATAAAATAATAAAATAAATACACAAACTAGAAAAAGACATGTACAATAATAAATAAAATTAGCCATACCAAGAATATAATTAGGCTAAGTAAGAAACTGTTTAGACTAAATAATTGGGAGGTAAGTACTACGTATTCAAAAAGAAGATAGAGGAAAAAAAAGCTAACTATAAAATGAAAAAATCGAAGAAAAATGTCTAAAATACTTAAGAGAACAAGAATGACCTCTCTATGAGAGATTCTTTTTCCGTATCCTAGTACACCAAAGTTTTTATTTTAGGTTATGTCCTCAATAAGTTCCAACAGAGCTATATCATTTTTAATCACTTCCCTCAATTCTTTTTAGGCCTTCCTTTTTTTCCTCTTACAGTCTTTAGGTACTATCTTCTCACAAGAGCGTCAGAGTGTCTCCTTTTAACATGTTTGAAAAATCTAAGTCTTATCTCTCTTAATTTTTCATAATACCATCCACCTTTAATTTGTCTCTTACCATTACATTCTTGAACCTATCTCTTCTGGTAAAGTTCCACATCCAATAGAGCATCCTCGTCTTCGCCACTATTGACTTATGACTATGCATTTATTTGATGGGCCAACACTTTGTCTCATATAGCATGGCTGACTTAATCTCTAAGTGACATATTTTACCTTTGAGCTTAAGTGGTATCTTCTTGTTACATAAAACTCCTAATGCATTTTTCCATGTAAGTCACCTTGATCCGATACGATAGACTGTACATTTTTCAATCTCTCCATTACTTTAGATGATAGGTCTTATGTGCTTAAAATACTATTTTCGTGGTATAATTTTTGATCTAATCTTTATCTCCACATCGATAGCCATCCTATGGCTCGAAAAGTTACACTCTAAGTAATCATTCTTAGTCCTGCTTAACTTAAAACCCTTCAACTCTAACTTATCCATCTAACATTCTAGCTTAACATTGACATCTTTTTTTGTCTCGTCTATTAAGACAATATCATCTGCAAACAACATACATCAAGGCATATCCCATTGAATACTCTTGGTGAGTTCATCTATCACTACTGTGAACAAAAAAGGGTTCAATGAGAAGCTTTGGTATAGCTCAATACTAATAAAAAAATAATTTATATCTCCTCCTATCGTCCTCACTCTAGTCTTTACCCCTTCATACATATTCTTAATCACTTATATATAGGTCATAAGTAATGATTAAAAAACCCAACCGGTTCAACCGCAAAAACCTTAAACCTTTTAACCTTTTAGTTTGGTTTTTAACGTTTCGATTTGATTTACTTTAATAACTCTTTTTGTTAAAAAGTGATTAGTTTATTAATTAATCAGTCAATTTTCATAAATTAATAAGTTCTTATAAACTCAAATAAATCAATTAATTTTCATTTAACAATCTTTTTTTCAATTAAACTTCAAATTATCTGATAAATAAGGACAATTTCTTTCAATCATATTTTAAATTCTTTAACTTTATTCAATCTTTAATCGATTTTATAATGATCTAATATCGTTTGAACCTTTTAAACTTTAAACATATTGTCTTACTGGTTTAACTTCCTGTCCTTAAAACATTGGTTATAGGAGCTCCCTTAATCTCTAAAATCTCCACATGATTTCCCTAGATACCCTGTCATATGCCTTCTCTAAATAAATAAAAACCAAGTTCAAATTACTTTGTCTTTTCCTATAATATTTCATTAATCTTTTAAGGAGATGTAAAGCTTTTTTTGTGGACCTTCTTGCTATGAAGTCAAATTGGTTCTCCGATATAGGAGCAATCTTTCTCACTCTCTTCTTAATTACATTCTCCCCCAACTTCATAGTGTGATTAAGTAGTTTGATGCCTTTATAATAGTTACAATTTTGGATGTCTCATTTATACTTGTATAAAGGAATTAACATACTAAGTCTCCACTTGAACTTAAAATAACCCTTTTTATTGACACTTATATTCTATTATGTATTAGTTTCATAGTCATTATTGATATCAAAATCATAATTTTTCTTATTTGTTGCAATATTTTGATAATTGTGCTCGTAATAGACTTAATATTCTAGTAGTTTAATTCTTAAATGTGGTTAGGCATTGATAAATTATCCTTTTCATAGTATAAGCCCAACTTTTTTAGGCATCTTATTGATTCTTTATAAAATTTGTAAAACATAGATATTGTTTTATGTCTTTTATTGTTTAATATCCTTTTTAATAATAGAATGCTAAGTTTATTAGCACCCATATCCTTTTTCCTTTTGATCTTGACCCCAATATATTTACTATTTCTATCTCTTTCTAATACCCCCACCATAATAATATTTATAATTTTCCAACATCTCCATTACATAAAATTGGACTATTAGTTTCTAACACAATTAAAGAATGAGCAACTCAGGCATCTCTCTCATCAACATAACAAAAAGATATGCAACACACTCTGTAATACTATTACTATTGAAAAGATACCATGGAAATTGTTTTTATTGTTAGAGCACACAGTGGTAGACCTATACCCATAATAAATATGTTTTTCTTACTAAGTTCGATTTAAGTTACTCAAGGATTAGTTATCTTATCTGTGCAGGAAAAATGAGATACTAAAAGTTTATTATTTCTTCATTTCATATATATATATATATGCTAATCTGCTTTAAAATATTTTATAACTATGAGCCCTTCTACTACACAATGGCAAAAAAAAAGTAGAGAATATAAAGTTTATTGAGACGTCTAATCTACACTTATCATAATTTTTTGCCACCTCTTATCCTATTTCATAATTCCAAAAGTTATTGTTTAAATTTAATAAATATTGGTCTCAGTATTGACAGTTGGTTACGTTTTCTTTACCATATTATGCATATACTATTTGAGATGGTAATCCGTTAGATTCAAATATCAAGAAAAGGAACTTGTTTAAGACTAAAGATGTTAAATTTCTAGAAAATAAGTGTTGGATCCCGTTTTCGGAACCCAACTCTTGCTCTGATACCACTAATGTTGGATCCCGTTTTCGGAACTCAACTTCGGATCATGAACGTGAGCTTAATCCTATGGAATTTCCCTGAAAATCATTGATTCCTCTTCTTGCGGAAAATCATAAGACTCTCAATTTTTTTTCCTTCATCACTCTTTAATACAATACTTACAACTAATTTCATCATTCCCTTTTTTCATACCCTCAAACAAGAGTTTTACAAAGCTATAATGGCCTCTCAAGCCACAATACAACATAGTCCGAAATCTCAAATTACAAAAGTTACAAGAACTACAAAATAGCAAAAGAAACAATTCCTTTAGGCTCTCGAACACTTGATCTTCTAGCTATAACCTGAGGATGGGACAGAGAGGGGGTGAGCTTGAAAGCTCGTGAGTAATAGTTTATAATAAAAAGATAAGCAAAACTTTTGGAAACTTTTTACTTGTCTTAGAAAACTTTCTTTGAGTTCATAAAATGCATTCTTCTCAAAGTCTTATCATGTAGTCAAATTTGCAATTTTCAAAACATGAATGCATCAAACTTATTCAAACATATTTTCGTAACATAAACGCATAATCACATCAGAATGGTTTGGGTGGATCCAAAACAGAACGTACTACGTATTCCACATAATGGTCTTGCGTAGTCGTAAACTTATGGGAGTCCATGAAGGAACTCCATGCCACTAGCAGGCAGGCGGGAGAAGCCTTTAGACAAGTGCACTTGACTTAACTTAGGGGACCGCCACAAACCCACATAATACATATATTTCAAATTCTTGTAAACTTGTTGCCCAAAATGGTACTTTTCTTGAAAACTTGCTTATCATATACTTGTCGTATATCTTGAAAACCCTTCTTGAACACATGCTTTCATAAACATGCATCTTTTTCAAAATATCACTTTTATGGTCTTTTCCTTTTGAAAAACATCATTCAAAACATGTAACAAACAAATAACAGATTTCACAAATCATTCATAAACAATAATGCAGCATTTATGATGCAAATGAAATCAGAAAACTTCTTTGATTTAAAGAAAATAGTAGTAGCTAATTTATATTATAAACATGTACCCACTTTGATTTCCTTGCTTAAAGACTTGAGAAAAATGCTTCTTCTCTTATTCCTCTTGTCTCTCTTGATCCCTTTATAAAATAACAAAAATCTCACTCAATAGGGTTTTCAACTAAAAATCCCATAGGGCACTATCACTAAAATTGGTTCCAAAATACTTAAACCCAAACATTTTCTAAACTCCATGAACTAAAATCCTTTCAAAAACTCAA
>JAOSBP010000001.1:4408088-4424455 GCA_027563825.1 Erythroxylum mucronatum | reverse complement strand
GAGAGGATACTTTAAAATGGTTAGCTTGTGCTACAAAACAGTATACAAATGCTTCTGCTTATACCTTCTTAAGACCTCCAGTTCAAACAGTCCCTTGGTACAAACTTGTTTGGCATAATAAGAATAGTCCGAGGTACTCTTTCATTTTATGGTTAGCATTTTTGCATAAATTGCCAACAAGGGACAAATTACGGTATCTTCATACTCCTAATAGGTGTTCCTTATGTGTAGCTAACTTTGACACTATTGACCACTTATTCTTTGAATGCCCTTTTTCTAAAACAATTTGGTTCCAAAGCTTTAGCCATTTTTATATCCATTTACCCTATCTTACAAATTTTGAATCCATTTTATTATGGTTCTCCCAGCCAGCCTCCACCAGAACTTGTGACATTAATTCCTTCCTCATTATTCTTTATGTTACTGTATATAACTTGTGGGCTGAAAAAAACAATCGAACCTTTAAAGATGAAGCCATGGATGGAAGGAATCTCTCTATGCATGTGAACTTTCAAGTTATGGAGCACCTCAGCTTAAACATTGAGAGAAGGTAATACTACTTGTGTTTCAATTTATTTCTAATGTTTTACCCGTAAGTGATGCAGTCAGGTGCAAGTTCAGTCCAAAAAGGGTCATCCAGCCTGCACTTTCCTACACATGAAGGGCAAACCATTCACTTCCATCACAAGTTGGTCATGGTTCTAGTCTATCGATATTGCAAGGGGAATAGGAAATCAAGATCTTTTCGGCTAGCAAAGGGGAACCAACTTCAGGCAACATATTGTTCAAAATAGCAAAACAAAATGACATGGGGAGTAATAAACAAGGAAATTCCCAGCATCAGATCATAAAGTTATGTCTATGGAGGGAAGCTAGCATCTTGATCCTGTTGGCTTCAACGTTGGCATGGGGACAAAAACTCTTTACTTGTTTTAAAGGGATGAGGTTTAAATTCCACTCAGAGACTCCTTCTCTGACAATTTGGAATGCATATATGGCTTGCTTTACAAGGTTCTATCTGGTGCACATAGGCTGTGAAAATATGTTATTGTATTGTTGATTGAGGGTGCTACTGGAATTGGGTTGAGTATCTTGTGTCATTTGCCAGATTTGTTAGATTCAAGTACTTTTGGGTGGAAAATGATATAGAGTAGGATGATTGAGTTTGTTGTATGGTTTTAGGATGAAAGGAAGTGTTGTACATTCCTTTGAACTCTTTTGCCGAAATCTCTTAATTGCACATATCTTCTATTATTTGTATAAAAGCCTTTTGATTTATCAAAAAAAAAAAGAGGAGTACTAATAGTTTAGTTTTATGTTTGGAACATATCACTGAAAAGCTTACTGAATGTTTGGAGAAATCTAACGAGCAAATAGCTAAAGTTGCAGAATCTATTGCAGGGTCGAATCAGAAGGAATTTGAGAATAGGCAGAAATTAGATGAAGTTAGCAAATTGAAATTTAACACAAGCTAAATGTATTAGAGCTGGAATAAAACTTATAAATAATCCAAACAATCTGGATTGTTTTTTCACTCATCAGGATGTTGACAAAGAAGAATATCTAAGGCAGATTTAAAGAGTAATTAGTTTTTAAGATTTATCTTTGTACTCGGTTGAGGTTTTTTTAGTATTTTTCAATACTATATTTACGATATAACAGTATTATATGATTAGAATATCATAAATGAAAAAATAACATTTAATAATATAACTTGTATTACAAATTAACATTATTTAATGATTTCAATTTTTATTCGATTTGTAGAGATATAATTGGAAACACAAGTTAAAATTAAATTACATTTCATGAAATACTGTTTCATACCAAACACTATAATAAGAATCTACCTAACTTTTCTATTAGAATTCTTATAAGTATCCAAATATGTTAATATTTTTACTTTTCATAGATTTATTTTTCGAAGAATCAGATTCTAAATTCACCTTACTTTCCCACCAACCAAACGGGCTTAATGAATTCCAAACTTAACAAATATTAAATAATTAACAAAAAAAATTATATCCATATTATTAGGTTGTATTTATCTTATACTCTAGTATATCGGGACCTTCAGTTCTTTCCGACTAAATTCAAAACCAAGTCTCACATTCTTAGGTCTCGGCGCTCCAATGGATCTTCTAAAAGCATACAAGGAAGACAACGACGGCGAATTGACGGCCGCTGAGCACCAGAACCCTAGTTCCTCGCCGGACTCCTCTCCCCCCCGCCTCCTCCCGGCGAAGTCGACCGCCCCCAAAGTCGACGACACGATGCTCGCTCTCACGGTGGCTCAAGCCCACCAAACCCTAGCCAAACCAATCGATCCAGTCCAACACGCCATCTCCTTCAATCCAACTTACGACCAGCTCTGGGCTCCGATCTACGGTCCCCAGCACCCCTACGCTAAGGACGGTATAGCACAAGGCATGCGCAATCACAAGCTGGGGTTCGTCGAGAATGCCAATATCGACTCCTTCGTATTCGACGAGCAGTACAACACTTTTTACAAGTATGGCTACGCCGCAGACCCCTCAGGTAATGAATATGTCGGTGATTTAGATGCTTTGGAGAAGAATAATGGGATTTCGGTTTATAATATACCACAGCATGAGCAGAAAAAGAGGAAAATTGAGAAGAAAAAGGAGACGGAGGAGGACGGTGGTGATGGCGAGGATGTTGGCCCCGCTATCGATATGTCGGAGGTTGAGAATCCGGCGACTGATACGTGGTTGATGAAGAACAGGAAGAGTCCATGGGCGGGTAAGAAGGAGGGTTTGCAAACGGAATTGACTGAAGAGCAGAAGAAGTATGCAGAGGAGTATGCTAAGAAGAAGGAGGAGAAAGGGAGTGGCGGTGATAGAGGTGAGAGCTTTGTTGATAAGAGTACTTTTCATGGGAAGGAAGAAAGAGATTATCAAGGAAGGTCATGGCTTGCGCCACCTAAGGACGCGAAGGCCACCAATGATCATTGTTATATACCCAAGAGATTGGTGCACACTTGGAGTGGCCATACAAAGGGCGTTAATGCTATAAGGTTTTTCCCCAAATATGGGCATTTGATTCTCTCGGCGGGCATGGATAGCAAGGTGAAGATATGGGATGTATTTAATTCTGGTAAATGTATGCGAACATACATGGGTCATTCGATGGGGGTTAGGGATATTTGCTTTTCGAATGATGGGACTAAGTTTCTGAGTGCTGGATATGATAAAAATATAAAGTATTGGGATACTGAGACTGGACAAGTTATATCAACATTTTCGACGAGGAAGATTCCCTATGTGGTTAGACTTAATCCGGATGAGGACAAGCAGAATGTATTGTTGGCAGGTATGAGCGATAAGAAGATTGTGCAGTGGGATATAAATACTGGGCAGATTACTCAGGAGTACGATCAACACTTGGGGGCAGTGAATACCATCACGTTTGTGGACAACAATAGGAGATTTGTTACCTCAAGTGATGATAAGTCACTTCGTGTATGGGAATTTGGGATCCCTGTGGTTATTAAATATATCAGTGAGCCTCACATGCATTCTATGCCATCAATTTCTCTGCATCCAAACACTAACTGGCTTGCAGCACAGAGTTTGGACAACCAGATTCTCATATATAGCACTAGGGAAAGATTTCAGTTAAATAAGAAGAAGAGATTTGCTGGGCATGTAGTTGCTGGTTATGCTTGTCAAGTCAATTTCTCTCCAGATGGACGGTTTGTTATGTCGGGAGATGGTGAAGGTAAGTGCTGGTTTTGGGATTGGAAGAGTTGCAAAGTTTTCAGGACTATGAAGTGTCATGAGTCGGTGTGCATCGGATGTGAGTGGCATCCTCTTGAACAAAGTAAAGTAGCAACTTGTAGCTGGGATGGCTTAATTAAGTACTGGTTAGTATCTGCCGAACTGCAATATTGTATTGGATTAGAGTGTTGCATACGTTCCTTTGGTTACTTTTATCTCATTGCCTCATTTTTCTGTTTAATTAGCCTTTGGAATTTAAATTCAAAAGTGCTTGTTAGTATTGGCATTTCGTTTTCACTCAATGTTAATATAGTTGATAGTTTCGACTTTGAAGAATAAAATGATAAAAGACAACTTACTATCCTATCAAAGGTTATGTTAAGTTCTTGAGCTGCCAGTCTGATCAACTTTGACATTACTAGTTGTATGTAAATATTGCTGCCACTTGATAGTGAGGTTTGTTGAATTATAGAAAGTACTAGTGTAATTGTGGGTTGTGACTGGACATTAGACTTATCTTGTATATTTATGTTTCAGACATGTTCTCTATATGGGTAGTTTGAGAACAGTTATGTTTTGTCCGCATGTTTGTAGATATCTTGGTTCCTATAAACAGGCTGGTTACTTTGGATCTGGTGCCCATAATGATTGATAAGTTTTCCAGTTTATTTTGAGCTTCTATCCTCTTCCGGGTTGAACATAGGCTTTATCAATTATAAAATAAAGGAATGGCGATGCTCATCAGTTTCACTGAAAATGTGCTTCTTTCTGCCCCATGATTTACTCCTGAGTAATGATAGAAAAATTGCATCATTTCCATGTTTGTGTGTTACTTGTCAAAATTGCTATTATTTGTGTGGAATCTTATACTTCGTTTGTGAACCATGTGTAAGAACTCAAGTTTTTGGTTTGATTGCTGGCTTGCAGGGACTAGTTTCATTTCAACTCTGTGACGCTTGGTTCTTGTGTCCATTTGCCGACCCACTTGATAACCTTGTTAGACACGAGAGCAGGGCACCATGTATTCCCTATCTAAGAGGACTTTCGTAGCCTTCTTCGATCTTCAATGGTGTGTTGAAAGTTGGTGCATCATTTGGAGATAATGGACATGTATAACAACATCATTGTCCCTCGACTTTGTCCATTTCTCTTCTTTGCTAGAAGCCCTATGTTGGGAAGCTACATGATGAACTAGCTCGTCCTAGCTCTTGCTCGGAAACTGTTAGTTATGTGAACCAGGGGTGTAACTTTATTATAGGCTTTGCTAGCTATTCGTTAGCTGGGTTTTTTTGGCTATTCGACAACTGTATTAACCAGTCTCCTCTCTTCGGCCTCTGCTCACCTGTTCTTGTATGTTAAATCACCTGGCCCAATTGGATTAATTATAATTAACCTGTGACTCGGTCAACTCTAACTAAAATTAGGCCTAGTCGGCTATATTTTACATCCCTAACTCTGATCCGATGGTATATTCGCTCAATCTTACACAGCCAGGATGGTGTGTGAGATAGAATGAGAGGTTACTTGCATTCTTTCAATTGTTACACTCCAAGTTCCAAGGGGTTAAGCTACTTCTTGCTTAGACGACAAGCAAAGCATGCGAAAGCAGCCATTTTGGCTACTCAACTGAACTTCATTATACATTTTTTTAAAAAGTAACTTTATTATACTTTTGCTACATCTTTATGTTTACTTTAATTTAATATAAATTCTTATGACAATTGGGCTAAATAATTCTATAAACTCTATCATAAACACAACAATAAATCATATTATATTTTGCTAAAATAAAAAATAAAATACTATTTAAAATTTTATAATATTAAAAATTATATTTAAATTATAAAATAAATAAATCATCGAAGAAATCTCTTTATTAAAAAAATAGGCATTTGCGTTTCTGAAACTTAAATAAATAGTCTTTGTTCGCTTCGATAAGTTAACGGTCCCTTTAGAACGGTACGTGATGTTTTACTATTCGAACATTTAAAGTTCCTCATTTCTCACTCCTGATTGGCCCGTGTCCCCCACGCACATGTACAATCTCACTTTTTGGCGGCATCGCATCAACGACCCCTTTCACTGTCTCCTTCCCCCCTAAGCAACTCTTCATCTTTAGCTTCTTTTCAAATTCCCATTTCTCTGTAACAGCAAATAATAACCAACTATCTGCATCTCCAGTCTCTAGAAATATCTGAAATTGTTTCATTTATAGTTTGGAGTCTTCCTTTCTCTCTGCGTCTCTCAAGTTGATCTCTCTCATCTGTGACTACCAATGGCAGCTGATTCGAGCGAGGATTTCTCAAGCTGCTTTTATCCGGACCGCCGTTATTCGAAGCAAGTTCGCGATAACGTTCATGGCTACATCTACCTCGATCCGGTATCTGCTTCTCAAACTAACGTTTAGTTTCTTCTTCGTCTTGTGTTCTCTAGAAGCTAATTGATAAATGGACATGGATTTGTGTTGTTCTTTCATTTTCCGTTTTTCTGTTCCGTGCTTTCGTTTTGGTTCCTTCAGTTTGGATAATACTGAGTTTCTTATCATATTTCGAGTTGGTTTGCTTTCCACTTTCAAAATTTGTATTTTAGCCTATGCAAAATCGAAAACAAAGCAGAGTAAATAGGTATAGTTTTAGATTCTAAAAAGTTTGGTAGGTTTATGAATGAAGAGAAACTGGAAATAAAATAGAAGCAGAGTTGAGTAATGAATAAATTTTGTACTCGGCACCGGACTAGGAAGATAGATCGCAAAGCAGACTATAATAACTTCCTGTTATCTTAGTTTCTAATAGAACGTCCTTCTCCAGAAATCTTCACTTGGTTTTTACTATAAGATTTGATTTAAATTTGCGATTTTCCATTTTTGTCTTATAGATACGATTGACATCATTGGTTAATAATCCTAAATCTACAATTGCACATGCATATGTGGATGCATGTGTTCATGAGATGTTATTATGCATAAGAAAGAGGAAATTTCATGACTATGGGTGTTAGTTGAAAATTGATGTGGGTGCGTGTTTTTTTCATCCGCTATATTACTGACTCTTTTGCTGTTTCTCCTGGAAAGAACCAAAAGATGTGAAAAATCACTTGCTTACTTGGATGGAACTCTGTTTTGTATATGTTATTATTAATAAAAGTTCAATGGATTCGAATTCGATTTTCCTTGGTCGTTGATTTGAATTGTTTAAAACTTTAAACTATTAGAAATATTGGCTGTCCTAGTTAAGACTCGGAACAAGTATAGTCGAAGTTGTAACCTAATTTCTCTCTTTGCTTTTTCAGCTCTGTCTGAAGTTCGTTGACACTGAACAGTTTCAGAGGCAAGACTATGTCTATTCTACTGTGTTGAGTTCTCCTAAGATTCTGTTTTGCCTATCACTTCTTAGTGAGACCGTTACCTAACAATTTTGCTCCATATTGCAGACTTCGTGATCTGAAGCAACTAGGTGAGGATCAACCTTTACCTTGAGAAGACGCGAGTCCTCCGATAACAACAGCCTTGTCCGTTTTTGTGCTGTCTTATGCCCTTAGATAACATTAACTGCGATTACTGAATCATAAATATAAAGTTGTAGTATTTCTTCTTATTGCTTAATCATCCATTTCATTTAAATTGAGCCGTATATTTACCTTTGTTGAGACTTTCTCATGAATGCTTTGTGATAGTTGAAGGTGCTCTCTCCAAGAAACTTATAGTAGTACTTCAGAAAACATTTAGGTATTTAAGAATGTTAGAAATTCAACTATAAAAGTTATCTAAGACTTCCAGTTTGATATGCTTTATTGATGATCATATGTGAAAGTACAGTGACAGTTGTCTTCAATGATATTTGATATAACAGTTCCTACTTACTGTCGTGGATTTCCATTGTACTGCAGTACCTAGTAATTATGAAAGTACAGCAAAAAATCGGCTCCCATTTTTCTTCCTACCCGGAGATTTTGACTCAAAAGAAACGATTTATGGTGAATTACCAGATTATGACTGGGTAGGCTGCTGTTTGGTTATGACCTGATTGCCAAATGCTTACTTTCATTGTCTATACAAGTTGGCTCAGAGTATTGACCGTCAGAGTTCATGACCAAACAAGCCTAGTCCTGCTCCAGGAATTAGCAGCAGTTCATGTTTATGTTTACTTGCTGCTTAGAAGGTACATCCTATGGATCCATTCAGAGAACCTTTTTTCTTATACAGGGTTGACTAACATGGTTTATCCGGGAGCTGCGCATTCTCGCTTTGAACACTGCCTTGGCGTGTATTGGCTTGCTGGTGAAGCAGTTCATAAGCTAAGAGCTCATCAAGTATGAATAACTCCTTACTCTGATCTTTTCGATTTGGTCTATATGATGTTGGAAGCTTTTCGTGATAGACATGCTGTTTTGGTAGGGAAAAGAGCTTGGAATTGAAAACTTAGATGTAAAGGCAGTGAAACTTGCTGGTAAAGAAATGCTGTGCTATTAAGATTGCACTTCATGCTGTTTGTTCTGCTTGCTAACCATCGTTGAGTTTTTATATTAGGGCTTCTGCATGATATTGGTCATGGTCCATTCAGCCACTTGTTTGAACGTGATTTCCTCCCTCGGGTTCTAGGTGACTTGACATGGTAATCTAGTATTGTCGGTAGGATAGGCTGTTGGTCTTCCGAGACAAAAGGTTCAGATATTTTAATATATTTCGTGATAAGCTTTTCCAGTTTCCACGCATCCAGTGATTCTGCAAAGATGTGCATGGTAGGCAAGCATTAATGAGTGAATGTAATTTGGGAAATGAGAAGAAGAAAGCCACAAGATTAACTGTTCTTTCAAGTAATACAATAGTTAACATTCGATCATAATATAAAGCTTAATAGTTCTATTATGTGAATGGACAACTTGGAAGATGTAATGTTTTCGAAAATATATCAGGCTTCATTTAGATTCTTGATTTATAATTGAAATAGCTTTGTAATTCTTATGCTTGAAATTATGTAGTTTAGGCAGGACCAGTGAAAATTGAGTTTTTTGGGGTTGTACTTTTAGTCTTAGCAAGTTCAAAAAAAAAAACTTTAATAAAAAATTTTGGTAAATGAGAGTACTTCCTGATGAGAATCCAATTATTTAACCTGCGTTTTCAAATCTTTTTCCAGGTCTCATGAGGACATGTCAGTGAAGATGATAGACTACATTGTTGACCTACACCATATTGATATCGATTCTGAATGCCTAAAGAAAACAAAGGTTAAATGACATTAATTTTCTTTGTCTACTACTTTCGTTTCATGATTGCCTCTTTTGCCCTTTTTTTAAAACTATGTTTGTTAAACTATCAAATATTACTCCCACTGCCGCACCAGACTGCTCAAATGTTTTGTTTCACTTATCAAGATTCTTTTTTTTTTTTTTTACTTCTTTTATCAGCATGTAAGAGTAGTTTCTAGTTCATGTATAACAGGATCATCTAATAGAATATAGGCCCCTAAATATGTATATTTCCAGGATATGATCATTGCAAGCACTGAGCAGGCTTCTCAAAAGGTAAATCATCTTATGGTTAAAGCCTTTATTATCTGTGATTTTCAATTCTTTGAGCATCTACGGTTAATCATCGAACTCAAAAAATTTGATTTCGCTTCCAATTTTGACTATTCAGAAGAAGCATTTCTTATATGACATTGTTGCAAATGGTCGGAATGGGATAGATGTTGATAAGTTACTTGACCTCTCTATCTGACTTCCTATTTGTCATCAAATTTTTCATTTGATAATAATTTCTGATGCATCTGTTTTCTGCACTGCATTTCAAGGTTTGATTACCTTGTTCGTGATTCTCGGGCCTGTGGACTGGGCTGCAGTATTGAGTTTGCAAGGTATGAAAGATTTGTTGGGAAGCTAGATTTAATAACTAAAGTATAGAGGGATTCGGTTTATGCCAGTATTGACACTGGCATATACTTCTTTATATTTTTTTAATCTGTAGGTTAATGGATTCCATGAGAGTAATAGATGATGAGATATGTTATCGTGCCAACGATTGTGAGTAGATAAAACTTTTTTTTTTTTCCATATTATAGGTAATCTATGTAATCTAACATGTATTTGCTGGTTTTTTATCAGATCTTACTGTCCACAAATTGTTTGTTACACGCGCTGAAATGCATCGGACAGTTTATGCGCATGCAAAAGTAAAGGTGCTTATGGGTTGCAACATATTCTCTTGAGGTTATCTAGAGAATAACTTAGATTTTCGTCCTAATCCACGGTTGCAATGATTCCACCGAATTGCACTTCATCATTCCGTATTGTGGCTTTTCGATGTTTCTTCCATGGCTGCTTTCATGAGTTGAACCTGTATCCTGTGCTGTCATATGTCATACCATCTTTTAAGCTAGAGCTGTTATCTACGTGATGAAGGATTGGGTCTAATGGTTTCTTTTCTCAGGCTATTGATTTAATGGTTGTTGATGCCTTAGCAAAAGCAAATGACAAACTTCAAATTTCTTCGCTAATTGACGAACCTGATCAATTTTGGACGGTCAGTAAGCTTAGACACTAATTCGAATAATTATTGCTTCAAGTATATGGCCTTACAGACGTCCTTTTGAAAATGTAGATAGATGACACGATCTTGAAAACCATTGAAATTTCTAAAGATCCAGAGCTCAAGGAGGCGAGAGATTTGATCCTACGTATACGTAGAAGAGATCTATATCAGGTATTCTGATGTATTGCAAAGAGAAAATACTACTTCCTATGATGCATTGTGATATATAGGCTATCTTCAGCACCTTTTTAATTTTTGATGAATAATGAGGTCTTATGGGTTTGTTATCTTTTGCAGTACTGCAATCAATTCGTTGTTCCAAAGGACAAAATGGAGCACTTTAAAGACGTCACTCCTCAGGACGTTGTTTGTTCCCAGGTCTGTTAAGAACCCGCTCTAAGCTTTTCATTCCTCAAAGAAGTAAAATCATCATCTCAAGTAATAAATTTGAAACCAGAGTTCTGGTAATGTTACACTAAACGAAGAAGATGTTGCTGTGAGCAATGTTAAAATTGATTTGACACGTGGAGAATCCAACCCTCTTGAACGGTATGTATGATTGGCGCATTGCTTCTTGGCTTAAAGCTTTATCTGTGGATGCCTTATGATACTTTGATCTGACCACAAGCTTTCTCATCACCTGCATGTATTCGTTGATCCAGCATCAGCTTCTTCGAGGTACTAATTTCTCTTACTAGACTTACCAGACTCCTTGTTGAACCTAGTGCTCGTTTCATTATGGACTCCTGTAGTATGTTTGATACTGCTCACTATATTTTTACCAAGAAGAACAGGCAGGCGATTAACTTTCATGAATAAAAATGGTCATTGTTGACTCTGATAACAGAATAGGAATAGACGAGCATTGTATCATTTATAGCAGACGTCCTTCTTCGTCCACAAAATGCAAATCAACTTCATTTAGCATTAAATCACAAGATATGGGAGAGATAATTAATATGAACTGTATTTCATTTTATGCATCCACCGGACTTCTTCCTCTTGAAATTGATTAAGCTCCTAGAGATCATTGTTTCCATGCCAAAGATATCTAACAGCTTATAATTTATCAGGACTATGAGACTGAGACGAAGCTCAGAATACCGGAGGAGAAAGTTACTCACTTGTTGCCTGCTTATTGCCGAGATACGATTGTCAGAGTGTACTCTAAGAAACCTGAACTGGTTCGTGAAAAAAAATTAGTCCCATAATTAACTTGGTGAAACTTCACATATCGCGGGCTAATTATCAATTTATGGCAAATCGTCTTACAGGTGGAAGCAGTTTCCGAGGCCTTCCAAAATTTTCAGATAAAGAAATATGGAGTAAAAGCACAGGTGCACGATACTCCTAACAAGAAGAAATACCGAAAACTGTTTTGTTGATAACTACTTCCATCGAGGGTGGTACTGTTCCAAACTTCCAAACATGTAAATTGTCCTACCAATATAAAACTCTTGTTAGATTTTGTATATATGTACTTCTTATCCATAAGAAACAGTTGTAGAACATATGAAACGTAAAAATCCATATACCTTGTGTTGCCTTTGCTCATCTCCATTACCTGCGTGCCCACCGCACCAGCTCTATTAGCTACTCATTTCTGCCATTTGCACTAGCATTTGACGCCGATGGATTTTACGGCATGAGAGTTCTTAATATTCTTTGCCAATCGTAGTCATCTATATGTCATTATTCGTAAGGATAGTCCTGGTGAGCGCCTTTAACATCAACGTCAATTAGCACAAAAGATGCAATCATGCCACTGCGAAGTTTTGGACTGACCGATCAATACCTAAAGTCTGTTACTCCGAAGCGAATTAGACGCCGCGAAAGTCTATAGGAAAAATCAGAAAAATCATAATTGAGATTGAATATATATTTTCTCATTTGCAAGTGGTCTATCAGAAATAGCCTCTTTATTATGTAGTAATAAGATTATGTACTATCGATCTCTTCAGATTTCACGATTTCAAATTGGGTGTGATGATGATGACGATGAAAGTCTGTAAGGAAAATTAGAAAAACCATAATTGAGATTGAATATATATTTATTGATTTAACACAATTATTTAGTATATTAAATTAATATATCTTAAAGTTTATATGCCATGCCCATAAGCTTAATTTTATTTAAACTCTATATTCTTATTTTTTAAAAGAAATATACCGTCCATATCAATTTTATAGGATTTGACCTATCACATATTTTATCTATATATCATAAATTATAGAGACAGATCAATGTATTTATCCAGACTACTAATTAACGCATTCAGTGATTAACATAAAACTTTGGCTTGGATTCCTCCCACAATCATAAATTCCTATAACATTTGGAATTCTTACCAGAGTAGAAAATATATGTTATTTTGGTTTTTGCTCGCAAAAAGGAGACGACATACTTTAGGAATCCTTATTCCTGACAACATAGAATCTGCCTTTCTTATAAATTCCCTCGAATCAATCAATAGGTACGCACATAGTTCCATAAACGTACACGAAAACGATCCTCCATTAAAACCCCAAAAAAAAAGTTTTCAACTAAGCTCCTTTTCTCCACGACTCATCACCACAATCAAGAAGTTCAATTTCCCATAAACAAGAATCGTCCTGCGTACTCACATTCTCGAGATGACGATTGATTTGAAGAGTTTGGAACTGCTTGACAGACACCTAGATAACGTATGGAACATGCTACACGTCGATGAAAGGGCAAAACAAGAGTGGGAAATCGATCCCAAGAAGCTCCTCCTTAACCATGTTATTGCTCGAGGAACCTACGCAACCGTTCATGGTGCTCTTTATGAAGGCCGTAAAGTTGCCGGTGAGTGTTTGCGTATATATATTATATCGTCTCGCTACTTTGGTTTGTTTGTTTTTTTTCTTTTCAAACCATGCATGGCGTCACGTTCTGCAGCTAAAACCCTAATAAAACCTCGTGCCGTTACTAGCTTTTCTATGAAGAATAAATAAGCTGCTTACTAGTTTCTACAATTTGGTTTTGCTTATTATCTTCGAATTGTTAATATGTTGTCATCAGTTAAAGTGCTTGACTGGGGACAAGAGGATACGAGAACAAAATCTGAAACAGATACTCTCAGGAGAGCTTTTATGCAAGAGGTGTCTGTTTGGAACAAGCTTGATCATCCCAATATTTGCAAGGTAATGTTGATAAATAACTGCACCTTATTATGATTTTTTTTCTCCTGGTATGCTTAGATTATAATCATTATGTTTTGATTGTTCTCTTAACATTAGTGTTTAAAAACTTGAGTTGTTTTTTGTTTTTTTCAGTTCATAGGTGCTTTCATGGGTCCATCAGGCGTTGAAATAAACGCCAATAACGGGAAATTGGCAGCCAATATGTGTGGTGTTGTGACAGAGTATTGTCCTGGTGGTACTCTAAAATCTCACCTTACAAAGAATCTGGAAAGCAAGCTGGCTTTCAGCACTGTCATGGATTTTGCTCTAGATCTTGCAAGAGGGTCAAGTTTTCTTTCAGCATCATCCGATATTAGAATCTGTTTACTGTAACTATATATCTCTTTCCTCTTGGCTTTTTAGCACTTACAAACTTGTACTTTTTCTTCTTACAGGCTGGTCTACCTTCATTCCAGAAACCTTGTACACAGAGACATAAAGACTGAGAACATGCTTCTTGATGAAAATCAAACACTGAAGATAACTGACTTCGGAGTTGCTAGAATTCAAGCTACAAACAATAGCGAGATGACAGGCTTTACTGGAACACTTGGTTATATGGCTCCAGAGGTATACAATCAATAAATTTTATGATTCCTTTTCGCAACCGTGTCAAGTAACTGTTCACAAATGTTCTTTAGCGTAACCTTGCACTTGAAATTTTCAAAGATCATCGACGATCAGTTATAAAACAGAAGTTGTCCAATCGATGTATGACAGTTTTCCGATAGCCTTACCATATGGGAATTTCCCTTGACGCAGGTTTTTGAGAGCAAACCGTACACCAGCAAATGCGATGTCTACAGCTTCGGAATTTGCTTGTGGGAGATATATTGCTGTGACGTACCATATCGTAACCATAGCTTCTCTGAACTGACGTCAGCTGTTACTTATAAGGTGAACATTCTGCATATTCTTATATTCCTTGCTTATACCCAATGAAGGTTTCTAAGAATAGTAGAGTTAGTGAAAACAACGTTTAAAGCCTCATAAAAGGACATTACTGGCACTGCAGAACTTGAGGCCATCAATACCCAAATGTTGTCCGAAGTCTCTAGCAACAGTGATGAAAAGATGTTGGGACGCAGACCCCAACAAGAGACCTGAGATGGAGGAGGTAGTCACAATGTTGGAAGCAATCAAACCATCCAAGGGTAATGGCATGATACCTCTTGACCAGCGTCCAGGCTGTTCTTGCTTCTTGAGGAGACTAGTCAAGGCCTTAAACCTTTGAAGATAGAAGAAAGTCACCAACTTATCAGGTGGTGGTGATGCGAATACTGAAAGTAAACCAGTAGCATCAAAGCTTTTATGTTATTTTCTGATTCATTCATTTATCAGGTGGATGTAAATAAGGTGCTTGTGACATAACTGAGACAATTATGAGTGGCATATTTGTTTAGTGCAAATTGAAAACGATCTGCTTGTCATCAATAACCTGAAGTTGAAAGTCTGTTACAATCTTCTCAAGAAATTGTCAGCAAAAGATGCGCATACGTCTTCATAAGTATGAACAGCATAGCATACAAAGAGAATAGAAGCTTCCAATTCCAACACAAAGGTTGGATTTTAACATCAACATACTTAAAAAGCTAGTGTAGAAAATTTGTTGCATTCCATCATAAAAAAAGCTTCAGTCTTTCATATATAAATTCGCACCTTCCTTTCCTTTTTCCTTTGGGGTTGCCTATTTACACTAGTGAGCAGCCAGAATTGAAATGAAACAAACAATACAGCGGTAATGGTGTGTGTAAGTTGCCTTGTACACCATCACGTCAGTAGATCCACACTATTTCAATTTCCATTTCAATTCCAATTCCCTCATGTACATTAGAAGTGTCATCTAACTCACCAAAAACTGGTTATCATGGAAATATTGCGGCCAATTTCAGATGACATGTCAACAGCATCTGAAACATCGCCATAGGCTATGCAAAAGTACTATGATAATCCTTTTGCATATGTAAAGTGATATGGCATGTTCTGTACGTCAATAAACTAAGTGTGCAAATGAATCAGGGGGAACCATCATCCGAGGACTGAGCAACAGATTCTATAGTTGGATCACCCTCGCTTGCGTTTTGGAACTTTTCCAAAAGCAACTTCCGGATTTTCACCCTCAAACTAGAGGCCTCTTCAGGTCTGAACCACTGCTTGCAAAACTGAAAATGAAAACATCTACTGAGGAAAATAGTCTCACTTCAAGAATGTACACAAGAATGCAGGTAAGTGGAGATACCATAGTCAGATCTCTCTTTTTCAGCCTCTCAGGAGCCTCCTCAATGAAGCGTTCCATGAAGAAAAGAACAAAGAGACCACAATCATAGTCATTTTTCTGTTGGGGAACCTGTTTGCAATTAGAGACACCTTTGCTAAGATTAGTCAAATTGTTTACTTCAGAAACACGTGGATTTATTTCATATTAGTTCACAGTGATCAAATTCTGACAAAGCTGACAAGGAAAATGGAAACGCAATGCAACTGTATGACATACATTTGACAATAACAGTCATGAGAAACCATTGGCATAAAGAATATAAAGTGATAACAATGGTTAGAAGTATAATTGAAGAGAGGTTATGAATGCACTTAAATCTATGCAACACTCACGTCAATCTTTTTCTGATTAATTCTCCCTGGCAGATCATTCCATATCTTATCTGAAATTGGATGGTCATAAGTCGCATTTTCTTGATTTAGATAGTTCCATTCGTCTTTCAGATAGCTGTAGTACAAAATTCACCATTCTTTAGGATGAAGAATGTTAAAAAAGGTATGACTTGAGGGTAATTAAGAGAACATGCATGTCAAAATATATAAGTTGAATAGAATAATTGCCCAATTAACGTTGTCATGAAAACATTTTAACCAAAGAAGTCACTCTGCTCACACTAGAA
>JAOSBP010000001.1:4396069-4407738 GCA_027563825.1 Erythroxylum mucronatum | reverse complement strand
ATCAGAATGCACAAGCACCTCAAATAAGCCAACAAATAAGAATGATTTGGCCAAAGGAGAAGAATAAATGGAGAGAGAAAAAAAATACAGCACTATTGATTTCTAAATTGACAAGATGGAAACTGAACCAACACATGCACTTGGCTCAACGCATCAGATGACCAACAAAGTCACCATGCCAAGTCATATATTTATTTTCCTTCTTAAAAGATTAAAAAGCTAGGGACCTAATTGGTTAATCTTTCATTTTTGGTCTTTTGTTTTTGTTTTCAAATTTAAAAAAGAAGTGTGATTACTTTTCTATTTTCAATTTTTGTTTTTGATTTTTTCCTATTCCATAATTTATAACAAAAGATAAAAATTAGTTTTCACAAGTTGAAATTTTTTTAATCACAAAATTATCTAATTATTTATTAATTACTATAAACTCAATAAAAAATAATGACCATTCTAAGTTTACTATTGAATAATAAACATTTGAATTTATTTTTAGAAATAATAATGATTTTAAAAGATTATAAGTATTTTCAATTTTGAAATACTTCAAGAGTAAGCATAATTTAAATATTTAAAATTATTTGTATAAACTAAAATTTTCAAATAATTATTTTAAAATACAAAATTTTTAGATCATAAAAATAAAATTTTATTTTAAAACTTGTATTTTAGTTCAAACTCGTATACATCATTTCATATGCTCACAGTGCACAGGTCCATTCTAGGCACTTGATACTGAATTATTCTGAAATATGTATTTCAAAATCAACTTAAAACTTCACATCTTTCTGCGAACAAAATAGCAAGAAGTCAACTATCGGGATGGATCACATTTGAAATGCCAACAAGTCATCTTACTTGCACATAATTAAACCGAAGCAAGAGAAATAAAAGAACTAGAAACGCTAGAGTGCAGAACAGTCCACAACAAACAGAATAATGGCCTTCAAATTCATATAGGAGTAAACAGGAACAAATCACACCCCAGATATCTGGTTGTAATCAGCCACCAGACCTAAGGTCAAAGTGGCTTTCTAATAGATAAAGATCAGATATTCTTACTCTTCGTGTATGGGAATAAGTACATACGCCTTCCGAAATAAGTTGACACCCCTCCACCATCTTCGGAACTTAGCAAAAGTTGATACCTTGTCAACCCCCTAAACAAATGAGCATGAATGGGAAAAGAGAATGTATGATTGAGCGATAAAAGATAAGAGCTAGAATAGTAAGAAATCGGCTACAATCAACAGCAAACTACAAAGAGGAAATCAAAATAAAATGACGAAGAATGTTCCCATACATGAAAAGTTCTCAATTTTCCCACTACATCACAAATTTTCTTCTGGATAATATCATCGGCAAAAATATGATGCTTAATGATGCTAGCTTGTCCATAAGCCAAGAAAAAATGATTTCACAACCAAATTGCAGATCATTCACATTATTCTGGAAGCAATCAATGAAGTAGTTTTACAAATCAATCAAGAGTGACAAATGATCACCCAAAGAATTTAGAATAATCAATATCTTCCTGTTCAACTGGGAATACCAAGAAAGGCACTACCTTGTATGTTACTGCCTGTTTTAGCTTCTCGTAGAAGAATGTATTGAAGATGTGGTAGTCACAAGTTACCCTTTTTGCTGGAGAAGCATTCAACCATAAGTACCTAGGAAAAGGAATCAAAAGTGACCATGCATAAAATTTTAAGAAAATTTGTTCCATACCATCCACACAGACAACAGAACATGTATCCCAAAGGTAGAAAATTTCTATTACATAGTCAAGAAGTTCTAGGACAGCATATGCAAAATGAAACTAGAAAACAACATGAGAAAAAGTCACTTATCTTCCCTACCGCTTAGATATAGTCATTTTACAGTCAATAAAAATGGATTATTATCTCCCATTTGTTTTTGTTTCAACTTAACTAACTCAGGACAAGTAAACATTGAACCTCATTCAACTAGAACCTTCAACTCCATCTTACAAAAGTGATCAAAAAGTGATGGGGTAAACAAAATGACTAGCTTCTCTAAGATAACTTCCCTCTAAGCTTTCAAACTTTACCACCCATTCATTTCCTAGATAGAACTCTGCTGTTGTGTAACATGTTTCTCCATGGATATACTCATTCCATTGCATAAAGCAGATTATCCTTGGTACGCTCACAAAGAAGTTATTAGAAAATACAAAAGTTTCTGGTTCATGAACCTAGCTCCAAATCTGTATCTATGAGTTTGATATTATCTACAGTAGCACTCATAATTTTCCTATCACCATGAGTCCAAAAGGTCAATATTTAGTGCCTCAAGGGAGCTTATTTAGCCTCATCACACTGATGCGCTTGAGAAAATTTGACTTGCTCACCCATTAAAAGACCAAATAACTAGCTGAGCCAAAATTATAATCTCACATCATCCCATGCTCCTTGTATGCTTCTTCAAGCTAAGCCAAACAAACCACTAGATCAATGATCAGTGTAGGCTCAATTATACCCCTGCTAATAGTACCCATTATTATTACTCAGTTACAGACTAATAAGGCCCATCAATAGGAAAAACAAAAGCTACAATCAACTCCACAAATCCAATCAGCACACTTAAATTCTTGAACACAAGAAACGGAATAAATGGAATTTCAAACAAATTTGTCATGCAATGTGAATCTCTGACCTCGGCTCAGAAGATACCAGAATAAGAACATCAAAAGAAAAGGGCATCTGAACATAATTACCTGATGTAAAAATTCATGATTGGTGATGTTAAATAGCCTTCAGGACCAAGGCAATTTATATCCGTGTGAGAAATTTCAATAGACTCAGGATCATCTCT
The DNA here is from genome assembly GCA_027563825.1 of Erythroxylum mucronatum. Lineage (NCBI taxonomy): Eukaryota > Viridiplantae > Streptophyta > Magnoliopsida > Malpighiales > Erythroxylaceae > Erythroxylum > Erythroxylum mucronatum. The sequence continues at coordinate 4,404,906 of JAOSBP010000001.1, read as the reverse complement.
GGGTAACAGATAACATGAATTAGTGAGCATATTTTGGACAATCTCTACCAAATATTGTTACCACTCCAATATGATGTCAAAAGGAACAATTCACGCCTTTGAGGAAGATATGACATACCGTGAAGGATAGTAAATTTTAGCATCCTTCCTACTGAAAGAAACAAAACAGTCCAAATTCATTTTCGGCAACAAAATGAAGAGTTGGAACAAATGGAGAACAATAGGAAAAGAAAAGGTACAGGTTGTTCCAGTTACCATTCAGCAAGTTTGCTTTCTTGCTCTATTTTCTCCACAGCTTGAACCTCATCCTCCTCTAGAAGCACAACTGTTTGTCCCTACAAAAAGTAATTTTATCCCAGATTTGTTCAACTCCTTTGGATAAAAAGCAATGCATCTGTTCCACTAAAATTTCTACTGCATGTACAGCTCTGAATTGTTGTTGGCTAGAGAAATTTCATGCAACCAAATAACTTGTTCATGATTTTGTAGTTGTACTTTTTCATATGTACATCTATTATCAAGCACTCCTAATATTTATTTTCTATGAATACTGGTATATATAAATTCTAACATCAAAAATCATAAGACTGATCCAAAGAAATACAGGTATATGTTCACAATGTACGGTCAGATAAAATGGTACATCGATCCCAGAGGCTCCATAAACATGGCTTCTTATGGAAGCATGCATTTCTGGGACATAAGCAGATCCCTTAAACAAAATCATCCCAGATGCTTCGAAGTCAATGGAGGGCATAGAACATGAGAAGAGAGAGAGAGAGAGATTAAAGGGCATACCTTGTTACGCACAGAACCATTTAAAGATGCAACAAGAGAACCTTCCTCCCTGGAAAAAGAAAAATAGAAAGCATATGCTTCACCATTCAAACCAACTAAACCAGACAAGCAACTCAATAAATCATGTGTGAGGACCATTAAATTCAAAGCTCGGCCCAAATGAGTCGACATAAGGATAAGAATATTAATTTGTTGAAGCATGGTTCTCTAAGTTATACCGTGCACACCAGGAGAAAAGGGAATAGGTATACTCAAGGTTATAGGGGAAGCAATCTAACAATATTCTGATGTCACTTGAATGACTAAAATCACACTTTACTTCATGCACCAAGACCTACCCACAGCCCCATTTTCATCCCATGAACATAGAAGAATTACTGCACCAGATACTATTGACCGTGAAAACTACAAAATGCAATATCTTTCTAGAGCCTAGAACCTTAAATTGAAAATAGTTAGCACCTGACAATTAGATCATTGTTTCTAGAGAATAGGCAAATGCATCCAAGCGCTCAAATATAACTAATAAAAAGGAAGCTTGACTTGGGTATGCAAGATATCTATTTCAAAGGAGGCATCTAACTACACATATAACATTATAAGGAAACACAAGGAATCAAGATAAATAATTGCTTACTTCTTTGGAAACCCATAGGATGAATCTTTCCCATTATGGCGGAACAAGTCAAGGGAAGAACTTGAATGCCTTTGATCACTTTTTCGAAGACGGGTTTTATCTCCATTATGCAGACTGCTGACACTTCGAAAAGGCCACCGCCTTGATGATTGGCCTTTGTGTGTTCCCCTTGGTGAGCCTCCATAAGATCTAATTTTCTGGTGATTATGATGATTCAAAGTAGACAACTCTTCACTGAATGCTCTGACTACTTTACAATCTGTCTGTTGAGGAGATACAATAAGGTAATTGACAATCATTGTCTGCTGTGATCAGGCTACAAAAGTAAGTCATATGAAAACCTGCTTTCAGCAACATACATTTCCTTCCATCCTTGTACTGAAATTCGAGGCAAATGAGGGATGCGAATCAACTTGAAGCACTACATTATTATAATTGGAGCCATCTGAAGCACCAAGAGAATGCATTTAAGTCACCTAAAAACATGATGCCTTATATACTATAACAATCCACCATCCTCTTCATATAAAGCTCATTCTTCAAGAATTACTAGATACTGATTTAAGAATTTTCAAGAAAATTTTATAAACAAAGGCCAGCATGTCAACTTGGCTTTGGAAAGATCATAGAGAAAAGAGGCAGAGGGGCAAATAACACAAGTTGAGCTTACCAACACCGCTTCTCCATGTTGACTGTGTAGACTTATTGTTTTCATCAACATCCTGCCCACTTGAAAATGCAATGAATCAAGCTAATTTTCATCCAAATTATAAAAGTATTATTCATTATGACTTCTCTTTCTTTGGGTTTATTGTGTCCGTTGGACCAAACTGGGTCTACATATTGAAAAGGGTTTTCCTTTCTATCTTAACTCTATACCACCAACACTCTCAAGGTTTTGCAGCTGAATTGTTGAGGTGAAACAAAGAGTTCAAATAACTGTTTGTAAATAGATAAGAAAGGCAAAGAACCAGATAGAATTCAAGCTCACTAGTTTTTTTGGGTTGTTACCTGTACGTGTCAAAATCACTTACAGGGTGAAATACAAATAGCAGGCCAGAAACCTTATTACTAAAATATCGATGACCGATAAGAGGATGTACAAGCTTTCCCAGGTAACAAAAAAGCCACGGTAAATCATCTAAACTACCGAAACGCGAGAACTGCTTCAACCAAATACATTATGAAGGGGGGGGAAAATCCAATCTTTCATCCATACGCAGCCAAAGAACCCATAAGAAGTCCAAAACACTTTCACCCATTTGATGAGCAGCAAATACCAAAAAGGAGAGTAAACCCATGAGCTGAAAAAACCAAGACAAATAGAATAACAAAAAGTTTACCATTTGGTGGGATTGACACTTCCTTCGCACGCGCTCTTCCTCGAAAGCCTTAACAGTGTCAAGAATCTTCTGCCCTCTGTCGGGCAACATCAACCTCATCGTGGAATAATTGCTTTTTTGCCTCTTAATCGCTTCCTCAAGCTGGTGATCACTCAGGAACGCCATGTCCTCTCTCTGGGAAACCGTCGGGGACGGTTGAGGTGGGTACTCTCCGTTTTTTACGACCACCAGAACCGGGGGTTCGCCGCCGTCGTCCTCCAGTATCTTGTTCCAGTCAATGTCTAAAGGCCTCTTCTTGCAATCTTCCTCCTCCATTAACGCACTTCGCTGAGGAATGAATTTGAGGGAAATTTCTTATGTTTTGTTGGGTCACGCACAGAACACACTCTCTTGGTTTCGTTTCGTCTCTATAACCGATTGAAGCTGAACATGAGGAAAATGTGGCGATGTACGGTAAGAGGCAGCAACCTTGGACTAGCTGTGGGGACTGAAAATGTATGTGCCTTTATGACATACTGAATATTGATTACCAAATATGTAAACCCCTTTCCTATCTTTTGTTGCCAATTACGGTAAGGTGTTATTGAAATTTTAGTTAATATCAAAATAATAAATTAAAAACAAAAAACATAATTTCCTTTTATCCCAAATTGCCCTCCCCCTCTTTCTCAATCCACGTCCATTCAGTTCTTCCTCCTATTTATCTCTCAACTTTCTCTTCTTAACCTCACAATTAAGTTGTCTCAGCTTTAATTCCTGGCATCAGATGCATTCTCAAGCGAGCTTCTGTTGACTTGTTGTCACTAGTCATCAAGCTTCTGTCGACTTCCAAGGTTTGTTTAATTGGTATCATGCTGTAAGGGTTGGATCAAAGAAAACATAATATTACTTCTAGTAATATACGCCTTTACAAGAACACTTTTAGATCTCAATGTTTTAGTTACTACATTGTTCATCGTATCATATTAACAAACATCTATCCTAGTGGATGTCATAAATTGTGGACAAAATGACCTTGATCTAAAGGGGGAGATGTTGCAGTGGCAGGGAAGAAGGTAGAAGATACATATTGAGAGGAAAAGATCAAGAAATGGGCAAACTAGATTACAAGATGATACATGTTTCTTAGGATGTGGGATGAAACAAGTTGATACGAAAACCCCAAGAAAACAAGGCTCTTGAAACCCCATAATCCTATTGAATCAAAACCCTAATCTTTCTATTCTAAAAACATGCTAGATTAAACCTCAAATCTTAAGTTTGAGACTCAATCCTAAAGAAATCAGAAATCAATTTTCGTCGCAAGTACTTACTTATTGATGCAAATTAATTTCTTGAAGTAACCATGAAGACATTCACGCCTCCCTTGAATAACTCACTTCTGAAATTTTATTAATCAACCAAATCTGATATAAAAGTTGTTCTCCAAAAACCCTAAAATATAAGTATTTATACTTAAGTCAAATAATAAAAGACTTGGGCTTAAATAAAACATGGAAGCCCAAAATAAATATAACTTAAAACAAGTCTAAAACATAATAATAAAAACACGCTTAGGCCTGGTCCAACACGCTCCCAAGTCTGATCATAGGCGCGTCTCTCCTCTTGGGCTTAATTGATGATATGCAGCCCAATACATTGATCTTCAAGTCCCAAGTGAGTCCAATCCAAGGGTTTGAGATAAATGAATCAATTTGGGATGTGATTCAGATAACTCTCCACCAATAGGCTTGGTGCACTCCATCCTCTCCACAAATTGGCTCACATGTTCATAGAGAGCCTCCTTGAGTTTCTCGGTCCTAACTCTGGACATAGGCTCAACTGGAATGACAAGCTCACCCTTGTCACGTACGCCATCTCCATGATGATCCTTACTTCTGCTCACATCAAGGTTTTTTTGGTGACAAAACAATTGATTGCCACTATTGTTTGGATTAACCGTGATGATTTATTTTTTGGTTACTAATACAATAGTAATTATGACAATTTAGTATTTTTTCTGATTAGATTGTCATTATTAATATATTGATAGTATCAAAATTTCTTTTATCACTAAGTTCTGTCATTAAAAGCATGTGTAATTTGGCGCCAAAGTATTTTTGGCCATAATGAATTGTAATTGTAATAAAATATATGTTGGTCACTAATATTTTCTATTTATTGTAACAAAATATAGTTTGGTTACTAATATTTTTCTCTTGCTATGACGAAACGATTTAATGTCACACGATATTTTACTTTTTATGATGAAAACTTTTGTCAATAACAATTCAATTAGTTAGTGTCTACTTAATATTATCACAAAATGGAAATATCACTATAGCCACTACTATTCATAACTATTTTGACAAGAAATTTTGTTGTCACTTGATCATCAACTTTTTGTTACAAAGGTTATTGTCAACATAAATGTAACAAATTACTGATAACAACTACTTATTATAATAATATATTAAAATTAACCACTCTAATAATTAATTTTGTCATTATTATACGAATTTTAGGGACTAGAAACTACTTGTCACAATTTTTTCTTTACTACTATTATTTGGGAATAAATTTAAATATTTTCTTATAAAATATTCAAACTAGATACATTTATAATCCAAAAGTAATATTTTACATATCAATAAATATTTGCTAACAGATGCTATAAAATCCAATGTCAAACCAAAGTAATTATAATATGTTAAAATTTTCATCAATCTCCACTTTAGGGGAGAGATGTGGTAATGTATAAAATGAGTTATATGCTAATGAAATCACAACAATGAACCTTCCAAGCCAACATCTACCTCATATTCAACATACTCAAATAACACATCCATTACAACTCTAGGAGATGTATAAACCATAAACAACGTTTCATCACATATGCAATTCCTCCTTGATATATTTATTGTAAACATTTTTTCATTCTTTTTTTTTCTTTCTCTTTCTTGCTCTCTTTTTCTTTTTCTTTTCGCTTTTTTTCTTTCTTCTTTTTTTATTTTTTCTTTCTTTTCCTTATAAAAATTAAAATACACTACATCAACATGGGAATTTCGATAATGAGACGTAAAATAACATCCCAACATTATAACCAACCCTAACATATGTACACCCTCATACTTATAATTTTGTACATCGACAAACTCAACAGTCACAAATGTTCCACTAGATTTATGACTTGGGTAGGAAATTTGGTTAAGTTTAAAAGCATAAAATGTGGTTTAAACAAAAAGAAAGGCTAAAGCTCAAAAGGGTTTATCAAGGAAAAAATCATGTTAATAGGGTGGGTTATTTGGCTAATGTTGTTAGACCCTGAAAATTTTTCTTTAGGTTAAGCATGAGTTATAATAATTTTGAAGTTTTGATAGATTTAGTTGTCAGAGTTATAAGCTGGGTTTATTATTAATATGGAAAAATACAAACCAATTTAGAAGAACCTAAATAAATTTAACGTGTTCTTCTTCATATACATGAGTTCTTAAAGAAGTTCAGTTGTTATTCAATTCAAAATAAGATAAACATTTAAAAACGCTATAATCTGAATTAGGGGTTTCTTAAATTAAGCAAACAAAGTCCTCGTTAACAAGCAATCCAATAAAAAAAGAAAACATCTTTTTAAGGAAATGGAAGCATGTCTAAAAAGAAATATAAAGGAGTTGCATGAAGGACTTTAGAATTACAAAATCACAAACACAAGATTAGGTTGATACTCTACAAAATTCTTGACGAGGGCTATTAGTTGCAGTAAGCCTTCCCTCTTTTAAGTTAAATGAAATGATGGGTATAACCTGTATACCCATTTAGCTCAGGTTTACATTTCTAGGCCACAGTTTTAATGGTTTAGGAGCTTGAAACAAAATGAATTCTATAGGGAAATTTGACTTTCTTACTTTTCCTAAATAAGGGAATAATGGATGAGAAGAATCAATAGGTTGAGGAGTCCCAATTGTAAGAGGTAGACCGTATTCATGGTCAAAGTGTGGACAACCTTCTACAATGCTGAAAACAAGAGTTCTAGTGTTAGAGTTCATAGGTTAAAAGGGTAATTAAAGTGTGAGAATTCTTTACATGATTCTTGTGAAAGACAGTAGAGGCTCAAATAAGATGTAGACTACTTTAAGTATAATAACCTGTAAAAGAAGTGGAATTAGGAAAATCATAGAGATTTTTTTGAAAATGTTGAAATTAGAAACGTACATCGGTGACATTCAGCACAACAAAATCATTTGAAGAAAAGGAAGAAACATGACAAGAAGAAGCTATGGTTGCAAAAGTGACAGGAGAGTATGAAAGTCAAAAAAGAGGATTGAAAGCTAAGGTGAAAAATGAAAAAAGTAACAAAAGTGATTGATATTGTAGAAACGATCGAATCGTAAGGGAACAGTAAAAAGTTTAAATTTAAAGAAATCTATTATCTTCTGTAATGGAGAGGGAAATAGATATGTCAATTTTGAAAGATCTCAATGTAATATTTGGATCTAATGTTTCTTATTTGTAAAAGATTGTTTGAGATTTAAGAGACTCCTCATAAATGACATTACTTAGGTTTAATTCACTAATTTAGTTTGGAAACCAACAAGCCCTTGGGATGAAATTCAAAGTCTAGTTTAATGAAAATTAAGAGAATTTTTATATCATATATTAGTTTGCTCAACCAAACATAAACAAGGGCAATTGTTGATATTCTAAAATAATTCAACCTATTTGACCCAAAAGTGAAAAGGCCCAAATATTAAAAGTCTCGGAATTCAGTTGGCTTGAGAATTTATGCACACGAAATAGTTGAGAATTCCAAGATTCAAGAATTTCAGAAAATTAATACATAATTGACATGTGCTTTAAAAAATAACAACAGGTAGTTAACTGGAACATGGAAGTTAAAAATAGTGAAAGGCAATTAACAGAAACATGGTTGAGTGATAAGTCTATTATAATGCATATTTGTTGGACTTAATTTTGGTTGATTTGTGAAAATTGTGTTCATAAATTGATGGAATTAATTGTTAAATGTTCACAGGTGGTGGTCAATGCCAAAAAGACGAAAAAGGAGAAAAAAGATGAAAAATATGGCAAGAAGTTCGAAAATTTCAGATTGGTCGAAATTCAAAGATTAGGCGTGGGCACGGCTAAGGTCATAATCCCAAATCTACAAATTTCCAGAATTTGTCTCCAATTAGAACACAATAGCCAAAATTTTCTGGAGTCCTTTTCAAGAAGTTTTCCACCTAAAGTAGAAGATTATCTAATTGAGACAAAAATCAAATCAAGATAATGAAGAGATTTAATTCAAGAAGGAAATTAATGTTGATTGCCGTATATGAATGTAGGCTAGGGTTGCAAAAGGGCATATAATTTTTCGCTCATCCCAGGCTGCCGAATACCTTTGTTCTGCCTTTTTGTTCACGTTTCCACATTCTTTACAGAGTCCTTCATCGTTTTCTTTGGCTGCCACAATTGGATTTTCTTCTTATTTTCAACAGACCATCGCATATCCTCTTCTCCTGATTGACGCACTCTTGGTCCTCCTTGGTCCACGTTGCTGAAGTCCTTCAACAGTGTCATCGCACATTCTCTTCTTGGCTGCCGCAATTTGCTTTAATTAGTTTTCATGATTTAATTCTTTTGCACTTTCCAAGTAGTTAATTGTAGGCTTGTGACTGATTCAAGTTTTGGGTTCTTGCTTTTCAATTGCTGCACAATTTCAATTAGGGATTTTATTATTTTTAATAAAGACTAGTTATGGAGACAATTCCTTTTGTTAGTTTCTTTTGATTTCAATTCAATTATGAATAGTTAATTTTCTTTTCTTGGTTAAGGGATTCATGTTACATGTTATTGTGGTGAGATTTTCTGGATATTTTTCATATTGTTGATGAACATTGAATATCTTTAGATCTATTATTTATAATTGAATTTGTTGGTTTCTAGGAGCGCTACTAGAGATAAATTGATTCTATCGCTAGGTTAACGAAATATGATGTTCAGTTTCGATAATCATAAGTAGCAATTAGGATTAACCTCTCTACGTTAGAGTTGGAAAATTCTAAGAAGATATTCGCTTGATTGAT
>JAOSBP010000001.1:4383437-4393850 GCA_027563825.1 Erythroxylum mucronatum | reverse complement strand
GGAACTGGTCTGGAGTGGACTGTGATTCCGTGATAGTGGAGTGGAACTTGGAAGTGTGTTGAATTGATTGAACTATTGATTGTTATCAGTTTTGTTAATACTTAATTTAATAGACATATAGATATAAAATCATATTTTATAAATCAGAATATTATAAAGTTAAGCGTTTGCTTTCCATACCAGTTTCCTTTAGCATTAATCTATACTTAATTATGAATGAAATAAATTTATTATTATTTTTACAAATATATCATATGATTCATTTGACAAAAGTTGAACTTTTACCAATTATAAATGAGGTTTATTTAACTCAACTAACTTGACTACTTCATTTAAGTATGGCTTTTACGTGTTAGATTCTACATCAATTTTATATATAAAAAAAACTCAAAAGCATTGTATACAAATATATAAGGAGTGTTACTTTACAAAAAAAAAAATTGGGGCTCCATAATATAGCTACCTTAATTTTAATAATTAATTATGTGATTCAAGGTATTTATGGTAATTATAGTTCCAAATTATATTTCAATAATTTGAGATTTTTGACACGTACACACATTTCCAGTTCCACACTTCGATGTTGAAGGTGAAAATTGTTTTATGTATATTTTGTGATTGTTTTTATGAAAATTGTTTTATGTATGTTTTGTGATTATTGAAAATGAAAATTATTCGAAATGAAAATTGTATCTTAGAGACAGAATTCAATTTTGATTCCTTCATGAAAAATATAGTCATACATCTGCAGTTTAATATGAACTTAAAATCATCCCATTTGGATGTCTATAAACCAAGATATGACAAAAATACAGATGCATATTTAGTGGAAACACTGCATCTGTACATGTCCAGCACACTTCAGCATCGTTTTTATCTTAATTCATCTCTTTTGCTTACCTTATCACTTCTAACTTATTTTCTCAATATTTCTTCTTCATTCCTATATCATTTCAGCTCAACTTATCACAGCCAAATCAAAATGTATCATTTTTCATAATCATTAAAAACAGAAAATCACATTCACGCATTATTTAAATACACTTAAATCATTGATTAAATAATTAAATTTTATATAATTTATAGTTGTTGGAATATAATAAATTTATTCAATTATTATCGATAATTATTAGTATATAATTAATTATATTATTTACGACAGTGTAGTTACTTGATTAAGTTGTCAATATTAATATTTGGTATATATATTACCATATTTATAATTATTGTTAATTATTATTAATTATTGTATACTTTATATCACTGAAATTTTTTTCATCCTATTATGGTGTGACTTTTCAAGACTAATTGTAGTCACGAGTATAAATTAAATAAGTCACACCTGTGACTATTATTTTTTAATTTCATTTTTTACATTTCGATTTACTTTTAATATTTCATAATTAAATTTTTTATTTTTTTATGTTCTTACTTATGTATTTTTAATATTTCAACATTTACAATATTCCAACCTTATTTTAATTATTCATTTTTAGTATTCAAAATTATATATTTTTAATATTTCTATCATAATTTCTTTCTCAATAGTTGATATACATCACAAAATTTTAATGCTCATAATTTTATGCCAAATTTTAATTTTCACAATATTCATTTATACATTAAATAATTTTAAATAATATCATATGTTAACCCTTTTGTATTATCTCAACCAATTAAATATTTATAACTTTCTCATAACGTATTAAATGAATTTATCCACTTTTTAAAACCTTTATTAATTATGATATTTAATTAGTAACAAAACATTTTACATTTTTAATATTTTATGTCGTTTCTTGCTTTTTTTTCACTCCATATTTTTACTAACTAAATTTACTTGTTTCTTTTTATGTTAAATTTATATATTTTAATATAAATTAATAAATCTAAATATGCATTATCTTGCAACAAAATTTTAAATTACACAGTATTGATTTATTGTCAGCTTATTTTTTTTTTATATTCTACCTTTTATATTTTCAATATAATATATTTAAACTTTTTTTTTATAAAATTTGTCTTTTATATTTAAAATTTCTATAATTTGATTACTACTTTTTACAAATTACAAATTTAGAATATTTATAACTTAATGGAAAATTTTAAATTTTGTGATTTTTTAATTTCAAAATTTAAAATTTCTCACATTTATTTATACATTATAACCGATTAAATTAATTGGGTATTATTACTGCGGATGGCAGAATTACTCTGCTAGTATATAACATATCCACCAGAAAGCTGCCAGTGATCCACCAGCTGAAGGTACACAAACATTAAGCGCTCGAGAAACAGGGAATCTTCACCCCTGCCTTATAACCTGAACTTTCAACTTTAGGGCAAAGCATAATTACTTAATTAGAGCAGAGAAAACAAAAAACAGATTCATTGCAGATCTTCCCGCTCACTACGTCGATTTCCATGGCGGACCCCCTCTCCTCTTCCGCCGCTCAACGACCTGAGTCCGATGACCCTACTCCACTATCAGATCCATCTGCTCTACCAACGCCGCAACAACAGTCGTCATCAGCTGCTCTCCCGCCAAACCCTAACCCCAACCCTAATCACAACCCTAATCCCAGCTCAATTCTACCATCTCAACAACCTCTTCCTGTCCATCCTTACCCACTGGCGCCACCGCAGCTCTCCGGCGCCGCCTCTGTGCCTCCGGTGGCTCCGTCGTTCCGTCCTGCTCCGCAGTTTTCTCCGCTTCCGAATTATCCGAACCCTAGCGTGGTAGCCGTGCAGCCGCCTGGGGTTACCGCAGTGCCTGGGATGGTTCCCAGCGGAGTGAGTGGCGGTGCTGGAGTTCCTGTGCCGTCGGCGGCGCCGATGATGGCTTATCAGATTCCGACAGGTCAGCCTCCAAGACCGTACGCTCCTTTGCCTAATGGTTATGGTGCTGCTTCTATTCCTCCACCCGGTGGGTAATTCTTTTCATAGTAAAGTTCATATTCTTGTTTCGTAGTTTATTGTAATTGAATTTTTCTGGAAGCTGAGTTACCAGCTATTGTTATTTTTTTGAATAAATTGCCTTATGTACGACATTGAAGTGATTGAATTTATATAAATTTGCATGTGAATTGATGGATGCTACTAATGATAAATGAGAGTTATTTGTATGCTTTAGTGGGGGAGAGTCTTTTAAAGAGGGGTATGGAGAAATTTAGAAAAAAAAAGGGGCATCGATGACGGGATGTTTTCTCCTACAGTGTCTTGATTGAATACCATGAGAAAGATTGGAAGGGCATCATATTGCTTAAGAGAACACCACTTCTACAACTCCTCTTTTGGTATGCACATATTTGCCTGTTTTTCTTTTGCTTGTTTTTGAATGATTAGTGCAAATTAGGGTTTGTTTTCATGAACCAAGTAGTTAGCATCTAGAGTGTTTGGGTTAAAGGGTGAAACATAATCTGAACCATCATTTGCTCCATTTGTTGTTCTAAATTATGTCTGGTTATGTAATGTTCATCTAGTAGGCCACTTTCTGCTAGTTATAAGGATTCTTTCCCTTTCATGGGTCTATGAATTTCCGGCAGCAGATCATGTTAGCAACTGAGTGCTCGTTGGCTTATATCCAAGGTATTGCAATTTTTAAATTTGAAACACCCTTATGTTTCCTCTATCTGGCTTTTCGTGTTGTTTTCATGTTGCACCATAAACCTCTGACAGTTCATATAAGTTAATGACAATAATATAGCGGTCTAGTTGTCTTGTTTACTTGTGAGTATGAGATGTTCAAAATCTTGCTCAAATGTGAAAAATTCTGCATGGTGCCTTGGATAGTATAGAAAAGCTTGTCAAGTGGATGCAACAGGTAACCCCGCTTCTCATTTCTCTGTTATGAGATCAAGCCTATTTCTGTTATTGTTTCCCCCCAGGTTGTCTGTTCAGCTGGTGAAAATTGGCGTATGGTGCCATCTCTAGTATGCTTGTATTGTGTGGTAACAGCATTTAATTAAACTTTTAATTCCTTATTTAAAAGAATGCTTGTGATGTCTATCAATTATTGATTTGTTTAATTGGTACACTTGCCCTGATGTTTTGCATAGATGTTTGTTTTGTGAATTTGCAGGAATTCCTCGTTATCCTTCCCCATATCCAGCTATGGTTCGCCCTTTGTTTCCTCCTCGTCCACCTGGAACAGTTGGCATACTCCCAGCAGCATCTCGCCCTCTTATTCCAGGGGTTCCTGGTGTTCGTCCACTTATACCTCCAATTGCCAGGCCGGCTATCCCTTCTGTGACTCCAGCCAAGAAACCTCAAACTACTGTTTATGTTGGCAAGATAGCTGCAACTGTTGAAAATGATTTCATGTTGTCTCTCCTTAAGGTTTGATACAGATTGCTTCATTGTCTGGTTATGCTTATTATTCATTTATTTTGCTTCACTATATCTTGTCAAGGGTTATAATTGGAGCATTGGTCTCTGAAATTTGATCTTTTTTTCCTGTTCTGAAGTTCTGTGGACCTGTAAAGAGTTGGAAACGTGAGCAAGACCCTAGTGATGGTACTCTTAAAGGCTTTGGTTTTTGTGAATTTGAATCTGCTGATGGGGTTCTCCGGGCATTGCGTCTACTCAGTAAATTCAACATTGATGGACAAGAGCTGGTGGTATGTTTGGAGTTTGATTTTTATCCCTCCAAATTATTTAATATTCTGTATTGTAGTAGTAAGATGTTTACTTCAAGCCTATATTTTACAATATTGAAAATTCAATACTGTTTCACTTGAAGTTGCCGTTCTTTTGAGAGAGTTAATAAGGGCAGATGAGTCTACTTTTCTTTTGGAGTTGGCAGGTTTTAAGCCTTGAACACCAAGCAGACTATGCCTTTGGCATTTTGATGGAATTACTTGAGGTCAAAATGTTTGTTATTCTTTAACTGTCAATTAATATATGATCGACCAACTTTAAGATTAAATAAACTAGAAAACATTGTCCAGAATTTGGGAGTAGCACTTGAGAGGCTTATTTGGTCCTAGAACATTTTAGTGATTCTTATAGAGGGGAAATGTATGCTCTACTTTTTGGATGGTTGGCAAGTTATGTTTTGTTGAGGCACTTGTCTAATTGTTTGGCTGGGCTAATGAATTTAGTGGCGGAGGCAGCTTCTAGGCGGCCTTTCTTTTGGGATTGGAGGAATGAATAAAGGAAAGAACATGATGCAGTTTGTCTTCTTAACATAATGAATAATATTATTCAAAACTTTAATCTTGCATTGAGGCTTGCAATTAATTTATTGGGACATTATTCATGCTATCATCTGCCGCTCGTTCTTTTGTTCTAAGTTCCTATGCTGATCTTAGCTTCTCTGGTATTTACTTTATGAAAAGCTAAATGTGAGCCAAGCAACGAGAGAATATCTAGAGAAGTATGTTGAAAACAAAACAGAGAATGCAAAGAATGCCAAAGACAGTCAAGCTGTAGGGGCAGAAAAGGATGATGGAGGTGCACAAGGTGTTGAAAATAACGAAGTTTCAAGTACTTATCGAGTGGAGTCAAACAATGATGGTGACAAAGGGAACAAAGAAAATCATGATCTTGCCAACTTTGGTATTGTAACTGATGAAGACAAGGAAGGTGATCGAGAAGCCATGGAGAAGCTTAGAAACATGATAGAAGAGAGGTTAAAGACCAAGCCACTGCCTCCACCTCCACAAACACCTACTGATGATTCTGGAAATTCAAATTTGGAGTTGCCAACTAAATCAAGGGATGTGGACTCTCATGCTGGCATAACAAGAAATGGTTAGTTTTTATAGTTCACTCATATTTGCATTCTTATTTCTGTCTCTTGTGAATGAATAATAGATAGTAGCTCTTTAATAACTTATTTGGAATTCCTGTTGGCTTTTTTTTTTAAAAATCTTGTTATACATTCTACAGATGCTAAAGAAGATAACAATGATGATGAGACTAGTGACAACAAAGGAGCAAGTGAACTGGATGGTACTGAAACAAGCTCTCCTGATAGGAACAGTAGGCATGATAGGAGAAGCAGAGATAGAGACAGGGATAGAGAAAGAGATAAAAAACGGGAAAAAGAACGAGAAATAGAAAGATATGAGAGGGAAGCGGAACGAGAGAGAGTAAGGAAAGAGAGGGAGCAGAGAAGAAAGATTGAGGAGGCTGAACGGGAGTATGAAGAACGTCTCAAAGATTGGGAGTATAGGGAGAGAGAGAAAGAGAAACAACGGCAATATGACAAGGATAAAGAAAAAGAAAGAGAACGCAAGCGGAGAAAGGAGGTTCTTCATGAAGAAGAAGATGAAGATGATGCAAAAAGGTGGCGCAGGAGTGTTTTAGAGGAGAAGAGGAGGAAGAGGGTGCGGGAGAAGGAGGAGGATGAGTTTGACCGACTAAAAGAAGAGGAAGAAATTGCTGAGGATCGAAAGAGAGCTGAGGAGGAAAAGTTGCTGCAACAACAGAGAGAAGCATTAAAACTTGCATCTGGTCAAGCTACGAATAATGGAAGTGAGATGACAGTTTTAACTGATGAAGCTGCTTTTGAAAGTAAAGATATGACTGTTGAACAGGATCGTGATGGTGATTCTGGTTCTGAAAACCGAACAGGTAAAGAGTTCCCCATCTTTCTATCTTTATTTATATTTATTTATGTTCAATGCTTAAAATTTTTCCTTTAATTTGACTCAGTTATGACTTCACATTGTAGATGAAAGAGTTTTACGAAATGGTAGCTGTGAGGAGTCAGCAGTGGGCTCAGCAGCTGATTCAGATGTACGGCAGGGTGTTAATGCTCCTGGTAGAAAACTAGGGTTTGGCTTAGTTGGGTCTGGAAAACGAGCCACTGTACCTTCTGTTTTTCATGAAGAGGATGATGATGAAGCACATAAGGATAAAAAGATGAGGCCTCTTGTTCCAATTGATTATTCAACTGAGGAGTTGCAAGCCATTCAACCTGCCTCTGGAGGACAACCACCAAATCTGGTTGCAGCGGCAGAATTTGCAAAACGGATATCAAATGTTACTCCTAAAGAAGAGAAGCCTGATGCAGAAAGAGAGAGAAGCAGACGATCTCACGATCGGTCAAGCCAGAGGGATAGGGACCGAAATGATGAAGAAAGGACCAGAAGTGAGAATAGGGATAAAAATCTTGAATGGGAAAAGGATCGAGAACATGGGGTCAGTAAAGTGAAAGCGCAAGATAAGCAGAAGCTTTTGGATGCAAAACAATTGATCGACATGATCCCAAAGACAAAGGATGAGCTATTTTCATATGAGATAAACTGGTCTGTGTACGATCAGGTAGCCTGCATATCTATCTCTTGTATATAGTGTCCTTTTTCTGGCTTAAACTTGTGGAGGATATTATACCTTGCTAATGTTAAACCAAATAGAGTATGTTCAAACTGAAGAAGGTTACCCTTTCTGGCTCCCCTTTCTTTCTCTGTGGCTTCAAGTGTTCCTTTTCTTGAGTACTTCCATATGTCACTGGGTACTTGCTTGAAACTATTCACTTGGTACTTGCTTGAAACTATTCACCAAGGAGACAATCATTGGTTAGAAGACCTTTTTGGAGCATGAACTTGTTGCCTGACTGCACTCATTATGTAGTCTGGCTTACTACTTGATTTATGTTTTAGTCCGCAGAAACAGATTTTGTAACATTTTTTCTTGATTGCTTTCTTGTGGGGAACTTAGCTAAGCTTGGATCCCAAAACTTAATAAAATCTTGCGCCAGTGGTGCTGCTCTAGAGTCACTAAATCTCATAGGCACTATGTTGAATTTTTTTCGAATTTCAGTGATTTTGTTAGCAAAACTTATGTTAGATTTACTGCACTGAACTAGTAATCAGTAATCACGGTGGAACTTGTGCACATGGAAGCATTTGATAAGAAAATAACATCCTGCTTCTTTGTCTCTGTCCTTTGTTTTTAATAATTATTATGTCTAAATACCATATTCTATTTTCTTCTACACCTTTACAGCATGGCCTTCACGAGAGGATGAGACCCTGGATTTCAAAGAAGATCACAGAGTTTCTTGGGGAGGAAGAAAAGACATTAGTAGATTACATTGTATCCAGTACTCAAGAACATGTTAAAGCATCTCAAATGCTGGAGATGCTTCAGACAATATTAGACGAGGAAGCTGAAATGTTTGTGCTAAAGATGTGGAGAATGCTCATCTTTGAAATAAAGAAGGTGGAGACAGGTCTTGCGATAAGGACAAAAACGTGATGAAGGTAGATTATTGCAATACTTTTTGCCCTTGTTACCATATTGTTCTTTCTAGGCTCGGATTTCATTTTCCATTATTGTCGAACAAACCATGGATTGTCCTATTGTTGTAGTGCAAACAGTAAGTTATCAGGGTGTCTACTTCAGATTCTACCATTTTATGGACACTTCTATACAGGGATAACCAAAATTTTATCTTTCCGTCTCATTTTTCTTGGTCTTACTTCGCCCTTCCTTTTTTCTATTTTTCAGTCCTAAGTTATACAAGTAAAACTCTTCTACGCCCATACCCATACGACATAATGATATTCTTTTTTCTTTGTTTCGTATTTCGCAAAATGCTGATCTTGATTGAACTAATGATTTTGGTTAATATTTGGCAAATATTACTTTGACTAAACCTATTTACCGGAGTTTCTTTTTGGTCGATTGGAATATAAATTGCAACCAATTGCCTCCGTCAAATCGTGGCAGTTGTACAGATGGACCAGTTGGGTTTTAAACTCAATGTTTGCCGCTGTTTCCAGTCCTGGAGACCGTGGCAAGGGCTGCACTCGTTAATTCTGAAGTAGCTTCTCTTAGTGCGATTGAGACTGTTATCGGTGTTGATTAGTCGGGATTTTACCAACCGCTGCTGGACATATACAGTTACATCGCCGTGAGGGTGGTTTTTAATGAGTCCAGATCTTCTGTCTAATATTACTCTGTCTTATTCTGTCTCGGAAAATTTTAGCAATTTATTTTGTGGGACTCACACGGGACTTATGTGCGACCCACATAAATAAATGGCTGAGATTTATTAGACATAATAAGATATCATAATATTGGACAGAAGATCGAAACTCGTTTTTAATATGGTGAAAAAATTTGAGCACAGATGGCCAGAGTTGAGCATCTTCTTCCCTAGCTGTTTCTATCCAAATTCCTTGGTTTCTTTGCATTATCATATACTTTTCCACCTTATTTTAGGTTAAAAAGCCGCAGCAATTTAGAAGAAATAGGCGTGAGGATTAGAACGAACGGTATTTCTTTAGTAATCAAAACCAAGGAAAGTCAATTGATTGGCGTATGGAAAGTCAATTTTTTAGAAGCCTATCCCAAAACCTACGCAGCCTCTATTTCTGGTTGCAACATCCAGGATTGGTTACTATCCTAGCTTGATGTATAATTATAAGGAGGTCAGAGGCATCAGTTTCCCAACACCATCGTCTGACTCCGAGCCCGTAGATGATAGATCACCCATAAAACAGGCATGATAGACGTCAAATCTCAATTAGAATGAACATTCTTCTTCTCAGTGGAAAAAAAGGGATGTATGTGGGTGGGTTTATATTATCCCTCTGGCTCTTTCCTTTTCGTGAATGATCTGCTCTGAGGTTTGGTTGACTCGTTAGGATCCAAACTGGGAGCTCTCGAATATGATGGAGAAGGTTTCTCATATAGATTGGCAGCATCCAGGGTGTATATCAGCAGAGACTAGCAATTCTCGCTGCTGCAGAAAGTGATGACCAATCCCACCAGTCATTCCTCAAGAACTAAGTTTTGATCATGTTCTCGAAAACAATAGTTTCTTCAACCATCTGAAAGGGAATTCGGTATTGATATCAGCCGCTGCATGAAAAGCAAGTAACGTTATAAATGTTCAAGACACTACTGCTTATCATCTTCACTTCAGCATGGCAGTCAAAAAACATTTCACATAATTATCCTTTATGTTCCAATATTTCCAGCACCTTTGTGGAGTCGCAATTCTGCTGGCTGATTAAACAAAGTGTATGCTTTAAACCTTCCTTTTTCTTTCTTTCAAGAGCTTTAAAGCTCATAGAATAATAGGAACGGTATCTTCCATGTGAGACTACTTGATTCTAATCACATGTTTTTAGCAATCAATCCAAAATGATATCTCATACTAACACTCCTCTTTTAGTGCACAGATGCTTTCAATATTCAATTTATCCAATGACTTATGAAACATCTTCTTTGAAATAGCTTTGGTGAGAATGAATGTCAGTTGTTCTTCTGATTTTACGAATTGGAATTGAATTATCTTGACATCGAGCTTCCGTTTGCTAAATGTTGATCTATTTCAACATGTTGTCTTATCATGTTAAACTGAGGGGCCATTTGATTCCACTTCTGTTTTTCTGTTGTTGTTTTTGGTTTCTGTTTTTTCTTTAAAAAAACGAAAACCTGTTTGGTTGAGAT
>JAOSBP010000001.1:4368044-4379920 GCA_027563825.1 Erythroxylum mucronatum | reverse complement strand
AAGTCTAATACCATTCATGGAATGTAAATCACATTACATAAACGAAATACATGCATATATGAAAGGAATACCTCATAGTATATTATTAACAAATCATAATGTTAATACATGAATCACACATGAATCACATATGTCTATTGGCCTAGGGCACTCTTCTAACACATTTCCTGACCAGTTGTCATACCAGAATGAGACTCTTTCCCCCTCCCCTATTTGGCAAGTTATATGATGATAAATCTTTCCCCTCATACCAAGGAGTTGGTCAAAGAACAAGTGTAGCTGGGCTTAGTTTTTAGAGACCAGAAACTCCTTCCTTTCAAAATATAGGTATGCATCCATTTGGCCCACAATGACTCCTAATCACTTAGTAGCCTCCAGATCCTTTTAGACATTAGGATTATGTTCTTAGTAACTATGGATTCAATTCCCAATCCCCCTTCTTCTTTGAGTTGGCATATAGACTTCTAACCTACCTTCACCATACCTTTCTCCCAATTCCTTTTCCCCCACATAAATTGTTTCATCATCCTTTCTATTGTTTTAGCCAGTCCTTTTGAGAGGAAAATGCATGAACTCCAGTAGGTGTTCATAAACAGAATAACAAATTTAAGAAGTTGTAGTTTACCCCATAGAAAAGAGCTCTATTGGTCCACAAACCTAATTTTTTTCTAAATCTTTTCTACCAAAGGAAGACATTTACAGAACCTGGGCCGTTTAGAAGAGATAGGAATCTCCAAGTAATTTAGAGGAGGAGCTTTAACTTCCATACCAGTAGCATGAGCTAAAACATTTGAGAGGTGAGAGGCACTCTTAGAGAGTACAATGAAGCTTTTGTGGAGATTTGCACATAATCCAGACATCTTCTTAAATTGAGTAAGAGTAGCCATAAGGAGAGAAACCGACTGCACACTAGCTTTGCATAGGAGGATGAGATCATCTGCAAAACATAAATTTGTTAGTGAAATCCCTTTGCATTTTGAGTGGTATCTGAATCTTGGCTCTCGAGAAATATTGTACTTGAGCAACTGAGTTAAGACTTCCATATAGAAGAGGAATAGGTAGGGGAGAGGGGATCTCCCTGCCTAAGGCCTTTTTTTCCCCCTTAATTAAGCCAGTGGGACTCCCATTTATCAAAATCCCATAAGAAGCAGTAGATATACATTGTTGGATCCAATTAATGAAGATTGAAGGAAAATTCATTTCCTTCAATGCTTTTAGTAAGAATCCTCAATTTACACTATCAAAGGCTTTGCGCAGATCAACGCCAATAATGCAATTTTGGGAAGTTCTCTTGCAAGTATACCCTTTTAGGAATTTTTGAACGAACATAATATTATCTCCAATATCTCTGCTTGTCAAAAATGCCCCTTGATTTTCACCAATGAGAAATTTCAGAATCTCCTTCATTCTATCGGCTAATATCTTGGCTATGATCTTGTATAGGAAGAGATAGGCCTGTAGTTAGTCCACGATTTCGGGCTGGGGTTTTTAGAAACTAGGCAAAGGAAAGTCTTATTGATTTCTTTTAGAAGCACTCTTTTTAAGAAAAATTCCTGCACTGCCTCTTTGATAGGCCCACCTAAGCAAGACCAGATTTTCTGATAAATGAATCCATTTAAGTCATCCGGACCAGGGGCTTTAGATCCATTCATCATTGTAAAAACTTTTATCAGTGTAAAATACATGCATAATTTTTAGTTTGAATTATTCATAATATCACTATAGCATAATTAGCATAATTCAAAAATTATGAAAGGAGGGTATAATTAATTTTTTACCTATTAATTTTTGGTTGATCATAAAAAACCTCCTCTTATGGAACCTTTAAAAATAAGCTTATTAGGGTTAAATAAGCTAACTAATAAGCTATTCATCAAATACATCAATAACTTTTTAATACGGTAAAAGAAGTTAACTTTTAGTTAATAATCTGAAATACAGCTTTTCAGCTGTTTCTAAACACCTCCTAAAAGTCAGATGAAGGAATGGAACGTGCAAAAACATTTAACTTATAGGACCGACTGAGAACCACAAGAAGTAACGTCGTGAACCTTGTGAAGAGACTAGGTGGTTACAGAATTATGGAAAATCTATGATTATGGAAACACTATGACCCATGAGAAGAAGAATCAGTGTAAGTTATATGTAGATGAAAGGACCAAAGGATACTTCTTCCAATAACCTTGAATTGGATTAAAATGGATTTAAAAATCATAGTCACGACTAGAATATAAAGATTTACATAAATTGGGGTCTTCAAAGGAATACTTCCAGTGAGTCATGTAGAGGGTTGCAGCTAAGGGATTCCAACCTTGAACAGATTGCTGTTATGTCAAATGACCCAGAACCAGGCTACAATCGATCCAGTTGCCAAACCAATGGCGAGGAATAGTACAATTACAATCCCAGCAGTCTCTGCATGATTTATCTGGACAACTTTTGGAGCCATGATCATCACAACACTAGTCAAATAGCCATTAGTCAGGCCCAATAGGCATGTTAATATCGACACTGGAATCTCCGTCCGGAAGAAAATTGGACCACGTATGCAGCCTAAGAACAGGGGAAAAAAGAGCAATCTTGCAAAACAGCCACCAATGGCAACCTTATCATTCTCAAGGAGGGACACTGCAGTCAAAGACTTGCCAACAAGGTCAAATACATTGAAGCCAGTAATGAGAAGGATTGAATACCAGTCTTTCAGAATCGCAGAGTGCACGTCCTCGGTTATATACCCAGGAAATATTGACAGTGTCACAGCATAGATAAGGAAGATTCCAATACCATACCATTTGACCCTCCCCACAATTTCCCACAATGTTGATCTCCACCAAGCACCTGTCAAGGAACCTCTCTCTTGTTTTTGCTCATTAACAACCACAGTTTTCAGGTCCGAATAGTACTTAATGACTGGAAGTCTGTGGGCCACGTTGTAGAAAACAATGCATATACCCATAACCACTATCCCAACAGCAAAGTAAAGGTTTGCACTGTTTCTCAGCCCATGGGCATCTTGTGTATAGACAGCTTTAGTTAAGATCCTAAGGAATGAAACAAGGACACCTGGATTCACCAACTTTAAAAGTTATAAATGCCCCTGTTGAAGTCCAGATAACTTGCTTGAATCATAGCTTGGTAAATTACTCTAACCTACTTTGTAAATTCATATTGAAAAGCAAAAGTAGATGCCTTAAACATGACTAAAGTAACTTGATGTTATAAAACAAATAGAAAGCAAATCTTTCAAAGATTAATGTACAAGGCTCAGATCAGAGGCGAAGGCAGAAGCAGAACAAAATAATCTCTTCAACTGGGTTAACTAGGTTGGCTTCATAACCATCTGTATACCATAAAAAGTTTCAACCGAAAGGACTCTCGAAAGCAACATGAAATGTGCAGCAACAATAAATTGTAGCATCTTAAAAATATGAAAAGGATAGAAGACCAAAAGTTTGAAGCTTTCAAGGCTACAAAAACATGTGACGACCTAGTTTAATTACCTGAATGCAACATTGCATACCTACAATCGATTAAGAAAGGAAAATCAAGTATGAGATCTTGAAGTTTTTCTGATTCGTTGACTCAAAATTAGCATTTGTTATCTTCCATTTTAATGCACGCTAAGGAAGTGAGCTAAACAAGCTTGGTGAGCCAAGTAGAATGATAAAAACCAAAAAGGGGAAACTTCAGGTGACTGGATAACCTAAAACCAGCAGTATAACTGGGTGTTTGGGGTCTAACTCAACCTAATCCACAACTATTTCAAGTTTTTGCATCATCATAGCAGCTGAACCACTTCAAGAAACAAAAACCAGTAACATTCATCAAGATACATGCAGAAGCCTATAAAGAGAAGAAAAATTGAAATTCATTTCAAAGCAGAGAACTCGCAGACAGCTATAAATTACCAGAACCAGCTGTGCCAGCAACAATAGCCTGCATATACCTCTCCGGTAACTCTCCGGCAGCCCCAATAAGCCCACCTTGGACAAGCGCATCCGCCATACCCGAAAGGGCCAAGGCGGTAACCGTTACATAAAACCCACCATAAAACCCGACCCGACCCTTTATATAAACCGCGTCCATAATCGGGACCACAAGCAAAGACACAACGAACAACGCAAGACCCACATTGATCCTAACGTAAGCATCGGACTTATGAGCGTAGAAAACAATAAGCAACAAACACAGGAGCTCCACAAGCATGTAAGAGACGGAGAAGATGCGATCAACTGAGACCTCAGGATATATGTAGGAGAAGTAATCAACGGCTGTGATGAAGGCGTTCCACGGTAAGAGAAAGCCGAGGCCGAGTGTAAAGTAGATGATATATGCCAAGTGGAACGTGTCTTCTGGAGTTTTCCGGCGAGGTCCAAGGGTGGTGTCGGCGGTGCAGAGGAGAAGAGATGATTCCGATTCGGGTGGTCCCCATTGATCGGAGCTTTTGTCTGCGACACCCATTTGGCGGGTATTGCAAAGCAGAATATTGCGGGCTTCGTATTGGTCGATTTGGGATGCTGAATTCAGGGTCAGCAATAATTAATATATAATTACAACTCATTAAGAGTTGGCACCACTTTCTTTAAAATTGAATCTTGGCAAGTATACTTTGAATCAAAATCTGCTTTTAATCAAGGTTAGGTGTACGGTGTTAGGTATCGGTTCAGTTTGTAAATTCAAAAACTTTAGGACTAACTTGTAAGAAAAAGGTTGTTGACACTAAATCTGCCCTCGCTCTCGATATTTGCTTCAGATGAATCAGACATCATCTTCCTCACTCTCCTCGCCCCCTCTCTCAGCACTCTAACAACACCCTCACGTCGCACAGTCCTCACCATCACTGGTTGCACTGACGCATCCGTTCCGTCGCTCACATCGCTGCAGCCCTCGCCTCTCACACTGTCTGTTCACTGTCGTCGATCACCGCCACCGTCATCCTCTGCCTTCGTCTTTATAAAATAATCTTTCAGATACTTTATAGTTTTAAATATACCGTACTTTTAAAAACTATAATAATAAAAATTTAAAATAACAATTTATTTATTTATATTAATATTATTTTTATATATTTTACAGGTAAATAATAACCACAATTAATACGAAAAAATTATTTGATTATCATATAAATATAAATATAAAAATAATACAAAGTATTTAAAATATTATATTTTGTCGTATAATAAATAATAATTACTTCAAAACATCAAATAAAAAGAATAATAAATAGTTATTATTCTCTAAAAATTATAATTTATAACAAAAGTTTGTACCCAAGAATTAACTAGAAGTTATAATATATTAAATCAATTTTTTTAATTCATTTAGATTTCTATCGATTCAAATGAATTAAAAAATTTCAGATAAGTCAATAATATGATAGTTATCACCACAATAAATACTTGATAATTAGTTGATAATTATCAAGTAATTACTTCTAATTACTTGATAATTAGTATCAGATTAATTAACACCACAATAAATATAAAGAAGAAAAGAAAAGAAAATTTTCATTAAGAAAAGATAATTGTGTCATAATATGATAGTTATGTTATGATTTATTAATTATCGTGATTTATTATAATTATGTACTAATTAGTCATTACTCGTGATTATACTCATATTAGTTGTAATTATTATAATTATGTACTCATTACTCGTAATTATACTCATATTAGTCATAATTATCATAATGGTCTGCAATTGGAATATAAGTCGTAATTTACAAATCAATCATCCTTTTCCAACTATATATTTTCTCCAAATGGAGATCCCTACTTAAATTTAGGCTATTTGAATAATTGGAGACCAAATAGTCATAGACTTTCAAGTGCATAATTCTAGAGCAAAACGGAGCTGACACGAGACTACGAGTCATCAATTCATAAAAGGGCATTTTCCAAATAATCTAAGGCAAGACCATTGAACATTGCAGTTGGGCAACAAAGAGGTTTAATTAAAAATAATTTCAGATAAGTCCGTCAATTTTTTAAAATTTACAGTATTGGATTATATTTGGTCGGTATTTTAAATGCTGGTTAGTATTAGACAACATTGCCAGTACCGATGATCGATACCAAACAATACGATTTTGTACCATTTTCCGGTTGGTATGATATGAAATCCATAATATTGATATGGTGTAGATTATTATAGATTTGGATAAGAAAATCTGAATGAAATATTGTGTTGTCTTATTTTTTTTAAAAAAATTATTGTGTTGTCTCTTAAAGAGTTGTAGGCTTGTAGTTTTGTTATGTTAATTAAAATTAGTAAATGAAATATTGTTCTAATAGAGAATGAAAAGTTATAGCACAATTAGTGATTGAAAGATTAAAATTAGTGACAAATTAGTAAATAAAAGATTAAAATTATTTTGTACATAAATTGGGTTATATTATATATTGTAAAAAAGTAGTTGCCATAAAATAGTTTATAAATTGAACCATGTAATCATACAAAATAGATTAATTTATAGTTAAATTATGTCATCACATAAAATTAGTTATAATTGTGAATTTATGGTTAAATTATATAAAAAAATAAGTTAAAGTTGTGAGTTTATGTTTGAGTTTTGTAATCACACAAAATAGCGAATTTTTTCTCAGCAATTTAGATAAAAACTTATATAATCGGTCACCTATGTTATGAAATCTCTAATGTAATTAATAATTCCAAAAAATTGTTGAATTTGCTTTGTGTTGAGATTTTCATTAGGAAAATGAAATAACTCATTGGCTATATGTGGGTCAGGTTGATAAAATCCATTATAAAAGTTCATTCCCAAAAATTTTATTTAGGTTGCTTCAATGTGACTTTTCTTAGCCAATAGAATAATCTCATATTGCTTTGTGAGATCCAAAAAAAGAAAAAATGGAGTAGTACCTTGTAATCCTTATAGGTCTTAGATTATAATAGAATGTCATCAATATAAATCAAGACATTATTAAGAAAGGCTCATAGATCTTTGTTATAGCCCTTTGAAAAAGTGATGGAGCAACTTTAAGTTCAAATGTTATAACAATCTATTGATTTTGGGCATTAGGGACGTAAAAAGTTATTTTGTACCTTTCTTGTAAGTGTATCCCAAGTGCCAAAAACCTGCCTTTAAGTCAAACTTTGAAAAGATTTTTTTCTTGTTTAAGAAACAAGACTAATCTTTGGTATTATAATTTATCATCTTGAATGAATGCATTCAGAGGTTAATAATCAATCACTAACCTCTTTTTTCCTTTTTTTTTGTTTTGCTCTTTTGTTCACATTAAAAGCTTGACAAGCATAATATGATTTTGTAGGCTCAATTAATCTTATTTGAAGCAAGTTATCAAACTCCTCTTATGCTAGCTTCAAATCATCAAGATTCATTATAGGATGAGTGGCTTTGGTAAGATTGATATCCTAATTGTTTTTTGAAAGGTAAATGAATGAAGAATTGTGAATTCTTCCAAAGAGGATGTCAATGTGAGAATTGTGCAAGGATTTCAGGACAATGGTCCAAAAATTGATCTCGTAATACTCTACAATGATGAGGAACTTGAATAAGTTCAAACATGTTTGTATATCAGTATAAGCACTAAAATTGGATTTGCATTTAATACTAGTAAGTAGAATTTGCAACAAAGATGCCTTACAATATACATCCATACCAATTAGGATATCTGGGCCAGAGAGTTGACTACCAAGAACTTTTGTCCACATAACACAATTAGGGAAAAACCTTATCGTTATTTTCTTCTTTTGTAAGCCCAATTTTAAATGAGTTTTCATTAACAGCCATGAAATATTCATCATGAGGTATCCATGCTTCTGAAGGTAAGATGTTGGGCTTCATAATATTGTTACAAGATCTAGTATTTATATATCCAATAGCTTTAATTGGGTTATCATATTTGTCATGTAATAATTGGATATGAGCATAAAGACGTGGGACAATGATAAGCTTTTAGGTTATTTTGAAACATGGTTGCGGTAGCATATATAGGTTATCATCCTTAGTATCATCATTTGTAAAATCTTCAAATGAGGCAAATTCACCATTAGAGTAATCGATAGGCATAATAGTCTTAATAGATTCCAACAGTTTCAAATCCTTTTTTGTCTTGCTCGAACATTGTCACGTAAAATGTCTTGGCTTGCCATAAATAAAACATTTATCTGCATCTTTATAATGAGGAGTTCTCTTTTAAAAGAATTGAATAGATCTAAGCCTTTTACTTTTGCTGAATGGCTTTTAATAACCTCCATTAGAAGTTTAAAATTTTTGAGATCACCTAGAGGAAAACTTCTTATGGTGATATTTCTTTTTAAAAGACATTCATAGTCTTTTTTCTATTTACATTTGATCTGTAGATAAGGCTTGTTGCAATCCTTCTTTAAAAGAGGAACCCTTTTAATCATGTTTTTGAAAAATGTTTGTTAATTATAGAGTTTATCAAGAGAGGCTAATGCAAGTAGATAAATTTCAATAAAATATATTTCTCTCATATCTCTTCATAAGGCAGCAATGGTCCTTTATGATTCAGGTTAGAGTTCATATAGAAAGGATGCAATGAATGTATAATGGAGATTGACATCATTAAAACCATTAAGTAGGTAATACCATTCCATCATATGTTGATAATATTTTTAAAGATCTCTCCGATCTATAGAACACCATTTCATTTTGAAATATTCTTACTGGATTTGCTTATCACCAAGACGAATATCTACGGATGCTACTTGAATATATTAGAGTTTTCTATAATAATCCAAACTTGCTACCATTCCCTTAAAGTATCAATAAATCAGGAAGTGAATTTAGACAAGTATCAGGTCGAGTCATTTGCAAATCAATCCAAGCATAGAATTCATGTAGACGATCTCTCCATTTTTTTGGTGGAAGATCATCAAAGATAAACAAGGATCCTAAGGTAGGACAAGGTGGAGTTACTGGCATAGGTGGTGGAGGAGGTCTAAGGGGTTCAATCCTTATTGATTCAGCTTCACTTAATTTTAATTCAGCCTCAATTTGTTAAGAAGTATATGGCATAGTCATCATTATCTGATCTAATTTAGATAAGTTTGCAAATTGTTCTGAGACCTCGTAAGATTTTTCAGAAATTTCAGTCTTTAGATATTTGTCCTTCATATTCAACTGTGTTAAAGTCAGATATTAGTTTTAGAGTTATAATGAACTTTTGTTGAGGAGCTTTATCTTTTCCAATGGATAGAATAGGTTGAGTTTTTGGTAGTGAAGAAGGCGGAGTTTTAATTTGCAAAGGTTTTGTCCGAGGATCAATAAGTTCGGTGTATGAGGGTGATGGATCAGCTTTCTTTTCAACCTTAGGTTTTTTTAGGTTTTGTTGGTCTTGTTTAGCTAGTAGGCTGGGGAGTGGCTTGTTATTTGAATAAAAGATAATTCATTTTGGACACCTTCTCATAATCAACAGCTTCAAGATAAGTTGGAGTTGAATAAATAAGCTGAATAACTGGAAATAGTGTAGTTCCATAAATAGTCTTTGACTGTTCTATCTGTATGATTGCTTTCATACACTAAAGTACTTTTTTTGACTCATTTGAGTTTTTGCTCTTTGGTAGTGAAATCAGGTCCTTTATTATATGTTTAGCACATAAATAGGTACCCAGGCCGACGCCATTTACTCTGGAGCTCAAACAGTGTAAAGATTGATAAAGTACATGTTAAGTACATGAAAAATCATCAACAAAGGTCACATAATAGTGTTTTCCTCCGAAAGAAGCTGTCTTAGAAGGTCCCCATACATTAGAGAGAACATAATCTAAAATACCTTTGGTATCATGGATTGTTGTTCTAAATTTTACACTTGTCTTCTTCCTTTTGACACAATGCTGACAAAAATTCAATTTGCAAGTTTTCACTCCTTTCAATAATCCTTGTTTTACTAAGAGATTCAAAGATTTTTCACCTGCGTGCCTCAAGCGCATATGTTATAACGTTGTTGCTCCTAACTCCTTCTCATCACTAAAAGATGCTATTGTTGCTCCAATAACAGTATTACCCAAATAATGGTACAATATATTATTTTCTGTACCCCTTTTAATACTATAAGTATACCAGAGATAATCTTCATCACTCCATATTTTGCTACCACCTTAAGATCCTGTTCTTCTAGGGCTCTTACAAAAATGAGATTCTTCGACAAACTCGGCACGTAACAAACATTTGTCAAGATTTTGATTGATCATCTTGATTCCTTAAACGAATGAAACCAATCCTATATGTGGTAAAAGAGAAGTCATTTGTTGTGTAAATAATTCCATCTTTTAGTTCTCTAAAATCATAGAACTAATCCCCATTAGGACACATATGATGACTATATCCTGAATCAAGCAGCCATACACTAGAAGAATTAGTTGATGACGTAACAACAAGTGAAAAATTTGAGTCTTCATCATTACACTCAGCTATATTTGAATCTGCAACAACCTTTCCTTTATCAGGTTTGCCCTTGTTTTTGAACTTAGGACAATTCTTCTTCTAGTGTCCTTTTTTTTATACAAAAGCCACATTCATCTTTGCTCAATTTGGACCTCAAATTTGATCTCCCTTTCTTTCCTTTATACTGGCTTTGCGAACGGCCTTAGACCACCAAAGCTTTTGTTACTCCATTTGTACATTCTTCCTTTGTCTTCCTTCTCAATTTATGATTGTACAAAGCAGTTGTAACTTCACTAAGAGACAAAGTAGCCTTCCCATGAAGTAGAGTAGTATTAAGAAACTCAAACGCCTCAGGAAGGGATCCCAACAACATTAAAGTTAGATCTTCATCTTCAAATGTCACATCCAAATTTATTAAATCAGTAACTAACTGATTAAAACTGGTGATGTGATGATTTATAGTGGTACTCGAAATATAAGAAAAATGAAACAGTCTCTTCTTCATATGGAGCTTATTCTAACTACTTTTCTTTAAGAATTTTTCCTCCAATGTTCCACAATTTATATGCTGAAATTTCTTTCGAGAAGGCATACTTTTGCTTTCTAAAATGACACAATCGAATTGTACCGCATGTTAAATGATTTATGGTCATCCAATCTTTCTCCTCAACATCATTTGATTTCTTTTCTTCAATGGAAATGTCAAGACCTTGCTGAAAAAGAACGTCTTGAATCTCACTTTGTTACATTCCAAAATGACCCATACTATCAAAAATCTCCACCGTAAATCTTGCATTTGTCATTACAGTTCTCGCCAAAATGGGCAAGGAAAAAGCAGTTAACGTAGATGGCATGGATTTTTTTTCTATCTTTTGTCATCTCTACTATAATTTCTATTCAATAGCTGTCGATGCAAAATGCCAAAAGCCTAAGGAAATCTTTTATGATGTTAAAGATTAAACTACACTGTAACCACGGAGCATACTAAGAAGAAATCTTGGCTCTGATACCAACTGTTGCAAAAACTTAGGTTAATTTCTACCAATGATAACAAATTCACCTCGAGCACTGTTACGCAGATGAATAAAGCGTGAATAATTGTACTAAAAAATCACACCAGGCAAATTCTTAGGAACGACCGGAAGAGTCATAAACGGTCCAGCTTAAAACTCAATCTCCTTGATAGAATTTTCCTAAATATGTAATTTAATAGCACAATAATTCACTATATTTATACTTGACAATAGCTATTAAATAGACAAATAAAGAATACTGGAATTTAATAAGGTTCACCAATCATTAATGATCGACATGTAACATAGTTAATGATCGACATGTAACATTAATGATCGACATGTAACATAGTTGGTTATCTAATAAGGTTTGACAGTTAAACCATACCTTAAGATAATCCGGAGTTGTAATGATGGAAGATAATTATACATTATCCTTAATCAGGTTTCATATTTGTAAAGTTGTTACT
>JAOSBP010000001.1:4345360-4357727 GCA_027563825.1 Erythroxylum mucronatum | reverse complement strand
ATTAAGATATATAATATTCATACATTTATAATTTTTTTAAAAGTCATGTCCTCATAAGTCATTTTACACATAAACAGTTAATACTAAACAGCTAATTTTACCAAACGTTAAATAACAAACAGCTAATACAATCAGCTGGTCAAATCAGCTAATATAATCAGCTATCAGCTATCAGCTATCAGCTGATAGAATCAGCTAACAGCTAATGCAATCAGCTGATTGCCAAACAGGGCCATAATCATAAAAATAACCAATTTTGTGGTCAAGTTTTATCCCTTATCTTCATTTATTGTCTGCATATTTGGCATATTCTAAACCATGCATAAGTTAGAGTACTATTCTACTGAAAGCATGAAGCTTATGGTTAGAACTTAAAATAAAATATTGAAAAGGTTAAGTTGAGGATTACCTCATGAAGGAGCTTTGACACAACGAGAGCTGATAATGGTGTCTGCTCAGCTGTCTTAATAACGATAGTATTGCCACATGCCAGTGCTGGGCCAACCTTCCAGGCAAACATGAGAAGAGGAAAATTCCATGGAATAATCTGACCGGCAACACCAATAGGTTCGTGCAAGGTTTGCACGTGATGGGGTCCATCAGCTGGAACGGTCAGCCCGTGAATCTTGTCGGCCCAACCTGAGAAATTTATAGAAACATAAGAACCTTCAAAGTTTGAACTATACCTTTCAACTTTTTTCCTACCAGCATAGTATCGAAAGAGGCGTGTCGTCATTGGCACTTCAACGTTAGCAGCTTGCTCGTATGGCTTCCCATTATCCCATGTTTCCAAAGCAGCAATTTCATCATTGTGCTTCTCAAGCAAATCAGCAAATCGCAGAAGTACCATTTGCCTTTCCTAGAATTAAAAGATAACAAAGGACTATCAGCAAATCGCAGAAGTACCATTTGCCTTTCCTAGAATTCAAAGATAACAAAGTTTGATAGTCCTCCACCAATAACAAAAGAAAAATCTATTAACAAAGAGGACAATGAATGAGTACATATGCAGTCATCCTTGGCCATGGTCCTTCGTCAAATGCTTTGCGGGCAGCAGCCACTGCCCGGTTAATATCTTCAGCATCACCTTCAGCCACATGGGCTATCACATCCCCAGTTCTGGGGTCCAGAGTTGGAAAAGTCTTCCCTGTTGACAAAGAAAGTACCAGCCAAAGGTTCACCAACTGTTTCTATGACCATTAATAGCATATTCGAAAGAAAAAACAGAGCCTCCTCTAGCAATAAATACATGACCCGCAATGCAATATAGTTTCACACTCCTATTTTTTCGTATTTCTAGTCTAAACGACTCAGTTCCCGGCCCTGCTGGAACATTGGAGTTGGAGCTGGTGGTTCATTAAGGGAACCCCACGTTCAGACAGTATCATTTAACAAAATGTAAAACTTAACAGGCCAAAAGCTCTTCTTGAACACTGAAGTAAATTCACCTGATACTGCTTCAACAAACTTCCCATCGATTAAAAGCTGAGTGTAACCTACTTTGACAGGTGGCGTAACTGGCTCCTCGATAGCAGCAGCCGTGCTGTATCTAGATAGTACACTGGCCAATCCATAATTCGTCCCTGAAAAACAAAATCCCTGTTGGTGAATACTAGGACAAAACTGATTACCAACCGAAAGTTACAGAAAATATTGCATATCATGGGAAACCGTTAAGAACTATAATCAATTTCGTTTTATTTGTTTTCATCTGGAAATGATTGATATTTCCTTATTAACCACAATCAGAAACCAAAGGTTTAAACTTTTCTTGTTTTGAAGTCACAGGTGTAAACTTTGTTATTTGGAGTGCGGAAACAGGAGAGAGCCGGAGGGGACGCATTTACGGGAACCCAAGAGCCGATATGTTACTATCAAAAGGACACCGTTCTAACGTCAAGTCGAGATCGGTAATAATAAGAGGATAAGAGTGTCGCCACTTAATACTTGATAGTCCCGAAACGGGGGGGTAAGAGTGACGTGGGTGATCTAAAGATAGCAAGGCACGTATCAAGAAAACCAAAAATGGAATCTGTCCACATAAGTTTTAAATAGGAAAAAGGAGCTTCTTTTTATCGTAGATAAGCACAACAATGACAACGAAAAAACGGTGAAGCCAATATCACGGAGAATAAAGATTCTCTATCTCTTCTGATCTGCCAGCTATTTCTTCATCACGTGTTCTGTTTGGTTCCCGAGAAAGGAAAAGATAAGAATGTGACCGTGAAGACCCGAGTCTTTTGAAGTTTGAGATTCTCCAGAAAATAATAAAAAGAGTTCACCGTTAACCCATTATCTACCAGTGCTCTTGGTATCTAAACGTTGGACGAAACACACAGATCGTGAAATAGATAGAAATAACAGAAAAAAGCAATCGCGATCGCCATTTTGAACGTAGCGACAAATTCACAGCACATAAAAGAAATTCACTGTTGGGTATTGACATTGAGTAGACATCGTTATCATTACCTGAAGAGGTACGAACAGATCTAGAGGCTCCAGCAAAAGAGCGAGAAAGTAACCTAGAAATTTTTGAAGCAGAAGCCATCGTCGAAACAGTCTTTGTCTCTCTTCTCTGCCTGCCAAAGCTGCCACTTGCACTACGACTATGTTCTCTTTATAAAGGCGCGTAGACGATGATTGATAATTAGTTCCAACTTGACTTTAGTAACGCTGTAAATTTTACTTTTAGTTGAGACTAAGAACTGGAAATTAATAGTAATAATTTAAAAATCAACACTTTCTTTTTGTCAATAATTTAAAAATTAGACAAGAAGTCAACAGATTTAAGATTTAAGGTTTAAGAGATTAACGAGATTGAATAAAATTAAAGAATTTAAAATATTATTAAAAAAAATTATTTTTATTTATTGAAAAATTTAAAATTCAATTAAAAAATATTATTAAATAAAAATTAATTGATTTATTGAATTTATAAGAAATTATTAATTTATCAAAATTGATCAGTTAATTAATAAACTAATCAGTTTTTAACAACATAAGTTATTAAAGTAAATTAAACCGAAAAATTAAGTTGTTCAAAATTTAAACCGATCAAATCGGGGTTGGATTTTTTAATAATTGTTTTTTACATAAAAAGCAAAATTACTCCACCTAAAATTGAATTCAGTATTAATTACCAACCATTAATTGATCTTAACGTGAAACAAAAAGCGGCAAGAAAAAACAACTTATCTTGTGATTATATGATGAAATGGTGGCAAAAATAGCTTATGATCTGCTGGTTTTGCACTTATCACATAGCAATTAAATCTTTTGTTTGATAATTCCATCATTGCATTTACCATTATATTATTTTTCTTTCAAAGACATAGAATATTCATGGACGAGTCAAAACTTAAAGCTTTGATTTATGTAAGATTTCGTATCAACCAATTGTATCTTTCAACTTCCTACATATCCTAAAGACAGTCGCGACTTAAGAAATCGTTATGCACACCCTCGCATGGCCAGCCAATTATATCTTCCACTTTTTAACAGATATTCTAAAGACTTTTAAGCTTATCTACATCTTTACGAAATCATTGCTTTTACTTTTCAATCACCTTAAGCACACATTACAAAAGAAGGAGAATTGTAACCTCATTTTAGAGTTTTCATTGACGTAATTACAAATGATCAATTTTAAATAATAACTTGGGTCTTAATAAAATATTCGACAAATCATATGTATTCTTCCCAATATTTTATTTATATTAAAAAGTAGACTTGACTCACCTAATCTTTGCTTATATGATAGGTTTAATAATTTTGAAACAATTTCTCTATTAATTAAGGCTAAGATTACATATTAATAGACCTTTTTAAATTTTGTAACGAAATTTCTACTAACTATTGAAGCTAAAAGACGATATCCGCCATGAGACTTCCTGTGTTATCAAGGATGGACGTCGGGTTTTTCTTTGGTATGATAATTGGGATAATCGAGGTCCCTTAATCACTCAGGTAACTCATTCCCGAATTTCTCCACTGTTTCCACTCAAAACACGCATGATTTCATTTATTGATGGGAGCTCCTGGAAATTCCCAAGAATTCTGCGCCATCTCCAACCTAGCTATTCTCCAACTCCCTAAGAATCCGACACTTTCTTTTGGAAGGGAACTCCACTGCATAAGTTGACTAATAGCTTCATTTGCAACATTTTGCGTAATCGTCGGCCCCCTATTCCCTGGGCACCCACGGTTTGGAGCAACCTTCTCACGCCTCAAATCTCCTTCATCTTCTGGTTAGCTATTCAGAATAAGCTTTCGACTGCTAATCATCTTCTTTATGTGCCCTTGGATTCTTCTTGCTCGATGTATACCCTGCAAAGGGAATCTTGTTCTTATCTTTTTTTCGAGTGCCCTTTTACCTATTCTATTTGGAGATCTGTTTGTGGTTTATGTTGTTGGACGAATCCTGGGTCCGCCCTTATGCCTATCACTAGTTATTTGTCTTCTACTGCAGGTTCCAACAAACCTGTCCAACTCATTGTTTTGGGGGTCTGCTTATATTCTCTTTGGCGTGAGCGCAACTCTCGCCACTTCCAGAGTATCTTTTTTACGAAGGAGAGTTTGGTCTGCTTAATTATGTCTGATGTTCGTTTTTGACTAGCTAAGAGGGTTCCTTGTAGCTCTACTGTTTGCCATGCGTTATGTTTATAGTTGTTATAGGGGGGGTTTTTTCTCGGTACCTGTTGTTGTGGTAGTTGATTTCCTAATTGCTGGTTCTACTTTTGTATTGTATATAACGGGTTTTCCCTTTTGATGACCTTGTAATTTTTTCTCTATTTATTCTAATTTCCTTTAAAAAAATGTTATTATTATTATATAAATTCAGCGACTGCTATTTTCCTATGTATATAAGTTTTAATTTATTTTATTTTATTCTCAGTTGAGTAAAAATGTAAAATGAATAAAATCAATTTTATAGAAAACACTAAAAGAATAAAACTGCCAATGTAACATTAGTGAGGATTTTTTTTCATTAAAATTGTTTACTGAAATCATAAATAAAAATGTGATCAGCACACCAAATTATAATTTATAATATGGAATGATAGTGCGAAAGGGTCGAATCATAAAAGTTGGTGTGAAAGTGAAACTGAAGCGGCTCAAAGCTTCTAATCATTTTAAGGGCACTCATTCAATCTTAACTGCGTGATCCAATCAACTTCAGAGTTTAGAGTAAAATTAAGTGTCAAAGAGGAGAACGCCGTAATAACAATTATAAGGTAACGAATAAAAAACAATAAACACATACAAGGGTGTAACCTAAACCAAGACGTAAGTCGTTGCCTATCGCAGTCATCAAATCCGTAATAGAAGTGGTCACGAGTGCTATCTTCTCTGGGCATATAGTCCATGAGAGAGATAGACTGACAGAGGCCAAATAGATAAGAAACGATTGGAAAATGGCATTAAAGAAATGCTGACCACTCCTCTGTTTGGCTGAGAGGTTAATTAAATGGAAGCCTCCCATCCTATCAAACGTCATCAATGATAATTAGACAAGAAAAGACATCAATAGATAAGGTCGTGTCATACATACTATAATAAATTTTTTTTTAAAAAAATAAAACATCTTTTTTTAGACCACGACATATTTTAAGAGGGTGTTAATTATAGAAAGGCGCTTTTAAATCATCCACTCGCAGTAAGTCAACCTATAAGGGATAAAGTGCTGGTGTTATGAGTAGGGCCAGTATACATCAGCCCAATCGCGAGGAACTAACCAATTATCCAACCTTGAGGAGAAGCACACGTGAGAGGAAGCTGTCAAAGAAATTGGCTGGCTACGCACTGGATTCTACGCATGTTGTTGGCAGGGAATAAACGAATTGCTCACGCGAATTGTACTGCATATATTCCTAGCTGTGCTTAAGAACACTCTCATACCTGTTTTGTACTGAATTGTGATGTCTCACTCTCTTATCCTTTTCTCTGATGTTTTCTCATCCTTCTTATTTTCTTCGTTGATTTGAGCAAAATACGTTGTAACTTTCCTGACTATCAATGTCAATCACCACTGTTTCTCTGGTTTGTGTTTCATTCTTATTACTGTTCATTAAGCACTCATAACAGCTGACCAAACAGATTTCTCCATTTTTAGGATCTTCTAATTAAGGGATGAGAGTGCTGAGCCATTCACACCAATTTGTTTAGTTAAATATCTTTTATTTTGTAACAACAGCAATGATTTTGCGTATGTTTATACACATTTTTTAGATATTTTATTCGTGTGTAACGTTACCATATTGCTTTTAGTATCGCATCTTCTAAAATCTTTTGAATGATTCTTATGGTTGCCTTCTGCTTCCGGTTGATATATGGTGCTATTGAAATCACCAAGCACAATTTAAGGGTTTTGAATACTTGCTTGGATTTCCTCTAATTTGCTCCATAAGAAATTCCTTAATTTAAACGGCAAAGTTTGAGGCATAAATAAAAGTTACATGAATGCCTAAATTCTCTTGCAAAAGCTATAAATCCAAATGGATAAGTTGATCAATTATTACAGAATAAGATACCCTTATTTTGTTCAAATCAAAAGCATAAATTCTCTTGCAAAAGCTTTTCTCGTATTCATGAAAAATCTACCACTAATTAGTGGACATTTATGATCCTCTTCAAAATCTAACACTACAAAATCCACCAAAATAATAAACTTGTCCACTTTAGCTATTATGTCTTCCATCACATTAAATAGTTTTTTTATGCATTGATCTGCCAACTAGGTGAACATGGAAGTTAGCTTCACATTTCCTAGCACTAATTTCTTGAGAATCGACAAAGGCGTAAGAATAATAATTGCACCCCAATCATATAAATATTTAAAAAATTCTAAATTACCAACTACACATGGTTTAGGAAAACTCTTTGGATCCTTCAATTTTGGAGGCATGTGACTGGTAATTATAGAGTTGTAATTTTTCATCAAGGTGATTGTTTGATCGTCCTCCGAAGTCTGATTGTTTGATAGTATATCCTTGTAAAAATTTGGATACTTGGACATGTTCTCCTAAACTTCTACAAAATACAAGTTAATGTGTAATTTCTTCAACTTCTCTACAAACATTGCAAATTACACATCTATTTGATTCTTCTTCAGCCTTTGTGGAAATGTGATCGTTAACGCATATTGAGGGTGGAGGGACATACGGAACTTCCTCCTTCTTCTCTTCCTTTTTGTCCACCTTCTCTTTGTTTACGTCTTGTGGGGGCTCGACCTTCTTGTGTGTTGCTTCTTCCAACCCCTTCTCACTTTTAAGTGTAATAGCCTTCAATTGCTTCCTTGGATTGGATTCCATATTACTTAAGAGACTCCTCATACTCCTTATAGACAATGAATTAGCTATTTGAACCTCAAAAATTGTGTATAGAAGACGCCTTTGCAACTTGATCAAAACTTATATTTCATCCTCTTTTGACTCTCATTTGAAATTTAGCACATCCAATAACTTGTCCATCTTTGATTCCAATGAACTATGCTTATCTTGCTAAAATTTGATATAACTTACGCTCTCATTCAATTTCCTATATTGTTAGACTAAGAAAAATTTGAATGATTCATCCACCTAAGATTATGAGTATTAGAATATGAGTTATTACCACCTCGATTGAATTATGCTCTTATGTAGTTGAGCTGCTCCATATTGTTATTATCCACTAGAAATCAATCAGCTGTAACATAGCCTTCTCAATTACACAATTCATATCTATGCTATATTGTCTTATGTGAGTTGAAAAAGTGGCTTTCAAGTTGTTTAAAATTTCACCAAGTTTACTACTTCAGTTTTAGTGTT
The DNA here is from genome assembly GCA_027563825.1 of Erythroxylum mucronatum. Lineage (NCBI taxonomy): Eukaryota > Viridiplantae > Streptophyta > Magnoliopsida > Malpighiales > Erythroxylaceae > Erythroxylum > Erythroxylum mucronatum. Next base: position 4,349,922 of record JAOSBP010000001.1, on the reverse strand, counting down.
GTCATTGAATCCACAGTAAGCTCTCCCTTCTGATCTCAAAAAATTAGTTGCTATTTACTCATCTTCGACGTTCATAGACAGTTGTTGTTTTTCATCTCTTTTAACAAATAATGGGCATCATCAACTATCTTCTTCATTAAAGAACCTCCAGTTGTTCCACAAATAGTACCTCTAGTTGGTGAATTTACTTCATTGTAGAATATTTGCAAAAAGAACTCCTTAGGTAAGTTATAGTGTGAACATCTCCTTTACAACTCCTTGAATCTTTCTCATGCTTTGTATAATAATTCCCCTTTACTTTACTAGAAATTTGTTTTCTCCTTTATGATTCTTGTAGTCTTTTTTAAAGAAAGACACTTAGCTAAAAAGGCTTATACCAACTGCTCTTATGTTGTTATGTTTTTTGCATTGAGAGAATTCAGCCACGCTATGACTCGATCTTTAAGCATGAACGGGAATAGCCTCATGTTAGCTACATCCTTTGATAACCCCTTATACCAAAACATGTCATATATCTCTAAGAAATTGTCTAAATGAGGATTAGGATCCTCATTGGTCAGTATATAAAACTCGGCATCAGTTGCAATATCTTCAATGGTTTAATTTCAAAACTATTAGTCTGCACTAGTAGTTTTGTAATCCCTTGTTTATTGGCATTGAACCCTGACCTTATAAAGTCCCTGAGGGTTCTTTGCTATCCTCATTGGTTTCTTTCTTTCTCCATTAATGTTTTTATAGCTTCTTTGCATCTTGCTTTTCGAATCTCCCTCTCTTGCTTAATGATGTCAAAAACTTGTGTGTCTAAGAGTTTGCTTGAACTCCTAGCTGCTCATGTTCATGCACTTGTAATCACAGAGAAAAGTGTTAAAAATCCTCAAATCAAGGTAGTCAAACTACACTAGATGCTAACTTATCAATCCCAGACAATGGTGCCAATTTTTTTTTTTGAATTTTAATTTAAACTTATCTATATCGTAAGTATACGGATCATATCTTATATTATAAAAAGTATTGTTCCTACAAGGATTATATTAGTCACCTAATAATTCTTGTAACACCTTATTTAAGGTAAATAATATAATGAATAACTAGGAACTAAGTCAAAAATAAAACAATTGATGATTGAACGCAGAAACAAGCAGCAACGAAACAGTTGATTAATCAATGATAAAAGCTTAGGAATTACTTCTATACTTATTTGTTTTCACTTCACCTTCTTAACCATACTTGACTTAGGTATCCAATAATTATGATTACCCTCTCTCTTGATCTAACCAAATAATTCTTATTAAATAGGTAGAAATTGAATTGTTACCTATTGATCTACCAAAACTCATACTAACTATCCTATTGTATTTCCAACAATCTGATGGGTAATTAATAAACAATTAAGATCTGTCTTTAATTAACTATTAATTTAATGTTTATGTGTCTATTATGGTACCATCTCTTTCTATGTTGAACAACACAAATAATTTAATCTATTCTGTCGATTCAAGTTGAATATAAAACAATAAATATCACAAAGTATATTAAAAATCAAATCAAGAATGTAAATGTTCAATAAATAATTCAAGAGTAATCCTCAAAGAAAGTTTAGCAATCCATATCCAACATTAAAGGTGTGAAGTCTGCATGTCTTCTTTTCTTTTACCTTGAGTTTGAAAATTTTGCAACTTGTGTTTTTCTAGAATTTTCTTTTTTTGATCTCTTTTTTGGAGTTTCTTTGATGTTGTTTTTCTTTTTATATTCTTGAGCCTCCTATGGTTCTTTCTAGGATCTCTACACTTTCTTTTGTTCAAAAAAATAGCCCTAAAGTATAAAAAATATAAAAATATCAAAACCTAAAATTCTGGCAATTGCATGATCATGCATCTTACCTTAACTCTCTGTCACGATTGTGCGTACAAAATTGAAAAAGAGATGAAGAAGGAGTTTGAGAACAAGATTTGGCATAATCATGCATAATGTATGATTGTGCAGGAGGCCAGTAGGAGCTTTGGTGAAGCCTCTATCAAAATTGAGCATCCTATCTCTATTCATTATCAAATACGTTAAATATCCCCCAAATCATACAATTAAGATCACATTCTTGCCCTAATCAACAACAATAAAACAAAACACACACAAAAAAACAAGAACATAAATATAAGTCCTAACCAAATGATTATTACCTAAGAAAATACTTAAAAACACAAACACATGATTATTACCTAATCAACAACAATCAAACAAAACGCACAAAACAAAAATAGGAACATAAATTTAAGTTCTAAAAACATGATTATTATCTAAGAAAATACTTAAAAACACAAACACATGATTATTACCTAAGAAAATACTTAAAAACACACTCCAAAGCCTATAAAACTCATGAAAGAAAAAATATAATGGAAAGGCTTGGAGACTCCAAAGAGAGCAAACAAATAGAAAGAAAAGTTTGCAGCCATGCCGGTACAGAAGGAGAGTTTAAGCTGAACGACTGGCAGTAAAAGAAGGAGAAGGTTGGAGAAAGAACAACTACAAGCCGAAGACAATGAGAAAGTAAGGAAAACAAAAATAAGACCAACAACAGTGAGACTAACTAAGAGGGATATAAGTTAAAGATCAAATGTGAAGCCATAAAAACAAACTTTAGAGAGGAAAGTGTTCTTTTATTCTTCTTATAATCTTTTTACTTGAAAAAAGTCATATTTCACATAAAATGAATTTTAAGGTATTAAAATCTGAAAAATAAAATTTGGATTATTTTTAAAATTTACCTAACATTGTGGATTAAAATATCAATTTACCTTTTTAAAATGAGTAAATCATAAGAGATATCCCCAAATTTTAGTGCTTGCACAAAAGACAAGCTAAATTTAGTTGTTTTATAAGCTAAAATTTGCAAGTGAAGGAAGGAGATGAGTGGAAGCCAAAGCTCTGATTTGATTACATGTGCTTCCATAATGTTCTGGTTACTTCAAGGAAGGGGAAAATTGAAATATAAGGATATTTTTTCAGGAGAGAATGACTTAGGGTTTGTTATTTTTTTTGAAAAGGGGAGAGATATATTAAGTGTCCAAATGCAGAAGAGACAAAACAGAAGGAGGGAAATTACACCACCACTCGCCTACGTTTTCCATGGATCAGGAAGCTTGGGCTAAGCCATGAGCAACCTGATTGGCAGAACGTTTGATATGAGAAAAGACAACTTCACAAGCAAGTTGAGAACAAAGGAAACTACAATGAGAAATTAAATCACCAAAAGTAGTAGCATTAACTAAAGGACTAGCCAGGAGAGCTTGAACAACAAGAAGGCAGTCGCTCTCAACAACGACCCGTCTTGAAAACAAACCCATGTTTCCAACGACCAGTATGATCCTGAATCAAACCTCCACCTGCAGTGATCCCCGTAGAGGTAGCCAGTGAAGCATCAGTGTTGAGCTTCATAAAAGGGGAATGCGAACAATTCCAAAAAATAGTTCTCCCATTATGCTCATTTCAAACTCCCCCTGCATTAACACTGATAATTCTTCACAAAAAGATTGATTAGTAGCGCCAAATATTATGTCATCAACATATATTTGCACTATAAGTAAATCATTCTCATTTTTTTAATAAATAGGGTTTTATTTAACTTTCCTCTTTCGAAGTTAATTTCAAGAAAAAAATTACTTAAACTCTCATACCATGCTTGAGGAGCCTGTTTTAGTCCATACAGGGCTTTAGTCAACTTCATCACGTGGTTAAGATGGTTTTCATCTTCAAAGCCTGGTGGTTGCTTAACAAACACTTCTTCGTTAATATATCCATTTAAGAAGGCACTTTTGACATCCATTTGGAGCAATTTGAAGTTTCTATAACATATGAAGGCAGGTAAAATTCTAATCGATTCCAGTCTAGCAATAAACGCGTAAGTTTCATTAAAATCAATCCATTCCTGTTGATTATAACCTTGAGCTACAAGTCTAGCTTTATTTCTTACCACCTTACCATTTTTGTCAAGTTTGTTTCAAAAAACCCAACGAGTTCCAATGACTGACTTATTTTTTAGACAAGATATTAGATTCCAAACTTTGTTTTTGTCAAACTGATTCAGTTCGTCTTTCCTAGATGAAACCTAATTTTCATTACTAAGAGCATCTTCAACGGTCTTTAGTTCTATTTACGAGATGAGGGCAACAAAGTTGTTATTGAAGGATGACCTAGTTCTTAGAATTTCAAGAGATCTCCTAGAATGTACTGATGTGTATTAAGACCTCTCCATTCTCTTGATGTTCTTCGTTGTATAGGTTCCTGTTGAGAGGAAGGAGTGTTAGATCCCGTTACCGGAACCCGACCTCTTACTATACATATCTTCATACCTGAGTGTGGTTCCCCAAAATCCCTTCTTTCTCTGATACAAAACGTGCTGGGCCCCGTTGCAGTCCAACTCTTAAACCGGAAAACGTGTAAAAACTATTGCTTGTCGTATAAACGTGAGCGTAATCCAAAATCCTCAAGTATACCGAATTCAACTAATTCTAATCCATACACAAAACCATCTTTCCGTTCATCGTTATCCATTCATAATTCACTAT
>JAOSBP010000001.1:4268501-4290537 GCA_027563825.1 Erythroxylum mucronatum | reverse complement strand
CTTAATTAAATCCATTAATGCTAACCTAATTTAATCAATTAGGCTAATCATGCTAAATTAATCATAAAAAAAATTTTGGGGCTAACATTAGGTATATGGGTGTCATGTATAGTGAAGGGTGTGTAAAATTCTTGTGTTGTTGATGAGTAATGAATTATAGAAATGTTACAGAGGTTGAATGACCTTGATAAGGAGTTTGGTATATGCTAGAATGTTGGAGAAGAAGTGAATATATGTATATATATGTATATATTGATGTTGTCACATGTAAATGCTAAATAATGGATTAGGAGTTGTTTATGGATGATTAATGATGTATAATGTGTAATAGAGATGTTTTGGAAGTTAGATGTTGCATATAATGGTGTTAGGGTAAGTGTAGAAAATTGATGAAGGGGTACATGTTTAATGCCCTATTTTTGGGTTAATAATCAACTATAGATCATGAATTGTTGGTGATTGATATATTGAGTGAATTGGGTAGATAATGCTCTCTTCTTGATACTAGTGGAACCACTATAGTGAGATCCTTGGACGTAGATAGCATTTAAGCTATCGAACTAAGTAAATCCTTGTGTTCTTTAATTTTTCTACAATCTATAATACCTGCAAAATACAACATTTTTATCAGTCTTTACAATATAAAGCAATAGTGCAACATAATTAACCTAACAGGGACATCACTAGTGCCTCCATTTCCATCTATTTTCTCTTGAATATTCAAGGAAGTTTAACACAACGTATAGTATATACAATCAAACGTTCATATAATTGCTTCATAACAAAAAATGAGATACTGATAATAAAGAAAGATATGTAATAGTTAGGATGATACTAAAAACTTTGAAGAAGAAGATAGGTCATGGAAGGCAAGGGGTGATTAGTTTTTGATAAGGGAATTTGATCTGCATTAATTTGTTCTTGATCTTGGACAATTTTACCACATTCCTCCCAATAGAACTCATTTCTACCATTGAAAACTAGTCGTCATGTCAACATTTTGCGATGAATTAATGGTAACAAGTTAATTCTAAAAATTCAATATAAGAGTTCTTATTTGAATATTCCAACACTCTAGCAATATTTTAATTTTATGATCTATCAAGTGAGACTACTACTTCGTATGGTAATAAGGATGAGAATGTTAAATGTGTATGTACTATATTTAGCAGGTTTAGCTTTAAATTATCTTGTTAGTTTTGAGCAACTCTATTATATAAGTTTGTGATTTAGCTTTAAATTATCTTAATATTCAGCTTGTTAGTTTTGAGCAAGTCCATTATATATATTTTTTCAAATGTGTGTATGCTAAAATATTTGGTCTTTGAGAATAAGAGTAATTGGTTGTTAGTTTTGAGTTTTAATTGTAATTTCTAACACAAAAATATAATTGACCATATTTTTGGTTTTGAACATTTGACTTTTAAGTGTTATTTGTAATTATAGCTTTATTTCACGTTCAAATTAAGTCATTTTGATGGATACATCTGTATACTATAAGTGGTAAATTAAATGTAAATATGTACATAAACATTTGTTGCAGAAGTAGCCTTTTTTTAAGCATTTCATCAAACAGTTGGGATGCTTTTGTCAAACAAACATGGAAGGTGGGAAAAAAAAAACATCGACTCATACACATCTAACATAGAAACATAAGAAACTATACATCTAACATAGAAACACAAGAAACTATCTTCTAAGCACGCAAACACAAACAAAAACCTATACACCATAAGCAGAACACAATAATCACAATAAACTTTTACACATAGCAGTAAAACAGAGCACAAGAGGAAGGGTTTCAAAATAGAAAAGAAGAACAATAACAACATAGGTAACGACGCTTCTTCGACGGTGACAACCGAAACACAGGAGATGACCACAACAGAGGGGACGACACTTAATAAAAGGTGAACGAAGAGGAATGTTGACGGCTAACATAAAAATAAAGAGACATTTGTTTTGGTGTTAGTAACCTAGTAGAAAACAACATCGTTTCTTATTAAACAAAACGACGTCACCTTCGATTATGTGAGGAATAAATTTACCATTTGACATTAATGTTCATAATAGTCACGAAATGGTAATGACATGAAGATATCATTATATTAATTACCATATATAATTATATGTACTGCAATATAATTAAAAAATAATTACAATAATATAAACAATGGAAATCAATATTAAATATTAATATGATATTCTTAATAATATAATTAAATATTATTGACAATGATTGTAAGTGTAAAAATAAAATTAGCAAAAAATAATGTTATTTTAAAAATAATATGACAAACAACATAAAATTAATATTTATTACACAAATAAATTTTGGTTATTAATGTCTTTTAAAATATATGATTTCACAATTTTATGTGGTGTGACAAAAATCTAATTACTAATTATAAATTGGGTTACATTTTTTAGAAAATTTATATTACAAAGGGAAAATTCTATAAATATAAATTTTAAAATAAATTAATTTTTCATATTAATGTCTTTTAAAATATATGATTTGACAATATATAAATGGTGTCACAAAACTCTATTTACTATACTTAAATTGTAAACTATTTTATATTATTTATATATTAAAGGAAAATAGAAAATGTACAAAGTATAAAGATTTGGTGACTATTTTAGAAATTCGTCGCCAAAGCATATATTTAGTGACAAACTACTAAAAAGTTTGTAAAAGAATGACAGTATAATAACATTTGGCGACTATTTCACAAGTTCTTTGCAAAAATGAAATTTACCGACGAATATGTGTAAGAGTCGCTAAAAATTTGATTCTGTATAGACATATGGCAAAGTTGTAGGAGGCGTCGTAAAATGTATTGAACCTTTTTTAAAAAATTAAATGAGACAAATGATGTCATTTTTAGTATCTATTTAGAAAAATCATGGTGGATGTATTAAGGGTTAATATATTGAGTTTTATTGTTTGATTTGGGTTGTCTGTGATTGGAATTTGTATTGAATGTATTAATGTTAGTGATGGAAGGGAAAAGACGTGATTTTGGTTGTAATGTTGGGATGAATTTCTTATGCATGTAAGATGTTTGATGAATTGCCTATTACGTTAATTATAAATGATGGCAGTGTTTTGCTTGTGTAGGTGTATTAAAATATTTGATGAATTGCCTGTTACGTTGATTATAAATAATGGATGTATATGAATAATTTATAATGCCTAAAATGTTTTAACACTTTAAAGAAGTCTTTTATTTATAGAAGTGTTTAATAAGTGTGGTTTAAAGTTAACCAGTGGAATTCATCATCTGACAATAACTATAGGCATTATGAAAATAGAAAATGCATAGTTTGTTGGAAAATTATACAAGTGAAATAGTGAGACTATAATGGGAGAAACAATTGTATCCAACACAAAGTTAGAATCTTCAATGCTTTGACACATACATTTAGGACATATGAGTGAGCACAAGTTACATGTATTATCTAAAAAAATATTATTCCTTATCTTAAAGAAACACCATTGAGTTTTTGTAAGGATTTTTATTTTTGGAGGATTTTATTTTTGGAAAACAACATAAAGCAACATTCTCCTTGTCATCATATAAAAGTTATAACTTAAATTACTTTATATTGATAAATATGAACCTCTATTGTTTTTGTTAGGTAGTTGTTTATATTTTGATAATATTGTAGATGATTGTCCTTATAAAATATGGGTATATAGGGTCAAAAAAATCTGAAGATGTGACATGTTCCTTAATTTGTTTTCATACCTATAAGGGGTGTGAATTATGGTATTATTATATGACATCCTATAATAGGTTTGAGCTTAATTCTTTCTTTGGTAATGATTAAAATTAAGTATAGATTGAGAACTTACACAAATGTATAGATGAAAATGTACCATAATTGTTTACTATCTTAGTTAAATTTATTCATTATACATGTATTTTCACTTTGAAAATGCATTGACCTTCTTGTTCAACATTTCATTCTCAATTTTTAATGCTTAAAAGTTTTCATTATTTACAATATTCACACTTTTAGATACTTTGATGATATACAATTTGCATTTTTACCTTTTCATTTTACCACATATATTCAGGCTTAATATTTTGACTTTCTTTTAGTTTTTGAAGATAGTTTCTTCCTTTTCATGCATATAATTTCTAACTCATAAGTTAATTCAACATTGTTATCATAACTAAATCCATATCATTACTTGCAATAAATAAAATTTAAGATGTTTCTCTTTTTGGATGTTTAGTTTCATAGTCACTTAAATCATCCCAAGTTGATGTTTTAAGAACCTTCTTGTTATTATCATTCTTCTTTTTCTTGTCATTTCTTTTGTGAGAATTTTTCCATTTTAAATTGACCATACCTTCTTTAAATTTGTTTGAAGAATTTCTTTGTCTTCAAACCTCTTTAATTTTGTAGTAATAAAGGTGATTGCTTTAATAGGTGTATTATGCCTCAGGCTGAGTTTTATGTTGAAGAGTGCCAATAATCGTCCAACATTGTCCTTCTTCTTTGTACTCTATAGTTGTCTCTAAACAGGTAAGTCGTCTAACTAATTAATGTATACTATATTTTTTTGTTTAATAGTATGGGTATTTATATTTAGGTTTTGTGTGAAAGCAAAGGAGATGTTGGTTTTGTAATATTGTACGAACTAGTATTGATACCTTCATTAGTAGTAACTTCTACACTCACAATTAATGTCACAACGATTTGAGGCCTAATAAACTCGTAGGTTGGTATATAGGTTGAAAACCAATAATGCAGTTCCGATGAGGCTTATCGGTGAAATATTCTAAGAGCCTAGAAGTCACAGCGAGAAGTTTTTTTCTCTGTTCAAAGGTGTAAACAACAACATGTACCATAGTTTTGTTTTAATTCAAACATAGTAAACGAACTAGTACTGATACCTTCTTTAGTAGTAACTTGTAAACTCATAATTATATTGTTTGGCATGTAGGCCTCATTTATGTGGGAAAAAAATATTCAGGTTGCATTGTTAATGGGGCTATATTTCACATACAAAATCAAGACTATCAACTTAGAAGCCAAAATTATGGGGTTGTTATTGAGGGATGTCATGAGGATGATTTTGTTGACTTCTACGGTGTCATCTCTAAAATAATAAAGTTGCATTACATCAAGGATAAGAAAGTTATTCTATTTAACTGCAAATGGTTTAATCTTGCTAACATGATCACATACAAAATCGAGACTGTCAACTTAAAAGCCAAAATTATGAGGTTGTTGTTGAGGGATGTCATGAGGACAATTTTATTGACTTCTACGGTGTCATCTCTAAAATAATAAAGTTGCATTACATCAAGGATAAGAAAGTTATTCTATTTAACTACAAATGGTTTAATCTTGCTAACATGAAAGTGAATGAGAATATTATATGCCTTAATGTTCGTAAGACATGGTATGATAAACCTTATATCCTTACAAGTTAAGTGAAACAAGTTTTTTATTTCAACGATACTATATTGGCCAGCAATTAGAAGGTTGTTCAAATGTTTCAACACCTAAATCTCTTCGATTTTTGTGAAAGGGATAATGGCCTAATGATTGAGGATGGAGATGAAGTATATCAAGAGATTGAATTGGAGTTGAATAATGAAGTCATTTGAATAGAAGATGCAAATATATCATCATTCTGTAGAAGAGATATTGATCCCAATATAGTACAAGTAGATGAAGTACAAGCCAATCTTATCGTAGAAAGAGTTGAAGACTATATTGAGGATCAGTTATATGACAATGATGATACTTTGGTCGAATATATTAGTAATGAAGAGTCCAATCATAATGTAATTAATGATGATGATTTTCAAAATCTTTATTATGATAATTGAATGTAAATATATTGTTCATATTGTTTCAAATGTATTGTTCATGCTAAAGTTATGTTAATGAGTATTATTGATATTTCACTTATATTAATGCGTATTGTTGACTTATTTTAATGCGAATGTTGTTGTTTGAGTTATGTTTATGCGAAATGTTCATGTTTGACCTATGTTTTTATGGAATGTTCACATTTGACTTATGTTATGTGGAATGTTCATGTTTGAATGAAGTTAATGCACAATATTGATGTTTGACTTATGTTAATAAGGAATGTTGGTGTTTCAGTTATATTTGTGAGAATGTTCATGTTTGAGTTACGTTTATACAAAATGTTCATGTTTGATTTATGTTTTTGCGGAATGTTAATATTTGAGTTATAATAACCAACTGAATTTGACTATATTCAACAACAAACAACTTCAACCACTAATGAAGTCAGTCAATAACAACCTCTATCGACCTCAACTAGTGCTGAGGGATCTTTAAGTCTGCTAAACTTTACCACCTATAATTAGACTTCTACTCAAATATATATTTACATGTTTAATTTGTTTTATCTTATCATTTTCTTTTCTTGTTAGGTTCTAAAAAAAAGAGACAGAGATATCACTAAAGGTTTTGAGTTGCAACGCGTGAATGTTGCAATGAACAACAAGTTGTTTGTTCATTTTGATACCTCACAAGGTCGTCCTATTAACAAGATTCAATCGGCAAAATTGTCTAGTGAGTTAGGAGTCACTGTGAGGATTAAATTGCTTAGCTTCAGCAAACCAAGTAGTTGAAGCAAGATAACTTGATAAAGAATACTTTGGACAAAGTTTCAATAATTTTTCAATTCAATTAATTATATGCAATTTTGTTTTACTTATTCAAATATTAATTTAACTTTTACTTATTATTCATAGATAAAGCTCAATATCTTCGATATCAATAAGCCTGAAGTTTCAAATTGTGTGATCTCACTGTTGAAACAAAGGGCCAAGGACCATCGTTATTGGCTACATAAATACTACAAACCTTTTCCTTCCGAAAGGAGGCAAAGAGATATGAACAGATGTATCAAGAAAATTGAAGTCAAATGTTTGATTATTAGGCATCTGCCAGTGTTAAGATATGTCTTCTTTCTCCTCACATTTTCTTTCATTAATATTGTTGTACAATTTAATGAATATTTCTTTTTTTTAGGAAAAGTGTGAGAAAGTTAAGGTTAATAGGGCAAAAATAAAAACTCCTCGCAATACTAGCTCAAAATCATTTGTTGTCATACGAAATGAATTTGTAAGTTCTTTGGTTAGAAGTTATAATTATAATAGTAAATACAATATTATTTATTGTATTTTTAATTCTTTTTTCATTAAAAAAAGTGATAAAGAACTACATGGATAAGATTGTGATAGGATCACACTCTACAAACTAACACAGTATAAGGAAGGTGAAGGTTGGACGTCTGAAGAAGCGTAGAATAATTATGAAAGTATAAAATTGTGTTTAATTTTTAAGTTTATTTATTTATGTAGTACTCACTAATTATATTTGAATTAAATATTGATTTTGTTTAAGATCAGGCTACATCAAAGGTCTTGGGTTTGGCCCCAAGTCAATTGGTTCTTCTCTTGAAGCGTAATTACATATGTTAGTTACAAGATCAGGCTACATCAAAGGTCTTGAGTTTGGCCCTAAGTCAATTGGTTCTTCCTCATCAAGACCAACATATGTAATGACACTTCAAGAGAAGAACCAGACGTTTAAGGCTAAATTACAACATAATAGAGAAAAGTTAGATCGTACTGAAGAAATGTTAGAACGTACTAAAGAAAAATTATAGCGTAATGAACAAAAATTAGACCTATTGAAAGACAGTTGACCAAGCTTAAAATGCTAGTCAAAGAAATACTTGGGTCAAAGTACGTAAGTAATAGTGACGATGAGGAGGAGTCTTAGTTTGTACATATTTTTTTTTAACTTTTGTAATTAATAATTTACCAAAAAAACTTTTGTAATTAACATTTAATTACATTGTATTTTTTAATAAAATCCATCTAATTTTTAATTACTTGTGTTGTATTTTTGTTTACTTAATTATAATTCAAACAATGTTACCAATACAAACAATAAGATGTATTAAATATGTTACAATTATTATAATTAAATGATAAATTATTAAAGTAAAAAATCAAAATTCGTCAACAAATTTTTTTAGCTATAATTAAAAAATTGTCACTAAATCTTTTTAGCTACGTCCCTAAAACGTCACTAATAATCTTTAGCTACGTTACGGAAACATAGCTAAACATATTTTGCTATCAAAAGTAAATCATCTCTAAAAATTATTACCTACGCATTCATTAACGAAGCTAATAACGTTTAGCTACGAAACAAAAACGTCATAATAAATCACTCGCGACAATTTCATTTATCCTTGCGTATTCATTTTGGCGACAGATTCCTGAGCGGAGCAAAAAATGTTAGGCGATGATTTTCTAAAAATGTCGTAAATAATATTTTCCGATCGGGCTTCGATGACCATTTAATTATGTCACGAATTTTTACCGTCACCAAAAAGTTATTGCGACAACGGTTTGTCTTTCATTGACAAAAATTTTCATCCCCAAAAACGGCATATGTTTTAGTAAAATTTAAGAAATCCACGATATTAAAGAGAAGAAGCACCGTTTTCTTATTTATAAACTTTGAATAGGCCATCTCTCTCTGTTAGTATTGTAATTGAATATTATAAATATAATTATATTTATATAAACACTATCCATTATAACACAATGTATTAAAAATATAAAATATATATTTAATTTTTTAATATTACAAGATTCATTTTTATAATTTAAAATAATAAAGCGATTTTTAATAAATAAAATATCAAGAGAGGTTTATATTTTTACTTAAGTAAAATTTTTAATTTTGCATGAAAAAAACGTTATGCTTTCAACACATGTTCAATGTATGTAGTCGATAGGTGTTTAGTGTCACCCGATTCTTTCATTATCGCTTTCATTTTTCCTTTTCTGAGAACTAAAGGCCAAAATGAGGATGTCTATGAACCCCAAACTTTGTTTCGACTACTTAACTCTAATATTAATTATTAAATAATGATAGAGACTAAAGTCTTAACAAGTTGAAAAACGTGGGATTGTACTGTTTGATGTGATTACCATCCGTTCCCACATTGTAAAATGAGCATATAACGAGTCCAAATTTTCTGTCCAATTTTATGGTGTTTTATTGTGTCCAGTGAGTCTCAACCATTCATTTATGCGGATTCCACGTTTATTTATGTGGGATCCATACAGGACCCGCATAAATGAATGGTTGAGATTCACTTGACACAATAAGACACCATAAAAACTGGACAGAAAATTTTGGTCCGCATATAACTAGCTGGAGGTGCTCGACATGAATTGCCCCTTGAGGATGTTCAATAGCTACAACTAATTCCTTATATACCAAAGTTTCCCGGAATAATATTACTTTGTCCAATCATATTCAATATTTAAAATGACATTATTTTAACCATTTTAGAGATTGTTTAATCATATTTAATATCAAAAGACATTGTTTTAAGCATTAAACAAGATTTGACATTTTAATATTAAACAGAAGATTGTCATTGAAGTTTTCAGGGTCTTGTTAATTGATTTTTCACTTTTCTATACTCAAATAGAATAAAAACCAAGCCTCCGTGTGTAAAGAGTTCATCAAACTAGGAACTTTCTCATTGAAGTCCTAATCAACTTCTACTTCTATACGAGGCTTCACAACATTGACTGATATCCTTGTCATTCTCTCACATAAAGGATGTCAATTTTGACCGAGTTTGTCTAATTTAGCTCGATTTTAGCTTGAATTGATCTAGTCATATGTACGAGCCGGACCGAATTAGCCTATAATCTGACCATTACTTTAAAAACAACATCATTTTATTAAAAATGATGTTTTTAACTATATATATATATATAGGCCGAGCCTACCTGTGGCCCGTCCTAACCTTAACTTTATTATACTGCCTTAATGAATTTTGATTTTCCCATGTTTTCAATGAGGGACAACTAATTCATCCTATCATTCAATCTTAATTTCTCTTCTTATTCTTACAATGACCCACAACTAATTCATCCTACCATTTATTCTTGATTTCTCTTCTTATTCTTCTTTTGATCACATCATGATCTCTTGAAAGGAAAACATTCCCCATTTTGACTCTTTTATTAAGCACACAACAATTGACCGTTGAAAGCATAGACTAAGTCTAAATACAAACTCCAAATTGGCAACACATACTCGTCTTTTCTATGAAGGTCGCCAATCAAAGGAGTGAATAGACAGTCCTCACTAATGGTAGACTTTAGTAGGATGTGTTGGCCAAATACCAATCCATGAATTTCAAGAACAAGAGACCACTGAGAACTCGTAAGTCGTACCATAACTCACTAGGAAACCCCGAAAACAAAACCAGAAGACTAAATAATGGAATCCAAGTACAAAGGTTAGGTGCGTGTCTATACATTAGCTGGGGATGACAAATATAGCCGGATCATCCGATCCAGTCCAACTTTAACTCGAGTTGATCGAATTGTGAGCTGCGATTGCTTAGCCTATCCGGGCCATGAGTCATGCTCGGGTCGGATGGGTCCATGACCATCTCTAACGCTAGTGACACCCGTATCAAGAGAAGAGAGGGACAGAAAGGTGATATGACAAATGTAAGGCAAGGATGAAAAAGTACTACTACTTGAGAACCTTATCATTTAGTATTATACAAATACGATCAAGAGCATCTGCCTGAATTTGTGGACTATTCAAAACCAAAACCTGCACTAAATTATGACCTCTGTCAGAGACATTTGTTCTCTCACTGGTAGAAGAATGTAATTAACAGAAAAAGACAACACAAAAGGATGCTTTCTGTACGATACCATGCTACTGTGCTCTTGTTCTTTTACTTTAGCTTACTTTTCATATTATTGTTGTTACTGTTTCATTTTACTTATTATTTTATATATGAGGAATTTGACGTCTATGCCGTAACCTGCCCTCAGCTTTTATGTAAAGCTTACAGTTGCAGGCCCAAAAACAAGTGTGTTTTTTCTCGGTCTCGGTGCCCAGTTTTGGTTGGTGTTTCAAGGTTGAAGCTTTAGGGGTTTTGGGTTCGTGAAAGAGGTTAGACTTGGAGAGCAAAAAGGTGTCCATGGCCGAAGATGGTGTTGTGTCCTGTGATTTTCCTGTGAAGAGGGCAAGAGAAGATGAAGAAAATGGAGTTTCAGCGACCACGGAGACCATGGAGACAGAAAATAGCATCAGCTCACAATATATATCGACTGTTATTCCTGGGTGGTTCTCAGAGATTAGCCCAATGTGGCCTGGTATGTTTCTTCTCCGATTTTTTGTATTCTTTTGTTATGCTTGGTTGTGTGAGAATAGTGAATCCCGGAAACTTTTGAGTTTCCATTGCAGAGCTCTTTCTACTTGAATTTTTCTGTTTGGATTTTTCACGCAGCTTGACCTTGTTTGGGGTTAAAGATTGCATCGTTTGTTTATAATTCCCGGTTGGCTCGTCCTATCTTTTGATCAATTTTCTGTTTGTGTTTCGAATAACGTTGGTGCAAGTTCTCTTGCGCGGTAATGTTAGTATTTTCCATTTGAGGATATCACATCTTCTTTATTGTATTCAGAACGATGTTCGGCCGTCTGTTAGTTAGACCTTAGGGATGGGTATGCTCTCTTCAATGGTGTGCTTACATATAGTTGCTCCATGAAACACCTATTAAAACGATGTTGTTTGAATGTTCCTATTAGACCCTACCTTCTCTTTCATATTATTCTACCCTGTACTCGTCTAGTCGTCTGTGACCAGGGGTCTAAATATATCCTTAATGAAACTACTAGTAGTCCATTACCCATGTTGTACATCATCATCTTTTATAATTTTGCTTTTCTTCAAGTTATAGCTTGTTTGATGAAGCCTGATAGGTACCGATGGCATAGTTTCCTTCACGTCCTTGAAGACCTTACGTTTCTAAGGGCCAGAGTTTTACTGTTCTATTGCTTCTGAAATTTCATGTTTAACAATTCAGGGGAGGCACATTCCCTTAAGGTAGAGAAGGTCTTGTTTGAAGGGAAGTCTGACTATCAGAAAGTTATGGTCTTTCAGGTAATGGGTTGTTTTGGAAGGCTTCCATACTGTTGTTTTGGCTGCATTTGCAGTTTTCAGCTTTTAAATGCAATTGGATGCTAAACTGGGCTCCTGTTATCTTTTATGCAGTCAGCAACATATGGAAAAGTACTCGTACTGGATGGCGTGATTCAATTAACAGAGAGAGATGAATGCGCATATCAAGAAATGATTACTCACCTTCCACTTTGCTCAATTCCAATTCCGAAGAAGGTACTATACTTTGTCCAAGGATTGAAGTAGCATACCGCAACTGAAGCTACAATATTGCGGTTGTAATCCTTACCATTCAGCAACGGCTTACACACATGTTGAGGCCTATTCTGCAGGTCTTTATAGCTGCAGCACCTACATCCCACCACAATGCTCTTACCTTATGTTTTACAAAATTTCCAACAGGATATGGTGCTTTTGAAGAAAAATTCTGACTGTGACGCCCGCAATTTATAGTATAACATGATCTGCATCTGCTAAATTCCGTGATTGCAAACCATGACAACTCTTTAGAATTTTACTTTGTACTTTAGAACCAAGGAATATCATGCATGAAGATTTCCTTTAGGGAGATCATATTGTAATTTGACACTTCAAGATCCTTGAGGATTATGAAATATATGGGAGAAGAGTTGAAGTCAGGAGTGTTAAAATTTTACCATCACACAAAGTACCTATTTATTATTCTATTATAACTTGTTGAAAGTAACTTACTGACATGGTTCAATTTTCTGAAGACCTTGCAATTGGAAAACTTGACTATAAAGTTTCTTCATTTTGTTCCCTCATTTTTTCATTTGTTTTTGCAGGTTTTGGTAATTGGTGGAGGAGATGGAGGGGTCCTGCGGGAAGTTGCCCGACATTCTTCTGTTGAACATATTGATATATGTGAAATAGATAAGATGGTGGTTGATGTGAGTTGGTTTGCCTTCGTTTTAGTCTTTCCCATGTTGAAATTACCATTAGGCTTGTCTCTGAAACAAATGATTTTGGCTTCTTGTGATAGAAAACAATGTCTCTGAATTCTTTCAAGACTTCAACAGTGTATGTTAGCCATTGGTTTTTGTATATCCTTGACTAGATGATTTGAACATTCTGGTTATGTTTTTACAGGTTTCAAAGCAATATTTTCCCGCTGTAGCATTTGGATTTGAGGATCCCCGTGTATCACTACATATTGGTGATGGTATGAATGGACCCTGGCCTTATTTTATATATACTTCTCGACCTTCCTTGCAATCACCGTTAAAGTTTGATGTTAACATTTCAGGGGTGGCATTTTTAAAGGCTGTACCTGAAGGAACCTACGATGCAATTATTGTAGATTCATCTGATCCCATTGGTGATTGGCAACTTTCTTTATAAATGTCGATGGAATTTCGTGAGATCAATCATCAAGTTCCAAGTTGTCCTTTTGATGTGGGTACCATTGTTTCGATTTGATCAGGTCCTGCACAGGAGCTCTTCGAAAGACCCTTTTTTGAGTCTGTAGCAAAGGCACTTCGTCCAGGAGGAGTTGTATGTACTCAGGCAGAAAGCATATGGCTTCACATGCACATCATTGAGGATATTGTGGCAAACTGTCGCCGGGTCTTTAAAGGCTCTGTCAATTATGCATGGACCACTGTTCCAACTTATCCAAGGTTTGTGGTTAACATCATCCATCTATTACTTTCTTTTCCCCTCGCCTTCCTTGCTGTAGCCCAATTTGTTCCCATAATTTGGATCTCATTATAAGACGGACTCCCTCTTTCTGGCCATTTACAGCCTATTTGTATCCATTGTACATTTGACGTTCTTTGCTGCTGATGTTACAATTTGATGTTCTGTTTCAGTGGGGTTATTGGTTTCATGCTTTGCTCTACCGATGGACCTCCAGTTGATTTCAAGCACCCTGTCAATCCTACGGAAGCTATTGATAACCAGAACCGGCCATTAAAATTCTACAACTCAGAGGTTTGTCAACTATTTTCTACCAAATTTTGCATCTTTTTACCTTCCACTTGAGAACCAAAAATTGATAAGCAATGATAATCTGATGTTGCTAATTTCAGATCCACACAGCATCTTTCTGTCTGCCATCTTTTGCAAAGAGGGTTATTGATGCAAAAAGCAAGTGAAATTAGCTTGAAGAGCACTATGAGGAGGCAGGAAGTTTTAGTGTTGTAGCTAAACCCTGCTCGCATCAACCACTCGGAATGATCCATCTATATTTCAGCCTCGAATAACTAGTCGTAAAAATTTAGTTGCTTATGGTTTGATAGGGAAGAATTGTGCCATGATTGCAATGGATTGATTAGGACATTCCTCGTAATTAGCTCTCAAACTGTGGAAGCTTTTAAAATCCAACCAATTAGCTTCTATGGATGGTACAACCACTTTTTAAGACAAGATTTCTGTGAATGACATTGCATTACATACTTATCACGTGAAGGGAAGTGAAAACCAAAGAAGCAATTTCGACTAAAAAATTTGAGGATAAACTCATTTTGCATTTTGCCGGAGGGGTGGCAATAAGCTGAGCTCAAGGCTCGATTGGGCTCGGATAGCCCGAAGTTAGACTCAAATTGCCTGATTTTTTAAAAATTTAAAGTAAAAAAATGAAAGTAATATTGTTTTCCTTATAGTTATTGGGTTTTGAGTTGAGCCATGCCTAGCTGGGGCTCAGTTAAACTAAGCCTAATCTACTGACTTTGTACCGCTTGGAGTTGGGCTGGTCGGATTGTCACAAGAACCAACAGAAAAATCCCAATGGAGCTTTTATCTATGCGCCATGAAATTGTTGTTCGAAGACAGCTTCAATATCTCGGGTACTGCTCAATGCTCTTGGTACTGGTTTTATCATCTTTCTTTTCCAGCGTCTGCCATTTGTGTTCAGAGAGATAAACCAAGTAAGCCACCTACTTGTCTACTTGATGATATACCCGAGCAAATTAATCTTAGCTGAGTCCATTCTCTTGTTCATAGCACCAATATCAGGAAAATTATACAAGCTCCAAAAAACGATCTGATGATAGAGCACGTGTTTGAGAGCCACCTACTTTCTCATCAAGTACCGGTATCACAAAACTCACGGTCACCTCACAGCCTCATTCTAAGAACTTTGTATTAATTGTCATACAGATTAATCTCACAAAATTTAATTCAGTCTTTCTTTTTCATTTCACACTCATAAGTGTTTTGCACAAAAAATCAAAAGGGACAAACATAAAAGTTATGGCAAAGCCAATCTTTTATTGACCAAATCACCAAGATACAATACAAAAGAATTTGAGTTCCTTCTAACTTGAAGAATTCGGTTAGGATATTCAACTGTATCTTATTACTTTAATTTTGGCATTTTTATTATTGGATAATTAGATACTGATTAAAAATATAAATCAATAAGTATTACTTGAATTGGCTTCTTGGATAAGTGTTGTTAGTCTATCTTGAATAAAGATTGCAATGGATCACGTTTCTTTTTGAGATATAGATAATGCAAGATGACGTGTGTGAAGGTGGAGTAAGGTCTCCAAGTCTTGAAATTTACTATTGCGCAACTCTGTTTTTTGTAGAAGATATGTGAGTAATCTAGGATTTTTTTTCTTGGTGGATGTTGGCGTGAATTTTTCTAGTTTTGGTCCTATTTGCGTGGGTAACTGGATGTTTGTCTCTTGGCAACAATTACATCAGTAATTTGGTGAGGTTCTTTCTGATGAATGTTTATGTTGAATGAAAGAACAAAAAGTGCATGGTCTTTGATATGAAGATTCTTACTGTTTTGAGGAAGGCGGGTATGTGACATTGCCAAGTGTGAAGAAAATTAGAGACAACCGAAGGTGTGTTGATGTAGGCGTGACCCAGCTCTTATACTTGAATCGTGCTTGACTTGGAGAAGTTCTTGTTGGGCATTTATTTAGTGTATCATGCATGATCTTGTTTCTACCAAATATACACGTGAGTCACTTGGCTTGTGAGCCGTTCTTGATCTGTATCTTGGTGCATTTTATCATTGGTGAATGGACAGATCACATGGTTTTTAGTGTTCAGAAAATTGGGGCATAGTTGGAGATATATTGTTGTGTGTTTGAACCTTTATGTTTGAAAGACATTATTGTGGGCTGAAGGATAGTATGCATGAACTGGAAGTCTAGTGATGATACCTGTGTGATTATTCAGTTGCTCATGGTTTCGTGATTGTGCAGGAAATTATTCCTTGTCCTTTTATCAAGTGTCTTCTTGAGTGTTGAGTTATTTGTTTAATCACTTAAGTGATTTATTCACTGTTCTTGTCTCAAAAGATTGTGGAGAAAAATCCTCTGTTGAAGTTTAACACGACCACATGAGTCGGTCGTGTTATTGGGTGTGAATCACTTTCATGGGTAGTGAGGACGAGTGGTAGCATCAAAGGATAAGTTGAGTCGGCTATTAAAGCCTTGTGTATTAAAGTCTTGTGTAAAACTATTGTTGTCCTTTGATGAAGGTATTAAGTTAGGTTAGGATCCCGTAGATGTAGGCAAGGTGTTCAGAACTAGGTTAACAAATATTGGTGTTTATTTATTTTGTTGCATTTCAATTCTTCTGGTTTTTTATTGTGCTAGAAATGATTGTCGTAATTCGAAGAGTTTGTGAAACTAATATACCCCTATGGTTCTATTAATTGGTATCAGAGAAAGGTCACCTAATCAGAACTTAGTATAACAAGTTGGTGTAGATCCGCATTTTGCAAACATGGCTACAAGAGAAAGTGCAAGCAAAATGTGCTAATACCCTAAAGAAGAGAAAAGGGAAATATTTTACAAGCACTTGGAGCGAGAATGAATAAAGTGAGTATGGTAGTGAAGAAGATATTGTGAACAGTGCTGTGTTAGTTGCTTTATACGGAAAAAAGTTCAATTGCGTGCTTAACAGAAACTAAGAAGGAAATAGTTGATGATGAAAAAGTGAGAAAATTTGAAAATTTTGAGAAAAATGCAGATAAATCAAATCGAAGGTCGATCTCAAATTATGAGAGTGATGACAGTGGTTCAGATGATGAAAAGGAGAACATTTACGAAGCTTACAAATTAATGTATGCAAAATGGGCGCAAACATGTAAAAAGAATGAAAAGTTGAATGAAGAAAACTTATCTATGACGAATGTTATTTGTAGCTTAGAGAAGAAACTGAAGTCGACAATAGCTGAACTTGATGAAGCAAAAC
Source organism: Erythroxylum mucronatum (assembly GCA_027563825.1). Taxonomy (NCBI): domain Eukaryota; kingdom Viridiplantae; phylum Streptophyta; class Magnoliopsida; order Malpighiales; family Erythroxylaceae; genus Erythroxylum; species Erythroxylum mucronatum. Next base: position 4,273,322 of record JAOSBP010000001.1, on the reverse strand, counting down.
TGAAATTGGTCAATACCGAAAAAGGATTGACGATGTTAAAAGGTGGCACGGAGAAGATAGCAAAATTATTGGAAATCGATAAGATAAAAGGGGATCTTCAAGGCATTGGCCACAAAGGTGAATAATCTAAGGTGAATGATGAGAAAATTAATGCGTCCAGATCTGTCCAAGAAGAAATTTAGAAGAAAAACTGAAGATTTGTTCCTATGTGTCAATTTTGCAGAGTTATCGGACACATAAAACCAAGGTTTTACAAGTTACTACAGATGATGTTTCAAAGAACCCAAAACTGAAGGAGCTTCATTCCTCAAACAATTTCCAGCAGTAGTCCATAATTTCGAAGCACACTCTCTTAGCCCTTAAATCTATGAAGGTGACTTCACAGAATGGTTGGTATTTTGACAATGGATGTTCATGTCATATGACAGGAGAAAAGAGTTACTTATCTAATTATCAAAGCTGTATGGATGGACATGTGACATTTGGAGATGGAAAGAAGGCTTCAGTAGTTGTAGAGGGATGTTAAATGTGGATGCACTGCCACATCTCAAAAACGTACTCCATGTCGATGGACTAAAAGCCAATTTGGTAAGTATAAGCCAACTTTGTGATGATGGTTTATTAGTTAAATTTACAAGTGATGAATGCAGAGTGTTAACTGAGCAAGGAGAATGCATTGTGAGTGGCAAACGATCAGCAGACAATTACTATATGCTACAGGCCACCAATACCTGCAATTCAACATATCACGACAATAATATAGAGTTATGGCATCAAAAGCTTAGACATATCAACTATAAGCTTATTAACAAGTTAAAGAAATTGGAAATGGTGAAAGGTTTACCCTTAATAAACAAATAATACAAATCATTGTGTAGTTCATGTCAAATGGGTAAGCAAATTAGAGTGCCACATAAAAAGGTCTGATATGTTACTTCCTCATGTATACTTGAGTTAATCCATATGGATTTGGTTGGTCTAACACAACATGATAGCATTGGTGGGATAAGATATTTTCTAACGTGTGTTGATGACTACTCTAGATACACTTGGGTATCATCTTTTAGAGAAAAATTAGATGCTTTCAAGGCCTTTAGAAACCTATATGTGCAAGTTATGAACCTGAAAAATATTGCAGTGTTGATAATTCGGTCAGATCATAGAAGGGAATTTGAGAATGCAAGCTTCGATGAGTTTTGTGATGAATATGGAATCATATAAGAATTTTCAGCACCTAAAACTCCACAATAAAATGGAGTTGTTGAAAGGAAAAATAAAACTCTTCAAGAAATGGCCATATCCATATTGAATGGTAGAATGATGTCTATGTGATTTTGGGTTGAAGCAGTCAACACAATAGACTACATATGTAACAGAGTTTATCTTAAAACATCTTGAACAAGACATCTTATGAACTTTGGAAAGGAAAGAAACCAGATGTGAGTTACTTTCATGTGTTTGGTAGTAGATGCTACATTCTTAGAGATAGGGAACAACTCGAAAAATTCAAGAGCAAAAGCGATGAAGGGATCTTTATTGGTTATTCAACTCATAGCAAAGCATATCAAGTGTTTAATAAAAAAACTAAGAAAGTGTTAGAATCTGTAAATGTGGTGGTAGATGATATATCTTAAGTGTATACTATAAGGGTAGAAGAAAACATGTAAAACTTGCCAACTAGCTCAAACAAGCAACAATACTACAACCAAAAATTGCCCAGATCTGCAGTTAGTTGCTGTTAAGGAAGTAACCATGCAAACTAAACAATTGGCAGTTACTTCGAATGAGGGATCTTCAAAGACACTTGATGCAGAAATAGTCACATTAAATAGTCAAAACTTGAAAGAAATTGATCTGACCTGGGATCCTCCATCACGAATCAGAAGAAGTCATCTAGTAGAAAATGTTATTAGTGATGTCAAAAACTACTCAAAAATTAGAGACAACCGAAGGTGTGTTGATGTAGGCGTCACCCAACTCTTATACTTGAATCGTTCTTGACTTGGTGAAGTTCTTGCTGGGTATTTATTTAGTGTATCATGCATGATCTTGTTTCTATTAAATATACAAGTGAGTCACTTAGCTTGTGAGCCGTTCTTGATCTGTATCTTGGTGCATTTTATCATTGGTGAATGGACAGATCACATAGTTTTTAGTGTTCAGAAAATTGGGGCATAGTTGGAGATATATTGTTGTATGTTTGAACCTTTATGTTTGAAAGACATTATTGTGGGCTGAAGGATAGTGTGCATGAACTGGAAGTCTAGTGATGATACCTGCATGATTATTTAGTTGCTCATAGTTTCTTGATTGTGCAGGAAATTATTCCTTGTCTTTTTGTCAAGTATCTTCTTGAGTGTTGAGTTGTTTGTTTAATCACTTAAGTGATTTATTCACTGTTCTTGTTTCAAAAGATTGTGGAGAAAAATTCTCTGTTGAAGTTAATACGAGTCGGTCATGTTATTGGGTATGAATCACTTTCATAGGTAGTGAGGACAAGTGGTAGAATCAAGGGTTAAGTGGAGTCGGCTTATTAAAGCCTTGTGTAAAACTATCGTTGTCCTTTGATGAAGGTATTAAGTTAGGGGTTAGGGTCCCGTAGATGTAGGCAAGGTGTTTAGAACTAGGTTAATTCTTCTGGTTTTTTATTGTGCTAGAAATGATTGTCGTAATTTGAAGAGTTTATGAAACTAATACACCCCTACTGTTCTATCAATTGGTATCAAAGAAAGGTCACCTAGTCAGAGCTTAGTATAACAAGTTGGTGCAAATCCGCATTTTACAAACATGGCTACAAGAGAAAGTGCACCGATTACCAGGTTATCGTTATTGGATGGATCTAGTTATCCTGCATGAAAGGCTCGTACGAGAGTTTTTATTTAGGCACAGGGAACAAAGGCATGGAATTCAGTGCTACATGGCTGGACACATCCAATGATGACTAATGACAAGAAAGAAATAGTACTGAAAGATTAATAGAATGGATAAGAATTGAAGAAGAGAGAGCCCTTGGAAATTCTCAAACCATGCATGCCATTTTTAGTGCTATAGATGAAGGTCGTTTCTCAATGATATAAGCCTATGAATCGGCTAAAGAAGCATGGGATACTTTGCAGACTATATATGAGGGATCAAAATCTATGATAGCCTCAAAACTTCAGATGTTAGCTGTAAGGTTTGAATAAGTGAAGATGGATGATAGTGAGACAATTGTAGATTTCTATCAGAGATTGCACGATATAGCAAATCAAGCACATCAGCTTAGGAAGAAACACTTTAACCTGAAATTGGTAAAGAAGACGTTGAGATCACTACCTCTAAGATTTATTCCCAAAATTGCAGCAATCGAGGAGGCTCATGACGTTAATGACTTGTCGTTGGAGAAGGTAATTGGGATTTTTACCAATTTTGAAATGAATTTGTTGAGGAGTAAATAAGAAAAGAGTAATGGATTGGCACTACAAGCTGAAACTAGAAAGGGCATAGATGATATAGAAGATAATTCTGATGAGAATGAGGATTTGGTTTTGTTAACACGAAATTTTAGTAAGTGGTTGAAAAAAGTGAAAAAGGATAGACTCGAATTCAGGCAAACGATAGGAGTTCATAAAAATCAAACAACAAATCAAAACTTAAAAGGGTGAAAGAAAAGGAAGGAGAATTCAATGTCATGAATGTCAAGGCTTCGGACATATGCAAGCGAAATATGCTAATACCCTAAAGAAGAGAAAAGGGAAATCTTTTACAAGCACTTGAAGTGAGAATGAATCCGAAAGTGAGTATGGTAGTGAAGAAGATATTGTGAACAGTGCTGTGTTAGTTGCTTTGTACGGAAAAAGTCCAATTGCGTGCTTAACAGTAACCAAGAAGGAAATAGCTGATGAAGAAAAGGTGAGCAAATCTGAAAATTTTGAGAAAAATGCAAACAAATCAAATCGAAGGTCAATCTCAATTATGAGAATGATGACAGTGGTTTAGATGATGAAAAGGAGAACATTTACGAAGCTTACAAATTAATGTATGCAAAATGGGTGCAAAGATGTAAAGAGAATGAAAAGTTGAATGAAGAAAACTTATCTATGAAGAATGTTATTTGTGGCTTAGAGAAGAAACTGATGTCGACACTAGCTGAACTTGATGAAGCAAAACTGAAATTGGTCAGTATCGAAAAGGGATTGAGAATGTTAAATGGTGGCACAGAGAAGTTAGAAAAATTATTAGAAATTGGTAAGATAAAAGGGGACCTTCAAGGCATTGGCCACAAAGGTGAATGATCTAAGGTGAAAGATGAGAAAATTAATGCGTCCAGATCTGTCCAAGAAGAAATTTAGAAGAAAAACTGAAGATTTGTCCCTACGTGTCAATTTTGCAGAGTTATCAGACACATAAGGCCAAGGTTTTACAAGTTACTACAGATGATGTTTCAAAGAACCCAAAGCTGAAGGAGCTTCATTCCTTATACAATTTCTAGCAGTGGTCTATAATTTCGAAGCATACTTAGGTTAAAAAGAGTCAATTGCAAGCTCTCCTAGCCTTTAAATCTATGAAGGTGACGTCGCAGAATGGTTGGTATTTTGATAATGGATGTTCATGTCATATGATAGAAGAAAAGAGTTACTTATCCAATTATCAAAGTTGTATGGATAGACATGTGACATTTGGAGATGGAAAGAAGGCTTCTGTAGTTGGTAGAGGGATGTTAAATGTGGATGGACTGCCACACCTAAAAAATGTACTCCATGTTGATGGACTAAAAGCCAATTTGGTAAGTATAAGCCAACTTTGTGATGATGGTTTATTAGTTAAATTTACAAGTGATGA
>JAOSBP010000001.1:4254522-4266500 GCA_027563825.1 Erythroxylum mucronatum | reverse complement strand
AAAAAGCATTCAAAGTGTTTTTATACACATACTTTGAAGATTTTTTGAGCATTTAAGCATTTATTGTCTCATTCTTTATTAAGTGAATCGCTCATTTTTGTTAGGATATTCACTATGTCTTATTATTTCAATTTTGGTATTTTTTAGTATTGGATATTTAGATAATGATTAAAAATATAAATCAAGAAGTCTTACTCGAATTGGATTCTTAGATAAGCGTTGTTGCACAAATAGAAGTCCATCTTGAATAAAGATTGGAGTGGATCACGTTTCTTTTTGAGATAAGGATAATGCAAGATGACATGGGTGAAGGTGGAGTAAAGGTTTCCAGGTCTTGAATTTTACTGTTGTGTGACTCTACTCTTTGGTGTATATACTGATTCGGTGAGGTTCCTTCTTATGCATGTTTATGTTAAACGAAAGAGCAAAAAGTGTGTGGCCTTTGATCTGAAGATTCTTATTTTTTTAGGAGGGCGTGTGTGTGACGTTGCCAAGTGTGAAGAAAATTGGAGACAATCAAAGGTGTGTTGATGCATGTGTGACCCAACTCCTGCACTTGAATCGTGGTTAACTTGGTGAAGTTCTCGCTAGGCGTTTATTTGGTGTATCGTGCGTGATCTTGTTTCTACTAAATATACACGTGAGTCATTTGGCTTGTGAGTTGTTCTTGATCTGTGTCTTGGAGCATTTTATCATTGGTGAATGGGCAGATCACATGGCTTTTAGTGTTCAGAATATTAGGGCATAGCTGGAGATATATTGTTGTGTGCTTGAATCTTTGTGTTTGAAAGGCATTATTGTGAGCTAAAGGATAGTGTGCTTGAACTGGAAGTCTAGTGATGATACCTGGGTGATTATTAAGCTGCTTATGATTTCGTGATTGTGTAGGAAATTATTCCTCGTCTTTTTGTCAAGTGTATTCTTGAGTGTTGAGTTGTTTGTTTAATCACTTAAGTGATTTATTCACTGTTGTTGTTTCAAAAGATTGTTAAGAAAAATCCTTTGTTGAGGTTAACACGAGTCGGTCGTATTATTGGGTGCGAATCACTTTCATGGGTAGTGAGGACGAGTGGTAGTGTCAAGGGTTAAGTGGAGTCGACTTATTAAAGCCTTGTGTAAAACTATCATTGTCCTTTGATGAAAGTATTAAGCTGGGTAAGAGCCTCGCAGATGTAGGCAAGGTGTGCTTAATTTTGTTAACAAATATTGGTGTTATTTTATTTTGTTGCATTTTAATTCTTCTGATTTTTAATTGTGCTAGAAATGATTGTCGTGATTCGAAGAGTTTGCGAAACTAATACACCCCTACGGTTCTATCAATTAGTATCAGAGCAAGGTCACTTAATCATAACTTAGTACAACACGTTGATGCAGATTTGCATTTTGCAAATATGGCTATAAAAGAAGGTGTATGGATTGCCAGGCTACTGTTGTTGGATGGTTCTAATTATCCTGCATGGAAGGCACATATGAGAGTTTTTATTCAGGCACAGGGAACAAAGGCATGGAATTCAGTACTACATGGCTGGATACATTCAATGATGACTGATGACAAGGAAGAAATAGTACTGAAAGATCCATTTGAATGGACAAGAGTTAAAGAAGAGAAAGGCCTTGGAAATTCTCAAGCCGTGCGTGTCATTTTTAGTGCTATGGATGAAGGTCGTTTCTTAATGATATCAGCCTGTGAATCAGCTAAAGAAGCATGAGATTCTTTGCAGACTATACATGAGAGATCAAAATCTGTGATAGCCTCAAAACTTCATATGCTAGTTATAAGGTTTGAAGAACTAAAGATGGATGACAATGAGATAATTGGAGATTTCCATAAGAAATTGCGCGATAGCAAATCAAGCACATCAGCTAAAGAAGAAATACTCTAACTTGAAATTGGTAAAGAAGACATTGAGATCACTACCTTCAAGATTATTCCGAAAATTGCAACAATCGAGGATGCTCAAGACATTAATTACTTGTCGTTGGAGAAGGTAATTAGAATTTTTACCAATTTTGAAATGAATTTATTGAGGAGCAAACAAGAAAAGAGCAAAGGATTTTGGCATTATAATCTCAAACTGGAAAGGGCATACATAATATAGAAGATGATTCTGACGAGAACGAAGATCTGGTTTTGTTAATACAAAATTTCAGTAAAAGAGTGAAAAGGGATAAACCTGAATTTAGGCAAAATAGTAGGAGTTCATCAAACAACAACTTCAAACAACAAGTCAAAACTCAGAAGGGGGAAAGAAAAGCAAGGAGAATTTAATGCCATAAGTGTCAAGGTTTCGGACATGTGCAAGCAGAATGTGCTAATACCCTGAAGAAGAGAAAAGGGAAATTCTTTACGAGCACTTGGAGCGAGAATGAATCCGAAAGTGAGTATGGTAGTGAAGAAGATATTGTGAACAGTGCTGTGTTAGTTGCTTTGTACAACAAAAGTTCAGTTGCCTGCTTAACAGTAACCAAGATGACGCAGACGAATTAGCTCAAAGGTCAAACTCAGATTATGATAGTGGTTCAGATGATGGAAAAGAGAACATTTACGAAGCTTATGAATTAATGTAAGCAAAATGGGTGCAAACATGTAAAAAGAATGAAAAGTTGAATGAAGAAAACTTATCTATGAAGAACGTTATTTGTGGCGTAGAGAAGAAATTGATGTCGACACTAGTTGAACTTGATGAAGTAAAACTAAAATTGGTCAGTACCGAAAAGGAATTGAGGATATTAAATGGTAGCACGAAGAAGTTAGAAAAAATATTCAAAATAGGTCAGATAAAAGGGAATCTTCAAGGCATTGGCTACAAAGATGAATGTTCTAAGGTAAATGATGAGAAAATTAATGCGTCCAGATCTGTCTAAGAAGAAATTTCAAAGAAAAATCATAGATTTGTTCCTACGTGTCATTTTTGCAGAGTTATTAGACACATAAGACCAAGGTGTTACAAGTTACTACAGATGTTATTTCAAAGAACCCAAAACTTAAGAAGCATTCATTCCTTACACAACTTCCAGCAGCAATTCAGATTTTTGAAGCACACTTGGCTTAAAAAGAGTCAATTGCAAGCTCTCGTAGCCCTTAAATCTATAAAGGCAACTTCGTAGATTGGTTGGTATTTTGACAGTGGATGTTCACGTCATATGATAGGAGAGAATAGTTACTTATCCAATTATCAAAGTTGTATGGATGGACATGTGACATTTGGAGATGGAAAAAAGGCTTCGATAGTTGGTAGAGGGACATTAAATGTGGATGGACTGCCACATCTAAAAAACGTACTCTATATCGATGGATTAAAAGCCAATATAGTAAGTATAAGTCAACTTTGTGATGATGGTTTATTAGTTGAATTTACAAGTGATGAATGCAGAGTGCTAACTGAGAAAGGAGAATGCATTGTGAGTAGCAAACGATCAGCAGACAATTGCTATATGCTACAGGTCACCAATATCTGCAATTCAGCCTCTCACGACAATAATATAGAGCTATAGCATCAAAAGCTTGGACACATCAACTATAAGTTCATTAGCAAGTTGAAGAAATTGGATGCAGTGAAAGGTTTACCCTCAATAAACAAAGAAGACAAATCGTTGTGTAGTGCATGTCAAATAGGTAAGCAAATTAAAGTGCCACATAAAAAGGTGAGATATGTTACTTCCTCACATATACTTGAGTTAATTTATATGGATTTGGTTGGTCCAATACAACATGATAGCGTTGGCGGGATGAGATACTTTCTAACGTGTCTTGATGACTACTCTAGATACACTTAGGTATCATTTTTGAGAGAAAAATCAGATGCTTTCAAGGCCTTTAGAAGCATATGTATGCAAGTTATGAATTTGGAAAATATGACAATGTTGAGAATTTGGTCAGATCATGGAAGGGAATTTATGAATGCAAGCTTTAATGAGTTTTGTGATGAATATGATATCATACAAGAATTTTCAGCACCTAAAACTCCGCAGTAAAATGGAGTTGCCGAAAGGAAAAATAGAACTCTTCAAGAAATGGCCAAATCTATATTGAACGGCAGAAAGATGTCTATGCAATTTTGGGCCAAAGCAGTTAACACAGTATGCTACATATGTAACAGAGTTTATCTTAGAAACATTTTGAACGAGACCTCTTATGAACTTTGGAAAGGAAAGAAACCAGATGTGAGCTACTTTCATGTGTTTGGGAGTAGATGCTACATTCTTAGAGATCGGGAACAACTCAAAAAATTCGAGAGCAAAAGCGATGAAAGGGTCTTTATTGGTTATTCAACCCATAGCAAAACATATCGAGTGTTTAATCAAAGAACCAAGAAAGTGTTAGAATCTGAAAATGTGGTGATAGATGATGTATCTCAAATGTATGCTACAGGGGTAGAAGAAAACATGCAAAATTGGTCTTACAAACCAACTCAAACAAGCAGCGATACTACAACAAAAAATTGCCTAGATCTACAGTTAGTTGTTGAGGAAGTAACCATGCAAACTGAAGAATTGGTAGTTATTTTGAAATGAAGGATCTTCCAAGACACTTGATGTGGAAATAGTCCTATTAAATAGTCAAACCTTGAGAGAAATTGATATGAACCAGGATCCTCCATCACGAATCAGAAAAAGTCATCCAGTAGAAAATGTTATTGGTGATATCAACGAAAGAAGGAAAACAAGAGAAAGAAAAAGAGTTGATTACTAAGAACTTGTAGGATATTTATGCTACACCTCTTTAGTCGAGCCTAAAAATGTTAAAGAAGCTCTACAAAATAAGTTTTGGACAGCTGCTAAGCAAGAAGAATTGACTCAATTTGCACGAAATGATGTATGGAAATTAGTGCTAAGACCATCGGATGTGAATGTAATTGGAATGAAATGGGTATTTCACAATAAAACAAACGAAAAGGGCAACATAACCAGAAATAAAGCAAGGTTAGTGGCTCAAGGATATTCTTACATTAAAGGAATAGACTTTGACGAAACCTTTGCACCAATAGCATGACTTAAGTTTATCAGGCTTTTGTTGGGTATAGCATATGTGAACGGCTTCAAGCTTTATCATATGGATGTGAAGAGTGCCTTTTTAAATGGGTTTATAGAGGAAGAGATATATGTTGAACGACCGAAAGGATTTATTGATTCAGTTCATATAAATCATGTGTTTAAGTTGAAGAAAGCACTTTACGGTCTTAAACAAGCGTCAAAGGCTTGATATGAAAGACTCATACAATATCTCATCAAGAAAGGCTACAAACGAGGTAATGCTGACACAACTCTATTTATAAAGAAAATTAGATCTGAATTGATGATTACTCAGATTTATGTTGATGATATTGTATTTGGCTCCACTCATCCTAAGATGGTAAATGACTTTGTTGAGTTAATGATGCTTGAATTTGAGATGAGTATGGTTGGTGAGTTGAACTTCTTTCTAGTTTTGCAAATTAAACAAGTAAAAGATGGCATCTTCATATCTCAAACCAATTATGCAAAGAACTTAATACAGAAGTTTGGACTTGAGAATGATAGATAAACGAGAACACCTATGAGTGTTTCAACGAAGTTAAGTAAAGATGAGAACAGGAAAAGTGTTAATGTCAGGCTTTATCGGAGCATTATTGGGAGCCTATTGTATTTAACAGCAAGAAGACCAAATATGTGCTACAGTGTCGAAGTATATGCTTGCTACCAAGCCAATCCAAAAGATACACACTTAACAGCAGTAAAGAGGATCATCAGATACATAAGCAGTACATCAGAATTTTGGAATTGGTATACTTGTGACTCTACGTCCTACCTAGCCGAGTATAGTGATGCAAATTGGGCTCGAAATCTAGAAGATAGAAAAAGCACTTCAGGAGGTTGTTTCTTCCCTGGTAACAATTTGATTTCCTGGTACAGTAAAATGCAAAATTCATTTTCATTATCAACCACAGAAGCAGAATATATTGCTGCAGGAAGGTATTGTTCGCAACTTCTTTGGATGAAATAGTTGTTGGAAGATTATGGAATTGATCAGGATGTACTTACAATCTTATGTGATAACAAGAGTGCTATAGATATCTCGAAGAATCCGGTTCAGCATTCACGAACGAAGCATATTGATTTGAAGTATCATTTTATGCGAGAGCTTGTAGAGAACAAAGTAGTCACCATATCATATCTGTCTACGGAAAAACAACTAGCAGATATCTTTACGAAACCTCTTGACGCAGTCAGGTTTGAACATTTCGAGGGGCTTTGGGACTTTGTGTTTTACGTTATTGATTTATTATTTCTTTAAAATTTGAAAAGTAAAAAATGAAACGTTGCGTTTTCATCCAGAGGGATTAAAAATCCCTAAGTCCTCTTCCTGTCACCACCTCTGCCCCTCGTCCCCTTCTCATCTCATTCAACCTTCAAGCTCCCAAGTATCGATGTGATTGCATTGAAGACTTCTCCACCGTGGAATTAGCATCTATGTGGGATTATTGGGACTCCATTGAAGACTCATCTCTTCTCAACCGTGTGGGTTCCAACTTTGCAACTTAGATTTTTCTCTACGGTACTGCTCTTTGTATTGCTCTTTTTCATTCAACGGTTGCACCATCTGTTGATTTTGTTTGGGTTTCTGTTGTTTTTTAATAAAATGGGCAAGAACAAAGACAAATACCTCTCCTCTGGTATGGAAAAATCGACTGTTGCTCCCACATGTCGGTCTAACCGTTTGCTGTTGAACCCGACACTTGGGAGAAAAGTTTCTAGGTCTGGGTCGTCCTCAACTGCTCCCATTGAAATTTTCGACACCACCTCAATTCAGGATTATCTACCAGAAAGTGATGACGCCATGCGGGTGTTGCGTTTAATGATCTAAGACTCATCATCTGATTCCAACGAGGTTCCTACTGTTGTTGCTCCACCGACTGCTCCTCCTTCGGTCCCTCAAAAACGGACAAAATAGCGAGCTAGGAAAACAGTCCGCCTACCTCGGCAAGATCCATCTACTCGGTTGACAGTAGAAATTGCAGTTTTGTTCAAATTCTATTCACTTTAAGCTGAGCAAAAATGAGAGACATTCACCGACAACGGTTTAGTTCTGGATCACCTTATTAACTTTGATGAATTTCAGCAGTACCGATTGGATATTTTACTCTCTGAGAGAACATTACTGCAAGTTGCATTACTTCCTAAACATTATGATATTGAATTAGTAAAAGAATTCTATTGCAATATGCTTGGTGACTTGTTATTTGATACTGTTATGAGTTATAAATTGGTATATGTCCAGGGTAGGGCGATACAGTTTGATGCTGACAGGTTGAATATCTTCATGAGATTTGATAATCTAATTGGGGATCAGATTTATGCTAATAACTAGACTGTATTTAATGATCAAATAACTACTGTATTAACAAGCAGAAAGTTATATGTTTGGCCATCTAGTTCGAGGCCACACCCACCCATGTTGACTTAAAAGTATTTTGTGCTTTATAAGTTTGTTTTAGCTAACTGGATGCCTAGTACACATGTTGTCTCTATTTACCTAGCACAGGCTAACCTACTTTATGCCATCGACAGCAAGGTGAACTTCAATTTGGGGCGACTCATAATTGAAGCTATGTTGGATATTGGAGGCAAGTCAAATTCTCCACTTTACTTTCCTTACCTAATTTCTCAATTTTTATATGCAAATGGTGTTCCTCGATTGGAGACGAATACACTTAAACTAATCACCTTAATGAACATACTGGCTAGAATTTTCAAGCAACCACGGGTTGTCGATTTGCCATACACTACACTTGGTCCTTCAGATGCCTCAAGAATCTCCTCTGTCAATCCTCATGTCGCTTTGTTCACTGAATTTGAGAGGATTGAAGGTATTTTTCAAGTGGGTCTTGATGCATTTCACCATCTAAAGCAGCGGGTTCTCCGATCCTCTGATACTCTCTGATTTTACTTTTTGGCATCCTTTGTCCCAAAGGGAGAGATTACTTGAATTTGGGTTTGTACTTGGCTATTTTGAACTACTTGTGAATGTTGGTTATTTGTATCTATGTGGACCTTGGATTGAGGGAAGTATTGTAACTTCAATACTTTTATATATTCGATTATGTGATTCAAGTGAAGTTTCTGTTTGTGACAAAAAAGCTAAAAAGGGGGAGATTGTTAGGATATTCACTATGTCTTATTATTTTAATTTTGAAATTTTTTATTATTGGATATTTGGAAAATGATTAAAAATATAAATCAAATGGCCTTACTTAAGTTGGATTCGTGGATAAGTGTTGTTGCATAAATAGAAGTCCATCTTGAATATCAAAGACGGAGCTACATAGAGACTTGGGGGGTCACTGGGCCCCCCCCAAGTTTTTTTTAAAAATTATTTTAAATATATATATATATAAAGATAGAGTTATTTAAGGGTCAGTGGTGTACTGGGCCCCCCAAAATTTTAAAAAATTAATTCTTGGGCCCCCTATCTTAAATTCCTGGCTCCGTCAATGAATATAGATTGGAGTGGATCATGTTTCTTTTTGAGATATGGATAATGCATGATGACGTGAGTGAAGGTGGCATAAAGGTTTCCAGCTCTTGAATTTTACTGCTACTTGAGTATGTTCTTTGGTGTATATACTAATTTGGTGAGGTTCTTTCTGATGCATGTTTATGTTGAATGAAAGAGCAAAAAGTGTGTGGTCTTTGATTTGAAGATTCTTACTGTTTTGAGGAAGGCATGTGTGTGACCTTGCCAAGTGTGAAGAAAATTGGAGACAGCCGAAAATGTGTTGATGCATGCATGGCCCAACTCCTGCACTTGAATCGTGGTTGACTTGATGAAGTTCTCGCTGGGCATTTATTTGGTGTATTGTGCGTGATCGTGTTTATGCTAAATATACATATGAGTCACTTGGCTTGTGAGTTGTTCTTGATATGTGCCTTGGTGCATTTTATCGTTGGTGAATGGGCAGATCACATGGCTTTTAGTGTTCAGAATATTGGGGCATAGTTGGAGATATATTGTTGTGTGCTTGAACCTTTGTGTTTGAAAGGCATTATTGTGGGCTGAAGGATAGTGTGTGTGAACTGGAATTCTAGTGATGATACCTACGTGATTATTAAGTTGCTCATGGTTTCGTGATTGTGCAGGAAATTATTCCTTGTCTTTTTGTCAAGTGTCTTCTTGCATGTTGAGTTGTTTGTTTAATCAGTTGAGTGATTTATTTACTGCTCTTGTTTCAAAAGATTGTGAAGAAAAATTCATTGTTGAGGTTAACACGAGTCAGTCGTGATGTTGGGTGTGAATCACTTTCATCAGCAAATAACATACACCAAGGCACATCTCATTAGATATTCTTAGTGAGCTCATTTATCACTATTGCAAACATAAAGAGGCTGAATGAGGAGCATTGGTATAATTTGATATTGATAAAGAAATGCTCTATGTATCCTCCTATCATCCTTACTTTAGTCTTTACATCTTCATACATATCTCTAGTAACTCGTATATATGTTATAAGAAATTCATCAACTTTTAAACACCTCCATATGATTTCTCTAGGTACCTTATTAGAAGCCTTTTATAAGTCAATAAAAATCATGTGTAGGTTACGATTTCTTTATTTTTATTTTAATAGTCTTAATTTAATTTATATCATTTAAGTTATTATACCATGAAATTCTTTAAGATAATTTTCACTTCAAAAGTATTAAAATTTATTGATAATATACATGTAAAACAAAATTATTATGTTCAAATAAAAGAACTTATTTTCAAATGATATTGGAAAAATATTCCTTGAAGAAAGAAGATCATAATTCTATTAATCAATATCATAGTTATATACATAAGCCACATTCTAAATAGAATAGATATTAGGCTCCAATAGACATCAGAGCACACAAAATTAAAGAGAGTAATACATCGAGTTGGATTATATTCTTTTTTTATTTTAGTCAGTTCTTAAATAAAGGGTAAAATATATTTAAAATCTTTTATAATTTAAGAGACTTAAAAAATTCTTTAATCTTTAGATTTTTTGTAATTTTTAAGTTTAAAAAACTCTTTCTTTTAGACTTTAAATAAAAATAATAAAAATACAAAATACATAAATATTACATATAGATTAATCAAATATTATTTACACTATAATTTAGCCTAACTATTAAATTTGAACCGAGTTAATTAAAATAGACTCACATTAATAATTTATTATGATTATTTTAAAATAATAACTTAAGTTAAATTTAATTGGTTTATATCTAATATAAAAATTAAGTTATACTATTATATCAATGACATTTGATTAACCCACATGGAATATTTGTATCATGTGAATTTTTTCATAATAATAATAATAATATACAAATAAATAAATGTTACATTCGAATTGATTAAATCTAGTGACTGAACCAGTACAGAAAGACAAAATTGACATGTCCAAGAATGGACAAAACTGTAATTTGACGGAGACGAATTTTGCGTGGGGTGACTTTTTTTTTTTTTAATTACAGGGAAAAAGCCAAAACAATCTAACTAATTAGCGCAGAGATTTGCGATACATCACGCCGTAGGCGTCTCGGAGAAGGCAGTCTAAAAGAAACAGTAGAGGGTCCTGGAGGATGCGCAACGCTGCGTGGGGTGACTTTTGTACAAAAACTATTGAGGGAATTAATGGCTTGTGTTTCCAAGATGACTATGTCGTAGGTTGACTTTGGTTTTGGCTGTTTCTTAGTGAGAAAACGCAGGTATATCATTGAAAAAACTTGCAAGTCAAAAAGAGGATTCGAGAGGCGTGTTTTTGCGGAAACTAAATCTTCTGTTCAGTTTTATTCTGTCTTATTCTGTTTCGTAAAATTTCAGCTATTTATTTTGCGAGATCTACGCGAGTCCCACATAAATAAATGACTAAGATTTATTGGACACAATAAAACACTATAATATTAAACAGAAGATCTGTACTCTTATTTGTGTCAAAAGAGTTGGATAGGATCCCATCACTCACGCAATTAGTCAATCGCAAATTCGCAATCCTTGTTTCCAAGTTTCAAAGTTCAAAGTTCAAACTATGCTTCACTTTGAATGTCCCATTTTTACCCATCACGGGTCCTACACGACACTTCCTCTAACTCCACACCTGAGTCTAGCTAAGACGCCAAATTTCAAGTACAGACTACAGACATATGGCCCCAGATCCTCAAAGGATCCCCCAGACATATTGCTTTCGAAATAGTTAATTATAATTAAATTTATATTATTAGTTTTTTAAGTTATTTATTTAACATGATCATCCCTTATGTCAGTGTGTACCAACATCACCACCTATCAGCTTGTTGATTATAAGCTCCACAGATATGGTGGTTTTCCTGAAAGAGGCAGGGCCTGCAATAACACAATTTATCTGCTGTTCTATTCTTGCTGTTGTGCTTCTCTTCTGTCTCCACAGTACTGTGGCTGAAAGTGGAGGTGACAGAGATCAACAGGCATTGCTTGAGATTAAAGCCAAGATTACCAGTGACCCACTCAACATCATGAGCTCGTGGAACATATCCGTACATTTCTGTCAATGGCGCGGGGTTTCCTGCGGCGAACGCCACCAGAGAGTCACCGGATTGAACCTAAATTCACAGAAACTACAAGGGTCTCTATCACCATACGTGGGAAATTTGAGCTTTTTGCAGGCACTAACGCTATCAAACAACCGCTTCAGTCTGGAGATTCCTGAGGAAATTGGTAATTTACGCAGGCTGCAGACACTGTACCTGTACGAAAATCTTTTCACAGGCCAAATTCCTGCCAATCTTTCTGGTTGCATTAACCTCGTAGCCATCAGTTTTGTTAACAACAACTTGGTAGGGAAACTTCCAGCAGGGTTTAGTAACTTGGTGAAGCTCCAGTATTTCAATGTCAGGAGGAATAACTTAAGTGGAGACTTTCCGGCATTTTTTGGCAATTTTTCGTCTCTTGAGCTAATCGAGGCAACGTTAAACAACTTTGTTGGAAACATACC
>JAOSBP010000001.1:4222521-4237723 GCA_027563825.1 Erythroxylum mucronatum | reverse complement strand
TTTAATTTCAATTAAATTACTAAAACGTCCTAAGCTTATTATAAATAGGCTTAAGCTCTATGTAGCTAGCACTTCATACTTAACCCTCTCTGTAAAAGTTACAGAGTTCTCTCAACTCATTCTGTGGATATCGTTAAAGGCCGGATACTTGTACAACTACGGTGGTTGAGACGGATCAGTTTCGAAAACAGTTCAAGGGATGCATTAAAATAAAGATCAAGCTTCGGAATAAGGTACGAATTAAATTTCTGCATTATTTTGATTCGTGTTAATCATTTTATAGAATTAAATAGATCTTGGTTTTGGGAAATGAAAAATCACGGAAGAGTTTCGTGATTATTCCACTGCGGCCGGTTCAGATCCAATCCAGATTTCCCAACAAAGGAAAGGGTGAAATATGTGATATAGGGAGAATAACTCTCTTTTTTATGATAACTAGAGTAAAGTCAAACTTATATATGGATTAGACATCTATCCTAATTTAGGTGATTTGTACCCTAGTGATGCCAAGGTGAGGAGTTGGATAAATGATAATCAATGGTGTAATGAACCTCAGCAGACAATTCACATAATTCCTAACTATAACCCTAAATAGGATATGTTAGACAATTACATTTAGGAGGGATTTCCTTCTAGATTATTCATCAACAAAGCTTGTACGAAATGGATTAGAGATGTAAGGACAATGGAAGCTTGGCAGTGGGTAATATGGAATCCCAGCTTTCCCCCAAGGCATCCATCCTATTATGACTTATTGCCGAACATAAACTCCCAACCTTTAATAGATTGAGGTTTTTTAATTTGGATATAACTTGTTATATTTGTAAGAGTATCCCTAAAAATAGTAACCATCTTTTTTTTGCCAATTCTCATCTAGGATTTAGAAGGAGATCTTAAAATTGTGTTAATAAGATTTAGATTGCATGAGTATAAAGGTAGTCAAAAGTGGCTAATGGAAAACAAAGGAAGATCATTGTGGAACTAAATAACATTCATAATTAGTATGGGAACCTCCATCCAATTAATGAGGAAGGAAAGATCCAAAAAAATGCCTCGAGTAATTAAAAAGCCTAAAACAAGTTGTTCTTTATCTAACCTTAAATTCAGTTAAAGAACATCTAATGATCAACAACTAATATGTCGATCTATATAACTACTTAAATGACTGACCCTTCTCTAAATAGCTACTATGATGTAAAAGATCTCCCGTACAAGAACTAATTGTAACCCTAAATTCCCATCATCAGGAAATAATAGAACTGTGATGCCTTACTTGGAAGCTTATGTGAGAAGCTGTAGAAGGTGACTTGGTTTTGTTTTCCTATGATGTCATATAGGTAAGTTAGCTTTGTTCTCCTATGGTGTTGTGTAAGCATAGAGGATATTCTGCCATAGATCTAGGCAGATTAGGAAGTGGGCTTCACTATAGACAAATTAAGCAGGCTATAATGAGCCTAGTTTATAAAAATGCTCCTAGCTAGTTTTAAGCACTTATCTCTTAATTAATGAAGTTCTTTAATTTTTCAAAAAATGTAATCTTTTGTAATAAGTGTCCCCAATAAAGGTTATATTAGCATTCTCTCAAATGATATGTAAAGGAAGATTGAACTGTATATGTATAAGTTTTTATTTATTTTAAAATTAATAAATAATTTTTATGTTAATAATAATTACTTTTAAATTTTATGTATGACAATTAAAATATTTTTATAATGATAATTAAAATAGTGAAAATATATAAACAAACTAATTTATACTAGTTCACTCAAAAAACTACTAGTCCATGTCCATTTTTTAAGTTCAATTTGAAAATTTTTGCTTTCTTTCTTTATTTAATAGGTGAAAAGGAATATTTTATTCAATATTTTCTTTTTTCATAATTAAGAAGAATTATTGTAATTATTTTTCTTTGTCACAAGTGAAAACACTTTTCATACTTACACACATACAAAACTCTTAATGTATTCCTAAGATTTTCTCTAATATTAAAAATTAACTCACATGTAGTCTATTTGTATTCAAAACATCATATATTAGAGACAATTTGGTTTTTATATGACTAGTTATACTAATATTACTAGTTTAGTCATTAATTGGTGTTTCATGATATAAAAACCACAAGCTCACAATTTTGTAAACAAATTGTTCAACTAATATAAGACATTAGTCAATTAATATATGTATAGAATGTACAAAGGCACATCAAATTTGACAAAATTTCTTAAAACAAGTTTTTCAAAACACATTTATTGACAAAATTTTGATCTAAATTTAATTTAAAATTTTCCAAAAGTATTTTCTTTTTTCTCAAATCAAAACTTTTCTTGTTGTTGAACAAATTTATGCATCACATATAGCCCCAAACCATTGAAATGATCAAAATAAAGTTAATGTAATAATATTTTTTTACTCTTGGTCTACTTGATTTTAATTTTCTTAGAGTTTCCTTTAAATATGTTCATTTTATTCATCTTTTGATTAATCAAATAATTAATTCTATTTGTTATTCATTTTGTTCAAATAATTTAATTGCTATTTTGATCACTTTGCTTTCATTAAATTTGATCTTTTATATATTACTTGATTTTATTATAATTGATTTACTAATATTACAAAAACAATATTTTATTTTAAATTTAAAGTGTAGAAATCTCTTACAATCGTGAGAACAAGTTGCAAAAAAAAAATTTAGGTTAAACTTATAATTAAAAATATGCCATATTCAAGTTATTTTTATTAAGGCTAAAAAGATGACGAATATACATCAAATTATTTGTTCCAATTATTCTATTCTAATTATGTTGAACCTCACATAAATGCAGTGTTTTAAAAATTGGACCGAACCGGTTGGTCGGACCGGAGAACCGGTGATTCGGAGCATGAAACGGTTCGATTTAACCCTTATTTTTTGTGAGTAGTTGACCCGTCCATTTTGCGGTCGGACTGATAAAAACTGCTGAACCGGTGAAAGAAAGAACCGACCGGTTCATTTAAAATGCACTGATTTTGATGATTTCAACTTGAATAAATATTATAATTAGTGATCTTTTTTTAATATTTTTGATGAAATATGACTAGTGAGTTTTGTTATCTTATTTTGTATTGTGTTGGTGAACTTAAAAAACAAACTTGCATGTTTTGAAGTTTGAAAGTTTGAGTTAAGTTTAGAATTAGATAAATAATTAAATAGTATGTTTAAAAATTATCTTATATTTATAATATATAAAATAAAATTTTATATATTTATTAGTTACCGGTTCGATCACGATTGAATTTTAGTTGAACTATTAATTTTTGAATCAGTTGCTTTTCTGATTCAATCATAGGTCATATTTTTAATAATTTTATATAAATATATAGATAAAATTTAATAAAATATGATTAAAATACCGATATGATCCTTAGCGAATAAGCCTCTAGTAATATTTCGAAGGAAGAGAATCTAGACCATTCCTAGACATGGAATGATCCTCCTTTTTGATTTAGATGCCATTTCGGAGTCGACGAAATGTGTGTAAAACATGGCTTGAAAGCTATTTAGTAATTGTCTCCATCCATTTAGTTTTGTGCTTCTTCGTACCCTTTTCTTAAGAGAATCAAACAGTCTTTATTGACATAAGATACGAACCACACAAAAGACTGCACTCAAAGCATGTGTTTGACTAATAATTACACCATATATGACTTATAAAAGCAGCTATTTTCAGCCCTCTTATCAGTCATGGCCGCCCTTCATTTCACATACCTTTTATTCTAATTGCTAATTAGTCATTACCCTTACTAATTATCTCTTAACTCACATAATTATTAAATATGACAAAGAGTTAAATTAAATGACGCGACTCGAAATTTAGTCTAAAATTTAATTAGACTTAAAGTTCGGTAAATTTAGTTCGTTTTAAAATAACGTCATTTTATAGCGAGTTTTAGATTGAATTTAAATTTTAAGTTTAATCTAAAATTTAGTTTACTGAAATTTAATTTCTCAATTCTAAATAATTATCATCAAACAAACTACTAAAAGTCTAAAAGAGAGCCCACTACTTTTCAGTTTCATGTCATCACTACTCTTTTAACGGGGTTCAAAATCTTAATAGTGAGAGTGAGAGTGGAGAGGGGGACACATGGTTAACGGTGTAGGCATTAGATGCCAAAGTCCCCATTTTGTCAGAGCACGTTGTCTTTTTCAGGGAACATATATTTTCTTCTCTTTCGCATTCTCCGCTGTTTCTCTTTAAAAAAAGAAACAATTACCAACTACAGACCAAAGACACCATCTCTCTACCCATTATTATGTTTGTATTCTTGTAACTCTGTCTTTGGTTTTCTGATTCTGAGCTCCACTTCCCATCGCATCCAGCTGTTGCTTTCCTAGTGTTTCGTGTTTGTTCTTCTTCTGTCTGCATTGCTGGTTAATCAGCTGCAGCTTACTTTTCACCTTAACTTGACAATTTTCAATATTACCTTAACTTTCCTTTATTATGTATCAAATTACTTCGGTGGATTCCTGTTGATTGCTGTGTATGCGATCTGCGAATAAGATTTTCCTGAGCATGGTGTGTTTCAGCAAATGGGTTGTCCTTGAATCGCTTCATTTTTCCGCAAAATTGGAACTTGGCGACGTTTGAACACTCACTTCATGGATCTGGAAACTGGGTTTTATACAAACCAGGTCAAGGTGAGATTGGTGTGCTTCACCTGTATGCAGCACCTGCTAAAAAGTGAATTTGATTCATTTTTTGTCATCAAGATGTTGCCTTTTATATGGAATAAGAAGAATCAATATATATATTGACTAGACTAGGCCTTAAGTTATTTACTCAATTCGGCATGCGGGAGAATAAGTTGTTTGATGTAGTAATTATTTGGTTACTGATTCAATTATCTAGCTTGTTGACCTTATATAATCCAATCCAGTCGATGTTTTGTTGCAGAGAGAATCGTGGAGGACAGTGTTGACTCTCGCGTATCAAAGTCTTGGAGTTGTTTATGGTGATTTAAGCACTTCGCCATTATACGTATACAAGAGCACGTTCGCAGAAGATATTAACCACTCTGAGACTAATGAAGAAATTTATGGCGTTCTTTCCTTCATCTTCTGGACTCTCACTTTGGTTCCCTTGTTAAAATACGTGTTCATAGTGCTGAAAGCCGATGACAATGGCGAAGGTGGCACTTTTGCTTTATACTCGTTGCTGTGCCGACACGCCCGAGTCAACTCACTGCCAAATTGTCAGGTCGCAGATGAGGAACTATATGAGTACAAGAAAGATAACGTTAGTTTGTCCCCACAAACTAGTTTCGGTTCCCGATTGAAATCTATTCTGGAGAAGTTTCGGGTGTTACAGAGATTTTTGCTTGTATTGGCTTTGATTGGAACTTGTATGGTGATAGGCGATGGCGTCCTTACACCTGCTATCTCGGGTATGCTTTAACGTCGGCTCTTGTGCTAGGAGATTCCTTTTCCGATGTCTGGTGTACTCATGCTATGGAGTTCTTACCTCTTCGAAGACTAATTGTTCCGTGGTATTTCTGCAGTATTTTCGGCGGTTTCGGGGCTTGAGCTCTCAATGGAAAAAGATCATCATAAATGTGAGATTCACCTCTCTTTTTGTACCTATAACTTGATATTTGCAGTTTTCCTTTTACCTTGAAGATTGTGGATTATTCATCTTGATTGACTTGTTTATTGGTGTGGACATTTCTTGATTCACTTCTCCATATGTTTATTTGGAACAGTGCTTCTATGCATTTCATTTGGCATCTTTTAATTTCAGTCATCTGCTCACACCGTATGAGTTCATGTTCGAGCTTCAATTCCCCAAAGTTCGCAACTTGGTACCTGAACTTTTGATATTTGTTTTAGCAAATTTTCTGCTGTGTGTGCCGTATACCCTTCTTTAAAAGTATTTAGGGTGTCCTGTTAACCCTGCAACAATACGTTCTCACCTGCCGTTGACCTGCTATTAACGGGCTACAAATTTTACAAAAAGCTGAGTCTAGTGAAACCTTTTTCCTCTTTTCTGTTTCCAATTGCGACTTGCCACCTTTGTTCTCCATTGAAATTGAAGAAGTGAACCAGTGCTCAGATAGGGGTGTAACTTAAGATGGTTAACTGGATAGAATGCTGAGAGCTTAAAGCATAGATACTCTTTATCTAATCATCACTCTTTGATTTCCAGGAAAACAAAGTAGTTTTCGTTGCAATTTGTTGAGAAATTGATTATTGAGTTATCGTCAAAGTTTATAGAAGAGCTGCTCAGTAAAATATCTAAAGCCTGGGAAGCGTTTCCTTGCACATTAAACCTATAAAGAAAAGGGTTTTGGTTTAGTCTAGTAGACACAGTCATTTATTCTTAATTGAACTCTTTCTTTGGTTAATGATGGTTGCTCGAGCTTAGCCTGCATAAGGAGGTAATGCCAAAGTTTGCTGATGGATTAGTTGCAATCCTAAGAGGAGCTGAACTAATCAAAGACTTGAAAAACTTGTACTCTACAAAAGCTTTACCTTCAAATTTAGATCTTGTGCCTGCTTTAGATCATTCCTACTGAGCAAATGGACCTTGGTTTTGGAAGAGGGTAAAGAATGAAGTCATTAAATAACTTTTCCTTGATTTGTCTCCCAATAAATTAATTATAAATTTGGATGATACGTCGGTGGGCAAGTAGAACATTAGTTAACAACATCCCACACAGCTAGTCAATATCCTGATGTTTGCTCCTACAATTAAAAATCTATTGGACAGTTCATGTATGCTTGGCATGAAATGGAGCTCACAAAATAGTGCAAGAACTTTTAGTATGAAGAAACAAGCAACCTTTTCTATTCTTGCTGCATAGGTGTCACACTCCAATTCACAAGTCATAAAACATGGCAATTCTAGGCTGAAGTCCCCTTCGGAAAACAGACCTCTTCTTTTTACTATATTTTTTCCTCTAGCTATTATTTTTTGCTTTTGTTTAAGTTGCTTCTAGCCTCCTGATTTCTTGGTATTTTTGTAATTAAAATTTACTCCTTTCATATCTCTTAAAAGACTTGTATTTCTTGATATATTACCTCCTGAAAACCCAATAATTTCTGCAGATATAGAAGTTCCAGTTGCATGCATCATACTGATAAGCTTGTTTGCCCTTCAACATTATGGCACGCACAGGGTTGGATTCTTGTTTGCACCTGTGGTCCTAACATGGCTTCTGTGCATCAGTGCTATTGGGCTATATAACATACTCCACTGGAATCTTCATGTATATAAAGCTCTATCTCCTTCTTACATGTTCAAGTTTTTAAGGAAAACTCAAAGGGGAGGTTTGATGTCCTTGGGTGGCATTTTGTTGTGCATAACAGGTGAATATTGTCATCAATTTTCTTACTGCATTTCAAGTGAAGATATAAGTCCATTATTCTAATTGACCCTTAATTCATTCAGGATCAGAAG
The DNA here is from genome assembly GCA_027563825.1 of Erythroxylum mucronatum. Classification (NCBI taxonomy): domain Eukaryota; kingdom Viridiplantae; phylum Streptophyta; class Magnoliopsida; order Malpighiales; family Erythroxylaceae; genus Erythroxylum; species Erythroxylum mucronatum. The sequence continues at coordinate 4,230,287 of JAOSBP010000001.1, read as the reverse complement.
CCATGTTTGCTGATCTTGGACACTTTTCACAATTGTCAATTAAGGTAAGCTGTTGCAGAATGCAATCTTCTGATGATGAAGCTCTCCTTTTTTTAATCAAGCAGGCGTCCTTGATTTTTATGTTCCAATTTTGAGCCTAGAATTCTCTGTCTGGGGTACATCATGAGCATTTCTCAGGTTGATAACAATTGAACCTACAAACTTTTTAAGACCTTACTAGAACTTTCACTGACAAATAATCATTTATGTAGCTTTCCACTAAGTTTTAATATATTCTTATTCCAGACTTTATCCTTCTCAAATGAAACAAGTACCCAATGTAGGAACCTGCTCAGCCAATGGTCTATGATGCTCGTTTGTAGGTTCTGTTCCTTATCAAAGGAATTGAATCTAGTTTTGCTTGTTCTGTAAATTTCACTTGGTAGATTGTGTCAGCCCTGCTCTTGGTGGTTTAGAGTAATGAAATTGTATGTTGTACTGAAAATGTTGAGTTTCTCTTAGGTTCTTTACGATGCTTTTTTTATTAGTTTTATACACTATAAATATCCATATTTTATGCTAATATTCTTATCATATTAGCTATTGACCTAATAGCCTTGTTTGACATTTTTATTTTTATTTTCTTTAAGAGGTAAATTAAGCTTGTGACTTCATAATCAAGCAAAAAAATTCTTCTTTTCATTGATAATTCCTTTTACAACAGAAATAACCATATTCGTCTACTTAGGATTGAAAGCATTGTCTGATGTGGCGAGTGCATTTCTGCAGATTGCTTTCACATTTTTGGTTTATCCCTCATTGGTTCTTGCATACATGGGGCAAGCTGCCTATCTATCTCAGCATCACAACAACAGGGTTGGTTTTTATGTATCTGTACCAGGTAGGTACCTCAAGTTGCCTCGTGAAGGTCACACGATTTGGACAATAGGCAAGTTTGTACTAACAAGAAGTTTCCTGTACTATTCTCCCAGACAAATTGAGATGGCCAGTTCTAGTCATAGCAATACTAGCTGCTGTTGTGGGAAGCCAAGCAATCATCACTGGTACTTTCTCGATTATCAAACAATGTGCTGCTTTGGGTTGCTTCCCAAAGGTCAAAATTGTCCACACTTCATCCAAAATTCATGGTCAAATTTACATTCCAGAGATTAATTGGACCTTAATGTTATTGTGCTTAGCTGTTACCATTGGTTTCAGAGACACAAAGCGTATGGGCAATGCCTCAGGTATGAATGTTATAATTTTATGGTTCCTCATTAATATATTGCAATACACATATAGAGAAATCTCAAATGTTTATTTCTTGAAGTTTTGTGCATCAAGTATATATATACTTGTTCATGAAAGCAGCTATAAATCATAGCCAACATGAGGCGCGCCCTCTTGGAGAATTCTAGCTACTCACTAGAGACACATCAGTGTGTAGTGGTTGGGACCAACACTAATTCATATAGCTTGATTTCATAACATCTTATTCCATTAGTAATACCAACCGTATGAATTACATGATTAGGTTCTTGTTACTTGACACATTAACTTCCTATATGCACTGTCTTTTATTGGTTAGCTTCAGTTCATGTATACTGTAGTGTTTAAGGTGCCTTGTTCCTGAAATTGTTTCTACTGAGAGTAGTTCCAGGATGTAGCAACTACAATTGAAGGCTAAACCATATTTCAGACTATCTTTCTCTAAAAGAAGGGGTTTTTTTTTTTTTGGTCTAGTGTAGGTTTGATGGTGTCTATCTGGATTATGTTCCTGTTCTTTGCAAGAATCTGATTTGGAAAGTGAAGGATGATACGGCATACTAATAGGAGTAGCAAAAAGTTTATTGGAAAGGGCACTACATATGCTAGATATATTAACAGTGATACTGTGGCATGGTCCGACTAATCTGAAGACCTATAGTTCATGAAACTGGAAACTAGAAAATTAACCCCTGCATGATGGATAGGTTGATTTATCGATATCTATCAAATCCAAATATTAGCACTGCTTTAGTGTATGTATGACATTTGCGTTTTTGTGGGACAGGTTTGGCGGTCATAACTGTGATGCTTGTTACTACATGCCTAATGTCTCTGGTTATCGTCTTATGCTGGCATAAAAGTGTCATCTTTGCAATAGGCTTCGTGTTATTTTTTGGCACAATTGAAGCTCTGTACTTTACGGCATCCTTGATAAAGTTTCTGGAAGGGGCCTGGGTTCCAATCGCTCTCTCGTTCATCTTCCTGGTCATAATGTGTGTGTGGCACTATGGAACACTCAAAAGGTATGAATTTGATGTCCAAAACAAGGTCTCCATCAACTGGCTACTTGGCTTGGGGCCCAGCTTAGGTATTGTCCGCGTCCGAGGTATTGGAATCATACACACTGAGCTTGTAGCTGGAATCCCGGCTATTTTTTCCCACTTTGTGACCAATCTTCCGGCATTCCACCAAGTCCTAGTCTTTCTGTGCATTAAATCTGTTCCAGTTCCACATGTCAGAAATGAGGAACGATTTCTAATAGGTCATATAGGTCCCAGAGAATACAGGCTCTATAGGTGCATTGTAAGATACGGTTATCGGGATGTATACAAAGATGATATGGAGTTTGAAAAAGACCTTGTGTGCAGCATAGCAGACTACATACGATCTGTGAGCATTGAATCAAATGGAGCAAATGAAGAGGGTGGGAAGCCAGATGACAAAATGACAGTGGTTGGAACATGTTGTAATGACGTCCAAATGAGCGAAGCAGACAACGTTGTGGAGGACACACACTTGGTTGGCACGTCAGAGTTGCAAGAAATAAGGTCACCGAGAGGCACCAAACCTAGGAAAAGAGTAAGGTTTACATTGCCAGAGAGGCCGAACATGGGCACGTTTGCAAGGGAGGAGCTGCAGGAGCTTATGGAAGCTCGGGATGCTGGGATTGTATACATACTTGGTCACTCATACGTGAGAGCCAAGAAAGGATCTAGCATGATAAAGAAGCTTGTAATTAATTATGGATATGAGTTCTTGAGAAGGAACAGTGGGGTACCAACCCCTGCACTAACTGTACCTCATGCATCGAGCATAGAGGTGGGAATGGTGTATAATGTTTGAGAGTTTTGTTAGGAATTTCTTTGAGCGATGAGTTCTTCGTGGGAAGGTTAGGACTCTAGTTGTTTAGAACAAAGATATCTTTTAGTGCCGAGAATCCAGATCCTCTGTCTAATATTACTCTGTCTTATTCTATTTTATAAAATCTCAGCCATTTATTTTGTGGGGCTCACGCGAGACTTATGCGAGATCCACATAAATAAATGGTTGAAATTTATTGGACACAATAAGATACTATAATATTGGATAGAGGATCTGGACTCATACCCACTTTCCAACAGTCTTGTATTGAACGAGTATGTCCATTCCGCCTAAAACATTGGGCCTTCCTTTAGAGTAAACTCATCAAGAGAGATGAGAAAAACACTATGGGCCATTTCACTTAGTCCATTGGAGTAAACTGCATAAATGGGTTCTAAGTTCTAACAAGTGATTGTAAACATTTTACAACTTTGTTATATTACCGTATTCAATTAGTCAAACAAGGGGTTTAATTGCTTTAATATTTCTTGTCGGTTATGCTTTAAGCATGGGGTTGGACCTTTGATGCTTACACGAAACGGGTCCCACTGCCGACTTTTTGTTGCATTGAATGTGATCCGTTGAAATGTTCGGCCTTATCCATAACCAGCCACCATGATTAGTCCTCTCAGGGTACAGAACTAGTCCTTTATTTTTTTAATTTTCAAAATCGTACTCTTGAGAGTAAATGTCGTGATCTGCTACCGACCAAAGACATTGGGGTTCTCAAATCTCTTCTCCAAGGTTAAAAAAAAAACATTTGGGACGCATGCATTATCTGAGAGATTTGCTTTGCTTTGCTTTTCCTTTCACCTTTTATCTTCTTCTTCAAGGAGTGAGTACAGTACGTAGTCCATTTTAAGTTAAGAAGAATCTACATATGTGTAAACGGAGAAGCAGATAACCTGTCCAATATACTGAAATTGCCCTCGTAAAGTGGAGATTATTTCTTCTTCTTCTTCTTCTTCTATTATTCTATGTGATGATTTTTATATGCAAAAAGATCTACTAATAAGCCATCTTGCTTCTTCAACTAACAGTACCGTAAGAATGGCGGCTTTTCAAGGTTACGAAGAAGCACGCCAAATATACGTTCGGAACATTCCTTTTCAGCTGGAGTGGGCCCCACCATTCCGCGAAAAGCGGCTAGCGGATAAACCTGCGGGTGGGGCCCAATGGGACAGTCACGTGGCCATCACGTGCCGAGGCTTAGGATCAGTATTGGTACTGGTTTTGAGGTGGGTGGATGGGTCCCAACTGGGGTAGTTTTTTAAAGTCACAGGCATAGGGGGCGTCCGTACGTTTTGTGGATTAGGATTTAGGAAGGAACTAGGAAGGTAAAGGGACCGAGTATTAAATTACGTCTCATTCGAACCTTATCTCCGATTAAATAAACTCCCATTTACCCTCCAAGCCACCATACAAAATTGAACCTATTTAAGTTGCGGATAAAATCGGATGTGCCAAAATCCAGTAGGAGTCCATGTCCAGCTTACAGGGCCCCATCTCGTAGTCTAAAATTAATTATAGAAAAAAAAGCAGCTTACACAAGCAAATTAAATATTATGTTCAATGTCGTTATCCTAATCTTATTTAATATAATATTTAGTAGAAATTTTGTTGGGCAGAGGTCATATTTGACAATTAGCTGATTGTATTAGCTGTTTGTTAGTGATATATGGTAAAATTAACTATTTAATATTAACTGCTTATATGTAAAATGATTTATGAGGATATGACTTAAAAAAATAAATAAAGATATGAATATTATATATCCTAATATTTTATTGAATATTTTTATAAGAATTATTTTAGATAAGTCATGTTCACTTGTACTGTTTCATCATCTATGAATAATTTATACAACTTTTTCTATTTTTATTTTCATTTAAGGGCAACATTTTATTTCTAACCTATAATTACATAAAGGGTAAAGTTGACTTTTAATACTTAAAATTTTAGTTGATTGATGAAAACACTCATATATATTAAATCAACTATTAGAAGAGCTACTCACCAAACAGCTTTTATAATTATTTGAAAAGTCAAACAGCTGATGACATAAGTGATTGGTTGTCTACCAAACAAGGCCATAGAATTTAGAAATATCTAATAATATACAATTTTAATTATAATTAGTAAAGAGTATGTTATACTATTTTTTTTATATAAACCTAAAATCATACATTATTGCTTTAATGCAATATTTAAAAAGGTTTGATAATACACATCTTATTTGCTTACATTATCCATAAACATATTTTTTAAAAATTTGTTTAAACAATAAAAAAATATTTTCAATATTATTTATTCCTTTCACAAAAACAATAAATTTGTTTTTTATGATCAGAATGAATAATTTACAAATCCATTGTTGAATTGAAGACCATAACCAAATTTGTTCGTTGGGTTCTTGGTGAAGATATTTAAAAGGTCACAACTAAGAGCGTTTAAAAGGGTGTCGGTGTAAATGGGTGAAATACCCGTTAACATTTAAAAAGGGTAATCAGGTAAAACGGCGTTTCGTTTATCTTTGACCTTATCCATTACTGCCAGCTAGGATGTTATGTTACATGGTCGGGTAACGGCATGTTGTCTGTGTCGCACTCGCCCCTCGTTGAATCTTCTTCGTTTTTTAAAGTTTAAACATAATATAATTTTATAATGTTTTATATTTTATTTGTGGCCCTTGACTATACCTTTTAAAGAAATTTCCAAATATTAAAATTTGATTTTATTTTATAAGACATAGTTGACATTATTTAATGATGATTATAATAAAATTAGTCAAAACATTTAATAGAACTTGATTCATAATAACATTTGAGATGCTGTAACTATTACAATCATAATAGCATAAATGTATGAAATATTGCTAATGTAAAGTTTCATAGTGGCATAAGTATTTTTAATTCATATAAGATAACTACATAATATATATTTGATTATAATAAACCAAATTATGATTAAAAAAGAATAAAAATAAATGTAATTTTATAATTTTTATAAATTATAAAAATAGAAGAGACTACAATCTAACAAAAAATTTAGTAAAATAGAAATAAAAAACATATCGAGATATAGCTATGAATGGGTGATTTGAGACAATGTTTTAAAAATTAAAATACAACTTAAGCTGATATGACAAGATATTTTGATTTATCAAAGGAAGAAGATTTATTTGACGGCGTAATGTTTTAAGTTTGAACTAGATCTATATTTTCTATTGAATAAAACATTATTTTGTCATCAAAAATGGAAAATTAAAAGTATATTTTAAGAAAAGTTTAGTAACCTACTTCAATTTAGTCATTTCAATTGATGAAATGAATTTTAAGAAGAATCACAATTTAAACAACAACAACAACAACAACAACAACAACAATATTTAGCGAGAGTTTCCTCAAAATGTGAAGTTTGAAAAGATCCAATAATACTGTACGTAACTTTATTCTTATTTAATAAAGACTTTCTTTTAGGAAAAAAATCAACCATAATTAAAATGAATGATACATAAATAGAGACAACAAATTAAGGTATTAAGTTATGTGCTTCTTGTGCATATAAACTATGAACAAATTCTTCTCAGATATGAGACAACTCAATTAATGAAGTTCCAACATTTGATTATAGAAAAAGAGCAAAAGCCTAGTAACCCAGATAATGACAGCAAAAGATTTTCACTAGCTTGGACGTGCGGCGGCTACATAGTAACAATTGGCAGCAAGCATGGTGTGTTCAACTGAAATGGTCTCTTTCGCGTAGATGATCCCAATCCGAGTTTGGATGATGCTTTTGGACAAAGTGAATCTCCACTTCCCTGGCCTAAAGATAAGAGTCTTGTCCTACTAAGGATATATTTTTATTTATCCAGGACACTTAAATCAAAGGAGGGAAAGTGAGAGTGATGTTTTACAAGGCAACAGGCGCTTTGAGTGCATGATCCAATCATGTTCATTTTGACCTAAACACGTTGATTCTAAGGTGAGGCAATTGGACATTTGGTGCAGTTGAGGATAATGTTTTTTTTTTTGGCCAATAAGGATAATGTTGTTTATTGCAAGAATAATATATAGAATTTCACGTTTTCTCCTCCTTCCCCCTACCTGTTATCGTCTTCCAACTCAGCCTCTAATTAACACCAACCAATTTGGTCTATAGGGGTAATGATCCAGAGAAGTAAAGTTGAGCTTCTTGGTTCTTCCCCCAAGTTCCAACTTTTCTGCATCCATTAGTCCATCTTATATGGTTTTATCTAGAATTTTAAGATCCCTCGATTCTTATGTATCCTATATATTTTGGTGCACAATAAATCGTAATGTACTTGATTGATCATTGACCCTATTTAGTATCAATTCTTAACAACCCTTAAGTTCTCTAATAACTTCAAAAGCGAGGCGTCCGTAATTAATCCGATCAAAAAGTTGTCCAAGAAATTAAAGGATCATTAACAAGAAATTTTTTCCATTTTTTCTCCTCTACGTGACTCAAATTCAAGACTTTACTTCCTCCGATTCATAATAAGTGTTGTTTTAGAAAAATACACGTTTATTAAGAAAACTAATGAAATTATAAATATATCCTTATTAATACTCCCATGAATTGCCTTGAAATTGTGATCTGTGTAATTAAGATGAGAGAGAAATTGCATATTAATA
>JAOSBP010000001.1:4195746-4222421 GCA_027563825.1 Erythroxylum mucronatum | reverse complement strand
TACCCTTATTAATTAGCATGTGAGAGAAATTGCATACTATTAAATTGCCTTGAAATTGTGATCTGTGTAATTAAGATAAGAGAGAAATTAAAGGTTAATTTTAGAAGTAAAATTATAAACATGCATACACTTATTTTGAATAATTAAAATATATCTAAAACAACACTTATTATAAATTAGAGGGAGTATGTAACAAAGAGCCTTAAATAGAAGTTTACACCATTTAAATTATTTGTCATTATCTAATCAAGAACTAGACTTTGAGAAGATTGGATGTAGTAAAAAGGAAGAAGCAATATCGTAAAAGGAGGGTACTGAAAGGATGAACCAGAGTTAAAAAGATCTAACTGGAGTTAATATAGATACATCCCACTCTAACCTTCTCTCCATCCAATACAGATACGTTTGGTCCCATATAATGTAGTAAATGTAAATATATATATATATAATCCATTTTTCTTCTTCTTCTTCTTCGTCGTCATCTAGCCCTTTCACATTGTTCTTTTCTTTCCTCTTTTTAAGAAATGTCTTGTCTATTATCTTGTGTTTAACTTGCCATTTCTTTATCTTTGTTTCTTTAAAGTAATATTGGTCTTGATAATCCAACGCGTCCTCCATTTCCTCTCCCCTCTCTCTCTCTAGCTGGCTCTCGTTTAAGCTTATAACCGCTTCCTCCTTTAACATCCGCCGGAATCTCGCTGTCGGTCACCTCGTTTGGTGAGCGGTTGAAGAGAAGTTTTTGTCTTGTTTGCTTGTGTTTAACGAGTTTTTATCGAATTTCGCTTCCTGTTTGGTCTCGGAGAAAAGGAGTTTTCCGTCTGCTTGCGCTAGACTGGAGTGCTATTTTCGTTTCTTTTGTTTGCTTTCTTATAATAGAATTGAGATTGAGAAAACGAGAAAAATAAAAGCGTTGATGATCAGGTGATCGGTTATTGGTTTGAGTTTGTTACGGTTATGATTTTGGTGTGAGGTCGTCAGTTTTCGAGTAAGACGTTTTAGTTTGAGGCGTAATGAATTTTGTGTTCGCTGCTTCTCATGTTGTGTGTAGCCTTTGCCTTTACGTTGCTCAACTATTACTACGCTCGCTCATGTGACTTGTGGTTTTATTTAAACCGAAGAGTTTTCAAAATCAGGGCAATGGTTGTTTGTACTTTTGGTTTGCATCAAATTTAGATCTTGTTCTTCAAAATAAATGGAATCTTGTTTCTTTCGCTGCTTGTATTAAATATGGCGCAGGGTGAGAATTAGTTTAGGCTTATTTGCCGTATTGGTCAATTTTCCTTCATAAGAGTTTCTCTAGAGAAGTTATTTTTCTTAATAGTAACCTTTCCTCTTCTGTTTTAGAATCTGGTTTATTCGACCTGTTTCTAGTGGCAAAAAATAAAGTTTGATGGTTTGCTGTATGAGGATGAAGTTGCGAAGTCTATATATTTGCAAGTTCTTACTAAACAGAACGTAGAGTGAGTTCTTTTTCCCTCCCAGAATTCTAGATTCCAGTTTGTCTAAGTCCTTAAGTGTGATATTTTTTATCAAATAGTGCCTTTAATTCTTTAATCTTCAGATTCCGCCAATCCTTAAGTTTTTCAAACAATTTGTTTCTATCAAGTTCTGAAATCATTTGTCCTTGCCTAACATCAAACTCTTCGCTTGATGTTAATGTTGAGTGACTAATTCAATTGCAGTCAGTCAAGTTTTTTTATGTGCATCTCATTTTTTTTTCTTTATGTTTTTCTTTTTGCAGGTTTGTTGCATCCTGTGACCAAAGGGTTTGCGGTTGCAATTGTGCACTTCTTTTGAGTCATGGTGTCAAGTTCACGCATCAATGTTGGAGACTTGGCTGAAAATTTTCCTGGAATTATCTCTGATCTGAATACCTATAACACTAGTGATGGGGATTCACGTACAATTATAGTGGCGAATATGTTACCTGTGCAAGCTAAGAGGCATAACCAAACTGGAAAATGGCACTTTTCGTTGGACGAGGATTCTCTTTTATTACAACTAAAGGATGGGTTTTCTCCTGAAACTGATGTTATCTATGTGGGGTCTTTAAAGGTTGATATAGACCCTAGTGAACAAGGAGAAGTTGCTCAGAAGCTGCTGGAGGATTTCAACTGTGTGCCAACTTTTCTCCCACAGGACCTAAAGAAGAAGTTCTATCTTGGGTTCTGCAAACAGCATTTGTGGCCTCTATTTCATTATATGCTACCTATGTGTCCAGATCATGGTAGTCGTTTTGACCGTGACCTTTGGCAGGCCTACGTTTGGGCAAACAAAATGTTTGCGGACACACTTATGGATATAATTAGGTCAGAAGATGATTTTGTTTGGATTCATGACTATCACCTTATGGTTCTGCCAACATTTTTGCGGAAGCTTTTCAGTCGGGTCAAGCTTGGATTCTTTCTCCATAGCCCATTTCCCTCTTCAGAAATATATCGAACTTTGCCTGTCCGGGATCAAATTCTACGGGGGCTACTGAATTGTGATCTTATTGGCTTTCACACATTTGATTATGCCCGACACTTCTTATCCTGCTGCAGTAGGATGCTCGGCTTGGATTACGAGTCAAAGAGGGGGCACATTGGACTTGATTACTATGGTCGAACAGTGTACATAAAAATACTGCCTGTAGGTATTCACCTGGGCCGTCTTGAATCAGTAATGAACCTGCCCTCTACATCGTCTGTTGTCAAAGAGATTCAGAAACAGTTTGATGGTAAAAAGGTGATTCTTGGAATTGATGATATGGACATATTTAAGGGCATCAGTTTGAAATTATTGGCAATGGAAGAGCTCTTGAAGCAACATCCTGGCTTGTGCGGAAAAGTGGTCCTGGTGCAGATTATGAATCCTGCGAGGGGCTCAGGAAAAGATGTCCAAGAAGCAAAGATGGAGACATATTTAATTGCCAGAAGGATCAACGAGGTTTATGGTTCACCTCTATATCAGCCAGTGATTCTGATTGATCGTCATGTTCCTCGATATGAGAAGACTGCATATTATGCTGTAGCAGAATGTTGCATAGTGAGTGCAGTGAGGGATGGAATGAACTTGGTCCCTTATAAGTATATTGTTTGCAGGCAAGGAACCCCTTACATGGATGAAGCTGTGGGCATAAAATCAAACTCTCCTCGTACAAGCATGCTCGTCGTCTCAGAATTTATTGGCTGCTCACCTTCTTTAAGTGGAGCAGTTAGGGTAAATCCTTGGGACATTGATGCTGTAGCTGATGCCTTAAGTTCGGCCATCACTATGCAAGAATCTGAGAAGCAGTTACGCCATGAGAAACATTATCGGTACGTAAGTACCCATGATGTGGCTTATTGGGCTCACAGTTTTATGCAAGATTTGGACAGAGCATGCCAAGATCATCACAACAGAAAGTGCTGGGGAATTGGATTTGGTCTGAATTTCAGTATAGTGGCTCTATCTCCTAGCTTTCGGAAGTTATCCCTCGATCACATTGTCCCGGCTTATAGAAGGACAAATAGAAGAGCTATATTTTTGGACTATGATGGTACTGTCATTCCACAATCTTCTATCATCAAAAGCCCCAGCCCTGAAGTTATCTCTGTTCTGCAAACTCTGTCTAAGGATCCCAAGAACACTGTCTTTATTGTGAGTGGTAGAGGGAGAAGTTCTCTGAGTGAGTGGCTTGGCTCATGTGACATGCTTGGAATTGCAGCTGAGCATGGGTATTTCCTAAGGTAATGCCCGTAATGTAGTTTAAATTGGTAGTCTGTAGAGGGGATGATCAGTAGGATGATAATGTCTAAGGATTTTTTTTTCTCTTCTCAGGTGGAATAAGACTTCTGAGTGGGAAATCTGTCCTCTGGCTGCCGATCTTGATTGGAAAAAGATTGTGGAACCTGTGATGAGACTTTATACCGAGGCAACTGATGGCTCCAGTATAGAAACTAAAGAGAGTGCTTTAGTTTGGCACCATCAAGATGCGGACCCTGATTTTGGATCTTGCCAAGCTAAAGAATTACTGGATCATCTTGAAAGTGTTCTAGCAAATGAACCAGCTGTGGTTAACAGGGGCCACCATATTGTTGAAGCTAAGCCACAGGTACATCTGGCTTCCCTTACTTCTCAGTTTTCTTTTTTCTGTCGTGTATGTAATGTGCCCTTCTTCACTATCATATGTGCCTTTGCTTCTGACACAAACAGTTCATCCATATATTTTACCAGAATTTTTCTGACTTCGTTTTTCTCGTGCAAGTCAGGGCATAAGCAAAGGGTTTGTTGCTGAAAAGGTTCTTACGAATCTGGCCAAGTGCGGGAAGGTTCCAGATTTTGTTATGTGCATTGGTGATGATAGATCAGATGAAGACATGTTTGAGAGCGTATTCAGGACAGTTTCCGGTCCAACTTTACCTACTGTTCCGGAGATCTTTGCTTGCACTATTGGATTAAAGCCAAGCAAGGCTGAGTATTATCTTGATGATACAGTTGATGTTGTGAGATTGCTTCAAGGCCTTGCGGCTGCATCTAGCCCAATCACCGAGTATACTATTCAAAGCCAGGTGTCTTTTGAGAGCACTGCTTCACCTAATTGCTGAGCTTAACCTTCGCTTTATTCTGCAACCTTCATTTTGCTGTATGGTTTTCTACGAGGGAATAGAGACCAAGTTTTGATTATTGACTAAACCATTGTATAGTGCAAGCCAATTTGTTTGTGCATTTTTATTTTGATTATATCAGGAGGGAAAGCTGGTTCATTTGTGAGGTAAGTGGTGCACGCACTAGTTGCAACAGGAGTCAGTTTGGCCAGCAGGCTTTGAGATGTTCATGGTGGCCTTTTTTTATTATTTATTGAGGATACGACACGGCATAACTTGTATAGGTATACCGCTTCTAAACTTTGACTTCTATGCTGTCGGAATCAGCAATTGATCCATTCTTATTAAAAAAACTGTTTGCTAAGTAGTTTTCCTAAATAAGGATTTTTATTTTTAAATAAGTAATTTTACCCTTTTGTAATTGAGATTTTTATCTATTTAAAGGGGAGGTTCATATTTAATAAAAATCATCAATATTTTTGATCAAGAAATGTACATAGAAGAGGTGTGATTTCTTACAAATTACCAGGAAATGAGTTCGAGTCACGTCAAAGGAGAGGAAATGAGATATTTTTCTAATTGATAATTCTTTAGCTCCTTGGGTGAAACTCTTTGATCGGATTAATTACGGACATTTCGTTTCCAGCGGTAAGGTGGGAGTTGAAGCTACTAGGGAATCTGAGAGCTGCTGAAAACCTGATGCTGAGCAGGAAGGCCAGTGATCAATTAGTAGCCGATCAATCAAGTATGTGACGGCTTCTTGTGCGTAGAAGTATACAGGTTACGTAAGAACGTGAGGGATCTTGGGGTTCCAGATTTACCTCTTCTAAGACTCTTGGGGTGGGGTCTTAGGGTTTAGGATTAGTCCGACTAAATTGAGATACCTAATGCAAATAAAAAAAATGTAGGTTTTCTAAAGAACGAGAAAACTAACCTTATGAAATTTAGGTGCTGTAAGCGATTTACAATAGTTGACGAGTATGGTTTATGATCTAGAGCAAAAGTTTTCGTAAAACAAGAAGAAGGTGCAAGAGATCAAGGATGAAATCTAAAAATTGAAGTGTTTGCTGGAGTTGCACTTTTTTACTAGGGAAAAAGAGATCAGACGGGGCTGTAATCACAGGCAGCTACCAACTAGTTCTAACGAAATCATCTAACCAAAATTACGTTGTTGCACAAGGTGCAACAATCATCACAATTTCAACAGGTTGGAATTCCCTTCTTATAATGGAATTGGGGATCCTTTGAGATGGATACATATATGTAGACAAATTTTCGTCAATCAACTGACAAAAAAAGGGACAAGGTCAGATTAGTGACATTCCATGTAACATAAAGAGTGTAACTTTGGTATTATAGATTGGAACAGGAGGAACCTGGACTCAGTTGGGCCTAATTCAAATCCTATTACCTTCCTAGGTTTGCCCTCCCCATTGACAAGCAATCTATTAGGAGAACTGATCAACTTTAAATAAATTGGAATTATGGAAGAATATTAACACTAATTTCAAACCCTTCTTACAAGAGTAACTTCAGTATGAGTGGACTAACATGTTGATATTTTCATTATGAGCTTAGTGGAAACTTTGAGAGTGGATGTAGAGATGCAAAATCCTTCCAATCTAGTTACTGCTATGAATTTGGCTCGAGCCTTTAAAAGGAAAATACAAATTAATCATGAAAGTATTAGTACAGGGCAACATCAAACAATATAGGCATCTTTGAAACCACTTAACTCTTTTTTTATTTGGTTTCTCACGAGGTGTTTTGGGCGGGTCTCAACTATGGGCGGCACCTTTAAGCCATGTCCACATCCCAGACTAATCCCCGCTTGAGTCGGGTAGGTCCCTTGCGGGAGGCAAAGCTCTGGCCCCAAGTTTTAAACGGCTGCATACATGAGGGGGGTTTGAACCCACGACCTCACTTAAACTAAGAGAGCCCCTTACCAACTCACCTGCGCTCTAGGGTTGAAACCAGTTAACTCTATATTTAATAACTAGTTGAGAAAAGCAAAGGTAGATGGGCAACAATTCAAAACTAGCATCTAATAGGAAGTAATGTTGTTGCATTCCTTATAAGGAGCTTTTTAAGGTTGAGATGTTTGAAAAAGAACCGACAGGATAATGTTTCCATTGTGAGGAACTTTACTTAGCAGGTATAAATGCAAAAGACTTTTTTTGTCTCTTGGTGGATGAACTAGAGGATGAAAAAGATGAACCTGCTTCATTGGAATTGGAACCAATTGTGGATGAGTTGTCAGATAAACTTTAGATGCCCATTATTTCACAAAATTATGTCTGAGATCAAGATACTTTTAGGCTGGAATAGCTTTTAAAAGGATGAATGTAAGTGTTAAACTTGTTTCACCTGTTGCTTTTGACAATATAGCATTGCATGTTCCACAAATGAAAGATTAGTATTTATGGAAATGCTAGAGCTTGGCTACCAGTTCCTACTCCAGTAATTATAGGTTAAGAACTAGTCTATGTTTCTTCATGTGTTGCTGAGTTAGTAAAATTCATTTTCCTTTAGGAATCACTTTCTAGATGTTTGAGCTGTTTATGGCAAGTTTGACAAGAAAGTAGTTAAGCCTACTTTTCTATGTTCAATTTGATAAGCAATTAGTTCAACCTTCTTTTCCCAACAAAGCATTGATCTAGATATTACTCTACTCTGGTTAGAAATTTGGAAGCACTTCTAAACCATCTCATAATGTGCTTCTGAAGGATCAAGGTGCAAAGGCAATGGGCACTACATCAAGTACATACATACCAGAAGCCTTCGAAATCAATGAGGCCGTAATTAATCCCAACATAATATGAGCAGGAGAGGCAGGAAGAAGGCTTCTTCGGGTCTCTTCACAAGTTTTTTGCTGACATATAAGCATGTGTTATGGCAGTTATGGGACGTATAATTCCTGGTTTCAGAAAGAAGCCGTTGACAGAAGTCAACAGCTGCATCCGAAGCACTCAACTACTTGGCCTTAGCAAGACAGCCTCGTGATACCCAAACAAGATGAGCCTCCTTTAAGTGAAATCAGAATGTCAATAGTAAGAAAGACTTGTTCTTTCATTGTCAAATGATGCAGAAAAGATTCATCACTGGCTCCAAAGTGGAGGTTTATATCATGGTTGGGATAGTGATTATCAACAATAGCATCATCAAAGCTATCAATCTTTCATCCCCTATGCATACTATGAACAAAGTTGTGAAGAAACAAAAGAGATTATATCTGGGGCAGTTTAAGAGTCCCAAATGAGATTGTCACGAAGAACTAGGTTGTGAATGATGGGGATCCTATTTACAATCACCATAACATGTGATTATTATCATAACTAGATAAACTTTGAGGTTATAAACAAAAACTAGCTTCATATTAGTACTTAGAAGTTTGTTCTCTTGCTTGGAGTAGCAATTGGCATAAAATTGACAAAAAACATCATACTGAGGATAATGTAGATATGTTGGTGTATGATGTAGTTTACTTATCAAACACAAGTGTCTATTGGGGTTGCAATAGGAGAGTTTGTGGAAGGCTGAGCCATATTAGTCCTATTTCAACAAAGATGAGTACTTTTTACCTTACACAATACATTAGAGTCTGAATTGGATTAATACGATTATTGTTATTTTCATGAAATTAACCTAAACTTTAGCCTACGTTTATCAACGAAAAATATAAAATCTGAAAAGGTTTAATAATACGGAGCTTAATTTTTTTTTTTGGTCTTAGACCAAGGTATCCACCGGCGGATTCAGTGACTAATCCTCTCGCTGGTTTGTAGGCACCTCACAGGGTGGGACAGCTGGCCTAAGGATTTAAGGCTGCTTCATATTCAAAGTCAAGGATCGAACCCCTAACTTTTGATTAAGGATGAATAAGTACCTGACTCCCTGTCACTCAACCACACCCCTTAAATTATACAGAGCTTAATTTAAACAAAGTAAGCGAGATTCAGAGGGGTTTAATAATACGGAAGTTAATATAAACAAGTTAAGGGTTTTTTTGAAATCAAGTTAAGGGTTTAATTTGAGTAGTAAGAAATAAAAACATTGACAAGCACCTTTTGATTTTCTTCCACCGGAGAGGAGGGGAGAGGAGAGGAGGGAGACTGTCTGAGAGAAAGGGAGAATAGAACATTAAAAAAGAAGAAAAGCACTCACTTTTCTATTCTCTATCTAGTCCATCAATCAGGTCCAGGTCTCTTTTCATTTCAGATCTCTTTGCCGGATCCATCAAAGCCTTCCTCCCAATCATGAATCCTTTCTCCTCCGGCACGCGTCTCAGGTCACTTCAATTCCATTATTCTCTGATTGTTTGGTGTCTCCTGTTACAAGAATTAACTTGGCAGGATTTGTATGATTGATTTGAATGTTGCAGGGACATGATTCGGTCTATTCGTGCTTGCAAAACTGCCGCAGAGGAGCGCGCCGTCGTTCGAAAAGAATGTGCTGCAATTCGCGCCTCCATTAACGAGAATGATCCTGATTATCGGCATCGCAACCTCGCAAAGCTCATGTTCATTCACATGCTTGGCTATCCCACTCACTTCGGCCAAATGGAGTGCCTCAAGCTCATTGCTTCCGCCGGATTTCCTGAGAAGAGAATTGGATACTTGGGCCTCATGTTGCTTCTGGACGAGCGACAAGAAGTTCTTATGTTGGTCACCAACTCGCTAAAACAGTATCCCTTTTTCTATAATATAGTGTTGTTATCTGCAATTTTAAACTATGAAAGAACTTTAATTTTTATGAACATGCAGATGCAGATTGTAGCTAATGTGCCACCACCCTTTCTTTTGTAGTAGTCTTGACTTGTTTGCAGAGATCTCAATCACTCTAACCAGTATATTGTGGGACTTGCTCTTTGTGCATTGGGGAATATATGTTCGGCTGAAATGGCTCGTGATCTTGCTCCTGAAGTGGAACGATTGCTGCTGTTTCGGGATCCCAATATCCGTAAAAAAGTGAGTTTGTTATGGTAATATCATCATACACCTTTTGCAGCACATCTCTCGACTGTAACTTAGCTTACGTATGTTTGCTATTTGTCAACTTTTATGGCGTAATGAGGTTGAAGCAAGTGCACAAATTGAAAGCAAAGACTGTTGTAGTGTCTATTGCGCCAACTCTCTAGTAGAATAATGCAATTCTTTTGCTAGCAATTCGGAGAAGCCATTCTTGCTTATTTGATTTTTCTTTTTCTTTTTTTGTCAAAGTTTCACCTTGTTTTCATATTCTTGCAAATTGACAGTTCTTTCTTGAATATAGGCGGCTTTATGCTCCATACGGATAATAAAGAAGGTCCCGGATCTGGCTGAAAATTTCATAAATCATGCTGCTTCCTTGCTCAAAGAAAAGCATCATGGAGTTCTAATAACAGGAGTTCAACTTTGTACAGATTTATGTAAAGTCAGTCCAGAAGCTCTTGAATATTTTAGAAAGGTATATTTTTTGCATTCTTATTTTTCAAAAATGATCATATGTGTAGCTGTAGCCATTCAATGTAGGCAAAAGGTTGATGTGATGGTTTGATTAGTTTTCTCTTGCCCAATTATCATGAGATTTAGTACTATTGTAGAAATGCACGGATGGTTTGGTCAGAAATCTAAGGGACCTTGCAAACAGTCCATATTCACCTGAGTATGACGTTGCTGGCATTACGGATCCATTTCTTCATATCAGATTGCTTAAACTTCTGCGTGTATTAGGCCAAGGAGATTCTGATGTTAGTGATATTATGAACGACATACTAGCACAGGTCAGTTGCTATTAGTGTTAGATATGTAATTATTTTTTCTATTCCAACCAATTTTATATTTCTAGCATATGTTGATTATTGAGTTAATTGCCATCTCTGTTGAGATGAAGAATGTGTTTTCTTGTAAGGTTGAATTATATTTTAGTAGGGATTAACGTCAAACCAATGCTGTTTTTGTGGAAGCCTGGATCCTAAATGGGTTGAGTTTCACTCCATTTAATGACGGCTAGTAGAATGAAGGTTGGATATAGACTCTCGCAGAATGGGGCAATATGAAGCTTCTTGCCTTTCTTTTTGTTGCATTGACCCATATGTTTTATACAGTTTCTTTTGAGTTCTTATACCGCCAGTTGAAAATTTGATTCCCATTTATAGTGATGTTTTAGTGGGACTAGGGGAATAAATTCTTAGTTTGAGTTGGAATGGGAATAAAGGATCCATATAATCATTTCTGCAGTAACATCGGTAAAGGATAACATTGCATCCTCATGAGCCAATGATATAGATCTGTAGCTTCCCTAACAGTTGCTGTTCAATCTGTCGCTTATCCCCAAAAATATATTTCTTGAGCCTTCCCTTATGATCCCTGGCTAGAGCATGACTTTATCATCACTAGTATGTCAAAGATTGATGAGCTTCAGTCTTTCTTTCTATGCATGATATTCTTGTTAGGTGGCAACAAAAACTGAGTCAAACAAAAATGCGGGGAATGCCATTTTATATGAATGTGTTGAGACTATTATGAGCATTGAAGACAGTGGAGGCTTACGAGTCCTTGCTATCAATATCTTGGGAAGATTTTTGTCAAATCGTGACAACAACATCAGGTTGCAATTTTTTCAGTCTTTAATTGACCATTTCTTTTTGCTGTTTTGACAATTATTGTCTATTAATGAACTTTGTCAATTTGCAACATATACTTCTATTCATAGGAATTATATCTCCATGTTGCTGGTCTCTTGCTTTCTTGCTTTTAATTTTGTCCCTTATCACCTATGAATGGGTTAGTGGGTTACAGAATAAGATGTATTCCTCCCAATTCTCAATCCTATCCCAAGTGAGGATTTGAGCTCAGGACCTCTTGTCTTGGGAAAACCACTAGGCTACTCACTGAACCTCTATTAATCTTGACTACACTAACCTTGGAGGCCTCTTGTAAATGTGCTTTTATGGAGTTGATTATTTCTTCTTTATCTGTATACTTTGTGCTGTCTTGTGAAGCCATGAAACTTTCCATTAGAAAGCAAATGACAATTTAGACAAGTGATAGTTTTTGACTGCAATGCTGGAAAATGGAGGAGTTATGGAGGAAAGGGCTATTTTTCTGTTTCAAATCCTATATGGCATGTTTTGAGGGCATATATTTTCTGTCTACTGAAACAAATCTAATATCGTACACATTCCAGATATGTTGCACTAAATATGCTGATGAGAGCTGTTTCAGTAGATGCTCAAGCAGTGCAGAGGCACAGGGCAACAATTTTGGAATGTGTAAAGGTATGATTTGTTTGCTCCAATTTTGACCTCCTAAGAAATCATCTTGCACAAGAACTCTAATATTTGAAACTGCTGTAAATTAACATCAAGTAATCCATAAATTGATTTAAAAACATTGGGTATTGCAGCCATAGTAAATCTTCATGATTACTATGACTGTCTAATGGAAAGTTTTTGCATTCATTTTAACTTCTTTTAATTATTATATTTTACATGTATATGATGAGGCCTACTGCATTTATTGTACTACTTACCATCATCTGAATGTTGAGCTTCTACCTTTCAAACTTGAGAAAATTGTAACTGGATCTTTTTCCTTTCAGGATTCAGATGCTTCAATTAGAAAAAGAGCTCTTGAACTTCTTTACCTTCTAGTGAGTGAGAGCAATGTTAAGCCTCTAACAAAAGATCTAATAGAGTATTTAGAAGTAAGCAACCAAGAATTTAAGGGTGATCTTACTGCCAAAATTTGCTCAATAGTTGAAAAGTAAGTTTTGAAGTTCATCAATTGAAATATCCATTGTTTTATGTGCCTCTTGGGTGTTTGATACTTGGTTCAAATTTGAGTTCCATCATTAATTGCATTGATCTATTGCTTTTTAATGCTTTAGGTTTGCTCCTGAGAAAATTTGGTATATTGATCAGATGCTCAAGGTCCTTACTGAGGTAAGCATAATTATGTCGTCAATGCTTCTTCTTCTTTAACATTACTTCTATTCAAGCTCTAAGGAGGTGTCATTCCCAATGTATATGTTGCTATATCTATTCCCTTCTGTTTATTGTTGTATTTTCAATCACTTAGTGCATGTTGATTCTTTTCCCAATCAGCGTCCTACCAGCTAATTTTAAACATGATACTTGCATGGCCCTTATTTGTATTCTCATTGGTGGTAATTTTCTCGTAGTTAGCCCTCCATGTTGATGGAATTCTGGACTGTTCAAATAGTGTGCTTGCACTTGGCATTTTCTTGATGGATCCCCACTATTCTCTTTCACATTGTGAAGTGGTTAAGAGATAGATTCTTTATACATGAGATTGATTTTGTAGTGCTTTCTGCTTCCCTTCCTCAGTGTAGATTATCTTATTTTGCTAAAATTCTGATCCTAATTTGATGCTTAGTAGGCTGGAAATTATGTAAAAGATGAAGTATGGCATGCTCTCATTATGGTGATAAGTAATGCTTCTGACCTCCATGGGTATACGGTTAGGCAATTATACAGAGCATTCCAGACATCCACTGAACAGGTATACAATGTTTTAAACTTGATCAACATTGGTATTTAACTTGAAAATGTTGCTTCTTAGAGAAAGAATATTTTTGTCAACAATTTTTATCCGTTGACACTTGATATTTTTCTT
The DNA here is from genome assembly GCA_027563825.1 of Erythroxylum mucronatum. Lineage (NCBI taxonomy): Eukaryota > Viridiplantae > Streptophyta > Magnoliopsida > Malpighiales > Erythroxylaceae > Erythroxylum > Erythroxylum mucronatum. Next base: position 4,209,235 of record JAOSBP010000001.1, on the reverse strand, counting down.
CTCCGAATATTTTCTCAGGAAAGCCTTGTTCGAGTGGCAGTTTGGTGCATTGGAGAATATGGTGAAATGTTGGTCAATAATGTTGCAGTGCTTAACATAGAGGAACCTTTGACTGTGAGTTCAATCTTAATGACTTAACTACTTATGGTGGCAAATACAAGTAATTTAATTTTAGAAATAGCGCTGTCATTTGTTTGGATGTCCAATGAAGTCTTATTCTAAACCTAAAAGTATTGAAATATTGTCTGTCATTATCATGTATATTATTTTAAAGAATTTTCTGTGGATCTCCTACTTCTGAACCTGTCCAATTTGGAGGAGCAAGCATAAGATTGATGTATCTAATCTTTTCCCTTAAATGTGTGCAGTTAGAGTTGTGCTTTGAGTGTTTTTTCTTTGTCTATGTACTAAAAATCTACTTAAGCTTTTTGTGAAGAATAAATTTAAAGATATTTGAATATGCTACACTATATGGACTGCTTCCATGATATCGATGCTTTTATAATGACCAGATCTATTGATCATCTTGTTCAATTCATAACTAACTTATTAGTCATTGCACGTTAAGAGTTACATAATATAGTAGCTAATGTTGCATGGTTAAATAAAGTCAAAAGGTGAACCTTATAGTTTTACCCAAACCTTCTTCAAATGCTTCTCGTACTAGCTTGTTAAGTTGTCCCTTGAAAATGGGTAAATTTTGAATGTGACTAAATAAAGAAAGAATAACATGTATCTTTACTAGCTCCTTTATCAACGCTCTCTTGTTCTTCCTCCATCTATGTCTCATTTAACAGCTGGCTAAAATTTAGTGTATCTGAGCAGGTAACAGAGTCTGATGCTGTGGATGCTGTTGGGATTGCTTTGAAGTGTCATACTTCAGATCTCACTACAAAAGCAATGGCTTTGATTGCTCTCTTAAAACTCTCTTCTCGGTTCCCATCTTGTTCCCAGTGAGTTAACATCTTTTGAAGTTGTGTTAATATTGAAACACACATATTGCTTGTAACCCTGCAAAATTTTACCCGTGGGAGTTAATTCATTGTGTCACTGAAATTGATGCAAAATAGCTTACCTTCTACTCTTCCTACATCAGATCTAGCTTATTAACCTGATACACCTTCAGAGAACTAAAAAAATAAAAACTATATTTTATGTTCTGTTAAAGAGTTTATTTGTACATATCTTGTAAAACCACAAGCGGAACTCTTTGAAAACAGTTAAGGGTCTCTTTGAAAACAGTTGAAGATTTATGTGCATAAGTGGCAAACTTAATTATTCAATGGACAGAGATATCCGGTCACTTTTTGTTAAATATTTCTAGAGAATGCAAATTGGTTAAATTTTGGTGCATTGAATATTGCACTGATCACTTTATAGACTCTAGTTTAGTATTCTCTTTGCATGTTTGTGCCTGGACTGTTAGTTTTGATTTGGTGACTGGGGGCTTTCTAAATGAACTAATACTTAGAATTATAACTCTTCAAAAGATGTTTTGGTATCTGTGGGCAGACTGAAGATCTCATACCATGATGTCTTCTGTAAATTTTTTAGGACGGTCAAGGACATCATCAGCCGATACAAAGGCAATCTTGTGCTTGAACTGCAGCAAAGATCCCTCGAATTCAGTTCTATTGTTGAGAAGCATCAGAATATAAGGTGCATGATACTTCTCATTGGTTTACAGTACTCTTGGTTGTGGAAATTTCTGGGATTGGGAAACTGATGGATGAGTTTGTGCAGGTCTACACTTGTTGAAAGGATGCCTGTTCTGGATGAGGCCACTTTTAGTGGAAGAAGGGCTGGTTCTTTACCAACTGCTGTCTCCACTTCTGGTGGGGCTTCAGTAAATCTTCCAAATGGAGTCGCAAAACCCTCTGCAGCTCCTCTTGTAGATCTACTTGATCTTTCAGATGATACTCCTGCTCCTAGTCCTAGTCCTTCCGGTGGTGATTTTCTTAATGATCTTCTTGGCGTTGATTTGTCAGCACCTTCAACAAAAGCAGGTTAGTTTTGAATGGGTTAAGTCCTTGGCCTTTTACACCATTGAAACTGCCTGCTCTAGGCTTCTAGCTGGAACATTCTTGCATGTGGCTTATGTGAAGTTTAATATGGGTTCTACATTTTGTCTGCAATGTTAGGGTCAGGCCATGCTCCAAAAGCTGGCACAGATGTTCTTCTTGATCTACTGTCTATTGGAACACCTCCTGCTCAAAACAGCTCATCTGCACTTGATATATTATCATTCGGTCAAGACAGCAAAACATCATCAGCGACTGTAAATTCACTTTCATCCCCTTCTCCACTTCTCACTCAGTCCACTTCTTCTACTGGTACTTCTATGATGGATTTGTTGGACGGCTTTGATCCTAGCCCATCAAAAACTGGTCAGCTTCTCTTCAACTTACTCTGGTTACTAAATACTGCTTGATTATTAATTTGGGATGAATTTCGATCAGCAGAAGATAATGGTTCAGTTCATCCATCTATGGTTGCATTTGAGAGCGATAACTTGAAGATGACATTTGACTTTTCAAAGCCTTCTGGAAGCCAACAGGCAACGATTATCCAAGCAACTTTCATAAACTTGTCCCCTAATCCTTTCACAGATTTTATTTTCCAGGCGGCAGTACCCAAGGTAATGCCAGATGGTAGCTCACTTTCTAAATCTTATGTTATTGTCATGTAATGTGCCTATCTTTATCTGATGAATTTTCCTGCTCTTTGAATTCTGGTCCTCTTGTGTAGAATAACACACTGAGTTAACATTTAGAAACTTAGGACATGAAGCTCGTTCTATGAATTGTTAGTGGGTTGGCATATATTTTGACCTCCTATATGATAGACAAAAGATACAAGGAAGCCTGGAAATTTTAGGTTATCTCAGCATGCTTTCTGATCTCCTCCTGTGGTTTACAGTTTCTTCAACTGCACTTGGATCCTGCTAGCGGCAACACACTACCTGGCAGTGGTAATGGGTCCATAACACAAAGCTTAAAAGTCACAAATAGTCAACATGGCAAGGTACAAGTTTTTCCTTTAATTTTAAAATTGTTATTCTTGCCTTCCAAAAAAATGGCATTTAAAGAGTGTGGTAGTGGAGAACTTTTTCATGGAATCTGGGAATTTGTCATTAAGATGAAGAGGCTTTGCCATATTGTTCATTTTCTAGTATTATGTCAAGTTCAAATTTTATTTGACCAGTTTCTTGGAGACAAAACTGCTTTATTGGTTATTTTCTCTGTTAATAACATCCGATGCTTCGGATGTTCATAGGCTTCTAGTCCTGTCTGCTTCTTACAAGTGGTTTCTTACTTTCTCACAAAGCTTCTATTATTCTCAGAAATCCCTTGTTATGCGAATAAGAATAGGCTACAAGATGAATGGCAAAGATGTATTAGAGGAAGGCCAAATCAACAATTTCCCCCCAGATTTATGAACTTAATTCATCGAGTATCTCCTTGTACGAGCTCCAAAATTTTCCCCGCCCATTGAGAAGCTTCTTCTCACTTTTTGTATTTATGGTCACCCAGTTGCTCGGAGTTGGCATGAGATTTAGGTTGAGTCTTAAGATATCTCCAGTTTTCCTCACCATTCATCACTTTTTTTTTTTCTCTTTTTCAGATTTATTTGTGTACATTATTCCAACGGAATCAGGAGAATTTGTGGTTTTGCCATTTAGGCTCATAGAAAAGGGCATTCCTGTCATATTTGAAACTTGGAATGTGCTATTTCTTGCGTTCGAGGGATGATCTCCAAACACAGACTTAACTAAAGGGTTAATTTGGAATCAAAACAGTGACCCTGTTTTGTAATTTTCATTTCTGAATTGGTTTATCTTCCCAGGGCAAGTGTTTATTAGAAGTAGACCACACCAACTAATGATAAAAGGTAAAAATGATTTGAAGCCCCATTAATCATGAATCCTAAGGATAAGTGTATATTATAAAGAGGGTGATGTGCCACGTTTTTCTTTTTTTGTAGCTTTAATAACTAATGGAAGTGATTTTTGAAGCCTTCAACTTCAAGCCCTGCCCTTGCGTGAAAGAGACAGAATAGTTTGACGAATGTGGCATGAGGAGTTGGTATTATTATGAATATATGATCTCAACCTACCAACTACTGATTTGCCGTCCTTTTTACCTGCTTTGCACAAGTGTTGATAACAACAGAAATGGACACCCCTGTTTGTAATGGTGTCTTCTGCAGAGACACCAGATAGCAACAATCATCATACAACTGTTACTAATTGCAAGTGACAACTACGTACGACAGGACAGCATAACCTGCAAATATCTTAATTCCTAACACCATTTCACACGTCTGTTTATCGTTGTCCACCAAATAATCTTCTTTACCAGATTGTTAATAATAAATTGTAACTATCGGAGTTGTTAGCTTGTCTATTGCAACATGTCAAGTTACTAACCGAGCCAAGATTAATGGTCAAGCAGCGTACCATATCAGGAATCGGTAGCCTGCGACTGTAGCTCCTATGCCATGTAAAAGTGAGAGTGAAGTGTGTGGTAGGGATCATTGCATCCAGTCCCCACCAACCACCACTTCACTCATCATGTCCACCTTTCAAATAATGGCTCCTCCCTCCTCACAAGAGTCCCTATAACCACTTTTCGTGGATACGCCACGATCATTCGATCCTGGACCGAGGAAGAAAAAAAGAAGGGTGTTTGAGAAAATGGAAGGCTAGACGAATTCAATGCCCTACATAAAGAAACATGTGATTTGACTCCCCTTACAAAAGATATATACATATATGTTCCAAAGAAACATCTAGGCATGTGTCATCATGGATACACTCACTAAATCCATAATCAAGTGCATGAGCTCGTGACAGAACCAAAAAGAAAAAGATGTCCCCCTCCGAATTTAGACACAAGACGTGGTAAATAGGTTCTAGGGAAGTGTAAGTCGTAAGACCTAAAGTTCAGTAAAAAGAGGAGCATCTGTCAGGCCTGTGATGAATGGAAATTTGCTGGTCATGTTAAAGCATTCACATTTTCCTTTCAAGTGTACAAAAAAGGAAGAACAATCCACATAACCTTGCACTGCAGAAAAGAATTGATAATCAATGCAAAGGGAAAGTAAAAGCCAAAAAGAAAGCTTTGATAATTGGATCCAATTAATCAATGTGATAAGTACAACATATGGCAAGTTACCTTCAGCTGCACTGAGCTCTTTAATTCCATGGCATACCCTCAGTAACTGAAGGCCCCATGTGACTTTCTGAAGATGAACTAGGGAATTTACCCTTCCTGGACCATTGCCATATCTTGGAAACTGAAAAGCTTTCACCTTTACTTCTGATGTTGATTTTCTTCCCATCAACATCCCCATCAATTCCTGAATTCCCAGTTTGTCCATTTCTGCATTTCACAATGTTAATGCAACCAGTGCCAGGTCCAGTGCTCGGACACAGGGTGACCTGCAAATTCATATCAGCCTCAATGTATTGATATGAACCCATTGAGTAACACCTTCTAGCGTCCATGTTACTGCTACTGGTCTCTCCATCTATTCTCTCTACTGCACCATTGGAGGTTCTGAATTTCCCAAGTCTAACAGAAAAAACCCTTCTTGAATTGACTATGTCTCTTTCTGCAGCTTTTTGTCCAATAGATATCCCAATTGTGGTATTGGTTGAGAGCCTTTCTTCTTCTTCTCTTTGTTCTTCGAAGTCAAAGGCAGGGTTTTCATAGGGAAGCCCTGGTGTGAAAAGGGTACCCCTACAAAGCGGGCAAGTTGAATTGGACAACAACCATGTGTCTATGCAATCAATGTGAAAGGCATGACTACACAAGGGAAGCAATCTCAACTTGTCGTTCTCTGAAAATTCACAGAGACAAACAGCACAATCAAATGGCTCCTTTAGGCCCATAATTTCCTTGTAGAGAAACACTGGTAATGCGTCGATAAAAGCTTGATCTAGCCCTGAATCATGAAGGTGGAAGAGTTGCTGTAATTGCCTTTGAAAGGCATCAGAGCCAGTCATATCACGTTGTCTATTAGATTGAGACAGTGAAGAAGAAGATCTATGCTTTATTAGAAATCTAACAAGCAAGTGGAGAAGACCAGATATGAAAAACACAACTGCTAGAATGACTATTATAAACAGTATAGCGGGGCTTATTTTGCCTCCAGAAGACTGTTTCTGATAATCACCTGGCAATGGAAGAGGTGGGGAAGAAGACGACGACGATGAAATCAAAGAAACAATGTAGTGGTGGTGGACCAAGTGACCACCTCCTTTCTTAATCCGACATCGAATGCAAGACATCTTAGTCAATTAGTGTCCTCAAACACCAAATCTTAATTATCCAAGTTAAACACCGTCACTTTTCTGATAATTCCCAGGTATGACAGTGCTGTCCCAGGTTGTTACAATCTCGAAGATCACAATATTCTGTTCTTTCTGATCAAACCCAACTCAGAATTTGAGCTACACAAGCAACGTATAAAGATTATACCTTTATGCACTTTCAAGAAACCAAAGTCAACAGATTAAAAAAAACAGTCACGTTAACTCAACTTTACAATCACGACGATTACTAAAGAGACCTTCAAACTAAAAATGCCATCTTTCTCCTTCCTTTGGACATGAAATCCAAGTCAGAGGCGTGCAAGTAACCTTGACAAACAAGTACCTGATTAAGAGTACAAGACTTGAATATGCGAAGGTTACAGCTTACCTACTTCAGTCCACGAACACATCTCCCATAAATACGGAGGTTCACCAGCCCTCTAGATATGCATTACCAGAACAAAGGTACTTCCATCTACTTAGCTGCAGTTATCAGGAAACTACGAATAAGCACCTTCAACAGTTGCAAAGGCACTTTCCACAGAGGGGTTTATAATTCCCTTACGCTGAAAGAGAGAGAGACAGAGAAACAAAGAGGTAAGGCAAGCTGGTTGTTGGTGTAGCTTCCAAAAAGCAATGTCTAGTGAGCCAAAAAGAAGTCCAAGTTAAAACTGTCGCCCGAAGTATCGCAAGGGCAAGGCTATATGTGACACCACACCACCGACGAACGAGTCGAGGGACCTCTTCACCAAACCTTGGAATTGGATCAAGCGAAGCGTGAGTCTGAGATTAGAGAGCGTCCTTGCAATACACCTGGGCCTAACTCATTGCGGCATTGAAGTGAGATTAGGAACCCATTACGTATTCCATAATGACATACCCATTTGTTGTGGTCCAGCTTGCCCCTTAAATATGTCTTTAGAAATAGTTACGATTTTTAAAGCTGATTGAATGGCTCCCTGCGTTGATATGTCCTTATTTCTTCTGTAGAAAGCGGATGACACAGTAACAGTGTTGACTTGTTTACAGTAAAGGCAAACAACTCATTATATATATATATATATAGCCGATGTAGCATCGACTCTTTTTAGCGGAGTTCATTATTTATTGAAGCCACCTTACTTTGATGCTATTAGTTTTGGATCACAAAGCGTAAACTTTCTTGTTTCCAATATCAATTCACTTGAACAAATTCAATTGAATACGAAAAGATAGAAAAGCATTTCAAACTTCAAAATTTACACTAAAACATATATTAAACCCTAAGCTTTGATTGTCGTAAAAGAGAAATTCATTGTTTTAAAACGTTCACATATTGAACTTCAAATAAACAAAATTTTAACTATGTCAAAATTTCTTAATATTCACTTCATTAAATGTAGGTTTATACCTTTTAGTCAATTGGTTGGTTATATTTTAATAACATAATTATTTAAAAATTTGACCTTATTTAGTTACCCCAACATATAATCAAATTTATGCTTTTCTTATAGTTATAGTTCACTCTGAGTAGAAATTACTTTTGAATATTATAGTTGATACTAACTAGTGCACCAAATTTCTTAGACATAGGTTAAGTTTGACAAAAATTCTCAAAGTTAGAAAAGTTGTATGTCCATTATGTAATTTTGTTATTGGTCTTTACTGAGGATTTAATGACAAAGTTTTAGAGATATATAAATATCTAGATGACAACATTTAATAACATTTTTAGTTGTTTGATATCTCATAAATTTTAATGAAAATATATAAGGTATATGTCAACACGATATCATGAAGTAACATGATGTATAAATTGGAGATGAAAGGTCTAGTACCTTAATGGAATTGTTTAACTTAATTGGGCCCATTAGAATCATAGACATGGACTACTATTGAAGTTGCTTTAGTACGATAATAGTTGTCATTAGAAAAAAATGATTGCATGGATTTTCTTATACAATTACTCATTTGTGATCGGAAGGTTACGGGTTCAAGTCATAGAAACGACCTCTTTGTAAAATACAAAGGGAATGTTGTGTACAATCGATGACCCTCCCCAGACCCTCGCAAAGTGGGGAACCTTGTGCACTGGGGTTCGCCTCCTTTTACTTTTGAATACTTGATATTAAATTTAGATTTAACATTTTTACAATGTTTAAGATATGATAAGAAATATAATTTTGAGTGAAAGTAATTGATCTACGTTTATACAAATAGTTTGTATGTATTAGATTAAGAGAGAATTATATTTATTCTTGTAACTATTTGTACATATTAGGTCAAGAGACACTTATGAATAACATAAGTGGCAAGAATATAAAAGTTAGATAACTGATAATATCCTTCTATACCATGTTGATTAAATTAATATAATGAGAATCATAAAATTTCATACAAGGGTATATATATCCTTTTGGTTATGAATCATATAGAACTTGTTGGGTTAAAAAATAACAAAATCAACCTTTAATAAAAGCATAATGATGGTATTGAATTATTAAATTTTATACATGTGATATATTGGATGTAAAGACAATTCACAAATGGATGAATACTTATATTTTATTAGATTGACTAATGGATTTATATGATATAGTCATGTGTATTAAATGAAGTATTGACTTAATTTTTTAAAAACTTTAAATTATTTAAAATCAAGTAGAAATTAAGTATTGAGAATGATTAAACATTTCGATGAGATCAAAAGGGATTTAAAATTTTCGATTATCCACAGGGAATGAGACTCTCTAGTGGATACCTTTATAAAAATTTCATAATAGTATGGATTTGTGTAAAGAGGAAAATAAAGTATGGGATATTTTATAATGCAATATTTATTACTTCTATATCTAAACCTATTAAATTGGCTTACCTTTAACTATTCCAATTAAATTAATTATCAAAATTTTATATTAAATATGGAATAGTAAGAATTTGAAAGAGTTTAAATTATTCTATATGTGATGCTTAATTGAAGCATATATTACTTACTAAAATTAATAAAATAAAGGTATGTGATATCCAAAATGGTTGGATATAATGTTATACACCCTATTGAATAAAGTTTTTGTTTCGATATGTACTTAAGGAGAACAATTCTTAAGATAAGTAGTAAGAGTACAATGAAGCTTGAAAACTTCAAATAATATGATAATGCATCCAATTGGAACCAACTCCTTTATTGATATATTTGATGTATACTTAAAATGCTATGAGATGTTAAATGGTTCATTTCCTTGATTAATTCAAAGGGTTTGTTTAGGAGATGATTATAGATTTATCATGTCTACAGGAAGGATAGTAGGGGTATAGTTGTACTTTCTATAAGTTTGTGTATAGACATATTGCTCATAGGGAAAAAATCATATTTTCAGTAGTTGAAGAAATGGTAGTTCAAGAGCAACTTTAATTAGATATGAAAAGGTAACAACTTAATTTTAAGAATTAAATAAATAGTGATAGATACATAAATTGTTTACCTATTCTAGTCCAAATGCATAGGTAATATACTAAAAGTGTTTAGTAGTTGAGGTATCTGATACCTATAAAGTATTAAATATTTCTATTATTCTATGTGTGAGTTGATCCTTAAGTTCAAAGATATATATTTTAAAAGAAAGGAAGGAGAAAATTCATTAATAAAAAAATGGGAGTATGAAAACAAAGAGTACATAGGGGCTACCCTTCTACACACAAAGGCTTACATATGTTACTCTACTTAGAATATTGATCTAGAGAACATGGAAGACAAGTTCAACAAAAGTTATCTTCAAGATATATCGGCCACTCTAACAAGTTCATAAATGTTGGTCATAGTGTCAGCAACAAGGGTTGAGATAAGTTTTTAATTGGAGTTGAAACGTCGAACATTCCTCTCCTTCCATATGATTTGAATAGTCATGCAAACAACAGCTATATGAATAATCTTGGGAGGATTTCTTAGAGAGGAGAGCCAATGAATAGCATAAGAGAGCATGAGTTCTTGAGAGGGCCATATATAGTACACTTTGATAGCATCCATTTGCGATTGGTCACCTCACATATGAAAAATAAATGGTCTCTGGTTTCCTTCGCTATTGAACAAAAAAAGAAAGATGTGTTAATGCTTAAAAATTTGAGGCAAAGTTCAAAGATATATTGATATTAGCTCTTGAAGTAAATCCTACTTAAGATATATTTTACTTAGAATAATATTATTTTGATATTAGAAAGGTTCCAATGTAGCACTAATTGTTAATCAAACCTTAATACATTTTTATTTTAGTGAAAATGATTATTTGAATCAGAAAGTTTTTTAATGAACTTAGTATAATTCTTGTATTGCTCAGACAGTAATGTAATATAGAACATTAGAGTCACTATACAAGTAAATGAAGCTAAGGTCTGACAAAAAGTCCAAGTATGTATTTAGGTGGTTTCTCTTAATTATAATAACAATTAAGATAACAGTTATAAAATTCTAGCAAGTGTTTATTATAATCTTGTAGAATTCTCTCACTAAACCACTATCCCGATAGTACCATGATCATCATATGGTGATATGGTATAAGATACTTAAACGATTGATTTAGTACAAGTTGTAGAATATTGGTTTATGCCCTATAGCCAATCGAAGTTTTTAACGACATAATTATTTAAAGGTATTCTTTATGTTATACATATTAAGATGCATATGATAAATTCTATAGGAGAAATGTACATTAGAGATAAAATTATGATGAGATCATAATCATGAGATTCATATTATATTTTTGTATTATCCTTAAATTAGTTTTAGTTATTGTTCTATTAAGATCGGACACTAATAGAGCGTAAAAAGACTAGCATATATTATATTTCTTCCTTATAAAGGAGTTGATCTTATAAAATAAATTAAAGAAATACTTAAATAAGTGTGTGGGTGCTTGCTAGAGAACAAGTTCACTAAACTAACCTCGTATGAGAAGTCTATTTGAAACATTACTTGTATGTTTACAAAAATTCTTATTATGATAATTATATAAGTGATACTTTGACTTGAGATCTTTAAAGTATCTAATATAAGGACTATTATGTTTTAGTACTACTTGTGACCTATTTTAGTCAAGGGTATTTCAAACGATAGTTGTTAGATATAGCATAAACTATATGGAGGTAGTTGAGTGATCAATATAAGATTCATCACCCTAAAGTGATTACATAGAATGCATACATGAATTTTGTGCTTTATATCTAATCATAACATTGTACGAAGAAAGGATTGAATTATACAAAAAAATCATGCCTAAAAATTTTATGTCAATCTTGATCTATAGATATAAATTATTTAATTAAAGAACTAGAGATAAATTAAAGAGGTTTAATTCTTCTAGTTATAAATATGTTTAGAGTTATAATTTATATCTCTTGGTAACAAATTTGAGAACCTAATGAGTCACACACAAAGATCAAATTTAAGAGAGAAAAAAGTGCTATAATCAAATTGAACTTGATTGTAAAGTTTGAAAAACTTCAGAATTAAATATAAGATATTTGATAAATATGGTCCAATATGAGATATTAGATTTTATTTCAAACGATAGTTATTAGATGTAGCATAAACTATATGGAGGTAGTTAAGTGATCAATATAAGATTTATCACCCTAAAGTGATTACAGAGAATGTAGACAAAAATTTTATGCTTTATATCTAATCATAACATTGCATAAAGAAAGGATTGAATTATAAAAAAAATCATGCATAAAAATGTTATGTTAGTCTTGATCAATAGATATAAATTATTTAATTTGAGAACTAGAAATAAATTAAAGAGGTTTAATTTTTCTAGTTACAAATATGTTTAGAGTTATAATTTATATCTACCGGTAACAAATTTAAGAACCTAATGAGTCACACACAAAGATCAAATTGAAGAGAGAAAAAAGTGTTATAATCAAGTTGAACTTGATTGTAAGGTTTGAAAAACTTTAGAATTAAATATGAGATATTTGATAAATATGGTCCAATATGAGATGTTAGATTTTATTTCAAACGATAGTTATTAGATGTAGCATAAACTATATGGAGATAGTTGAGTGGTCAATATAAAATTCATCACCTTAAGAGTGATTACAGAGAATGTAGACATGAATTTTGTACTTTATATCTAATCATAACATTGTATAAAGAAAGGATTGAATTATACAAAAAAATCATGCATAAAAATGTTATGTTAATTTTGATATATATATATATATATATATATAAAATTTAATTAGAGAACTAGAGATATGTTGGGACCCAATCTCGAGACCGGACCCCAACCAGAGAAAAACGAAAAATATAGCGAAACAAGGAAAGCGAAGGATCGCGAATCGGAATACAAATCGAATCGAATCGGAAAACGAATGTCCGTCATCCGGTAACGAAGATTGATCGAAAAATTATGCGAGACTCGTTGGAAACCCTAAGACTAATCCGAAAATCCCGATATGATTTTTTCCCTCTTATACAAACCATTCCATATTTTTCTTTTTCATTCTTATTCATTCCTTTTATCTTTATTCAATCTTATACAATTCAATCCCGAATATTTTTTTTTCATTTTGGTACTCATCAATCAAAGTGATTTCAAAATCCAATTGAAATCATTTACACTTAAACTCAAATTCCCATTTGGAAATTTTGTCCTTAATCAAAACTTATTTCTTCAAAGGCTATCATATCTCATAACTCATCCAAGTAGTCAAAATCTTATTATTTCATTCCCTGAACAACTCACACATGACTAAAATACAAATCAGCCCCACCCAATTTTAACGAAAATTGGGCAACATAACGGCTGTATTTAGAACAGCCCAAAAATCTGCAAAGGATAAAACCCACTTCTATAATTCTCACACAATAACCAGAATCATCGGACCTCCCGTTCGGAATCCAAACATCAGCAAACAACGCAATTCTATACCTAACACTTCAATAAGTCTTAATCCAAAAATCTATCATCAGAATCAAATCTCAATACCCAATGCCAAAATCACGATCGTATCTCAATTTATAATCATAAGCAATTGCCATTCATATCCATCTCAATTCAAATTTACTTACATTATCTTATTCTACAATCATACATAACTCATAACTTATATACATCATGAATTTACATTAACGGCTTTCCAAGCCATAAACAATACCATAATCAAAATCCAAAATACACAAAATACAAGATG
>JAOSBP010000001.1:4140981-4159135 GCA_027563825.1 Erythroxylum mucronatum | reverse complement strand
ATTATTTATACTTACATTTATTAATGTCAATTAAAAATTGTAAAAGCAACATATATATTTAAGAATGAAATATGAAACGGTGTATATAATATTTCCTGTGGATTTGATCCCGACTCACCATAATTACAAATTTTAGTATGTAAAGTCAGGTAAATTTTACAACGCACTCGACACGCGCTATCAAATTTTGGCACCGTTGTTGGGAAATGTGGTACTTTAATTTTTGTATTTGATTTTAGTGGGTGTTTGTGAATATATTTGTTTCTCTTTTATTATTTGTTAAAATTTAAAAGTTTACGAGTGTTGTTATATGGTGGTTATGAGATCTCCTTGTATAGAAATTGAGCAACTTGATCCAGATATCGAGAGAACATTACAGAGATTGCGTAGAGAAGCAAAACCAACTTTGGTAGAAGAATCTGAATTGAAATCCGAAAAGATGATGAAAAATCTGAAAACTTTGAGGGAGTTGGCTGTACCCGATTTAACTTAAAGACCATTATGCATAACATTTCTGAATTTTGCTGAATATGTTACCTTTGAGTTAAAATCTGGATTAATCCATTTATTGCCTAACTTTCATGGTCTTGCAGGTAAGGATGCACATAAGCGTCTTAAGGAGTTCGATGTGGTGTGTTTGAGCATGAAGCCTCACAAGGTAACTGACGAGCAAATCATTTTGAGGGCCTTCCTATTCTCACTTAAGAATGTAGCAAAGGATTGGCTATTTGACTTACCAACTAGAATTGTAAATATATGGCTAAAGATGAAGAGGCTATTCTTGGAGAAATATTTCCCAGCCTCAAAGATAGCAAGTACTCAGAAGGAGATATGTGCTATCAAACAACATAATGGAGAATCTCTTTACAAGTACTGGGAGCGGTTCAAGAAGTTATGTGCCAGTTGTTTGCACCACAACATATCAGAGCAATTTCTCATCTAATACTTTTATGAAGGACTCCTATTGAAACTAGGATCTTACTTGAGCGGATGGTCGCAAACACACAACAATTCAGCACTCGCAATGATGTTCGACGAGTAAATGAGGTAAGTAATTCATCCATCGATTATCGTTTAGATGAACTAACATCTTTTATGAGACAAAATGCAGTTGGACAGGCACAAGTGAAAGTGTGCAGGATATGTTCAAACACAAGCCATCTAATTGATCAGTGCCCGACATTACAAGAAGGAAATATGGAGTACATGAATGCTGCAGGAGGGAAATTCCCGACTTTAGTTATGGAGGGAACAGACAACATAATTACTTTCAGAATCAGTAATAAGGAACACAAGGATTTCAACCAAGGTCGCAAGGAACACAAGGAGCTTCCTCATCTAATTCACATACATCTCTTGACAAGTTTATTAAGAACTTTAATGCTAACAATCTTCAGCTTAATCAGACTGTGTAACAGCTTAGTCAGAATGTGCCACAACGTCAACAGAGTATGATGCAGCTTAATCACAATGTATAACAATCCCAACAAAAAAAATCAAGTGTACAAAATTTGGAAAACCAAATGGGTCGGATGGCAGTGAGGATAAATCGTATCAAGTCGCAAATTGGAGAAAAGCTACCATCCCAACCCGAGGTGAACCTGAAGAATGTCAGCGCTATAACCCTAAGGAGTGACAAGGAGATTGAGGGACCCAAGAGAACCCCACCAAGGATTGCTACCGAGGAAGAGATCGAGAAGGAATTAGGAAAGGAAGAAAATCATCGAGTATGAAGATAAATTTCAAAAGTCCCAATATTATTATAACTAACTCCCCACCTTTTCCTAGTAGATTAACAAGTATGAAGATAGATTTCAAAATTCCCAATATTAATAAAACTAACTCTCCACCATTTCCTAGTAGATTAACAAGACCAAACAAGGAGAAGAAGAACAAAGAGATATTGGAGACTTTCCAAAAAGTGGAAGTCAATATGCCACTGCTCGAGGCCATCAAGAAAGTACTAAGGTACGCCAAATTCCTGAAAGAACTATGCACACATAAGAGGAAATTGAGAGGTGATGAAAAAGTAATGATGGGTATGAATGTTTCTGTGGTATTTAGAAAGAAGATGCCTCCAAAATGCCAGGATCCAGATATGTTTACCATTCCTTGCAAAATTGGGAATACTGTGATCAATAGAGCTATGTTATATTTAGGAGCTTCAATTAATGTAATGCCTCGTTCGATTATACCTCCTTAAATTTAGGTCCTTTGAAAGAAACGAGTGTGATAATACAATTGACTGACCATACTAATACTTATCCTGATGGTATAGTTGAGGATGTTTTGGTGTAGGCGAATAAGTTAGTGTTTCCTACAGATTTATATGTTATGGATATAAATGATGACACTTATGTAATCCGATACCTATTTTATTGGGAAGACCATTTCTTAATACAACTCAAACTAAGATAGATGTTTGTGAAGGCACCCTCACGATGGAATTTGATGGGGAAGTGATTCATTCAATATTTTTGATGCCATGAAACATCTTCCTGATGATCACTGTGTTTTTTATGTTGATGTGATTGATCCTTTGTTACAGGAAATGTTTAAATTAAGTTGTAAGGATCATTTGAAAACGATTTTGACTAAGGATATGGAAGTAGACAACAACACTGATGTTGAAATGGGAGAAGAGATTATGGAAATGACAACCGCTCTGGAATCATTGGAAAACTCTCCAAAAAGGTACGATTTGGCTTCTCTAAAACTATTTGAATCTCACCAGAAGTTGTTACCCTTTGATGTGCAGGCACCAGAATTGGAATTAAAGCCACTCCCTACACACATGAAGTATGCCTATTTAGGAGATAAGCAGACTCTCCCAATCATCATTTTGGCAGAGCTGACTTTAAATTAAAAAGAGAGGTTAGTCCGAGTGTTACGAGAACATAAGAAGGCCATTGGGTGGATAGTCGCGGATATTCAAGAGATAAGCCAATCAATTTGTATGCATCACATTTTGGTGGAGGAGGATGCAAAATTGACAAGGCAAGCTTAGCGTAGACTAAATCCTCCAGTGATGAATGTTGTGAAGAAGGAGGTGTTGAAGCTTTTCGATGCGAGATGATTTACCCGATCTCCGATTGTAAGTGGGTAAGTCCTGTATAGATGGTTCCAAAAAAGTCTGGAATCACCGTAGTGACAAATTAGGAAGGTGAGTTGGTTCCCATTTGAGTGCAAACTGGGTGGTGAGTATGTGTTGATTATAGGAAGTTGAAGTCTGTAACTCGTAAAGACCACTTTCCTTTTCCCTTTATTGATCAGATGCTTAAGAGATTGGTGGGTTATGATTATTATTGCTTTCTAGATGGCTTTTCAGGTTATCTTCAGATTTTGATTGCAACAGAAGATCAGGAGAAGACCACATTGATATGCCCATTCAGTACGTTCGCTTACCGAAGGATGCCATTTAGATTATGTAACGCACCCACCACATTCCAAAGGTGTATAGTGAGCATTTTTTCTGAATATGTTAAGAAGATTATAGAGGCATTCATGGATGATTTTAGTGTATATGGATTTTCATTTTATGAATGTCTTGAGAATCTTGTCATTATCTTGGAACAATGCATAGAAACTAACCTTATGTTGAACTGGGAAAACTGTCATTTTATTGTGGATCAAGGTATAGTTTTAGGCCATATTATATATGCTAGCAGTATTGAAATAGATAAATCTAAAGTTGATCTTATTTCTTCTTTACCTTACCCTTCTACTGTAAAGGAAGTGCATTCTTTTCTTGAGCATGTATGTTTTTATCGAAGTTTCATTTAAGGACTTTCAGAAGGGAGCCGCACCATTATGCAAGCTTCTACAACAAGATATCTCCTTTGAGTTTGACTAGAAGTGCAAGGAAGCATTCGACAAACTTAAGGAACTTTTGAAATCTCCACCAGTAATTCAACTACCAAATTGGAACACTTTGAGATCAAGTGTGATGCAGGAGATTATGCAGTAGGGGTAGTTATAGGACAAAGAGTGGGAAAAGCTTTGTATGCCATCTACTATGCTTCCAAGACTCTAAACCCAGCCCAATTGAATTATTCAACTCCTGAAAAAGAATTATTATTTGTGGTTTTTGCTTTAGAAAAATTTTAATTGTCTGTGCTTGGTTCTAAAGTAATTGTTTATTCTGACCATGCAGCTTTACGATACTTGCTCACAAAAAAAGAAGCAAAACTGAGACTGATCAAATAGATTCTCCTCTTTTAGGAATTCGACTTGGAGATCAGAGATAAGAAGGCAGAAAATGTGCTGGCAGACCATCTTAGCCGTTTGATAAAGGAAGAAGATGATATCCCTCTGCGAGAAACCTTTCTGGATGAGCAATTATTTTTTATTTGTTGGACCCCGAAATTTTTTTCAATTATTATCGATTTATTTGTTTCATTATTTTAGAATTGAGTCATTAATTTGATAGGCATAAATAGAGATTTGAAATTAGATGGAAAGATTTGAATTAAGTTAGAATTAATATGGTGTTTAAGAAGATTAAAAGAGTTAGGAGGTAAATAAAAGAAGGGGAAAATGGGATGCCCAAAGGAAAGGAGGGGTATTTTTGGAAGAATAAGACCAAAATGTGGTCTAGTTTAAGAAAAAGAGAAGAGAAGCATCGTGAGAAGAGAGAAGAAACGAAAATAAGAAGAAAGGGAGAGGAAGAAAACGTGGAAAGAAGAAGAAGGAAGATGATTTGCTAAGGTTATCATCTCTCCTTCTTGCTTTGTTAGAAAGGGGTTTAGAGAAATGAATTTGTGTAGTGTGTATGGATGTGGTTGAATTGAAATTAGGTATACTTGAGGAAGTTATCGATTTGAGATGATTACTTTGATTATGAATTGTTGTTACATTATATAAGTGAGATGTTATATGAGAAAGATAGGAATTATGAACAATGAGAATTAGTTGTAAGAAATGAATTAAATGAAAAGAGATTAGAGAGTATGATGAGATAATATTGAATTGTCATGAAATAATGATGCATTAGAGGGAGTGATTTTGGGACAAAGTAAATTGAATGTAAGGTAAGAGTGATGTAGAAACCATTGGAAATTTTAGGTTAAGGGGTTGTAATTCCAGGGTTTCGCCGCGGCGAAACCAGAAGGATCACAACGACAAACTTTTCCCGAAGGGTCTCAATAGAAGTTGCCGCAACTAACTTGCTTTTTTGTTTCCGAAAGATTTTTCATTCCAAATGAAAGGTTTTCGATAGCAAGACTCTCACGGTTTTGCATAAGTTCCAAGAGTTGGGCTCCGAAAAATTAGGATCCAACAGTTTTGGCATCAGGGCATGAAGATGAACCGATAATGGTTAAGGAGACTTCACTGGAATACACTCAGGTTTTATGGTTCTGGGGTTGGGCTCCTGAAACGGGGTCTAACACTATTGATGCCACACCACCATGGTATACAGACATTGCCAATTTTTTAGTTACTAACGAATTATCCGTTGGTTTGCCAAAGGCTTAGAGGGATAAGGTACAGAGTGAAGAGAAGTATTAAGTATAGGATGACCCATATCTTTGGAGGTACTGCACAGATCAAATTATCAGGAGTTGTGTACTAGAAAATGAAACATCATTAATCTTAGCCTTCTACCATTCGTACGCGTGCAGAGGGCATTTTGGAGTGAAAAGAACGACTCGTAAAGTTTTGGAGAGCGGATTCTACTGGCCAACATTGTTCAAAGATGCATATACCTTCTACAAATCCTGTGATAGATGCCAACGATCAAGTAACTTATCCCGTAAGGATCAATTTTAATTCATTAAATTGTTAATTACTTTCTATGAAACACATAATTTACTAATTATTGTTTGTATATAAAAAGTATTTAACATATAATAAATCATTTGAATATAAGATTTAATATATAATTAAATCATTTAATATATGTAATTAAAATAAGAAAATTAAATGTTTGCATTTTTGTATTATTTATTGTTTTCATTAGGAAATAATATTACAAATATTAATCCTATCTTATAAGTAACAAATACACAATCATCATCTTATCTTATGAGTAGTTAAATATATAGCAGAAAATAGTATGTGAATTTATGAGAAAATACTCATCACTCAACATAATATGAAGTGTATTATCATAAAGAAAAGTTATTTTTGCAATGTGTGTTATCATAAAGAAAGATGTAAGATAAAGTTTATCTAGAATCTAGATATGCTTATAATTGAATGTTGAATTTTTATAGTTATGTAATGATCTTGTATACAAAAATTGTATTTTTGAATATGAATTATTAATTTAATTTTGACACATGTCTTCATTTATTTTTATAGATAAATGGAAGGAAGTTCAAGTCCTGATAATTCGACCACTTCAGGAAGATTCAGTGATCCAACTTGAGCTCATATTGGATTGGTTTCCAGAATGAAGAATCATACCATTTTTTTGGTTTTATAACAAGAAATGAAAGGTAGAGGAATTACCAGATTAAAGAAACATTTAGCTAGGGTCAAAGGTGATGTGGAACCTTATAAAAAAGTGAGCCATGATGTAAAATAGAAAATAAAGACTTTGCTTGAAGTTTATCAACATGAGAAAGATAGAAGGAAAAAATTGAATTACGAAATTAGAAGTGGAAGTTCTTTTATTGGCGGTTAGGATGGTAGTGGGAATGTTGAACGTGATAATATTCCTACCCAACAAGAAGGGAGTGTTGCACCTGATGTTAGGAAAAGAATAAGATAAGTGTCTAATTTTTTTGCAACATGAACAACTCCTAGAGCTCAACCTTCAATTCATAGTGCCATACAATCTACAGAAGCGACTCATAATTTAGATTTAGCAATGAATAGATAGTGGTATGATTCAAGTATAGAATTCAATGTTTCCCAGTATTATTATTATCAACCTATGGTAGATGTTATTGCCTCTTATGGTTCAGGATACAAAGCTCCTCCTGTTGATGACTATAGAGGTAAACTTTTGAGTAGCTATATTTATTAAATATAAAGTTATTTGGATAAAAGAAAAATAACTTGGGCTACTTTTGGGTGTTCAATCATGTGTGATGGTTGGACAAATAGAAGACAGGAACCTGTTATTAATTTTTTTGTTTGTTCTAAAAAGGAGACAATGTTTTTGAAGTCTATTGATGCATCTGGCCTTGATTGGAATGTTGACATTCTATTTCAGATATTTGATGAAGTTGTGAATGAAGTTGAACTGGAAAATATTGTTTAGTTTGTTGTTGACAATGATTCCGCTTATAAAGCAACTAAAAGAAGATGACAAAGTAGGTATAATTCTTTTTATTGGACTCCTTGTGTTACACAATGCATTGAACTTGATGTTGGAAAATATAGAAGACGCTAGATATTTTTCTGTTATTGATAAGACTGTACAAAAAGCAAAAAAGGTAACCAAGTTCATCTACAATCATGCATAGGTCCTTTCGTCCTGCTATTACAAGATTTGAAATTAATTCCTTATTATTTTAGTGCTTTATTCTGATGAAGAAACATTTGAGAAAATTTTTTACAAGTAATATACATCTCAGCAAATTAGGTATAATGATAGATTTGAGATTTCCAAAAACTATACTTAATGATAATGAATTTTGTTCCCAATGTCAATTTTCATTCGAGTTTATGAACCTTTAGTGAGGGTATTTCGTTTGGTTGATAGTGATGAGAAAGCAACAATAGGTTATTTTTATGATGTCATAAAAAGGGCAAAGGAAGCAATCAAGGCCAATATGAAAAATAGGTCTTCAATGAGAGATGAAAAGGACAATTTTACTCTTCGTTGTTTGTGGATAGGGCTTTTTTAATCATAATGTCTATTTTAGATCAAGTTTTACAAAGAAAGCTGAAGTTAATAGGAGAATGTTGTTAAATATTACAATAATTGTTGCCCATAAGATGATGCAAGATTTTCTAAGCTCACAAATGGAGATTTATATGGATGCTTTTGATGATTTTGGGATGTTAATTGCTATTAGTTAAAGAGAAAAACTTAATTCAGGTATATATTTTTCACTTATTACTTGTTGATAATTAACCCATTTATATGTTAACTTTTTTTTTTCCGGAACACAAAATACAGTAAAACTTCTATAAATTAATATTGTTGGGATCATGATATTTATTATTTTATAGAGATATTAATTAACCGACAAATTAATATTTATTAATTTAAAGAGATTTTTGTAATTGATTGAAGTTAAAATTTGATTACATCAAAAAACATTGTATCTTAAAAAAATTCATGTTTCATATTAATTGAATGAATCTGAAGCATAGATTCATTGTACATAATATTAATGAAAACTAATAAATAATGTTCATTTTTTCTTAATAATTAAGTATTATTCATTGTATTTTTACTAAAAACATTCAATGTACATATGTACGAATAATGGAGATAGAAAATACTTTATAAACAAGATAGAAAATTTCTTAAAACCACACCCAACAATGACTCCTCGTCTAAAAGGTGTCACGAAATCAACAATGACGTATCAATCATGCAAAGAATTATGTGAGTACAAGAGAGATCATTCGACATGCACTCAAAAAGATTTGGAGTTGTGGCTTGAAGTTTATATAATTATTAATTTATAATATTAATGGAACCCTATATTTATATAGGGGTATTTTGAAAATATATTATCTTATTATCTTAACGAAATTTATTATATTTTCAACTAGCCCAAATTGAAACCAGAGAAAAATATTATCCTGAAGAATTTATTAATTTACCAAGAGTATTAATTTGAAGAGGTTCTACTGTAGTTAGGAAATGGCATTTAATACTTTTTTTTCCACATGTTTAGAGGGTTACGAATAAACTTTAGTATTTGAAGCTGATTGTTACACACGGGAGGTTCCTTCTTTAAAGTCATGGAAGGTACCGATCCAACATGGATTTCACTTAATGGATATGATTTAAAATGCTTTCTTGACTTGAAAAATCTTAAGCGATGAATAAAGAGAATTTGCAGGAAATTCTACTCTGTCCTGAAAATCTAACTGCTGAGGAAGATCATTTATTTGGAATATTTTTAAATGTTTTTGGTTTTCTGATTATTATATTAGGCCATAAGCGAATTTTGAATTTTAGTATTTACAACAGAATATAAAACATTCTAACTTGTCGAAATGTTCAAATCAAATCTTAATATTTTCAAAACGCTTAAAATAGATCTTAAGTGGATGAAAAACTGACGGAATTAACTTCCCATTAGTTAAACGTCACGTTAATGCTAATATAATATTATTTTTTATTTCTAAAAAACATATAAATGTGGAATCTATTACTGTATAATAAGTGAGATCCATTATTCAAAAAATACAAAAATATCTTATGTGATATAATATTTAACCGACAGGTTAACTTTGTTAAGTTTTTATTCCATTTAAAGTTTATTTTAAACATTTTGAAAACATTAAGGATTAATTTATATTATGCGGCAAACGTTGATACACTTTTGGTCTATATCATACTATGCGGTCCATAACTTCTTAAACCAGATTCTTTGTCTAGTTTTACTCTGTCTTATTATGTCTCATGGAATCTCAACTATTTATTTTGCGAGATCCACGCGGGTCTCATGCGGACCCCACATAAATAAATGGCTAAGATTTATTGGACACAATAAGACACCATAATATTGGACAAAAGATCTGGACTCATAACTTCTTTCCCATTTTCTGTCTTGTAAGGCATTACGTAATAAGTGGGGGATTTTTCAACACTCCAGAATTCCGAACAGTCTGAAGATACAAGTTTCCAAGTCTTTAACATTTAGTCAAACATACATTGCAATTCCAATCCAGAATATTAAACACTAAGAGGGTAGGAAAATTATTGAGAAGAAATCTTGCTTCTATCGTCTCCTTGAAAGAGACAGGAAGCACTTAACTCATTGCCATTTTTTTGTTCTCAAAGCTAGTTTCATAACTCTATTTCCTTCCTGAAAAGATACTTCATGAGAATGTCATCTTTCACATAAATTCAGAGTTAATTCACGTAAAATTTTCATTAATTTGAAGATGGAAGTGTGTAAAAATAAAATAGATCTCTGTAACACCAAGGCGCAGGTGAGTTGGTGTTGGGACTTTCCTGGCCTAAATGAGATCGTGGGTTCGAACCTCCCTTATATATGCAGTCGTTTAAAATTTGGGGCCAGAATTTTACCTCTCGAAAGAGACCTACTCAGCTTGAATGGGGATTAGTCAGAATGTAATTAGCTTAAAGATACCTTTCTATAATTAAGATTCGCTTAAGATACCCTGGGAAAAAAAAAGATCTACGTGGTTATTGACAAAATTCCAGTGTCAGGACTCAGTTCGGAAGCACTCGAATTTCAATTTGTGCCACACTTGACGTCATCTCATACGATATTGATAAGAAAGTTGGAATCTTTTGTTGACTTCAGATGATTCTTGGTGGTGACGTTGGTCCCCCAATAAATTGGCTTTTTTTTTCTTCTGTTGACACTGTTGATGGGGTCACTAATACTATCATAAAAAGCATTGGTTGATAACAGCCAAAGCCTAAGCTTTAGTTCCTGTGTTGATCCGGAGATATAAGATATTTTCATGTTACCACCGGAGGAAAGTTTGTACTTCAGTTTCTGGGTCGACAGAGAGGGAAGTGAAAATGAGAGTAGTGTGCACTGATCTACTTCCTTTTCTTGGAATGGTGATTGTGATTCTTTCTCAAGTGAGTACCTTGGTTGTGAACAAAGCAGCTATGTCTCAGGGAATCGACAAATATGTGCTTATTGTCTACTCTGACGCTCTCTCTAGCCTCATTCTTCTTCCTTGTTCACTCATAGTTCACAGGTCTTGATAAATCCTTTATCTGTCGTCTCTGAATTGTTTGTACTCCTGCTCCTTTTTACTTACCAGTTCTCTGGCATTCTATGGTTGGCAGGTCAGAAAGGACTCCACTTACTTTCTGGCTGCTTTGCAAGTTATTGTTGCTTGCAGTGATTGGGTCTGTAACTTCCATCTTTCCTTGCATACACTTTTGTATGGATTCATAGGAAGCCTTCTTCTTTGGTCTAAAGACATTACTACCTTTATTCAGATACTTTATGGGAACAAGAAAATAGCATTTTATGCGTACTTCTTTAGATTGACCGAGATACATCTCTTTTTTATTGATGTTATTTTCTTGGATTGTAGAACTTCTGGACAGTTTTTGAGTTATGTTGGTATACAGTACAGCTCTCCAGCACTTGGAACAGCCATGCTTAATCTCATTCCAGCTTTTACGTTCATTCTTGCTATCTTTTTCAGGTCATTCTTCTCCTTGGCTATATTTGATGCTTTAACTTTCGACCAGTGCTTCCTATAAAACCATAAATGGCATGAAGTTTAGCACAAACAATTTCTAAATAAACTAGAGTTTTCCTTGAAGAAATTACTGGGAAACTGGAATGAATCCAGTTGTCATAATATGCTTTTACCGGAGTGGTGGTGATTAAATTAGGCTTGAGAAAGTAGATTGGACAAGCAAGAGCAGCATAGCTAAGTCCCTGGGAACAGTTGTTGCTATTTCTGGGGCGTTCGTGGCAACATTCTATAAGGGCCCAACGCTCTTGGCGACACTTTCGAATATCTTCGACTCCTCGCTTCCATCTCTTTATTCATCCCAAAACCGGTGGATGATAGGAGGACTTTTCCTCACCGCTCTGGCTTTAATGGACTCTGCCCGCTACATCTTACTGGTTGGCTTATTATTAAACTCTATAAATGTTAGAACTTAAAGTTTCTGATAGAATGATCTCTTGATATTAGAGATTAATTCGAATTGTGATTTATAAATGTGGTCTTTGTGGTATCGCTATTTCGTTCACATTGAAACTTTGCAGACATTTATCCTCAAAGAGTTTCCGGCAGTCCTTTCAGTTGTCTTCTATCTCTTCTTCTTCAATACCATTCTTGCTGCAGCCGTCTCTTTGATTGTAGTGGAAGAGACAAGTTCTTGGATGCTAAGAGCTGATATAGGATTGGTTGCCATTTTATACACTGTAAGTACATAGCTAACCACTTCTTCCACCTCCAGTCAGTTGGAAATTTCGTGCGTTTGGTTTTTGTGTTTTTAATGGAACACAAAGAGTAGCTAATCATGGTATAACTTCCCGTATATAAGAACAAAAGTTATCTGTTACTACAACATGCAGGGAACTATTGGTGGTCCACTTCGTATAGGCATAACTTCATGGTGTGTGAGCAAGACAGGACCTGTCTATGTTACCATGTTCAAGCCTCTGGGAATAATATTTGCCATTGTTATGGATTCCATCTTTCTTGGGGATTCAGTGTCTCTTGGAAGGTACACGCATATACATTAAAGAAGTTGAATCAAGAATTGGCAGCATTTTCACTGTTGCTTGTAATTTCTTGTAGTTTGATTGGAGCAATCATAATTGTGAGTGGATTTTATGCTGTGATGTGGGGAAAGGCTAAGGAGGAGAAGACAAGCCAGGGAAATTATGAATCCTCCACTAGCAAGTTGCCCCTGTTACAAACCAAAGATGAGACAGGCGTATAGATTGAAGAGACTAGTTCAACTGCTCAAGAGACCACAAGGTTATAGAAATTACAGCTAGTTTCATTTACTGTGTTTGTGAAAGTAAAAAAGACAACAGTATTAGCTACAGATGTATAAGTTTCACCGTTCATTTGTTACTTCCTTCGAGCCATTGCTGCTTTACGCAAAAACTATGAAAATAGAGGAATACATAAATTGTAAACATGTTTTAAGAGAAAAATGGGTTAAGAACTCAAAATAGAGATTTAGATTCCTAATCATCTGAATTACGAGTAACCCTTTTCTTTTCCTTTTATTGAATATCCAATACAGAACCTCATTTACACCAAGTCAAAAACGTTATCGTTATCCTCATCTATATTATATTTTCCCAAACAAAAAGTTCTTTACGAAACATAATTAATGTTCGGAAGTAAGGAGATACTAAGCGTAACATTCTACGACAGATTTCATAATATCATTAGAAGACTATGAGCACAGGAACGTAGTCTTTTACTTCATACGAGGAAATGAATTGCCTGAGTTAAGATACTATGAGCACAGGAACTTAGTCTTTGACTTCTTACGAGGAAATGAATTGCCTGAGTTAATATACTATGAGCAAAGGAACTTAGTCCTTTTTTTTTTAATTTGGTAAGAACAGGAACTTAGTCTTTCACTTCTTACGAGGAAATGAATCGCCTGAGTTAACATTTCATTCATAATTTTGCTTGTCTTATTCTTTACTCACTTTGTCGTTTTGGTAAAGTCCCTAATCAATCTTCTTCACCAACAGGGAATACGGTCTAGAAAAGAACAGTCGCCTGCCATCGGGTCCACCAAGGGGGAGGGCGAGTTTGATTCAAAAAGCATCTAACCCGGAGTTAGAAATTATCTTATTAGGAATCTACAAACACACGGCGTTGTAATTGACTTGGAGTGGTCGATTATCTTCAGTGCTCCTTACTAGTTTTTATGGACTTAACAAAATATGACCCCTTTTTTAAGAGCACTTTTTTTGGCCAACTTTTCCGGCGCATTATGTTCTAAAGTATATTCATCAGAATCATAAGGCGTCGGTCTGACACAGTAGAGCAAAACTTGTCAATCGCCCCCAGTGTGAGCAACTTCTAGGCCGGTGAAAACCTCCTCAGGTTTAGGTTAGATTAAATACAGATGGAGCAAGCAAAAGATCGCTCTCGTCAGCCACAACAGGTGGCCTAATTCGTGATAGTTCGAGTATTTGGCTTAGAGGCTTTGTGCAGAATATTGGATGATGCTCCCCTCTCTTTGTTGAACTCTGGGGAGTTTTTTCAGGACTCAACCTCGCCTGGAACCTGGGTCATCGTCTGTTGGGATAACTTTGCTTATCTGTTGTTCTTTAAAACTCAAGAACTGAATCTGCTATCTTTCAAAGCACAACTTGATAAACCTTGGTTATTTTGCAGATAGAAACTGCTTGCAGAAAAATAAAGAAGACTGATTTTACTTGGTTCGATAGTGTAAAAACTATCTACATCCAAGGTTCCCACCTATGGTGGTAAAGATTTTCACTATATGGAGAAGTACAGAAGAAGATGATGGTTACAGAGTTAAGTGATTTTTCTAAATCACTTGCAAGAGACTTTCACTCTCCTAGTACTCACTGGTAATACTCTAGCTAACTCTCACACCTTTCTTTTCACTCTCTCTTCTTGCTCTCTCACAGATTGAATGCAAAGAGAACTGGAGACTTGAAGTTTCTGTGTGTGTTGTGTCCTTGTCTGATGTATCTACCTTGCTTTTATATCTGAAGATGAAGAAGATAGCTTTTGGTGAAGACTTAAATAAATCAGACTATTACCTGGGTCACTTATCTTTAAGCCTTTGGTCTGCGTTTTGAATTGTAGTTGCTGCGTTTTTGCTGTCTTTTGATCATGTTATACGACAATGTATTAAGATTATTATGACTTGTATGAAAATGACTGTGTTCAGTTTCCAGAGGCTTGAGTTTATTCACGTGTTATGACACATAGCTTTATTTCTTGTCTTCAGCTGAAAGAACTCTCCCTCTCTCTTCGACACTTTCAGACACCATCACATACACTCACTTCTGTCTTTAATTTTTCTTACATTCTTGTAGTATCTGAGTTGAATTTGTTAGAGTATATGTGAATTCTATCACAAATTTCCCTCCTACTCCATCATGTTTAGCTCAGAGCAAACAACCCGAGAGTGTTAGGAAAAACCCAAAACCCTAGTCTTTTAAAAAATTTGTGAGATCTGATGAAATCGACTTCGATTTCATATGGCTTTCCCTTCTACTTCTCTAATCGTAGCTCAAATTGAAAAACCCTAGAGAAATCCCTAAAAACCCGAAACCCTAATCTTCACCCCCTTTGTGAGATCTACTGAATCTAACTTCGGAATCAAGGGGCTTCCATGATTTGTAAGTATTCCCTACAAAAATTAAACTTCTTCTGTGTTAGAATTTTTGTACTGAAATTAGATGGATTTTTCTCACTTGTATTTTTTCCAGATGGAAGGTCCCTTTGGAGATTTGATCTTTGACGAAATGCAGTCGCACATCAATGTGCTTGGATCTTTCATGGAGGACTGGATCGCGACTCAGGTACCATGCGCTCTGACTATCTGTATATAGTAATGGTGTTGTGATTTCTGTGTTTATTTCCCTTAATATTCCTGATAGTCATGCTAATTCCTTTACCTCCTCTGTGATTGCATAATATTCTGCCTCTGTGGTTGATAGACTTACCACTGATTGTTATTGTGATTTCCAACATATTGTGTTTGCTGATAGTGTAAATATATATGCTCAAATTGACTTCCTTGTGTCTTTATCTGTTACATAATCAACATCCACATATCCATTTATAGACAGATGCTTGCATTTGATTAGTTCTTTTTTAGAAAAACATAAAGCATAGTTCACTGTTTCATAAATATATCTGAGAACATTCTTGAGCCCTTGCCAGTGTTCTAATCCTGGATTGGCCATGAACTTACTTAAAATACTTATAGTATAGGCTAGATCAGGCCTTGTGCATAGCATAAGGTACATTAAACTTCCAACACCTACATCATAGGGATAGTGAGCCATAGCCTTCTGTTCTTCTTTAGTCTTAGGACACTTGTCAGAAACCATCTGTAAGTGTGATCCTAAAGGCACTGAAGAAGGTTTAGCTTGTTCCATGTTAAATTGAGCTAGTATCTTTCGGATATAGTTCCTTTGAACAAGTCATAGCTTTCCTTCCCTCCTCTTTCTGATTATCTGCATTCCTATAAGCTTTTGTGCTTTCCCTAGGTCTTTCATTTCAAAATGAGAGCACAATTCAGCCTTAACCTCTTGAATTTTATTCCAGTCCTTCCCTGTGATGATGAGATCATCTACATAGACTAACATAAACACTGCTTTAGTCATTCCTAGATCTTTATAATATAGGTAGTAATCATATGAGCTTTGGATGAAGTTCATACTAGCAGCAACCTCATGGAACTTCTTGTTCCATTGTCTAGGGGCTTGCTTGAGTCCATATAGGGATTTTTGTAATGGGCAAACATAGTCAAGCTTATTTTTGTCCTCAAATCCGATTGGTTGCTTCATATAAATTGTCTCCTCTAGTTTTCCATATAGGAAAGCTGTCTTAACATCCATTTGATGGATTTCCCAATCATATAGTGTTGCTAGGACTAGTATAAGCCTAATTGTCTTGAATTTGACTACAAGAGAGAATATCTCCTTGTAGGTTATTCCTTCCATCTGCCTAAATCCCTTAGCTACAAACCTAGCCTTGTAAATTCTAGGTTCTGCTTCTGTTACTCCTTCCTTTAGTTTGAACAGTCCTTTATTCTCAATTAATTTGGGTTTATAAGGTCTAGGGACTAAGGTCCAAGTCTTATTCTTCATTAATGAAGAATATTCCTTTTCACAAGCTTCTTTCTAATTTTTAGCATCTTTACTTCTCATGGTTTCATCGTAGGTTTCTGGAGCCTTATTTTCTACATTTTCAGCCATGAAGCATGCAAATTCAACCATGTCTAGTTCAGTGCACCTTCTGTTAGGGATTCTGATTCTTGGTTGTCTATCCCTTGTGAGTTGGTAGTCTTGTAGGTTTTCTTGTGCATCATCTGAAGGCCGGTGTAAAGCTTCTCCTTCACCCTTAACTTCTGCCTCTTCCCTCCTTTCTTCATACCGTGTTGTGCCTTCCATAGGCTCCACAGTTTCTAATTGTGTAACACCACCTTCTTCAGGTTCTGGTGGTGCATAGAAGTGGGAAGATTGGTTTGATGCCCCCAAGTGCTCCTGAATTTCACTTTGGAGGTTAAAATTTTGTAAATTCTTGTTCATCAGAGGGAATTCATCTTCCTTAAAGATGACATCTCTGCTAATGATTGTTTTGTAGGCTCCTTTTTGGAGCAGTAGGAGCTTATAACCCTTCACACCTTCTGGATACCCTAGAGACACCCCCTTGACTGCTCTAGGCTCTAATTTTCCCTCTTTCTAATGTGCATAGGCTGCACATCCAAAAGTCCTAAGATGTGATAGTTTAGGATTGTTACCACTCCAAATTTCCTGAGGAGTCTTATAGTCATTAGCTGAGGTTGGAAGCCTATTGATTAAGTAGGTTGTTGTCCTAATTGTTTCCCCCATAGGGAATGAGAGCAACCTGAAGAGAGAAGCATGCACCTAGTTTTTTCTAGGAGGCTTCTATTCAATCTTTCAGCTACTCCATTCTGTTTTGAAGTAGCTCTAATAGTCTTATGCCTAATAATTCCATTTTTACTGCAGTATTCCTCAAATTCCTTGTTGCAATACTCCAGCTCATTATCAGTCCTTAGGCATTTAAATTTCCTCCCAAATTGATTTTCCATAATAGTATACCACCTTATGACAATCTCCAGAGCTTCATCCTTCCTCTTCATAGGGTAAACCTAACATTTCCTTGATTTATCATCAATTATGGACATGAAATACAAATTTCCTCCTGCTGTAGGGACTTGAGCTGGCCCCCAGAGATCACTGTGAGCATACTCTATGATCTCTGTAGCTCTCTTAGCTCCCCTTTGAAATGTTGACCTGTGGTGCTTTCCTAGCACATAGGATTCACAAAATTCTATCTTCTGTAGGTTTTCTTCAAGTATTAGACCTTACATAGAGAGATGGAGTAGGTTTTTGTTGCCTGCATGACCTAACCTAGCATGCCATTGCTTGGTTGATTCAAGGTTTCCAATTTCTGAAATCTGATTAATTTCAATTGAACCTATAACATAATATAGGCCACCCTTCTCCACTCCTCTAATGATGACTTTCCCATCCCTTAGGATTCTCTAAGTCCATCTTTAGATCTGATCTAAAAGCCTTGCTTATCAAACAAACTTTCAGAAATCAGATTTCTCCTTATTCTAGGCACAAATCTGACATTGCTTAGGATCCTTCGATGGAAACACTTCCTTCAAACATGTTGATGGAAACACTTCCTATACCCTCTATCCTTTGCTGCCCGGAATATGCCATTTTAGCTTTGGCAGTGACTGGATCAAATGTTGTGAACTAGTCTCTATAAGGGGTGACATGCATAGTGCACCCTGAATCAAATATCCATTCTCTACTAAGGTCCTCACAATTCTCAGTCACAGCCA
>JAOSBP010000001.1:4090489-4109359 GCA_027563825.1 Erythroxylum mucronatum | reverse complement strand
CAGGTTCCCATAAGCCCTCGGGTTCCCTAGTAGCTCTAGCTCCCACACTTCCGCTGGAAGCGAGGGGAAATAGACAATTGATCCGATCAAGGAGCTGTGCCCAGGGGGCTAGAGGATCATCAATAGGAACATGCTTATTTTCCCTCCTTTAGCGTGACTCGAACTCAAGACCTCCTATAAAGGAGAGTCTTAAGTAAGGAATCTGGACCAATTGGTTTACCCCTCATAACTTATATGTTATTTCTATTCCTAGACTCTTATGATCTTATCTATTTGATTATTAAATTAATAGTTTGATAGAAAAGCAATTTTTGGTCTTGTTCTTGTTCTTGTATTTTATTTGGTTGTTGTTGAATCGATTGACCTGTGTACAGTGTACACTCAGCTCTCTTTCTTCTTTGAAAAACAAAGCAACAAGAGTAAAACATATAGTAAAGTCAAGAAATTAAGGTATTTAATCAAAGTGGTTTCGTCATTATAGCATGCATGACTTAAAATAAGTGACTTTAGGTAGAATCTACAAGTTCTATATATAGCCACTTCATATAGATACATCCATAATTAAACGCATTATCGCAATCATATTAATTAGTTAAATTGATTTAGCTAAGCTAATATGGAAAGCATGATATTAGAAAAACCAAATGTGCAGTGACAAAAGTCAGCATACAGCATCATAAATCTGAAGGATATTTCCACTAAAAGTCTAAAACCATGATTATTTGCACTAAAACCTATTTATTGCAATACAAGAACTTAGCCTTGGATCTACTTATCCAAAGCCATCGCTCGACGATATTACACGAGAGACTAAAATCTCTCGTTGTACCATTGGGTCTCAATCTCGAAAAGGAGTTACTGGGGTCCTAATAATAAGCATATTATGTAAAGAACAGAGCAGTATAGGTGCTTATACCAGAATCCTAAGGTGATAAAACAGATTTGTCTATGCCAAAAAGACAAAACCAAAGAAATAAAAGATGGTAAAAAGAGAAAATCCCAATGCTTACTTTTTGGATCCCGTCTCTACTTTCAAGTCTAACTAGCAAAATTATTTTTTTGTGATTAGAAAATCGCAAATTCGAATCACAGAGATTATGTTTTTGTAAAATATAAAAGGAAAATTGCGTATAATTGATGACCCGAAAGTCATAACCTTAAGTAACATAAACAATCTTTTTGTAAAATAAAAGAAAATTACGTATAATTAATGATCCTTTTTTAAGATGGGAGAACCTTGTATGCTAAAGTAGTAATAATACAAGCTAAGCTGAATCATAGCGAAAATGACTAAATGAGTTCCCTGACTTATGCTCATATAGTTCTTTCACTAGTTAATAATTGAAGCTAAGAGACAAAATTAGGGAGGCCTTTGTCCAAATTGGACAAGAAAAACCTCACAACCTACCCAAGCATATCCCCATTTCTCATCCTCAGGATAGGCTGCACTGCTTATATGTATCATAGGGCACACATTAAATATGATCATACCTTTAATGCCTATAAAATAAGTTTATTTTTAATTAATTATATCACATTGATTTAGCCACGTGGCATCTTTGTCTCTTTCGTAATATTAATGAGAATATATCATAATACAATGAAAATGTCCTCAAGATGTCCCTACATTGTGTCATTGTCTACGCTTGCTCTTCCTCTGTCCCTTCCCATGCCGGATAATCAAAAGCGCAAAATAGTAGTTGGGACATTAATAAAACGTCGTATGGTTTTCTTACATGTTATGAGATTTCACATCTATTTTTTTAAATGATTTTTTAGTTTTTATTTTCTTTTTAATAAAAACAAAAACAATATACTAGATAAATTCAATAATAAATAATTTTTATTTTAATATCTTATATAACATTTATTCATAAGTTATAATTGAAAAATATTACACTTCATTAAAATAAGTAATTATTTTATATTATTTTTAATTACCAAAACAAATTTTATATATTTGAAGATATTTTAAATTTAAATTCCATTGATTAGTAATTATTATTCATTTGAAAATAACATCTCTACTAGTTAGGGATAAGACTGCATACTACAGAACCTCCCCAGATTTCACGTCTCAGCAAAATTTGTACTGAGCGTTGTTGTTATTATGGCAGTAATTATTAAACTAAAATTATTTTATTTTAAAATTTTGAATTTTGAAAAGTGTAATATTAAAGTAAATTACTAATAATTTTTATTAATAATTGTGCTAAATAATTGAATATATAATATTGAATTAAATTATTCATAATTGTATTAATAATTAATATTAAATTTATATTAAATCATATTATAAAATAGAAACAGAAAATAAGATCTATTTTATGAAAACAAACAAATCAAAATCAAAAATTGAAAATTGAGAAAATAAATATTTATTTAATTTAAAAATAAAAATAAAAGTAAAAAGTAAAATTATGAATAAAAACAAACAAATTTTAAAGTTTTATGCATATATATATATATAGCTAAAGACCTATCGGCATCATTCGTTTACGCAAATTCAACGAAGCAATAAATGCTACTGCTCTTGTTGCCTGCATCACGATCACGTAAACATTGAGAAGCGCTTATGCGGCAACGTATTGACATAAAAAATCTTAGTCTCCGTACCTGTCACTATACATGTGTATATATGTTGGATGCAGAGGAGTCAAATTCTTAATTATTATGTATGTGTTTTTCCAAGTAGCAGTTGGGAGCACTGCCAACTAGATTTTCGACCCAAAAAAAAAAAAAGAAGCTAATTGATGGGTTGGGGTAGGTTTGTTGCCATTATTTCTTTTCCATTATTAATGTATTTATTTTCTTTTTATATCAATGCGACCAAGGTTATGACCAATATATACATTAGTAGCTACTCTTATATAGAATTCTTAATGCACATGGGGAAGATTATGGGGAAGCAAAGAAAAAGTTAGGAAGAGACAAAGATTGTAATAATGAATGTGAAAAGGTGGATTAATTATGCCGTAGTTAACTGGAGAAATGCAGATAATCAGTGCTTGTTTGCGAGAAACTACGTGCAACTTTTTGGGTTAAGAAGCAATATAGGGTGGGTTGCCGTCTATATCAGTTCGTAAGCAATTAATTACCTTTTCTTCTTCAGTTTCTTATGTTAAATCAATGCCCGTGCTCCACACTAAAGGTAACAAGAAACTAAGACGAACCTTCATCATTTCATTATACGGGGAAGATGGATCACTTTCCGCCTTTTCTTTCTCTAAATCGCAATCCGTTCACGCTTCCGTGATTTCAGACTTTTGATGTCGCCGACGCCGAGCGTTTATAAGTTCTGTCAGTCACTAAGCCACATTTGAACCTCACTCGGAAATTCTGTCATGTACTCCAATTTACATTTTAAAAATAAAATAGAGATTCGTACTGAATAATTTTGCAGAGTGACACAATAATCTACAATTCACCGAATACTCTTTTGTAAGTATACTTATTGTAAGTGATCTGATAAGTTGAATATTGTAAAAAACACAAGGCCTGTCTCCTGGCTGGCAGGAGTTAGGAAGTCCTGTGAGATGAGACGGGGTCTGTTTGAGGCTCGTGTGAAGGTTAATGACTGAAGGATTTGGACAAATTTCTTGGGTGTAAAAGCTACCTGACATCTGTAAGCAGAAGACAATCAATTACATTGAATTGACAAAGTCGCATTACATTGAAACAAGGGAATGGACATTTATTGCGGTGATGATGCCGACACATTTGAATCAATTCTGCTATTATGTTCAACTTCAACCTTAACGGTTTTGATCAAATGTAAGAAGAGGAAGAATTCGATAGCTAGTTGTTGTAAGCATTATATTTCACCAGTGAATTGAACTGCGGAACCAAATATTTCAACTACAAAGAACAAAGCATTTCGATTGAACTAATCATTATACGTGCCTTTTAAGTAATTTCTCTAGCCAAAATTCGTACTTGTGATAACCTTTCATTCATTTTTTTGTACATGTTAGGAAGTGCCTAATTTACCCCTAAAAATTAGCTTAAGAAGAGGAGATTTGCACACTATTATAAATTCTTGAACGCCTTTATAATTGTCCAATGTGAGATTCCTGACATACCCCCTCAGTCCAGAATAAGACTGGGTAAAGTTACAAACTATTAGACTCTCTTCTGGTGGTAGCAGGAATTTATATACAAAATGTTGTTTTGTTATTTTAGTTGATAATTTGAAATTAATTGCTGTTTATAATCCAATATGAACATTTTGAGTACAAACCATGACTAACCTAATTGTTAATTGTAAAACATAATTTTGAGAAATAGAATTTTAAATAAAATTAAATTTTTTCCAGCAAGTCACCAAACACTTCAAAAAGAAAATTAATTAAAATAAAAAAAAAGAGTTTTGGCTCACCTAATATTTATATCCATAGAAACTTGGCTTGGCCATGGGTATCTGATACATAGAATCCTCCTACTTCAACAAAAGCTACGCCTACTCTGCATCGTTTGTTCTAGCACATTTCGGCCATCCTCCGGCGAGAATCCGACCAATATTCCGACGGCATACGAAGTCGTTTCGACTTCGATGTATGTTGCATCCTTGATGAGAAGATAATGACAAGCTGTTCCCGGCGGGGATCATGTCGGTTTCGTGTTCGGAATGCTTCTCGGACCTTCTCTGCTGCGAGGACTCTTCCGAAATATTATCCAGCCAGTCGACGCCGGAATGCTCATCGGACCTCGAATCAATCGCCTGCTTCATAGAAGATGAGAGAAACTTCGTTCCCGGGTGCGATTATTCGCCGTCTGTCGACGCGTCGGCTCGAGAACAGTCCGTTGCATGGATTCTCAAGGTATGAAAAGGGTACTAAAGTTCACTTATTCACAATATTGCCACCACACACCAATCCATCTACAAATGTCGATCTGAGAAAGTTATTCGCCGTTGGATCAGTGGCGGCGGAGGACTTTAGTTTCGTACAATCTTTGTGTTTGTTGACGTGTCAGAATCAAAATCTTGTCTCATCTCGTCCTCATGGGACTTGTTCTATGCAGGTGCAGGCATACTATAGATTCCAGCCACTGACAGCGTATCTCTCCGTCAACTACTTAGATCGGTTCCTTTGTTCTCGCAGTCGCCGTTTGCCAGTAAGCGTCCCATATGTTACTAAATAATTTTGACTGGATGGTAGTTAACGTTTGACTTTTCAAACTTTGAAGGCGACGTAAGTACGTAACTAAAGACACTTGGTATTTTAGTGCTTTATGAGGTACTGAAGTCGTAGTACCTGTGATGACTGTGTTTTTCAAGGTAATAGTTACGCATGTCGGAAACACGACGCCGACCAGACAGTTATTATGGATTTCTTTTTTCTATACTTGTTAGGTTCGAGATTAACTTCACTTTAAGTTTTTTTTTTAATGGTATTCAATATATCCTTCTTTAGCATTGAATAATGATATAGGTATATCTCTGATAAAACATTATAAGATGGGTATAATAATGGACTTAAATGTATACGTACAATGTACGAAGTATAGATTATTAGTAAATAATGTTGCTTGGTGTTTACATTTTCAGCAGGAAAAAGGGTGGCCAATGCAACTACTCTCTATTGCTTGCTTGTCTTTAGCTGCTAAAATGGAGGAACCCCTTGTTCCTTCTCTGTTGGATCTCCAGGTAGTCAAAAGCTTTATGATTGGTTTAGTAGCTTGCTGCCTACTTTAGTATGAAATATCCAGAGTTGACCAGAGAGATAAATATGATACTAATTGTTTCTTGAACCTAGGTTGAAGGGGCCAAGTACATATTTGAACCGAGAACAATACTCCGGATGGAGCTTCTTGTTCTCGGGATTTTGGATTGGAGGCTACGAACAGTGACACCATTTAGTTTCATTGGTTTCTTTGCATGTAAACTCGATCCAACGGGAACTTACATTCGATTTCTGAGTTCACGGGCCACAGAAATCATCTTAGCAAATATCCAAGGTACGTATAAATTTTGTATGACATTAGGAGAAACATACATTAACTTTTATTTGACAGCAGTGATATATACAGTTTAGTACACACATGTTCCATGGTGGATCGTGTACAGGAATATGATATTTTGATTGATATTGACAGAGGCTAGCTTTCTTGAGTATTGGCCATCAAGCATAGCTGTGGCGGCTATTCTTTGTGCGGCCAATGAAATTCCAAACTTGTCCCTTGCTAATCCCGAACACGCTGAATCATGGTGTGAAGGGTTAAGCAAAGTAAGGATATATACAGCTATATATACGTATATTAATGATTATGGTTGCACGTAAAGACAAAGTATATATCCAAAACATATCCAATTTTTTGCAGGAAAAATTCATCAGCTGCTACCGATTAATGCAAGATCTTGTGCTTGACAGTAGCCGGAGGTCGAAACTCCCAAAAGTCATACCACAGCTTCGGGTAACAATTCGAGCTAGAGTGAGGTCCAGTGACTCATCATCCTCATCTGCGTCGTCGTCTTTTAAGAGGAGAAAATTAAATAAATGTTTGTGGGTAGATGATAGCAAAGGAAGCTCCGAGTGACGAAAGAGATAGCAGTATAAAAAGTCTGCTTGAAGAAACAAAAACAAAGACAAGAAAGAAATAATGGCCCTAAGTTATCTAGAAACCTCGAATATTTTCTACGAGGGTTTGCAGAACACATTGACATGAGTGGGTATAGATGATTTAGTGTATATATATAAATATGAATGTGAGAGTTTGGTGAGTTTGGGGTATTTATTAATTTTTTTAGTGGGCTTAATGTGCCATTGATGACCTTTAATGGCATTGCAGATTCCCAAGGGAAAGGGAAGTTGTCCCAGTCACATTAATTTATCATACGATTGAAGAAAGTTAGGGAAAGAAAGGGAAAGGAGGGGTTTTGTGTGTTTTAATAGTGGAGTGAAAAGTGGAGGGCGGTGGAAAATTCAATGCAAGCATCGATTATTGAATGAAAGGAAAGCCGGAAGTGGGACCTTTTTGAACAGAGTTAGGCGAAAAGGAAGGGAAAAAAATCAACCGGGTTGATGAAAATAAGGAAGAAAGTTTGAAGTTTGAGCTACACAAGGAATGGGGTGTAAGATAGTAGAGCAGAGACTCCATCTGGATTCTGGTCAAGCCATACTTTCACCAGCATTTCCTCTCTTGATCCAAAGAACAGAAGCTGTTGATATTTGTTTATAGACTTGAGAATTGAGTGATTTGTGTGACCATGAACTATGGTGTTGCATGGCACAGAAGAGTGTATGTGTGTGTGTGTTTTTTTGGCGGGATTTTGCCTCTTTCTACCGGCCTTCACCTTGGCCTGACCATAGTCATCCTCTTTTTTTGAGGAGTATCGACTTTATTATTATTATTTTTTCATATTGATTTTCAATTTCTTTCGGGAGATTGAGGAAAAATCTCTCTGAGGGCATAAGT
The DNA here is from genome assembly GCA_027563825.1 of Erythroxylum mucronatum. Classification (NCBI taxonomy): domain Eukaryota; kingdom Viridiplantae; phylum Streptophyta; class Magnoliopsida; order Malpighiales; family Erythroxylaceae; genus Erythroxylum; species Erythroxylum mucronatum. Next base: position 4,101,943 of record JAOSBP010000001.1, on the reverse strand, counting down.
ATGCCCTGAAAGAAGAACACAAAAGGTCTTTGGGGCCTTTGAACGCTTGTGTTGTATCTGATTTTGATCACATAAAATAAAATATTCGTAATTATATAGGTTTCCCATTCAATTATCTTATCCTCTCCCTGTGCATGGCATGTGATTGACAATAGATACTTTGTAGCGTTGCGATTTGTTTTTACTACCGTGTCAAACATCTTTTAACAAGGAAGTGTGGAACTTAGTGACGGCTCAGTGCAGTTAAGGCCCTGCAAGAATTGAAGCGACTGCTCGGCCCCGCCAGCAATAATATAAACTCTCACTCCTTTTAGCTCACAGTTGCTCGCTCGTGACTTAACCAGTCCATTCTTGTTTCCTTCGTTTCTTTCCCAATATCAGACATACACGTTGCCACTCTCCCACCTAAATCTCTTCACCACCATTAAATACAACTCCAGTTTCTTGCTCTTTATTGCCTGAAATCTTCCAAACGAGTATCTGTGAGAGCACATTGAGATGATCTGTGATATCCATTATTAGAAGAAGAAAAAAAGAAAAAGCCGACAACCTTAAATTACGCTTCCTTTACACTTTTAAATGCAAACTTGCTTTTATTAGTTTATAAACAGAGTTATTGAGTACAGTAGACTGCATCTAATAATAATAATCATAAAGATAATAACTAAATTTGAATACCGTAGTGTCAAGTGTCAACTGCAGTTGCGAAACAGTACTTGATTCGTACATCTTCAAGGGTTCTTTCTCACGTTTCTTTCTCTGTACATGTAGAGATAATTATAAACCTTTATTTGGCCTGTCAAAGGTTTGCATGCAACTTAGGCAAAGACTCCATAGTACATTCGCTACCCGTTATATTGCTCACACATTGTTTATCCCACCTAACAGTCAATACGTAACTCATTTCATGTCAAAAAACTTATATGGTCTACCTCTTTTATTGTAACGGACCACTGTGAGGAAGATTATTAGTAACAATATGAATTTGACAAGTTCTGGTCAGTACATTTTCAGCGGCTTCTCTTGGATCTACCCATTTGCCTCGCATATGATTCAGAACATAAAGGACCACACGCCATGAATGATCACTAGGGTTCCGGTTTTCTGCATAAGATATTTGAGTGAAACGACACCAAGTATGACTCAGCCGTGTCATAGAATATTTCTGCTTTATCGTGGAGGCCTTTTAGATTGTTCCAACAAATGTGGATCCCATGAGCCATCGTGTCCGATTCCACTTGGTGATTTAATGTCACGTCTCCATTAATGTTTATTATAGTCGCTGTCCACTTGTTAGCGGGTTAATGTGATCTGGTGTTCCTTCATTGGTCCCAACTAGTGGGAGCCATTTGGGTTTTGGACTATATTAACAATCAAAAACCAATCACCTTCCCCGAATAAAAAGGCATCATTAATCTAATTGGAGCTCTTGTTTTAATGATCATCATGTCGTAATCTCAACTGCCCACCTCGTGGATGATAAGTGACAAAAGTTCAGACCAGTTAAAATATGAACGGACAATGAATATGACAAGCCGCGGAACTCAAGAGTTGAGGAAAACGATTTACTAATCGGAATTGCAATTTAAAACACTAGTGCCTGTGCGCAATAGCGTCAACATGAAGAGCTCAATATATGTGTGTAATAAAATGGGGGTGCATATTACCTTTTTTTTTTTTTTAAGAAAAGAGCTAACAATTAGTTAGAGCTAACAATTAGTTAGAGCTAACAATTAGTTAGAGCTAACAACAGGAGTAATGTGCCGAATGCGACTAACACCCATGCGATCATCATTTAGAGTTGGCAGTATAACATCCGGGGGTTGTTGAAAAACTACCATACCCAAAGACACCTCAGGTCTGATCCGAGCCATAGTATCCGCTGTAGCGTTTCCCTCCCTAAAAACGTGATGAATCTTGACTTGCCAACTGCGGGACATCAGCTCCCGAATGCTGCAGATTATTTTGAAAATAATAGGGTATACTTTTTTATAAATTAATATGATATAATTTATTATATGAGATATACTACTAGGAGATATCTTTATTGGTCTTAATGTTAATTTATTCATGCGGTGATTAAATATAAGTTTAATTCACCTATGGAGAACTCGATAGGGCCTACTTACGAGTGGATTGTCTTATTTTAATTCTCTTTTGTTCATTTATCTTATCATTAATTTCCTTAGCAATTTTTTAAGTAATTTATTTTAGTTTTTCTTATATTTTATTATTCAAAAACCCATAAAATTCATCTTTTAATTTATTATCGTTAGACTAATTAATAGTGTTAAGCTTCTTATCCACATTATTCATGGGATTTGACCTTAAGTTACCATTATATTACTTATCGATGTAGTTGCACTGTCTAGTTAAAGAATAATAGATTTGTAATATGGAATACTTTGTAGCATTAGCATAAGAAAAGCATATCAACATAACACTCCCCAAGTTTTGGGGAATGTTGTTGGCAAAGTTATTGGCTTTAGGAAACCTATTTATTATTTTTCTAGTCTTGTATAGTTTTTTTTAAATTTTATTATTATGATAAATCTTTTTATTATTTCTCTTCATTAAATTTTCTCTATATGTTTTTTTTTCTTTTGTTTCACTTTATTTTTATTTACTCAACCTATAAGAGTGAGTGAAGATTATAATAAGAAGCTGGCAGTCCCATATTTATTGAAGTAGATCTAAAACTTAAGAGAATCTTATGTCAAAATCTAAGAGACAAGATCAAGCAAAAACTTAGAAATACATCAGAATTACAACCTAAAAGTAAAGAAAAACAAAGGAGAATAATGATGGATTATGTCAAACTATCTAAATCAAGCATTATAAGGCTGGAGATAAAATACACACTAGTTCAAGATGTAAGTCCAATGTAATCTAAATTCTTCAATAAAATGTACATTTTGGTGTATTACGTAATAAGGATCTCAATGCGCTTATCACCAGCTTCTTATATATACGTGAAATATTTAATATCATTATGGTGATAAAGATACCATTAGACAAGGTTGTTTGCATTCACACTAAGGAATTAGGATAATTAATGGCTTAAAGCATTACCAGTTAGATCATTCACCACTTAGGAGCATTTAGTAGAGAAATTTATTGTCAAATACTTCCACCATTTAATACAGTAAAGCTAAGGAACTATATCTCTTCCTTTCATCAGTAGTTCAACAATGAAGGCTTACATGAAATGTAAGAGAGATATAATGATCAAATAAGGAAGTGTGAACACCATGGCCTTCCTATATCAATACAGTCTTAAACATTTTATAATGGGTTAGATGATCACATAAGGTACAATATAGATGCTTCAATGGGTAGAATATTGAACAATAAGACTTAAGAGGCTACTTTAGAGTTAATAAAAGAGATGGTCGTTAACAACTATCGTTAGTAGTTAGGAAGGGTGAGAGATAAAGGGAATCCTAATGTTGAATTAATAGAAAATTGGATTATATTGGAAGCTTCTGAAAATAAAATAATCAATATAATAGACATAATTTAGGGTAGAGAAATCATCCAAATTTCTCTTGGAGTTATTAATAAAAGAGAACCATTGCTAAGTTTTTCAACAGCCTTCACATAAAGATAACTAGTTCATTTTGAAAGATATGGTAACAGATTTTATTCAAGGAACAACTTCTCAATTCCAAAAATCATGAAGCTTCAATGATGAATCTCGAAGTTTAGATAGGTCAACTAACTAAGGTAATCATAAAGAGAATGAAAGGAAAATTTCCTAATGACGCCAGTCCTAACTCCAAGGACTATGTGAAGGAGATTACCCTAAAGGGTGAGGAGTTGAGCAACACCAAGAAAAATGAAGAGAACAAGGTAAGGAAACCATTAGAGGAGTGTAAATTGAGAACTCCTTACCTTACTATTTTATTTTAGAAAATTAAGAAGGAAAAGACTGGTACTCAAGAGGAGTGCAAAGAAGTTCCTAAAGAAGAAGATCCAAAAGAGGACAACCTTAAGGAGGAAATACTTAAGTTAAACAAATGAAGGAAATGACAAAGTTCTCTAAGACATCATACTACTAAAGTTGGGCAACATAGGAAGTTTTAGAGAACATTATCACTAACTAGTTGGATTTAGAGAACTTTTTCTACGAGGCTCTATGGTTTGGGTTACAACCATACGTTGGATCCCGCTTGTTTCCGAAACCCAACTCTTACTCTGATACCAAAATTGTTGGATCCCTCTTGTTTTCAGAACGCAACTCCTGCTCTGATACCACTTCTGTTGGATCCCGCTTGTTTCCGGAGTCCAACGCTTGGTCTGATACCACAACTGTTGGATTCCGTTTGTTTTCAGAATCCAACTCTTGCAAAAACATGAAACGTGAACGTATTCCCATAGAATCTCCTTAACCATTATCGATTCATCTTCTTGCTCTGATACCACAAATTTTGGATCCCGCTTGTTTCCAGAACCCAACTCTTGAGTCATAAAAAGTGATCTTCATTCTCATAACATCCCAAAAATTCCCTCACAATTTGTTCAATGGCGTGCCCATACAAATTAATCACCATACTCAAACTCATTTCTCCTATTTGTGAACAGAATTTGGAAATCTTCAAACCAAAATTTCAATTTGACTTCTTCAAAGAAATTGTATCTCTAGGTCTCTAGTTTGTTTTAAAGCCAGAACCACCTTAATCGGAGCTCTATAAATGAAGATATGCTTAAAAAGCCAAAGGGTGTTCATAACCCAATCATGATCTCGCACTTTCTCTAATGCAAACTTTTTCAATTCAAGTCCAAAAGATTCCAATTTTTAGGAGAGACAGGAAAAGGTGTTAGGAATCCATTACTTCAAGAATCACTTCATTTGGAGGTCGGATGAGGAAGCTATACCTGAAAGAATCGAACATGTTTATACCTTTAATCAATTTGTACCTACCTTATAGAAATTTCCATAACTTTCAATAGAAATGTCTGATTGAGTTCTTCTTGGACTATTGGAAAGAACATTTAGATCTACAACTTTCATAAAGACCATAAAGTGAGATTCTGCCACCTAGAGGGTCAAAATTGCGTGATTTACTGTAGCTGTCCCGTAAATGTCCGTTAAACAGACATTGTCGGGCCTGGGGACTCTTTTTTACCCGAGAAGGTCCGTTTAAGGGACCTAAAGTCCGTTTAACAGACATGCACTAGTCTGGGGGTGTTTTTACACCAGATAAGGTCCATTTAATGGACCTAAAGTCCATCTAACGAACATAGGGGCTCCCCAAACCTCTCTAAAGCCTCTCCAATGCTTCCTACATCCAATCTAACTTCATATTCACTCATAATCTTCCCAAATTCAACTCTTCTAGTGCAAAAACACTTCATATCAATTAAAACAACAAAATTATCTCATAAAACTCTCAATTCTTAACTCAATTGTTTCATCAAAACTACACATTCTTATCATTTACCATAGTTGTCCTGTGCATGCATTCCATGCAGCATCACATCTTGTAACAATCACATCTTTTCACTTCGGTATCCAAAAATTACAAACTTTATATCGTTGGAAGGCTAGAAATACAAGTTACAACTTCCATAAAGAACACTTTGTCTAATTCTACCTAAATTAATCCAGTGTTTCTCTGGAAGTCAGAACACACATTTTACCCTCATGAAAAACTTGAAATTTATCCCAACTTCACCACTTCTATTACAACATCATTCATAACAATTCAACTACCAATTGGAATTCATCAAACTCTCAACCTCAATTCATTTGACTCTTCATATTCAACAACATCTCATCATTCATAACATTCTTATCTTTCTCTTCCATAACATCTCACTTATATATATATATATATATATATATATAACCACAATTCATGTTCAAAATCATCAACTCAAGTGGATAACTTTTTCAAATATACTTAATTCCAACATAACCTCATCGATACACAAATTATCATTTCAAATCCATACACAAATCCATATTTCATTAACATCATAAATAAGAGTTTACAAAGCTTTAATGGCATTTCCAAGTCACGTTACTTCATCAATATCAAAATCCAATATACAAAGGATGCAAAACCCAATAATTCTCGAAATACATCTGAAGCCTTGTTTTACGTAAATCACTCCAAAATAAAACAAAACATGCAAATTCGGATTTATGCCTTGACTCTCTTTCACTCGATCTCTTGCTCATCACCTGGAGATGGGGAAAGAGAGTAGGGGTGAGCTTAAAAGCTCGTGGGTAACAAGTTTATAACGAATAGGAAGCAAAACCATTCAAAAAGTTCATTGTCATAAAATCCTTATTGAATCATAAAACACACGTTTCTCAAAATTCTTGTAATGTAATCAAAATCACAGCAACACAATTCATGCATTTTTCAACTTATTCACAAATCATAATCACATAAGCACACCAAAAATAGTTTGGGTAGTCCGTAACAGAACGTACTAACATAATTCCATAAAATGGTCATGTGTAGCTGTGAACAGAACGTACTATCGCAATCCCACATAATGGTTTTGCGTAGCCGTGAACTTGGAGAGTCCATGAAGGAGCTCCATGCCATTAGCAGGTAGGCGGGAGAAGCCTCCTTTAGACAAGTGCACTTGACTGACAGAACGGACCACCACAAACCCACATAACATGTAATTCATGACTTGAAAATAGATTGCCCAAATGGCAACATTTCAGAAACTTGTTTTTCATAAACATGCAATTTTTCGAAAACCCTTTTCATTTAGCAATTCCAATTCATCAACAACATTCACATACTAAGCATATAGTAAATTCTCAAATCATTCAAAAGCAATGATGCAATATTTATGAAGCCATTGAAATCATTTTATTCTCTTGATTCAAAAGAAAACATTTATGGCTCATTACTCAAATTATAAACATGAAACCCACCTTGATTTCCTTGCTTGAAACTTTGCTAAAAAAATGTCTTTCCCTTGACTCACCATGGCTCTTGCCCGACTAGTGGTGTTACACATGATTGTTTTGGCTTATTCTGGGATTTGTTTTCTGACGAGATTTGATTTATACATGTGATGTTTTTCTACTTTTGTGCACTGGAACTGGAACCTATGTTTACCAGATGGGTGATTAATAGGCTAGGCCTATTTGATTTCTAATCAGTGTATGTTGAGTCATAGGCTAGGCCTATGTATTTCTTTGTCTTATGTGTACACTTCATTAGTTACCTACATCGTTTTGGTGTGTATCGAGTTCTGTTTGTGATATATGTTTTTCCTGCTCACTAAGTACATAGTGTACTCACCCCCTCCACCTTCTAACCATGCAAGTTAATTTAGTGAGCTTGAAACTCTAAGTAGATCGTGCGGTCTTTTGAATAGTTTCGAGATATTAATACACGTTGGTAGTTTTTGTTTTGTACTTTAGTTGCATAGTGGCTCATGAACTATTTTACTGTTTTTATTACTTTTGTTATGCTGATATGTTTTATAATTTTATAAATTTAACTCTTGACTGTTTTGTCGTTGTAAAAAACCTTATGTATAAACTTTGATATTGTGATTGAGATTGCTTTGAGTGGACTTTAAAGTCCTGAAGTTATGGTAAACTTTTTGATGTGAATATAGAAGTGTGTTTAAAATTGTTTGCAGGTTTTGGGATTTTTAAAATACAATCATTGTGTTGCCCAAATTTTTTAACAAAAAAGAGAGAGATATTTAGTTAGCCTAGCATAGTTGGATTAAAGATACTGTAAGTGTCCTTAACTTGGGCATACAGCGGTTGTCATGGGCCCGATGTCGTACTGGGTCATGACAGTGCCCACTGATCAGAATATTGCTGATCCTTTGACTATGTCAATTCTTAAAAGAAGATGATTCTTATAAGCTTGCCTATGGTATTAGGTACAAAGGCGATTGACTTTAGTGCAAGTGGAAGGTTGTTAGAGAAGTGCTCTAAAGGAAATCACCTTTAACACTTATTATACAAATCTTTTTAATTAATAAAAAGGCATTTTTGTTAATTTAATATTCATGTTCTTTATGAATTGATAGTGATCTTGAATCAAATTAATGTAGTCCTTGATACATTACATAGCATGAGGAAATTATGATGTGATCATGGTAATGAGATTCCTATCATGTGTAATTATGTTAATGTCTAAATTATCCCTAGTCATAGGATTAACGAGATGGTACATTATTAATCCGAATAGACTAGCACATGTTATGCTCATTGATTAGATAAAGTAGTGGATCTCATAAGTTATATGCTTGAGTTGTTTAGAATTAATATATGGATGCTTACTAAGAGTAGTAAGTACATTAGATGACTTACCATGAGACAATCATATGGATAATCTATTCTAGTGTCAATGATAGTTTCATAAGAGCAATGGTGCAAATATCCTTAGACTTGAGGTGCTTAATGATATTTTGGATACTGATCCTATACTTTAGCTCCATTCCTTGTTCCCTCTCAGAAGTTGCTCATAGGGTGGTGATTGGGTATGGCTTGAGGTATTCAAAGGTAATTGAGTGGCCAATAAAGGATTCACCACTCCTGATGGGAGGAGATGATACCGATGACCTCTTGTCGGGGTTATTACTTAGGAATCTTTGGCCAGAGTGGAAATTTCATGAAGATAGTCTTTAGTGACATATCCAATTGAGGAATGAGCCTCGAGGACAAGAACTAACATCACTTATGCTAGATGTGACGTAGTCAGTCTAGTGGGACTTGACACTTTAACTATACTGTGAACCAAGTGGGGTATAGAATGGAGAAAGGACGAATTACATAGGAACATTATCTATGGAAGGGTTTATAGTTAAACCACTGACTTTTTTGTCAATTGGGGGTCATGATGTGTTGCTAGATACCACTCATGAGTTACTCAAGTGTTAATTCAAGTGGCCAACATAACTGAGAACTTAATGGGTCACACGCCTTGAAGATATGAAGAATGAGTAAAATGATTTTGGATGGGGATCCAAGATATGAGAGATGCATGACTAAGCTACAAAAGTGTGGTAGTTTAGGGTCTTTTGATTGTGAGTTTATGACACATGTGAAACTTGCTTATTAGGTAAGATGAAAAAATTACCCTTTAATAAGCAAGATGTCAAAATTACCCTTTAAAGAAGGGGTGAATGTTTTCATACTAAATTAAGTGGGATTAAAAGCCACTTAATTCCCACTAACTCTCCATTGATGTTGGGGTTATAGGGAGGCCAAAGGGCTTCAAAGACACTCCATTTTCATTCAAAAGTTATAAGTAAAAAAGGGTCTTTCTGATTATGTATTTTTGAGTTTCGTTTTATTTTTTGTTGCATATTCTAATAGTTGATGCATGTGATGCATGATCAAAACCCAACAAACTCTACAAGCTCTCGATAAGAAATATATAGGGGATTTAACAATCTCTCCCAATAGAGTGATTTTACTTTCTGGAACACAAACAATTTGATAAGACTTTTAAGAATGCTGCTAGGATATTTTACAAGTCTCGTCACTTTTGTAAATGCAGTGGCTCTTCCTTAAGTAGACATTTTCCTCAACTAGTCGTTGCTTAATCTACGATATCTTTCCTACAAAAATCTTCGATATTAAGACATTAAGAAGAACATTTTATGAAGGCTTCCGGAGCTGATTATTCTAATTTGTAAAAAAGAACTTCCTAATGTTATGTAACCATTTCTGAATAGGTAAGTTCATAAAGAAGGCTCTTGCAAGAAAGGAAGCAATTATTCTATGATTTTATTTCCTTTTAAAAATTATATATTGACCATAAAAGGGAATAAATATAGTTTCAATTTTGAAATATTATAAAGTTATCATCAAAATCGTTAAACATGACGCTTAAGCTAACAATCTCCCCCTTTTGATGATGATAATCAATAATAGATATATTTCAAAAATTTAAAAAATAATAAAGGATTTCAAAAGATACCTTTAAATTTTTTACTCATAATTATAAAAAGAAGGAGCCTATACTTCACAATTTCACCAATATTTCAACGACAGTTAGCAAAAAATATCATCAATAACAAATATATCGTCAAGGCAATTGAAAATATATCACAGATGCAAAGAAAGATTCCTGCAAATTTTGTCATTAACTATTCTCCCCCTTTTTCATTATAAAAATATAAGGAAGAAGGAACTTAAACATTTATAAGAATATTACAAAAATAATAAGCTAGGCAGAAAAAATAGCAACCGAGTTATTAAAGAGATTCAAAGATTTTTTTGAGTAAAATCTTTATGTCGAGAAGCTAATTTTGCATACTATCTATTTGTTCTTGCATTTGTTCTTGATTAGATTGAATGTCCTGTAGTTGTTGATGAAGATTTGCACTATTCTCATCCTAAAGAGGGACAAGAGTTTGTTGGTCTGTAATAGGATCTAAGTTTTCTGCTACTCTTTCAAATATTTTTTCTACCTAGACATTGCTTTGTAGATTGTATCCAAATTGGTAGGGAATGGACAGGTGAAACTTAGCCGGTGCATACCAATTCAGATTTACAAAACAAACTCCATAATAGGTGAAAATCTTGGTGAGCAATATCTCATAAGGTGGGCAACTAATGGTATTCTTTTGATTCCCTTTATCCATTATGAACCTCAAAATTGTTGTTAAAAGATTCATTATGTTCCTTTTAGCAAATTATACACTATATAAGTGTCCAGTAGGCTGCACTTTTAAACTAAGCTACTCTTGGGAAAAATTGAAGTAGCTGATAACAATGTAAGGTATCGTGGTAGTAAGTTTAATTTCTTACTCTAGGATCTCCCATCTTGGTTGTTCTCAGCATGAAAGTAGATGGATTTAATAACTTTTACCAAATCCAGATTATCGATATCCCACTTATGACAGGGAAAATCAATTCTCCCTATAGAAGTTATGTTTGGTAGATCTCCTAAATTTCTTCAAAAATTAAAATGTCACATTTACGCACCTATGAGATAATGATTAGTTTTCCATCAATTTTTTCTTTTCTCATTTGTGTGTAGAATGACTTGACTAACTCATCACATACGGACTAATCTAATTTTAGAAAATTTTCCTAGCCAATGGCAACAAAGTAAGAAAAGATAGGTATACCTATGTGATCGAACCAAAATTATACTATAAATTAGGCCTGCTTTCTTAAGTAATTATGCATTTGTTGACTCCTAATTCATGACTTTTATGCTTATTTTGGTTCCTTTCATCGAGTTTTTATAATTTGCAAATTGCCAGTATTTTGTCATCATTTAATGTTAATTCTACATAATTGTTATTGGGACAATTGATACTGCAAATGTTTTGAAATTTTGTAGGAACAATGGAGTCAACAAGAGAAAGTCAATATGCCGTGAGAAGCCATCCATTCGTCGGAGCGAACCAAGCAGCCATTCGTCGCGACGAATTTATTAGTGTAACAATTAATTCGCTGCGACGAGTGACCAAATTCATTCGCTGCAGCGAAATGCAGCC
>JAOSBP010000001.1:4063484-4073652 GCA_027563825.1 Erythroxylum mucronatum | reverse complement strand
AATATATCAATATGGACTATTTTGCAATTTTTAAAAAATTTAGGGACTATTTTATAAATTTAAAAAATATCCCGAAATGGTACCCGGTACCGACCGGTACCGGTACAGTTTCGTTCCAGAGTCCAATCCAGTACCGAGCCCGGTACGGTATTCAGAACATTGGTTTATGTACATTTATATTTAATTTAGAATGATGTAATTCTTTTTTAAATTAAGAGTTATATTTAAATAAATATATCTCAAATGTTCGTTGGGAATGCCAACTGTATGTTTTTCATGCGTGCGTGTGAATGCCGCATTTATATTTTACCTGTTCTTGGAAATGAACTCTCTTGCTTTCTAAATACTCGACGTTTCAAGTAGCTAACACCGGTAAGCCAAACTTGGTTGTGATATTGGTCTGGAACAAAAACAAAACAGCCTGTCGCAAGAAAGGTGGTTGACCTTCTTTATAACTTGGGGCAAACCTGAGGTTTGATGGTTCTTATCTGGCTTGTTATCTTAATAAAACAAAATGAACAGAGATATCTTACACAAGTCATTTTTGGTGTTCTGAGTATCGATGTGAAATGTGCAAGTAGAAGTAGGACTTGTTTTATCAGCTTTACAAAATTCCTTGGTACATGGTTATACATGGGAAAAAGCGAAGTTTGTACCTTCCTTTTGTATGTGCATGTTACAGAATCTCTTTTGCTAGGTTGATGGAGAGTTAGGGCCTGTGTTGTTCTTAGGCCTCGTCTTGGTCTGTGTTCCTCATCCTTTTCCATTTGTACGCTACGTTGCTTGCTGGGAAGGGTGGACAAATTCATTATTTCAGATGCTCAAGAACCTTTCTGTTTTTTCATTTCATAGAGTTTGCTTGACTTCGTAACAGTCAATAATTGACCTTCCAGAAATATCTGACCTGACAGCCAATTTAGCACAATTATTGAGAAATTTCCCATCATACGAAACCCACTTTTTGTACGTGTTTGGCCCAATCTTGGCATTATCTTTCATATGTTGATGCTCATCTAAAAGGAGAAGATTCGGATTGTTCCTTGGGGATAACTTCTTATGTTAACTTGAACCAGATACTTCAGAGGCTTCTTGAACAAGGAGCATGGAGGACCTGGAACATGGATCATTGAGCCACTTTTACAGATGTGATTGCTCTAAAGGAGAACCTAATACCTGGTGCACCTTTGGCTACAAGAACCTTCCTTTTATGGTCTCAAAACTAAAACATATCTTTATTGGAATCTTTGAATTTTAAACCATCAAAAAGATGGTTAATTGTAAAATCATAAATGTTTCAGATTTATCTACATGTTATATTCTGGTCTGATCAATCAGCCGTGAAATTTGCAGAATATAGCTTGGATAACAGTGTCACTTCCATTACTCTTTTTTTTTGCTATACAGACTTCTCTTATTTTTCTGGAAAATGGTCCAAAAGAGGGGTCTTCTGGTTTGACAATTGGGTTTGGATATGAGATAAACGACCTCCACCCGATTTAGTAAACCTATTTTGCTGACTATTCAATTTAATCAGCCTCAGCAAATGGCAGAAGCGCCTTGCTGATCTTGGGAAAATACCATCAGCTTCCAGCCTCAGAAATGCTCTGTAATGAGGGCCGCCACGCCTTAGACCTAAGTGCAGAGGAATTAATTGATGGTGTCCTGTGTCGGTGTCTTTCATGCTTTATCACCTGAAATCGTTTTCCAGTGGTTAGCTTCCACAATATGATAATGGGACAAAATCATTTTCCATGCTAATAATTCACGTCTACAAAGCTAGCCATTCATTTCTTCATAATTTGATGTCAGGATAATCAGTCAAAACTATGAAACAACATCATCATAAAGCTGAAAGCCTGCAGATGTTGCTCCACTAGAAGTATCAGATTATTAAATAACTAGAATTGTTCATACATTTTTGTACTTCAACGAGAATCATCTTCTGCTTTTAGTATAATGGTTGGACATACCAGCCAGTAACTTCATGAAGGAAGAAAATCATGGTTTTGAAGAAGCATATCAAATAATCTCAGGAATAAGCTCAAATTGGAAAAAGATCAAGTTAAAGATACCTTGTACTCGTCTTTGTCAGGTTTCTTTACTGCTTCACAATCCGCACTCTGCTTCTGATCTGCTGCCTGCAATTTCTCAACAGATTCTGGTTGCTGCCGCTTCATTTTTGCATACTTCTTTGCCCGCAACACCTTCATAACCTCTGCAACCAAAAAACATACTCTTATAAATTAATGCACAACCTCAAGTAGCATACACAAGAAAAAAAAATGATTCTCATCAGACCATATTCCTTACCTTCGGTAGTAACAAGCCTATAAGCATGGCCAAGAGAAAGCGTGTCACTTGGCCTGAGAAGCTTAACACGAGTGAACCGCACAACTTTCTGCTCCTGGTTTTCTTCACCAGAAACAGGCAATGGAATGATCAAAGAAACATAATGACCAGGATTCATTTTCATGACCTCACTGGCTGTGACAGGCCAATATAACCTCTCTATTTTTCCATGGGGATGCTGTATTACAAGAGCTGCAGCATCTATGGCTTGACAGTTCCCCATTATCTCTCAGTTTATCTTCTCCAGAAATCTCTCGTGGGGGGAGAAAAGAAGAAGATGTGAAGATAGATAAGGGAAGAAGAGAGGAGGAAGGAGGTGAAGTAAACAACAGTCTCTTTCTGTACAGCTCCCACCACCCTACAAATATACTAGTAAGGGTCCTTTTCAAGCAGGCCGTCCCTCAATTTCTCAACTAACATAAAACAGGAAAAGAAAGAAAAAAGAAAAAGAGAAGAAATCTTACATGTGTGTATTCAATAATTAAAACCCATTTGACATTTCAATTTGGCAATAAAGAAAGTTTATTTCTTTAGGGTGATATCATCAACTACAGAACATATTTGTGATGGTAACAAGGTATGTGCAATGATAAGAACTGTATGGTTTTATTATAATTGGCACCGGCAGGAACCTCGGAAGCTGGTTAGGGTGCCACGTGGAGAGATGTCAGGAGGGTTGTTGGGCCCGTAACTGTCGAAGTACAATTTGTAAGACATAGGTGCGAATTGAAGTTTATATGACCAAAGGCAGGCTTGCCTATTGGCACCTATGTCCTATCCAAATTCCCCATTTTCAACCCTTTGGTCCTATAGAAAACTCAAATGGGTTAATGCCACTGTAAGATGTGGATAAGTACATCACCTTCTAATTCATCTAATTCTTGAATAGTGATTTGGGGTTGAGTTTAAATGGCTAAGCATGGAAGCACTCACCATCTCTAATTTAAAAAGAGCAAGCACAACTTTTGGTGTGAAAGTTGCACAGTCCAATGCAATTCAAATCTCATATCTTAGCATATAGTCAAGACTTGCAATAAAAAGATGCTTTAGATTAACCCCAAAAAAAACACTAAGAAGCAAGACTTGCCTCACGCTTCTTTGATCATGTGTAGTATATGGAGGGTGATGTGGATCAAATCATTAGAACACATTTGCATTTAATTAATCAAAACTTTCGAGTCCTACCCAACATCAATGCAGAAATTGTTTTCTCAAGCATCTTCAAGGCAAAGTGGCAAACCAGACTGCAGCAGTCACCAACTCCTGTTGCATTTCAGATAATCCAAGACAAGATTAAGGACAGATGGAAAAGAAAAAGTGAAGATTTGAGATTACTTTTCTTTTTCATGTGTTTCTAATATGCTAATTTTGGTGGCTACGAAAGAGACAGCGATCTCCCCGAAGGATCTTGAACGCCTGCTATGAAAAACTTTCTTCTATGATTCACATGTGTAAACATCTCTGATTAATTGTCAGTCTATGTAAGCCATGTGAGATGTTGGGGATCATTGGTTCAGACAATAAATGGTGACTGGCCCAATTTGCTTATTTCAAACAAGACCCTTAATTTTAAACGAAGTGATCTTAACTTCTTGTGAGAATTGGTTGAAGCAGCCCCTTTGATATAATACAATATGAAAGGAGGCTACTAATTGTTATATACTGGTGGTTCTATAATGTTCTTGTGGGGGCAGCAGATTTAGGGTCCGGTATCTTTATGCCTTGCCTTCTAAACATTCTAATTCGTAATTAAAAACTTGTGTACCAAACAAAGGAGTCTGGAGGACTTTTCTTAGTGGGTTTTGTTGTCTTCTTTTTGTCAAGGACATCAATCTTATTGTTGCTTTCTCTTACATTCTTCCCCTCTAATACTAAACTCTGAACCCATCCATCAACAGTATCTCAAAGAATGTCTACAACATGAGATTGAAAACAAAAAGAAAGAATAACTAAATCTCATGTCATTTGCTCTTGTTGGGATGCTGCTCTACATGTTCATGTACCACCTACCAAATACTCAGACCATGTTCTTTTCCAACCACACGCTCAGTGCAAGTGTACAATGTAACAAAACCTTTGCAGAGGTTGTTACCAGAATTTATTGGTTAATAAAAAGGCCAAGGAAGGTGGAAGCAAACCAATTGCATCTGGAGATATTTTTTCTCACATGCCCACTATTGCATCTATGAATGACTTCTTCACTTCCCCATTTCCTGGAACAAGACCTTTCTTACCAAGTTGTTCGTTCTTGAAAAGCTGCTAGATTCCATCTGTTCTTATGTTTACCCTTTTACATCACCACTAAAATGAAAGGTCAATTATGTGGGCTGCTGCTACAAGAAAAAAGGCAGCAGATTTTATATGCGACAAGAAATTAGAAAGGGATTTCAACCCTTTTCATGTTGCTCTTGAAAAGGGTTGATACTCTCTCTTGTTTTGGGTCTTGAAAGGCACATTTTAATAGCAGGAAGTGCAATGATCAAGTATTGTTATATTCTCTATTCCCTAATGGAGCATTTTTTATGGTCCTTAACTAGATAATGCAGCATCCTCACTGCAGTCCAGCTAGATAAGTGCAGATAACTTTTACGATCACTAGAACAAAAAAAAGAATCATTCTTTAACTGTCCTTTCAAATAGGAATAATAGTTATAATCAATAAGGTTCTAAGTTCCTTCTCATCAAGTAATCAATTAAGAAACTAAATCTTCTGGCCAGTTTTACTTTGTTGTGGGACCTACGCGAGACCCATGCGAACCTCACATAAATAAATATCTGAGATTTATTAGACACAATAAGGCACCGTAATATTGAACAGAAAATTTGAACTCATCAATTAAATGTTGGTATCTATAAAAGAGTCACCTTAGAAGTGGGGACTAAACGCCTAATTTATACACATTGCGAGGCGATGAGGGTGATGTTTGAGAGATAATATAATAACTCATCTCATAATTTAGCGACTTTGGAAAACATGATTTGGTCAACGTAGGTTAAGAGCTCGAGGAAATGAATTGGTAATAATGCGATCATATCCGATATGTTTATGTTCTTGGTCATGTTCATCGCTCTCGCACAAAATTAAAAAAGAAAAGAGAGAGAATGAGCCATTAGAACGTGATTTGTCTGCAGTATTTGGCCTTTGATTAAGCCATTAGCAACTGTTGTATGTACAATTGAACACGCATGGCAAGAAAAAAGGACCTCCAACTTTTTGTGCAGGGACCTCCAACTTTTTGTGTAACTTTGGCTATTGCTGATTGACACTGGTCGTTTTGTATCCACTGTCTGAGCGGCTTAGTGGTAAATGGAAGGAGGGTGGATTTCAATTATTGGTTAGGCAGGAGACATGTCCATGGCTTTTCATGAAATCAATAGACACAACCTTCTTGTGGTGGTCACCATGTCACCTCTACAATCCAGGACAGTGATTTGATCAAATCAGGAATTCATTTGCCTCTGTTTTCTGAGACACTCGAGAGTATAATGGTAGAATTATATGGTTTCATGGAAACATCAAGAATAAGATGTCAGTCCAATGAAAAGCTTGCGGAGCAGGGCCTCATGGTTTCTTCATTTTCCACTAAATGTCATTACCTTCCAGTAACTAAGCAGAACGTTCCAGCTTAAAGCCAAAGGAAGGATGAGGTCCCTCATTCCTTGTCACAGTTGCATTGAGAATAAAGCAAATCATTGTCTCAGTAAGTGCTCGTGACCTTTTGGTGTGCTTTTCATCTCTAAATGACCATGATTAACCATACAAATACATTTTATTCGTGGAATATCAAATCCCATGTCCTCTCATCTGGATCTTGGAACCTAAGTTTATGCTCTCTTTTTTTTCTAATATGTTTAGAGAAGGCTTAAACACTGGGTCAATAGGTTGATCTGATAAATAATTGCATAGCTGCTGGCTGCTTTAATATAACTTGGCGCATGTTTCCTCAACCTGATATTTGAGATGGGGATTGGGACATCACATCGGAAACCAGTTAAAGTAAGCAGCAGGACCATCCTATTAACGGTGTTAGCAGTAACATGCCAAATCACATGCAAAGAATTCCTTTTGCTTCAATGTCCAACCCAAGAGTGTGCACAGCTGGTCAAATTTGTGTGGGCATCACATTGGAAACCAGGCTAATGAAATGATATATATCCAGTTGCAAGTTGCAACTGTTATCTGTAGTGTGGATGACAGAAACAGTGAAATGCAGATTCAGTAACAAAAGAGGCTACATAAATGGAGTAAGACAATCATTATCATTTATACCAACCAAGTTCTAGTTGCAGAGCTACAATGCAAGTTGAGACAGAAAGAAAGAGGGAGCTACCAAATAATGTAACAAAACCAAGAATTTCATTTTGTCAAGCACTACGATTCTTGGGGACAAACTAGGGGTTACAACTTGAAAATTATGTTCAAAGATCATACTGAAGGGAAGAACTTGTTAAGATTGAAAGGTAAGGAGTAGAACTCCTCGCTCCTTGTGTCCGTTTTGAACGACCTGAACCTGTCCCACCAGTGCATACCTCTATCCTTCCTGGTTGCATTGTCTTTCCGGTATAACGTTACATCCAAGAAGACCGCCAACAATCCAGCAACAAAAGGTTCTGATGAGAATGGCACATTAACCATGTCATTGAACTGCCAAAAGTGACCATAATTAGTACCAGGATCATCTGAACAAGGGTCAGAATTCTTAGAGAGTAAAGTAGGGAAGTCGAGTTGGTTACCCATCTTGCACCAGTGTGCACTGGTCCATAACCATTAACTGCTGTATACTCATTGAAGTATTGAGGTACTGATAATCCCATGAAAACAGAGAAGCCAAGTATAAACTTTGTTCTAAAGCTGTTTAAGTTGCAGAACTGGAGGAGACTGAGACCTGATGAACCTGCTCGTGTTCAACCCCAAAAAGAATTAAGTTAGATTTTTCATGTTTAAGGTTAAGAAGCCCTCCATAACATACTTTTACTGGTACATACCAACATAAGCAAATAACAGGCAGTATAGAGCTGCAACAATCGGAGCTGGAATTGAGGCAAAAACAGCTCCAAATTTTCCTGAACCGCGAAGTATGTGAGATACATGTGTTGTTAAAATGGAGGAAGGAAGAGTTACTGTTGAAACTAACTACAATAAAGTAGAATAGGAAAGAGAGGATGCAAGATACAATTTATTGATAAGTTCACGTTACATTGACACGAAGATCTAAATATATAGATAATGAAATAACAAACTTAGCTAATATCTAGATAAAACAAATCAAATTCAAAAGTTTAAATTTTAATTAGATAACAACTTTATTTTAATAGATAAAATTTTATCTTTTAACATATATCTTATTTTTAAACAAAATCTTCAATTTTAACTTTGAATCAATATTTCCATCGGTCTAAATTTAAAAAAAAAACATATTTTAGTTGGATTTTCATGATTAAGCGGATTAAATTTTTTTTTTGTTAAACTTAAGCTTGAAATTTTATTAAACTTAATTTTGATAATTAGAATTGATCCATCAACTTCAGGTTTAGCTGGTCCTCACTGAGATTACATTCCTGCTTAAGTGCATATTGATTGATTTGCAAAACTGCAGTTCCTTTTTCATACTCTCAGTTCCATCAACACTCCTCAATCACTCAAAGTCATCACCGAAACGGATCATAAGTAAGTGCAAAAACAACGTCAAAAGTTCCATTAGAGACCTGCTGACTTACACAGCACAGGTGCAAATTCATATACAGATGGAGTCCTGCTGCGCAAACTTGTACAACAAACAAAGGTTCGAAATTTTAGATACTTCCAAGTTCCACGTAAACTTAGTAAAATTTTGTATTGGTTCCTGCGTTTCTGGTCCACGAAAGAGCTAAGAAGGTGCCATTTCAGGCAGCCATGACGTTGCGGTTTGTGTTATTTTTTTGCTCAACTGGTCAAATATGCCGGCACTTCCACTCCATATAAATCTTTGACTAACTACTATACATATTGTGTCTTTTTGTATTGGTTCCTGTGTTTCTGGTCCACGAAAGAGCTAAGAAGGTGCCATTTCAGGCAGCCATGACGTTGCGGTTTGTGTTCTTTTTTTGCTCAACTGGTCAAATATGCCGGGACTTCCACTCCATGTAAATCTTTGACTAACTACTATACATATTGTTTCTTTCTCATCCACAATGCCGTGTTCATACAAAACAAGCATCTGATTCTAACTGGACGTCGAGGACACTCCTGATGCTCACATAACTAGCACGACCATTTCCTTGTCGTTCTTTACAGAGAACAAGGAACAGATGCACCTGGATTCCAAGATTTCAACATAATAAGATCAGATGTTGGTCTAACATCTCAAGCTTAATAAGATACTTCGATGTCATCATGGAGTTTGATCCTTGGTTTTATCTACAAAGCAATCTGTGACAAAGCAGAGCTAACTCAAACATCACGAGACTTTATCTTTATATATGATTTAGTTTATCTTTATATTTCTTTTCGATGTGAAGACAATTCCACTTATCTATATATTTTTTGCAGGTAACCATAGTTGATGGTGTCCATGAACATCCATGGTTGAAGTTTCCAAAAGGAGTGTGTGTATGGCTGCCACTTGATAGCGATGATGGAAGCTGCCAATCATGATAAGATGGAAGAAATTCATGAAGAAACACCGAGCAGCGTATGTGCACCATTTCTATAGGTTAAGACAAGCCACCGTTTCAAATTCAAAGCCATATCATTGACATTTCAACCAATTCTCCTCACTTCCGATAAGTACTCAAGGTGTAAACTCTAACACTTCGAAAATTTTAATTGATTCAACAAATCACTCTAAATTAATTTAATTATAAGAGAATTATTTATTTGAAAATAATTAATTAAAATTTAGTTATTAATTATTTTACAAGTTTATAAACTTTTTTTAACCTCTTTTTTCTCAATTTATAATTTAAAATCTCCCTTTCTCTTTTTAAAGTAAAACTATACCATAATTTTGGGTCGTTACTTGCAATTTTACATCAAACTTAAATCGATGGTAATGATAATTTTAATTTTAATTTAAAATAATTATGTCTTAAAATAATTAGATAGAAATTGATTAATAGCTTTTTTGTAACTTATATATATCTATATATATATATATAATCAGTGATAATATTTTTAAGAAATATTATTTTAAAAAATAATTGAAGAAATAACTCCAAATCTTTAGTAAGAGATACCCTTTTTGCCAAAGATTAAATTAAAACATCTATTGTTTTTGTTTTTTAGTGAGAAAATAAAAAATCTCACAAGAGTCAAAGTTATAAAAACAGTGAGACATTTGCTATATCCCATGCTAATCAGAAAAGCTATGGACAACAAGATGCTGCTTTTATTTCCAATTCCATCAAATGAATATGACAGAAAATTCAGAAGACATGGACATGCATACATTACATAATTCAGGTCTTCTTTGGACGGACTCAAGTTTTGGACATTATTGGTCTCTAGTGATTCCTCATGACAGAAATAGAGAACATGAAATGAAATAGGATTAAGTGAGATTATATGAAGATTGTTGTGATCTAGTGAAGACGGCTAGTTAGATAATTCCATTGCTTTGAGCTGTCTTTGGACCGCAGTTAAGAACATCGTTGATCAATCTGTCAAAACCAATGTATGATGATCCTCCAATATCAGTAGCTTCTTCTGCTTTCTTTTTCCAATCCAAAGCCTTCTTTCTCATCCTCTTCCCATCATCTCCTTCCATCATTTCTCTAACAAGATCTGCAACTTCCTCTCGTTTTACATCAGGATTCACCTCCATGCCAATCCCCCATGTAG
>JAOSBP010000001.1:4048835-4063384 GCA_027563825.1 Erythroxylum mucronatum | reverse complement strand
TAAATTCTAACTAGATAACAACTTTATCTTAATAGATAAAATTTTATCTTTTAACATATATCTTATCTTTAAACAAAATCTTCAATTTTAACTTTGAATCAATACTTCCAACGGCTACATCGAGATAACTCACCGAGAATGGAAAAGAAAATCATGAACCCTGCTGATATTTGAACAACCCTTCGGCTGCCAACGCGTGTAAGTGCCAATAAACCAGCATTTTCGCTGCAGTTGAAGCAAAGCAAATTTAAGGGAAACTTGGAAAGGATTAGAAAGTTGTGTTGAATTGTCTGCTTTAAGATCACAAGAAAATCTTACATAGATACTGATGATCCATTTCCGGTCCCGAACATGCCAGAGAAGAGAATTCCAACTCCCTTAAGTAGTAAAGAAGAAAATTTCGAATTGTTATGAATCAGCACAAACTTTCAATACTTATAGAAGCACAAAGTCAACCAGGTTATCAGAATTGCAACCAGAGAAATATTACTAATTGATGCAAATTGAGTGAAGTTCTATAATTCAACTAAACAGTTATGATTTCAGGTATGAGAAGAATGAGTTAAAGATAACCTGTTTTATTCAGATAGAGTGTCCATAGATTCGTATTTAGCTATCTTGTCTTCATGCATGTAAGTTTGTAACAATTAAATTACTATGATAAGTGGAAAATAAAAGTAATCACTTGTGAAATCAGTACCTGCCAACCTACACCTCGGCTAAGGACTGAAGGAGGTATTGGAGTTGCACTAGCATACCTTGACACAGCAATGAAGCCACCAGTAGACTGTTAAGAGTATAAGAAACTAATTAGCGAAGATAAGATTTGTCTAAGACCTGATGTAAAAGAGATTTTGAAAATTCTTAATGATGAACAAAGTGGAATTTGAATATGGAAGAGAAATGCATTCTACGCTTCAAAAGCACTTCCACACATTCACAAATAGGACATTCTTTTGAATCTGTGTTGAAATGTATGTGGTCTAACTTTTCTTCTCGTGTGGGCCGGTAGGCCCATTATAAATTCTAACAATCTGTTCCGTCACTATGAACGGAACGACCGTGAGAAATATGCTCACCGAATGGAGTAGGAGTCAAAATAATTTCATTAATGCTTCAAAAAATTCATATGCACGGGTAAACAAACCTCTACAAGGGCAACGAATGAAGCCATCATCATTGCAAAAGCCTCACCAGCATCAAAAGTGGGAGCTCCCCATTGGAAGGGGTATGGTACTCTTATCCTACCAAACAATAAAGATCAGTTGGCAGAGAAAGCTTTAAGAAAGGCATAGCATTATTAATTATACCATAACAAGCCCAAGCAGCAATAGACCTTCATATGGCCAGAGTCCGAAACTCATGGAAGTTATACATCAGGGGAGAACACAGTCCCCCATCTGGAAATTTATATCACTCTAATGTTTCCTACTCGGTTAGAAGGAAATCCATATAGCCTTACCATGGTGCAGCGCCTATAATTCCTGCACGGTCTGTTCGGCAGCTTAATTGGGTTTTAGGTCCTGTATTCTTATATGCCCCACCCACAGTAAGCAGATGAGCATATATCCACACAATAACCACCGAGAATATAACAGCAAAGCGATCAAACACAGAACTCTTCCCATGCATCATATGAGGTATATACTGCAAAAGCTCATGAAGATTAGTTTTACATCTTATGAAATGCCATGTATGATAAGGTGAAGTCTATGCATTCTCTTCAAAAGTTTCCGGTGAACTAACACAGGAGCGTAGATGTGTTGCATTTACCTGGGAGAAAATTACTAGAAGGATTATCTGCGGTAGTCCAATCTCCGCACATTTTGCAAGCTAGCAACCCCAAAATCATTGTCAATGATAATACTTCAACAAGATGTGATATCAAATGGAAGCTCACACTCTTACCAAGGGGAATCCAAATTCATACAGCCCAAAACCAGATAAAGCCACAAGAGGTATAGCAGATAATGGACTCGTGAACCTGCAAATCGAAAGGAGGCCTACATTTAATTAAGATAAAGACAAACGAACTTCTTCACTATTCCAAAGTCCTGACTTCCATGCCTTCACATTTTATTCAAGCTAAAGGCACATAAATAGAGGAAAGTAGAGACCATCCAAGTGCTGATTATACAAGAGGGGCGGCCTACAGAAAGAATACAGAAGAATGTAGAAAATCAATAAACCTTGCAACATTTCGCCAAAGGCCACTGAAGCCAATGACAATTTGGAGTGTGGAGGCAACAATGAGAGCACCCTGAATTCCACGCATTATCTTCTCGAATTTCTACATTATAATCACAACTTGAATCAGTATTGCATTGCGTTCTGTTCTGTACTTATATGCAACCAACAAGAAGAGTATCTTATTAGGCAATGTTTCCACGAAGCCACCTCTGTAGGATTCAAAATTTCACTGTATCGACCAGCCAAGACAATTGAAATGGTGGTTGGCAAATAGGTGTAGGAACCTCCAATCACAGCAGGCAAACGGGAGCCGAACATTGTTTGGAAAAACGTGTTCAGTCCAGCCACAAAAAGCAAAGTCTGAATCATCTTTGCCTTTTCCGCCTGAAACAAACAGTTTTAAAAAAAGATCCATATGGCCATGAATAAGAAGCATCACATAGCAGAGTGGTTTAGACCATTAACGCTTACATTTCCTCCACCCATCTGCGGAACTAAAGTGGTGGGTATAAGCACCGTTGTGCCAAGCATTACCAAGTAGTGTTGGAAACCAAGCAGAATTGCTTCAGCTGCATTTCAGAAAAGAATCCATGAGACAATGAAATCAAGGAATTTGTGTTGCATGAATATATAACGAATTCATAACCAAAAGGTACTGATGCAAGTGTCTTGTGCAATCAATGGAAAATGGGATATATTGAATTCATTGACTAGATGAACTAACTTGGAAAGGAAATCATTAAGCCTTACAACTACTTCTCTATTTACTAGAAAAAGATACCAAGAAAATGGTAATAACATCGATTTCTCATCGTTATCTTCCAAATACGGAAACTAAGTGTGTTTGAAAGTCAAAGAATCAGAAGAAAATGTGAATAGTCCACATAACGCCAGTGACATGTAGCTACTGAAATAAACCACTGATGAAAAGAGTAAGTGTAGAACTCACGCCAAGGAGGAGGACTAGTAATGCAGAAAGCAATATTAGGGAGCTGATCCTTGACCGGATGTGGCTGTAGCTCCTCCTGTTTCGGTGGCGGCGCTTGTCCTGCCATTAATTCTCTCTTTTTTCTCTTCTTTGTTTTCCACTACAAAGCTATGTCTCAATAAAAAAGAACCTCAACAACCTATTGCGACTAAAAACCCCAAGAAGCCAAAACCCTGCCACTAATACCCAGAAAACAGCTTATTAAAAGATCCCAAAAGTCTCGTAATAATCCGAAGAGAAACCTTAAACAAAAAAGATGATAAAAAAGTTACGAGCTTATAGCAAAAGAATGAAAATCAGACAAGCTTGTGTAAACGCTGTACACTATAATTGCTGGTGCAGACAGACAGAACCAACTTGTTAAGGGGTGGATGGGCGTAGAACGTTGCTGAATGGGTTAGTTTAAGTGATAAAAGGACACCCACTTGGACTTGGAGACGAAGAAACGTAAAAGCAAATGTTAAGAGAAAAAGAACATAAAGCAAAAGGAGGGAATTAGGAGCCTCCCGAAGCGAGAAAGAAATCAGAATACCTCTCTCTGCAACCCAAAAACGAATCTCTCTCAAATCTATCTTCCTTGCATTGCTTTAACAATGTTATAGTAATTTCTTAACGTGGGTCTAAGCTCTCTTTTCCAATCACGTAAAGGTAAAGCTTGCACCAAAGCATCCTCCCCCGTCACCTTTACCAATCTCTTGACACCATAACCTCTATTTTCGATTTAAACAACCAAAAGTTTACTAACTTTGATTTTTATCTCTCTTACACACTCAAGCAAAGAATTAAACTGTAAAACAGTGTAAAGTTAGCACATTTTCATATCATCTGCACTGTACTTGTTTCTGGTTGACAACAAATTCAAAAGATACTTCCCAAAAAAGAAAGTAATATAATCAAAAGATACTACATTGATTACTTTCTACAGCTGGTAAATCAATGTGATGAAAAAGATCCTCTTTGAATTTGTGACCGACTACGAGTAGGAGTAGTCATTTCCTTTTCAAGTATTGTCAAAAACCATCATTCTGTCCTTTGTGCCGTTTACACTTCTGGGTTCTTTCCCCTTGCAGTCTCTCTACTGAGCTCTGTGCATGAACACGTCTCCTGAAGTGTACCTCTATATCTGTGTACCGGGAAACTATATATTGGGTCCATAGCTCAGAATCAAAAGCTTAAAGTAGAAATGGAAGCCTGAAGCTTGCACCTTATCTTGCAATGAAGGATGCTTATTTAGAACAGGATAATAGCACAGTAAAGTCACAGTTAATCTAAACCCATGTTAATACTGATATCAAAGTATAGCAGAAGATGACGACCTTTTTACTGGATAACTTATTGCCATTTTTCTTGTACATCCTATCCTATCAGGGGTTTGTTAAGAATGTTTCAGCGAAATATTTCACAAATCTACTCCATCATATCACTTCACATCATTCCATTGATGGTCCTAATAATTTTAATGGATATTGTATGATTCTGTTCATTATATAATAAGAGATTTTGGGATTGATTGTTTTCATCCTTTGTCTTCGCCATCATTTGGAATGGAAACAGAACACAAAAGCTGTCCAGCCTAACTATGTCAATAAGCTTAGTCCATTTCTAAAATCTAAAGGTTTAAAGCATTCAACTTTTTTATTAGAAATTATTCATCAAAATTTAAAAAATACAAAAGAAAAATTGCGTATATTATATCCGTCTACAGAATAGGCGAAGAGTCTACATTTACTGGCGAACACCCAATTAACATATCACTTTCTTTGTTTTTCTTATACCACTTTACTGAAAGTTTGCTTTTAGCAGCTTTCGGCTACATTTTCATTTTCTTTCAGTTTACATAGCAGCTTTACTGTTCTATGCTTTGGTGGAAATTTGACTCAAATACCATCTTAAGCTTTATAAAAAAGATTCCAAACTAAACCTTATATGGAAATACTTCCAACGAAAGTACTCAAGCTTAGCAATAGCAATCACTCAAGTATAATTCACATATGAGAAAAATGAGTTACGACTTCTTGAAACCAAATGTATGAATAAAGTATTGGCATTACATTTAGTTCTGGTACAGATAAATGCTGAGTACCATTTTGGATAATTTTCTAAATTTATAAAGTAGTCTTTGAACTTTTTCAAATTGTAAATTAGTCTCTCAATATATGGTATTGTATAATTTATAATTTTATATTAACTCTATCTTCAAAAATTTTAATAATAAAAATTTAAAATAACAACAATCTATTTATTTTTATTAATATTACTTTTAACATATTTTATATATAAATAATAACCACAATTAATATAAAAAAGTCATTTAATTATTGTAAAAATATAAAATTAAGGACCATACAAAGTATTTAAAATGTTACAATTTTATAATATAATAAATAATAATTACATCAAAACATCAAATAAAAATAATAAATATCTATAGCTCTCTAACTATTATAATTTATAACAAGAGTTTGTGTCAAGGAAACAATCAATTAGAAGTGAAATTTGAAACAAAAGCATTTACAATTATATTTATATTTCATATATAAAATTTAATATATACAATATAAGTGAAATTAAAAGAAGAGGAGAAATAAAAATTTGAAACTTCATTCAATTGAACATTGGCTTAAATCGCATTAACCTCAATTCTTATTTGATATAAAATCTTCATTAATGAGAGGAGTCTCATCATCACCTTCATTCAAATTCATTGCACTAAATGACATATTAATACTTTCTTATCCAAGATTATCTTCCAAGTCACTCTCATTTATCAAACTCAGTTCCTCAAAAACCTAATCCACTAAAAGATCAATATAATCAAGGCAAATCAAATCTACAGAACTACTTATTCTATTAAAAGTCCTAATAAAAAGTAAAATAAAATAGAAATTATATCCAACTTAATAATGATAATAACATACTTTTTTCGAAGCTTTAAATTGTATCGAACAAAGTTTAAGTCATTTAATTTTTTGTGCTAGATCTATTCCTTTTCCTAAAATGGATGAATTCAAATATGCTCTAATTTTTTTCACACCCTATTGTACTTATACATTGACTTAGAATTCAAATTACAGACATTTGGAATTCTAGAACATCACTTCTAAATTGGTCCAACTGAGCAATTATAAGACTATAAAAGTAGCATTATTAATAAAATAAAATAACGAATAAGTTTCAACAAGTAACAAAAGTGGTAAAATATATATCTAGATTAAGTTTATCTCTTTAACGAATAGAAATTGACATTCTAAAATCACCAAAAGTATCCTTATAAATCTTTGTTTGTGAGCTTAGGAGATCTATCATCATTTTATGGGCAACAATTAATGTCATAGTTAATAACATTCTACTATTAACTTTAATTTTCTTTGTAAA
This sequence comes from Erythroxylum mucronatum, assembly GCA_027563825.1. Classification (NCBI taxonomy): domain Eukaryota; kingdom Viridiplantae; phylum Streptophyta; class Magnoliopsida; order Malpighiales; family Erythroxylaceae; genus Erythroxylum; species Erythroxylum mucronatum. Next base: position 4,056,831 of record JAOSBP010000001.1, on the reverse strand, counting down.
ACTTAGTCTAAAATAGACACTAGGATTCAAAAAAGTCTCAGTTACAAATAATAGAGAATAAAGTTGTCTTTCTCATCTCTTATTGATGACTTTAAGATAAGGTATATACAAAGAAAACTTATTTTTCATATTGACCTTAATTGCTTCCTTCGCCCTCTTCATGATATCATGAAATAACCCATTGTCGCCTTCTCATCACTATCAACCAGACAAGTGTCCTCATTAAAGACTCACAAACTCAAATGCAAATTAACATTAATTACAACTCACTTGTTACTTGTAAACATTTGTCTTAATACACGATTGTAGATAAACTTGGTTACTTTTTTTGGCTTGTTGTACAGTCTCATCAATAATATGAAACTATCTAACATTTTCTATATTTTCCAACATCAGGTCAATGCAATGTGAAGCATAATGAACTGAATAATATTTTCTAGCCCAACTTTATTCACAACTTCATCAAATATCTGAAATAGAGTATCGATATTTCTAACAAGACCAGATGTATCAATAGACTTAAAAAAATCGTCTCTTTTGCATAATAAACCAAAAAATTAATAATAAGTTCTTGTCTTTTATTTGTCCAACCATCACATATGACTGAACACCCAAAAGTAACTCAAGTCATTCTTCTTTCATCCAAGTAACTTTTTATTTTATAAACAAAGTTACTCAGAAGTTTTCCTTTGTATTCCTCAATTGAAAGAACTTTATATCCTAAACTGTAAGAGGCAATAGCATCTACCATAGGCTGATAATAATAAGATTGAGCAACAGTAAATGTTATACCTAAATCTTACCACTTACTAGCTATTGTCATATACATATTATGAGCTGCTTCTTTAAATTGTAAGGCATTACATATTAAAGGTTAAGCTCCGAAAGTTATTCGTGGTGCAAAAAAATTAGACAATGTCTTCTTCCTTTCCTAAGGCATTACATATTATGAGCGTACTGTGAGTAGACCTAGATGGTCTTACTTTATTGTTTGTTAATTGAAGTCTTGTATTATTTGACTATTGGATGATTGTGTAAATGTGATTGAATATGTTGGGTTCCGGACAGGAGGTCCGATGATTGTGATGATTAACTTGGATATTGAAGTGCTATTTGATTGTGAATTGGAAGAACTAAATGTATTGAGTGATTGCTATGTGTTTCCTGAATGTGTAAATTGCATACAAGTGAAAGTGTGATTTCTCAATTATCTGTTGCATGTCGGACTATGGTCCGCTGATAAGCGAATATGAGTGAATAAGAGCATGCAATTATGAGTGATGCATTTCATTGCATATGAATGAAAGTTTGAATTATCAACACTAAGGTTAAATGCCGGACTAAGGTCCGATGATATGGGAATGAATGGGTTTATGAAATTGTGAGTGATGCATTTCATTTCATGAATGCATGTCAGATAATAACAGTTGTGACCGGAGTAGCCACCGATTAGAGCTACAAGCTCAACGAATGAAAAAGAGCCTCGAGCTCGAAAGGGAGTAGTGCATACCCAGAGGGCTCTCCTACCCCTACAGATCAAAACTGACTCAGAGCCTTTGGCTCAACGCATAATGAGCCCCATAGGGGGACAGTTCAGGCACTCGGTCACAGCAACGTAACAACTGGAAAGTGGGTCACATGCACACTGCATAGGCATAACATACATGATTGAATGATACTGAAATGGGAATTGACTGATTTCATACGTGAGATTCAATATAATTGTTAAATGACATGAAATGGGATTACCGTGTATTATGTGGCATCACTGAGTAAATGAATGTGCTTAATTAGGATTGTTGTTGGGATATTGCAAATTATGTGATATGCATATGGGTGAGCCATCAATGATGGTCACTCACTGAGTTCGCAAAACTCACCCAAAATTTGCAATTATTTTTCAGGCTTTCAAGAGTACCCCGTTAGACAAACGGGAGTATGCTTACTGCATGCAAGTCAGAGATAGAGGTCGGGATCGGTTCACGTCTGCATTAGTGTCATCCTCTTCTTGTATTATTTTGTTTTGCAATTCCTGTAAAATAGTGGTTGTATTTCAGTGGGCCCCAATTGGTACTTGATATTCTATTGATTGTAATGTGTATACTGAAAATGGATATGAATAAAGTTGGGCCCAATTTGGTTATGAATTTTTGTACATGGGCCCAATTTGGTTATGAATTTTTGTACATTCGATGGCTAAATACTGTGAATGTATTATGATGTCTGAAAATGTTTGCAAGTTAAAGCAGGCCCAAATTGTTTACTGATTTCCGCGCATATGAACTTATTCAAAAAAAGAATTTGTACTGAGTTTTTGACTATATTCGAGTGCTCTAGCATACCACTCTCGTGAAGCATGAACTCGGATATCACCCACGATATCGGGTTCGGGTCCAGCGGGAGTGGGATGCTACATAACACAATCACCAAAAAGACATATATGAAACTTCATATATTAAGCATCAAAGTTCTACATAAGCAAATCCATAACACAAGGCATTGTTCAACACTTGATTAAACTCTAATCAAGCTGATTTAACAACAAGGCCGTAAACCCTAACTCGAAAATTTACAATTATGCAGTTAAACTTAACAATGCAAAATAACTCCCCTTTGAAGCCCGGTGAACTCAAGCCATCGCTACATCTTCAAGAGGAAATGGTGATTTAGCCGTGCATGACTTCGGAAATCCTCACAACTGCACAAGCTTCGATGTCACCCATGGTAGCAGTAGCGACAATCGGTGAAGTTGACAATCAAAGTAACTGGAGGTGATGGATGAAGGTCGAAGGTGAGAGGAAATGATCGTGTATGGTGTCGGCCGAGGGGGTTGGCTCCATGCTGCCAAAAAAAAAAGTAGTCCTCTTATAACCTAATTTGGCATGATTTTAAATGTTGGCTCACGGGTCAGGTCAAAACAGTGAGAGAATTTTTCAATTTTAGTCCTGGTGCCCGAATATTCGCCACAGCGACAAGAGAGCTGCGCCACGGCGTACGCTTTCTGGATGCTTTGTCGCGGTGAAATAATTAATTTACGCCACAGCGAGCTTCTCCTTTATGCTGCACCGCGACGAACATCCTGGTGCTTATGTCCTCATGTTGACTCATTTGACTCTTTTTTCCTTAAGGCTTCTACAATCAAAAATAGCAATTTGCAGTATCAATTGTCCTTAGAAAAATTTATAATGCAATCAATGTCAATTTATAACAATTTTTACTATCAAATTGCATAAAATATAAGCACACACTCAAGGACTAATTTAAGCACAAAATCAAGAATTAAGAGTCAAAAATATATTAAAAGCTATAAAAGTGTAGTCAATTTATATAATAAACTTGGGCTCAATCAATTCATAAGCTTGCAAAGAACTTATTATTTCATCAAAAGAATATTAAGACATATTATAAGCCTCCTCAATTACAATAACAACAAAATTAAATCGAGGAGTAAGAGTTCTCATAATTTTTGCAACTACTGTTTCATCAATAATTTCCCCCCTTAAGGCATCATTATATTAAGTACAGAACTAGTTTTAGAAAAGTAATTTTTGCATTCGAAGATTCTTAAACTCATGAAGAAGAGATTGGAGTTTCACTGAGAATACCTTGTTTGAGCCTTGAAACTTAGTCTTCAAAATTTTCCATGCCTCTTTAGAATTCACCGTTAATGTAATTATGGAGAAGAGGTTGTCATACACTGCTTGTTGAAGAAAAAAAGATAGTTTTTGCATCATGCTTCTTGTTTTCCTTTAATTATTGCGTATCTGTCTGGGTCTACAAATCCATCCTCAACCAAATCCCATAAATCTTGAGATCAGAATAGGATCTTCGTCTCGATGGACCAAAAATCATATTTATCCCCATTAAAAATGGGAATCAAAGGATGGGAGGTCGTTGAAACACCTAAGGTTATTGGTGAGACTCCATTGGTTGCCATAAGTTGTGGTCAAAGGATGAGAGATGAGTGAGGTCGTTGTTCAGCAGAAGCACTACTTCACAATCAAGGAAAAAATTAGCTACGATGCACTACAGATGAATGCCTTGTTCATGATCAAACATAGAAGGTGAAGAGAGAAAAAAAAAAGGAAATAGGTTGCGGTGCTGTCTGTCTCTCACACGAGCCATATGCTTTAAAGTATTACTCATCATAAACTAGGGTAAGATATGCTTTATCAACAGAATTGTAGGTGGTCCTTTAGCAACTGTGAGTATAAACTTTCACAATGTTTTAAATCATGCTCTGCTAGGCATTTCTCAATGTAAATTAGAACAAATTGTAATTTAGTTTCTTTGCACATGCTTCTACTATCATTTCCATAATATGATATGCACGAAGGTTGGCTGTTGGTTGTTTCTATTTAAAGTATTCCTATAAGAATTTTGATTTCTTATATATCATCCAATTTTTTGCATTATACAAACTAATCATATAGTCAGGCTCCATTATGGCCTATATCCTGCGAACCCGAGTCAACCTTATTGAATTTATAGGCTGAATCGAATCTACATATTTCAATAGAAATAAATTAGGGATCATTTAATTTCCCTTTCATTTTTCTATTATAACTTATTATTATAATATCTTTTTTTATTTTTTATTTGACAAAACAAAGAAACCTGTTTGGATAATTGAAATTTGGAGTGAAAAATTTAAAACAAAAATCTATCAAAAAAATTTGAAAATAAAATCTCATTTGATTTTATTATCTAAAATTAATTGTTACTATTAAATTTTATTTAAATTTATTCCTTAATAAATCAAAATTTATTCTTAAATTAATTAACTTTCATTATAATTTTTAACTATTATTAAACAAATTTATACATTAACAAGAGTCCAATATATTTATAAAATTTATATTAACTCATTCTAATTTCACTTTTAAAAAAATCAATCAATTAAAACTCTAAAAGTGAGGGCTCTACTTACTATAAACTAATAAACTACAAGATCAAACTGCACTCATGTCAAGAGTTAAAAGTGAAATAGAAGAGAAAATTTTTGTACTTTTAATCTTTATTAACAGTAGCTCGAGGAAGACAAAACTGGTCCTTGATGCTCCATAGGACGACATTTGCTAGGAAGAACTTCACTTTAGCAGTTGCTCTTGTGTATCGTGTAAGACAAAGATTGAGAGGCCTAATGACAAATAAGTGATTTAAAATATAGATCCAAGCTAACCATCCAAATTGTATCCTAAGCTATATCGAAAGGGTAAGGAGTATCCCTAGAATCTCTGGTAAGACAATATGTAGTCTTCATAAAAAAAAGAGTTCCCCTTATGATATTGTGGAAATAAAGGAAATAAATGACTAAAGATCAAGATGGTAAATATTCAGAATGCATCCTAATTTGATATACAAGATGGGCACAACCAAACTGCATAATCTAATTGGAGATTACACCATGTCAATATACTTTGCTATTACGAATATGTATGCTTGACATTTTTCAGTTTCTTTACCTCTTAAACTTTAATATATTATACTAGTTTGCCTCTTATCCCTAGTCATCTTAATGTTGGAAATTCATAAGTGGAGTAATTTCACATCGGAATGAGACATAAAGATGAAGTGAGCTATATACAAAGATATGACTCATAACTCATTGCTTTAAGCTTTTAGGTTGAGATATGATGTCTTGTTTGTATATGGCCTCACATAGATCTGGTATAATTTCTCCCTAAGCTCCCTCAAAATCTTTCAATGGTATCAGAGATAGGATGGCGAAGCCCGATGAATAGAGATTTATGGATTTAGGTCAAATGAATGGGTGATTCATGGAGTGACTCAAATGACTTCGCATAAAACAAACTTAAAATACCACTGAATTTGTCTCAATGGATCTTAATGTCAATGGCATAAGACACATCACCTATATCATTTATTTCATAATTCTTAGAAAGAAAGTATTTGATGTCATGTAACAAATCCCTATCATTGGTTGCAAGTAATATGTCATCTACATATAATACAAAAAAACAAATTTTACTGCTACTAACCTTTTGGTATATGCATTGATCCATGATATTTTCTTCAAAACCAAATGATGAGATAACATCATGGAATTTCAAATATCACTAACAGTATGCTCGTTTCAATCTATACATGGATCTTGTAAGGTTGCAAACCAAATGGTCACCATTACTAAAGGAGAATCATTTTGGTTGTTTCATATAAACCTCTTCCTCTAGGGTACCATTTAAAAAGGACGTTTTCAAACCCGTTTAATAGAATTCCATGTCAAAATGAACAACCAATGTCAAAATTATATGTAAAGAATCTTTTTTAGAAATGGGATAAAATGTGTATGTGTAATCAATTCCTTCTTTTTGAGTAAATCCTTTAACTATGAGTCTTGCCTTGTATCTCTCAATATTCTCTAATGAGTCTTTCTTTGTTTTAAATACCCATTTGCACCCTCTAGGTTTTGCTCCTTTAGGCAACTCAACTAGATCCTAAACATCATTATTCTTATGGAATTTATTTCTTCCTTCATTGCATTGTACCATAAATTTGATTATTTGTAACTCTTGACTTATGAAAAGGTTTTAGGATCATTCCCGACTCCTATATTATGGTCCAATTTTTGTAGATATACAATATCATCACTAGTAATGGATGATTTCCTTGTTCTAGTAGATCTCATTAATGTTGCACCAACATCCTCTTATGGAGTCTGTTGTTTAAATGGTTGTTGAATGCTTTCAGGTAATTCCTAAACAATTAGATGTATTAAATTATTAATAACTTGAGGATTTTTTTATTATCTTTTGTGTTCTGTTGGATCGGAAAAATAAAGCATGCACGATTTGGATAAAATAGTAGATTTCAAAACTTTTTAAAAATCAAAATTGTAGCGAAAGTAATATAAACTAATTAACATGTATAGCCATACATTATACGATATAAGGAAAAGCATTTGCATAAACACAAGATTAAAATTATTACCGATTCCTTCGCTACAGATTTAACTCCTCGCTATGCTATCCTATCGCCAGCAATGTATCCTCTCCTAGGTGATGTATCCTCTTCTCGTTATTATATCCTCTTCTCGATATTGCATCCTCGACCAATCCGATCTACCGCTTATTCTTCTTGGACAACTTGGTTAAAAAGATCCTTTGGTGGGAAAGGAGAAGAAAACTTGAAGAGATTTTGCCTTAGAAAGAAGCCAAAAGATGAGACACCTCTTATATAATTTTCAGCTATACCATGCAAGATAGGAGAGAGAGAGTAAAAAATGCAAGAACACCTTCTTACTTCTTCTCAATTTTGGTTAATATCAAAAGAAAGAAGAGATTTGCATCAAATGCATTACTTCTTTCTTTAATCAATCATAAAGAAGCCAATAAATGAGACTTTTCTCATTTGTCTTTAAAATGGCTATATGAAAAGACTATTAACCTAAATGAGACATATCATTTTCAGTTTTGTGATGAAAGAAGGAAGATGGTCTGTCAAATGTTCCTCTTTCTTCTTTAATCCAATGAATGCTAATAGGTTACATGCTATCATTAAAAGACCACTATTAAACCATTTGATGATAAGGTTATTACTCCATTTAATGATGATAAAGCATGTTAAAAACCATCTTAAATGTAGTATACCAATGCTAAATGTGAAGCTACACATTTAACACATTAAAACCGAAATTCTACCTCCATTTATCTTTAATAACTTTGTTTTAATTTAAATAATCAAATTAAACCAAAGCCTAGCCCATTACTAAATATTCATATGGGCTTATAATTAACAATTAATTAAAGTAAGGCCAACATTGCTTTAAAACCTCTATTTGTATTTCTTACTTTGCTTGACAACCTTCCTAGAAGCCAAATGGGGAATCTAATTGGACTTATATAATTCAAGCTCCAATAAGCCTGGAATTAATTTAATCTCATTAGAATTAATTCCAACTTATTAACTAAATGTCATTCCACTAAAGACAATTAGTTGAACTCTTGAATTACTAAATATTATGAGAACACATGTT
>JAOSBP010000001.1:4021609-4036066 GCA_027563825.1 Erythroxylum mucronatum | reverse complement strand
AAAAGAAGATATATATGCATATAGGGGTTGCCCACCCTAAAAGAATATCGTTGCCCATGGTGGATTGGATTAAAAAACTATATATATATACATTGCCCCCCTGAAATAAATTCCTGGCTTCGCTACTGGTTTTATGTATGTATGTATTGTGGGTGATGAGAAAAATTATGTACTTGTCTTGTATATTGTGGAGTGGTATGAATTTATAGTGAATAAGTTGATTGAAATGGACTGCAAATTTATACCACTCCATAATATACAAGACAAGTACATAATTTATACTAATAATAACGATTATAAAATTAAAAAAATAATTTATATAAAATTAGACAAGTACAGGCTTACCTTCCCATACAAAGTCCTGCTTGAAACCCCTTCTCTTGTCAATGTCAATGTTGTGTTAAAAGTAGAGTTTTGTTTTGAATAGGAATCAAAAGAGAAAAAGCATCCCAGGCGCTGTGACTTTTGCACGCAAAGGCTACCTTTACACCATGAATTTGACTCACGACCAGACCCCTATATAGATGTAAGCTTCGACTTCCATTTTTCATTATAATAAAATTTGTATAATTATTCTTTTTATTAGTATGAATAAAATTAAAAACTAAAAATTATTTTAATAAATATTTAGTAATACATTCATCATTTTTTATTTCGATAACTATGTAAGAATTTTATGAAATTTTATTTGTAAACTGATATTCATTAATCAAAATAAAACTCAATGTCATATTCAAAATTAAATATATTAATTTTCGAAATATTTTTATTTTTAAAAATAATTATTTTGTAAAATTGTAGGTATTAAATGTTATTAAATTAAAAAACTTTCAAAGTAATTTTATTTTAATTAACTATAAAAACACATGAATATAAATTAAATAATTTATATTTCTTATTACTACTTAATATTAAATAATTAATTAATGATGAACAAGAAAACAACCAATGAGAACAAAAGAAACTAATATGATATAAAAAACCACAAATTCAACAAAAAATAAACGGGAACCAGACATAACTAAAAAAACAGGGCACTACACTTGAGGATTCAGGTCAGGTGCTCCTGCAGTATACTTGTCCCTGCCATTAATGCGATACACCATCTGAGATATCATCATATTGCAATTACAAAGACAGAGACGTGCCATGAAAAAGCATTTATTTAGATAGAAATTCTTTCCTTGGTTAAAACTGAGATTCTCCTGGCATATGTAATACATCAGTTGCAGAAAAGGGTCGTAGCCAAGAGCAGGTACAAGCAGCATAACCACAAAATATCCAATTCTCAATATGCTTTCCAGAACTCATAAGATGTGTGCAGAAATAATCCCTAGCTGCTGCCACGAGCTTGCAACCTCTTCCTCTCAAACTCAAGCTGAAGGGACATCATGCACAGAAGTTATTATTCCTGTTCAGACTTCTACCAAATACAGACTTTTGAATCCTAACATGTAGACTTACCACTTTCTTCACTCTGTCATTAGCAGCAGCAGTTCCTCCACTGACACATTCAGGGAGATATGGAGCGCTAACTCGAACTTCATTCATTACAACTATAGAAGTCTTATCCCATCGCACTGGAAGCCTGGTGACAAACATTCACATGAGCGAAAAAGGTTTGGCTTTTGGACATGATCTAGCATTTTTGTTATTTTCATTCACATGGAAACATCAGTGGAAATAAAAAATTGAAATTCTTACTTACATTAAAGTTTCAAAAGTAAAGCAAAATGATTCAGAAAATTCCCAAAAATTATCTGATCAAGCACACATGCGACTTGAATTGCTACAAAACTTACGTAAGATGAAAAATGAAAACCACAATAGCTGCATATTGCAAGAAATATGCCCCAATGCTCAGATGATGTAGTTACACTAACATCTTTGAAAGTCAATAATTTTGCCATCATAACGCAAACTTACTTCACCCATAAAAGACCAATCCAAAAACCAAATCTCGAATAATTTACTCCTGCTTTCTTCAAAAATTCATATTGCTCAACCACAAATATTTGTAATCATTGTCTCATCAAAACCTGCAGCATTTTCAAACTACAAAAATTCATATTGCTCAAGCACAAATATTTGTAATCATTCTCATCAAAACCTGCAGCATTTTCAAACTACAAAAATTCATATTGCTCAAGCACAAATACTTGTAATCATTGTCTCATCAAAACCTGCTGCATTTTCAAACTATGTACACCTTGCCAACCAAATTTAGTTCTAGTAAAGCATGTCAGATGTCAGAAACTGGGAAACTTGGATCAAACTATCATGGTTTGCAACTGATTCAACTATTACCAAGCAAAGAACTTTTTTCAACACATGGCAATACTAAGGAAGGGCTTTCTTAAAAATTGACCCAATTAAGTTGATTCAACCCCAAAAATAAATGCGAACCTACTCAAGAAACGAACTGGCGATCCAGATGCACAGAAAAAGAGTGAGAAAAAAGCATGGAAGTTAAAGGGCAAGGCAATTACGTCTTAGACAAGGCATCAAATAGGCTCTGAGCTTCAGCTGAAACACCAACTCCAATCCTCTCAGCCTCTGCTTCTGCTTGTCTGCAAACCCAATTCAAGTCCTCCAAAACATCCCATCAGAACTTACCCATCAAACAAAACGTATCAACGAAAAACACGTAAGCAAACTATTACAACAGATCACCTTAAAGCCAATTCCTCCCTAGCTTGAAGAGCATGGAGATCTATATAACACTTCTTAATGTCAAGAGGGTCCTCAGCTTGACCCAGAAAAGAAAACTCCTTTATATAACTCGCTTTCAGAAATCTTATGTTCCTCCTAGGCCCAGCTTTGGAACCCTCTTGTGAAAGAAGATCATAAATTAAGAAACAACACCAAAAGCACAGCAGACAGACATAGACTGAATCGCAAGTGAAAGACAACAAGAACAAAAGAGGAAAGGATATGAAGGACGAGAATGTTTGAAGGTCGGTCAAAGGTGATAACTTGGCCCTCGAACTGGTCACCAAGTGTTGTCTTGATCGAAAGCAAGCAACCCACTGCAAAATCCTCGCTGTTGCCAGTGTTGACACCTTCCATGGCTGCTCCCTCTCTCTTTCCGGCCCTCTTCAATCTCGTGGAGTCTCTCTGCCATGGTAACTTCTTGGGGTTGTTTATGGCTTTTGGATGGGTTTCGAGGGGCTGAGAGCCCACCCGCACTTGGTGGTGTAGGGTTGTTAACTAGATTTTCATTTTCGGGTCTAGATTTGACACCAAGTCCAATGGGCCAGAGAGGCAGAATTTTAATTTACATTTAGAATGGTATGAAGTAGACACTGTTCTAATTGCAATATTTACAGAGAATTGGTTTCGTTCTAATAACGCGCGAACCTAATAGAGCAGCTTATTGGTTAGTTAAGCAAGCTCGCAAGAAGATGTGCTTGGGTAATTGGATCTTAGCACCTCCATCTTCTTTAGTTGACATTTTGAACCGTGATGGATTACCAGCTCCTTCTTAATTGTTGATGAGTTGCAGTGATATGCTAGAGATATTATAGAGTTTAGCTCTCCCGTGTGTATTACTGTTTTCTTTTCTGTTGTATAATGAACGTGTGTACATTTTTCTTAGTAATGGATGTCTTCTTCTTTTTTACCCCCCACCATTTACCCCACTTCTTGTCCTGACAAGTGAGCAAATTTAGTACCAAAAAAACATATTTCAGGGGACTTTTGTCTCTTGACATGCATGTTCTTCTATGGTCATCCTTTCCTTTCAATTCGCATAATATATAATTTGATGTTCTCCCAGTAGACATGGAATCAGTCTCTACCGACATGTGTTGTTAGTTCTTAATATTTGATAATGCATTCCCAATTATCGGTGAGTTAAGTCTTCCTCTCTTTGTCACATGACAGCAACCAAATACGTTGTCTAATCGTAACCAATGATTTTGGTTTTGGTTTGTGGACAGCTCCTAAATCCTAATCCTTTGTCCTTGAATGCTAAAGTGACATAAAGCTGGAATTTTTGTACTGTAATGATATGATCGGATTTAAGTATACATGTATAGTTTCTATTGTTAGAAATGACGCATGAAATGGAATACCATCTAACAATCAATCTCTGTGGTCCCTAAAGAATGGAATACAAAGAGCTTTTCGTATGAGGTTTCTACTTGGTTGGTTCTTGTACTTGAGGAAATACGTCATTGGAGAAAGACCACAGACGCTCGCTGAAAATGGAATACAGATATATAAGAAAAAGGGAAAGTTCAATTATGTAAAGGTGGTGTTTGCCACGTGTAAGATAGGATGCGAGGCATGAAGGCAGCGAGTTTGGAGGAGTGGTTGGACGAATCACAAAGAACATGAAGAAGAAAGTGAACACAAACAAACACCGTATAGAAAAATCAGATTCTCGAGGTGACTTTGACTGCTCACCCCCTTCCATCCTCCTGTTTCTTTTCTGAATCCGTCAATTCTCTTGAAGCTTGGCCTCTGCACATAAGTCTGCTTCCAAATTGGCAGAATGCAAAGAATCCATATCTCAAAGTAGAAGGCTAAACAATTTCATTATTATTAACGATAGTACAAGAAGCGAGTCCAGATGGGCACTATTAGTCCATCCAAGTATCATTCTTTCTATTTCCATGTCAAAAAGCTTCTTCGTTGGATGTTTTTTGCGATTGTTCCTTTGCTTCTGTTTCGCTTCTACTTCTATCCTCACCCAATTCTTCATTCTCACCCTGTACACATCTCTTCCTCTGTTTCTCCTTCTACTATAGGTAAGTGTGTGAACTTGGAAGAAAGTTGGTTTCTTTCTTGTTATTTGGTTGATAACTTTGTTCTTTGATTGTTTCGGATATGAAAAAGCGATTCTTAATACTGTTTGTTATTGCAGAGAAGGAAGACGCACCATGTGATTACACCAATGGCAGATGGGTTCATGATACGAATGGTCCTTTATACAATGACACGACTTGTGGTACCATCAAGGAAGGTCAGAATTGCATTCGCCATGGCAGACCTGACTTGGGTTTTCTTTACTGGAGATGGAGACCAGAACAGTGTAAGCTTCCAAGGTTTGAACCCAACACATTTCTTCAACTTCTTAGAAACAAACATTTAGCATTTGTTGGTGATTCCATGGCTAGAAACCAGTTGGAGTCACTTCTTTGCTTGCTTGCCACTGCTTCAGTCCCTAAGCTTGTTTATCGAGATGGCGAGGATAACAAGTTCCGTAGATGGTATTTTGAGTCCTACAATACCAGTATATCAATCTATTGGTCACCATTTCTGGTAAAAGGTGTGGAGAAATCGAAGACTGGTCCTGATCATAACGAGTTGTATTTGGATCATCTTGATGAGAAGTGGGCAGCCGACATGGATGGGTTTCACATGATTGTATTATCAATTGGGCATTGGTTTCTACATCCAGCAGTTTACTATGAGGATGGTCATGTAATAGGTTGTCATTACTGTCCTGGTCTTAATCATACTGAAATTGGGTTTTATGATGTGCTAAGAAAAGCTTTGAAGACTACACTTAACACTGTAATTGAAAGAGTGAAGACAAAACGAAATGGGATAGATGTAATTCTGGCAACATTTTCACCTTCACATTTTGAAGGTGAGTGGGACAAGTTTGGTGCTTGTCCAAAGACCGAACCTTACGGGAAGGGCGAGAAGTCGCTTGAAGGAATGGACGCAGAGATGAGGCAAATTGAGATTGAAGAAATGGAAGCTGCAAAATTGAAATCCCATTTACACGAGCTGAGATTAGAGGCACTGGATATCAGCAAATTGTCATTGATGAGACCGGATGGACATCCAGGTCCTTACATGCATCCAAATCCCTTTGCCAATGGTATAACAGAGCGAGTCCAAAATGACTGTGTACACTGGTGTTTGCCAGGGCCTATAGATACATGGAATGAGATATTACTAGAGATGATGAAGAGATGGGAGTATGAATCAAGACAAGAAGAAAATTGAGCCATTGCAAGTAGTGTAATGGATTTTGTCAGGCCTCCAGATGAAGACAAATTAAAAATTCAGAGGTTGGGTTGGTAACAACTACAATGGTAATCTTTGGTGGTCCTTGTAAAGCAATATGAGGTAAGTTCCAAACTTTCCATTTTGTCTACTGGGTATTTGCTTGTAATTAGGTGTTAATGGGAGTTTTCCAAGTCAAGGTGCCTGGTTGAAATTTGAATTTGTTGTAGCCCAACAAAAATACGTTCTCCAACTGCTTTTGGACGTGTAAAAAGCAAAGGAGACTGGGTAAGAACAATTTCAATCTTCTTGTTGAAAGTGAAAGTGACAACCTCGGAGTAATAATGACTGGTTCAAGGTATCCAACGTAACTTTTCCCAGCTTGCAAATGAAGAGACTCCGCGGCAATGATTACACCTTATCACCTAACCACCTATTAATTAGGCATTCTCCAGAGAAAACCAATGATTACACCTTAGCACCTAACTACCTATTAATTAGGCATTCTCGAGGGAAAGTTTTAGTTGGGTGCAATATTAAAAAAATAATTAAATACAACATATAATAGTGTCAATTATCATACATAATATCGTACATGCGCAAGATAAGTGTGGACTAATTCACCCTATCATCAAATATGTCATGTTTGAATTCACCTCTATATAGCATGCCCCGACCACCAAAATGGATACACTTTATAGTTTATTCGAACATCAATTATTCTTCTTAAACGATAAATTGGTACATGCTCTAATCTAGCATTAGCTAATAAGTCCTAACTAACTATTTCTCGCCACCACAAATCATAAAAACATAATCCATGATTTTAATGGGGCCTCAATGCATATCAAATAACTTAAATAAGTGCTAGAATAGCACACACTGTTGGAATACTCTCGTGGTCCATATGATTCACAACCATCACAACGTTTCCAAAACATTATGATAGTTTGTAGTTGTTCGTTGTCTTTATAATGGGTCGAGCAATATATGGACAGTTATGGGTTGTGTTTGGGTGCCTAACCTTCTTTCATTTTAAAGAAAAGTTTACACCATTAACTTGAGAGTTTAAGATGTTGGAAGATTTAAAAACACTTCATTCATCAGTGAAATTTAATCAGTTGATAGAGTTTTTCCGGAAGGCAATGGCTAGAGGTATGGTTTGCTTCAGTTATGCTTCTGCCTATGTTATATACATACATACATACATACATACACATATCTTGTTGATATATACGTGAGGATTTGTGAAATGCATGTAAATGAATTATTATAACATCTGGTATCAGAGCCTTACCATATGCCACTGCCTTGCAACTGCGTTGGTTCCTTTATCTGTTAAACATATGCTCTGTTTTGCTTTGGTGGAGTCTGTGTATGCTTGTGTGAGGAAGAGTTGGACGTTGGTGTGCATGCGGGACGTCATGGTTGTGTTTTGACACATCATGTTGCATGGTGCACTAACTAGAGCCTTGATGCACACTGAGAGGATGGAAACCGTCGGGTTGCATGGCAGTTTTGGACATCGCCAGCCATGCAATGTGTGTCTTGTTTCTTCTTCTAGGGGTGTCATGATTGTCGTCGGCTCGTCAGCATCATCCCACTCTCCACCAACGTCTCTTCCGCACGTTTGGCCAGCCTTTGGTTCGGGTTAGAACCGAGTCACACCGACCCAGCTGGAGGTTGAAGACGACTGTTATGTTTTTTTAATTCTTAATTAAATGAAGTTAATGTTTTGGTTCTTTGTTGAGTTAATTAAGCACTTAACCTCATTTTTGTGATTTTTAATTATAAAAATATTCTTTGGAATTAATATTTTTTTATGAATATTAATTATTTTAATTTGTATGTCTAATATATTAAGAATTATACATTTAAAATTGTATGATTAATATTTGTAT
Source organism: Erythroxylum mucronatum (assembly GCA_027563825.1). Classification (NCBI taxonomy): domain Eukaryota; kingdom Viridiplantae; phylum Streptophyta; class Magnoliopsida; order Malpighiales; family Erythroxylaceae; genus Erythroxylum; species Erythroxylum mucronatum. The sequence continues at coordinate 4,028,201 of JAOSBP010000001.1, read as the reverse complement.
TAAATTAGACATGCAAGATTAAATAACGTGATTTTATGCACATTAAAATTGTTTATTTGTTAAATAACTATTTTCACATATTATATATATAATTAATTGAAAATTCTATATGTAAATTTATGAACATTATACATGCAAAAGTAGATTAAATAATTTGTTCATAATTATTCGATTTATTTTTATTATTAATTATTTGAAGCAATATTTAGTTTTAATTACGATTAAAGTAATGTGAGGTGATTCGTATAATTTTAATTAATTAGAGAGTAGCCACATCATCTTCAATTGATTAAAATTATATATTTAAGTTTATGGATCATTGTAAACATTAGTTGTAGTTATATATATATAATAAAATCACTGTACAAGTTAATCATATATATATATATATAATAAAATTTACCCACAAGAATTTTTGTTATATGTATATGATTAATTAGGATAAAATATCACATTATATTTCTTGATTTACCCACAGGAATTAAGAAAAGGAACATAATTTGATAGTTTTATTGAATGGATCTAACTGAGTAGAAATTTTAGCCCACTAGCAAATTTTATGTTACTAGATTCTAAAATTATGCATGATTTACATTGGTAAAACATAACAAATTTTAGTCTCGTATTTTTGCTTAATGAGCATGTATGTTTAATAATTTTTGCAGTTATTTTACATGCGAATATCTCTGAAGTTGAGTGTGACATTCTCGAATTAAAGGATGATAATTATAAGGTATGAAAGGAGAGAGTGCTTCTTTTTTTGGGCTGGATGGATGTAGATTATGCTATAAGGAAAGACGAACCACCTGCTATCACTGAAACTAGCACTCCAGATGCAGTTAGTCTTTATGAAAATGGGAGCGATCCAATCGTCTCTCTGTGATGTTCATAAGATTAAGATATTTGTTGGTATTCGTGGTTCCGTTGAACAGTATATTAAGGTGAAAGACCTTTTAAAAGCCATCATGAGCAATTTGCTACATCTGACAAGGCTCTTGCCAGCACCTTAATAATGCAATTATCATCTATAAGGCTCACCAGGATAAAAAGTGTGCGTGATCATATCATGTGTGTGAGGGATGTAGCGGCTCAGCTAGAAGCTTTAGAAGTGAAAATGTCAGAATCTTTCTTAGTTCATTTTATTTTGAACACTCTACCCCAATAATATGTCCCTTTTAAAATTTCTTACAACACACATAAAGACAAATGGTTAATTAATGAGTTGTTGATCATGTGTGCTCAAGAAGAAGGGAGATTAGCTATGGAAGAGGGTGAAAAAGTGAACTTTACCATGCAAGGAAAGAAAAAGAAGGATCAAGGCAAAAATAAGGGAAAAGGCAAGATTCCTCCTCAGCTCGAGATAAAAAACATCAAAGTGTTTCTTCTGCAAAAAGAGGGGACACATGAAGAAAGAATGCTTAAAATTTAAGAACTAGCTCGAAATGAAAGATACTCACCTTTCATTTGTTTGTTATGAATCTAATATGATTAGTATTAATCATAACACATGGTGGATTGATTCTGGTTCAACAATCCATGTTTCAATTACCTTGCAAAGTATGCACAACCTAAGGAAACCATTGACAAGTGAACAATACTTCTATTTAGGAGGCAAGATGAGTTCATATGTGAAAGCCATTGGCACTTGCAGCTTGACGTTAAGTAGTAGTTTTATTTTACATCTGGAAAATACCTTTTATGTACCAAGTTTTTCTCGAAATTTAATTTCTATTTCAAGACTTGTATGTTGGGTTTTATCTTTAATTTTACAAATTCTATTTTTTAATTATCCAATAAATCCAAAGTTCGTGGTCATGGTGTTTTAATTGATGGTCTTTATTCTCTTAAATTACGAAATGACACTGCTTATACTTCTATGCATATTACTGCTAGGATAAAATGATCTATTGTGAATGAGGATTCCTCTATCTTGTGGCATCGGAGATTAGGACACATCTCCATTGAGACACTTAAGAAATTGGTAAATGAAGGAGTACGTAGAACTTTGAATTTTTCTGATTATGAGATTTGTGTCGATTGCATTAAAGGTTAGCAAACAAACAAGTCTAAAAGAGGTGCAAAGACGAGCACAAATTTACTAGAAATCATACATATGGATATTTGTTGTCTAGACATAGATGCAAATAGTCCAAAATACTTTAACACCTTCATAGATGATTATTCATGATATATGTCTCTTTACTTACTTAGTTCTAAGGACGAAGCTTTAGATGCCTTTAAAGTTTTTAAGGTTGAAGTAAAAAATCAATATGGAAAACAAATTAAGATCATGAGATCAGATAGAGGTGGAGAGTACTATGGTAGATACACAGAGAATGGACAAGCATCTGGTCCATTTACTAAGTTTCTTCAAGAATATGAGATTGTTGCCTAATACACTATGCCTAGTTATCTGGACCAAAATGGTGTGACAGAAAGAAGAAACCGAACATTAATGGACATGATGAAAAGTATACAGAGTAATGTAAAACTTCCTGATTTCTTGTGGGTTGAAGCACTAAAGACAACTATGTATATATTAAACTGAGTTCCAACTAAGGTTATCCCAAAGACACCTTTTGAGTTATTTAAGGGTTGAAACCAAGTTTGCAACATATACGCATTTAGGGATGCCCGTTTAAAGTGAGAATTTATAATCCACAAGAAAAGAAGCTAGACCCGAGAACTATGAGTGGTTACTTTATTGGATATGCTGAAAAATCCAAGGGTTATGGATTCTATTGTCCATCTCACAGTACTAGGATTGTGGAATCAAGAAATGCAAAATTTCTTGATAATGACTTGATTAGTGGGAGTGATCAATTTCGAGATGTTATTTCAAAAAAGGAACATCAAGAAGTTCATCCCTTTAGCTTAAGTGATATATTGATTGTCATTCACGCCCCTCAAGCATCAATGGGTGTTAGACAACCAATTACTAAAATTCTAGAAACAATTTATGTCGATTCAGTAGATCAAGTTGTTGATATGGAACAACAAGAAATTGTTGATCAACCAGTTGAACAATATGTTCCTGGGGAGAATGTTGAAACAACATTAAAGAGATCTACTAGAGTAAGGCGATTAGGTATCCCTAATGATTATATTTGTATCTACAAGAATCGGACTTTAACATTGAAGTCGAACATGATCCTAAAACATTTTCGCAAGCCATAAGTTTTAAAGAATCAGACTTATGGTACAGTGCCATAAAAGATGAGATGAATTCTATGGCATGTAATCGAGTCTGGGATCTCGTTGCATTTCCTGATGGTGTAAAACCCATTAGGTATAAATGCGTCTTTAAAACAAAGAAAGGCTCATAAGGCAACATTGAGCGATATAAAGCAAGACTCGTTGCTAAAGGATTTACTAAAAAAGAAGTAATCAGTTACACGGAGACATTTTCTCCTATATCATATAAAGATCCTCTTCAAGTAATTATGGCATTAGTATCACATTTTGACTTTGAGTTACATTAAATGGATGTAAAAACGACGCTACTCAATGGTGAACTAGAGGAAGAGATTTACATGAAACAACCAGAAGGATTATCCTCTAGTGATAGTGAGCATTTGGTCTGCAAGCTCAATAAATCCATATATGGCTTAAAACAAGCACCTCGTCAATGGTATTTAAAATTTCATAAAGTCATCACTTCATTTAGTTTTGAAGAGAACCCCATGGATCAGTGTATATACCAGAAGGTTAGTGGGAACAAGGTTTGTTATCTTGTGCTACATGTGGATATTATTTTACTTGCAACCTATGATAAGGGTTTTACTATATGAGGTGAAACAATTTCTCTGAAAGAATTTTGATATGAAAGATATAGGCGAGACATCTTATGTCATTGGCATTAAGATCTATAAAAAAAGATCTCGAGGCATTTTGGGATTGTCTTAAGAGACCTATTCAATAACATTTTAGAGAGATTTTAGATGAAAGGTTGTGCACCGAGTGTAGCACCTATAATGAAGGGTGATAAATTCAATTTGAGTCATTGCCCAAAAAATGAGTTCGAACGGGAATACATGAAAAACATTCCATATGCTTCAGCTATTGAAAGCTTAATGTATGCTCAAGTCTATACAAGACCAGACATTGCATTCGAGGTTGGAATGCTAGGAATATATCAGAGTAATCCAGGTATTGATCACTAGAAGGTTGCAAAGAAAGTGGTGAGATATCTTCAAGGAACGAAGGATTATATGCTTATGTACAGACGAACTAAAAATTTGGAAGTAGTCGGGTACTCCGATTCAGACTTTGTCGACTGTATTAATTTAAGAATATCAACCTCAAATTATATTTTCATGATAGCTGGTGGAGTTATATCTTAGAGAAGTGTCAAGCATACCTTGTTTGTTACTTCTACTATAGAAGATGAGTTTGTATCGTGTTTTGAGGCCACCTCGCATGGTGTATGGTTGAAGAGTTTGATATCTAAGCTTAAAGTTGTAGACTCTATTTCTAAGCTGTTAAAGTTATACTGTGACAACTCAGTTGTAGTTTTTATGGCTAAAAAAAACAAGAATGGAAGTCGAAGTAAACATATCGACATTAATTATTTAGCCATAAGAGAATGTGTTAAGGAAAAGAAAGTGGTCATTGAGCACATTAGCACTGAGTTGATGATTGTAGATCCTTTGACTAAAAGCATACCACCTAAGCAGTTTAAGGATCACATAGTACAAATGGGACTAGGTTCTGTAAAATAATGTTATTGATTGTACATTATTTTCAATAAAACTTTTATTTAATGTGATGTTTCTCATATGACTTGTGCACCTATAGATATTCATTTTGTTATATTCAGAATCTTCATTAAGTTTGAACCTAGAATAAACATATGATTTATTCATTAAGTTGAAGGCCTATGTGTAGAGACGTAATATAATGCAATACGTGGAAGAAATTACTCGTTATAAGAGGACTTAATACCATGATTCATATATTTTGTTTCTCCATAAAGTCAATGTTGAATTATATGGACCAAGTAGGAGAGTGTTGGAATACTCTCGTGGTCTATATAATTCACAACCATCACAACGTTTTCAAAATGTTGTGATGGTCTATAGTTGTCCGTTGTCTCTGTAATGGGCAGAGCAATATATGGACATTTATGGGTTGTTTTTGGGTCCCTAACCTTCTGCTTTCGTTTTTAAGAAAAGTTTACACCATTACGTTGAGAGTTTGAGAGGTTAGAAGATTTAGAAACACTTCATTCATCAGTGGGATTTATTAGTGGATAAAGTTTTTCCAAAAGGCAATGGATGAAGGTATGGTTTGTATCGGTTATGCTTCCGCCTATATATATATATATATATATGTTGATATGTACGTGAGGATTTGTGAAATGCATGTAAATGAATTATTCTAACACACGCAAGGCACCAACTCTATGAAATAAAGTCACAAGTAATACTTGAAATCATAATATCATTTGAACTTTTTAAATCTTAAACCTCCTATCTTATCGGTTTAATTTCAGGTTAAGTTTTTAAAACATTGCCTTAAATCACATAATTTCATGAAATTGCAACTGCATGTAAAGCATTTAATATAAACAAAAGATCCTAACTACATCAATTTTGTCCAAGAAAACATCTATTTCCCATACCCCTGCTTAAGGTTTATGCAATTCTTTCTAAAATCGAGATATTAAATCACTCAAACAATTAATCGAGACATAAAATAGTCAATGAAAAAATTAACCAAAACATTCAACTTAGACAAACTAATTGCTATATGTCACATGTTAACCATACAAAAAGTACTTTTAATCCTTTTTTGGTGTATAAATTGACGAACACTATTTGAATTTCCATTATTGTTATCGAATCCTATTTAATTATCTATTTTTATCGTTTGTAGTCACTTCTTTTTATTCTTTACCATCATTCCCCTAGTTTCTTGCCCCTTTTCAATTTTTATTTTAGCATAGAACTCTGCCTTATATGGACTTTTCAAACATACCAGTCGATCAATGTCTTCTTTTTTATCTTACACTAGTTAATTAGTAAGGCATATAAGTTAACTTACAAGCTTAAATTAGTCCTAAATATCTTCTTATAAACATAATTTCTTAAATCAGTCTGATTTATTATTTCTGTTAGATGTTATATCTAATATATCAATTAGGGTTCAATAATGACTATAACTATACAAATATGTTTATTCATCAAAATTTCCTTCTCGCTTAAGTATATTTATCATAATTAATCAAATCATACACCTTCCAAACATCTAATAGCAATCTCTAATTTTATATTAAAAAATTAAAATATCTTTAAAATATTATAATTAGAAGCTCAAAATTTTGGGTTGTCACGTTCTCACTTTTAATAGAAGTTTCATCCTCAAAACGTAACTTGCTTGTAACTTTAAATGTTATTATCTAAAACTCTATACATATGTGTAGCGCCCCCTCATCGTAGGGTACACAGCGGGAAACCCGAGGGTCACTCCGACGAATATCCCACGATAAAGGTGCACCACCAGAACATACTACTAATAATCCTCATGGCATCGCAATAATTTAAAATCACAACATACTATAACATAAGCAACCGGTAAATTTACTATCATA